>OU342741.1:25423628-26023628 GCA_910589775.1 Avena eriantha
CCACATCCAGTGTCATTGCATGTGTGTTCTTCTCACAAACCATATCATGACCACATCCAGTGTCATGCAGTGTGTTCTTCTCACAGACCACACATGGATCCACTAGTGTCATTGCATTTTTGTTCTTCTCACAAACCATATCATGAACCACACCCAGTGTCATTGCATGTGTGTTCTTCCCATGAACCACACATGGATCCACTAGTGTCATTGCCTGTCTGCTCTTTTCATGAACCACAGCTAGAGTCATTGCATGTGTGTTCTTCTCACAAACCACATATCGCCGGTGTCGTTGCATGTGTGTTCTTCCCATGACCACACATGGATCCATTAGTGTCATTGTATGTCTGCTCTTTCCCATGAACGACAGCTAGACTCATCGCATGCGTGTTCTTTTCACAACAACAGCTAGAGTCATTGTATGTGGTGCTCCTCTTACAAACCATATCATGAACCACACCTAGTGTCATTGCATGTGTGTTCTTCTCACAAAGCACGCATGGATCCACCGGTGTCATTGCATGTCTGCTCTTCTCATTAGCGACAGCTAGAGTCATTGCATGCATGTTCTTTTCACAAACCACACATCACCAGAGTCATTGCATGTGTGTTCTTCCCATGAACCACACATGGATCCACCAGTGTCATTGCATGTCTGCTCTTTTCATGAACCACAGCTAGAGTCATTGGATGTGTGTTCTTCTCACAGACCACATATCACCAGTGTCATTGCATGTGTGTTCTTCCCAAAGACCACACATGGATCCACCAGTGTCATTGGATGTGTTTTCTTCTCACAAACCATATCATGAACCACACGCAGTGTCATTGCATGTGTGTTCTTCTCACAGACCACCCATGGATCCACCAGTGTCTTTGCATGCGTGTTCTTCTCACAAACCATATCATGAACCACACCTAGTGTCAATGCATGTGTGTTTTTCCCATGAACCACACATGGATCCACCAGTGTCATTGCATGTGTGTTCTTCCCACAGATCACACATGGATCCACCAGTGTCATTGCATGTCTGCTATTTTCATGAACCACAGCTAGAGTCATTGGATGTGTGTTCATCTCACAGACCACATATCACCAGTGTCATTGCATGTGTGTTCTTCCCAAAGACCACACATGGATCCACCAGTGTCATTGCATGTGTGTTCTTCTCACAAACCATATCATGAACCACACCTAGTGTCATTGCATGTGTGTTCTTCTCACAGACCACACATGGATCCACGAGTGTCATTGCATGTGTGTTCTTCTCACAAACCATATCATGAACCACACCCAGTGTCATTGCATGTGTGTTCTTTCCATGAACCACACATGGATCCACCGGTGTCATTGCATGTGTGTTCTTCACATGAACCACACATGGATCCACCAGTGTCATTGCATGTCTGCTCTTTTCATGAACCACACATGGATCCACCAGTGTCATTGCATATGTGCTCTTTTCATGAACCACAGCTAGAGTCATTGGATGTGTGTTCTTCTCACAAACCACATATCACCAGTGTCATTGCATATGTGTTCTTCCCAAAGACCACACATGGATCCAATAGTGTCATTGCATGTGTGTTCTTCTCACAAACCATATCATGAACCACATCCAGTGTCATTGCATGTGTGTTCTTCTCACAGACCACACATGGATCCACTAGTGTCATTGCATTTTTGTTCTTCTCACAAACCATATCATGAACCACACCCAGTGTCATTGCATGTGTGTTCTTCCCATGAACCACACATGGATCCACTAGTGTCATTGCCTGTCTGCTCTTTTCATGAACCACAGCTAGAGTCATTGCATGTGTGTTCTTCTCACAAACCACATATCGCCGGTGTCGTTGCATGTGTGTTCTTCCCATGAACCACACATGGATCCATTAGTGTCATTGTATGTCTGCTCTTCCCATGAACGACAGCTAGAGTCATCGCATGCGTGTTCTTTTCACAAACAACAGCTAGAGTCATTGTATGTGTGTTCCTCTTACAAACCATATCATGAACCACACCTAGTGTCATTGCATGTGTGTTCTTCTCACAAAGCACGCATGGATCCACCGGTGTCATTGCATGTCTGCTCTTCTCATTAGCGACAGCTAGAGTCATTGCATGCATGTTCTTTTCACAAACCACACATCACCAGAGTCATTGCATGTGTGTTCTTCCCATGAACCACACATGGATCCACCAGTGTCATTGCATGTCTGCTCTTTTCATGAACCACAGCTAGAGTCATTGGATGTGTGTTCTTCTCACAGACCACATATCACCAGTGTCATTACATGTGTGTTCTTCCCAAAGACCACACATGGATCCACCAGTGTCATTGGATGTGTTTTCTTGTCACAAACCATATCATGAACCACACGCAGTGTCATTGCATGTGTGTTCTTCTCACAGACCACCCATGGATCCACCAGTGTCTTTGCATGCGTGTTCTTCTCACAAACCATATCATGAACCACACCTAGTGTCAATGCATGTGTGTTCTTCCCATGAACCACACATGGATCCACCAGTGTCATTGCATGTGTGTTCTTCCCACAGATCACACATGGATCCACCAGTGTCATTGCATGTCTGCTATTTTCATGAACCACAGCTAGAGTCATTGGATGTGTGTTCATCTCACAGACCACATATCACCAGTGTCATTGCATGTGTGTTCTTCCCAAAGACCACACATGGATCCACCAGTGTCATTGCATGTGTGTTCTTCTCACAAACCATATCATGAACCACACCTAGTGTCATTGCATGTGTGTTCTTCTCACAGACCACACATGGATCCACCAGTGTCATTGCATGTGTGTTCTTCTCACAAACCATATCATGAACCACACCCAGTGTCATTGCGTGTGTGTTCTTTCCATGAACCACACATGGATCCACCGGTGTCATTGCATGTGTGTTCTTCACATGAACCACACATGGATCCACCAGTGTCATTGCATGTCTGCTCTTTTCATGAACCACACATGGATCCACCAGTGTCATTGCATATGTGCTCTTTTCATGAACCACAGCTAGAGTCATTGGATGTGTGTTCTTCTCACAAACCACATATCACCAGTGTCATTGCATATGTGTTCTTCCCAAAGACCACACATGGATCCAATAGTGTCATTGCATGTGTGTTCTTCTCACAAACCATATCATGAACCACATCCAGTGTCATTGCATGTGTGTTCTTCTCACAGACCACACATGGATCCACTAGTGTCATTGCATTTTTGTTCTTCTCACAAACCATATCATGAACCACACCCAGTGTCATTGCATGTGTGTTCTTCCCATGAACCACACATGGATCCACTAGTGTCATTGCCTGTCTGCTCTTTTCATGAACCACAGCTAGAGTCATTGCATGTGTGTTCTTCTCACAAACCACATATCGCCGGTGTCGTTGCATGTGTGTTCTTCCCATGAACCACACATGGATCCATTAGTGTCATTGTATGTCTGCTCTTCCCATGAACGACAGCTAGAGTCATCGCATGCGTGTTCTTTTCACAAACAACAGCTAGAGTCATTGTATGTGTGTTCCTCTTACAAACCATATCATGAACCACACCTAGTGTCATTGCATGTGTGTTCTTCTCACAAAGCACGCATGGATCCACCGGTGTCATTGCATGTCTGCTCTTCTCATTAACGACAGCTAGAGTCATTGCATGCATGTTCTTTTCACAAACCACACATCACCAGAGTCATTGCATGTGTGTTCTTCCCATGAACCACACATGGATCCACCAGTGTCATTGCATGTCTGCTCTTTTCATGAACCACAGCTAGAGTCATTGGATGTGTGTTCTTCTCACAGACCACATATCACCAGTGTCATTGCATGTGTGTTCTTCCCAAAGACCACACGTGGATCCACCAGTGTCATTGGATGTGTTTTCTTCTCACAAACCATATCATGAACCACACGCAGTGTCATTACATGTGTGTTCTTCTCACAGACCACCCATGGATCCACCAGTGTCTTT
Organism: Avena eriantha; assembly: GCA_910589775.1. Lineage (NCBI taxonomy): Eukaryota > Viridiplantae > Streptophyta > Magnoliopsida > Poales > Poaceae > Avena > Avena eriantha. The sequence goes on from OU342741.1 coordinate 25,427,637, forward strand.
GCATGTGTGTTCTTCTCACAAACCATATCATGAACCACACCTAGTGTCAATGCATGTGTGTTCTTCCCATGAACCACACATGGATCCACCAGTGTCATTGCATGTGTGTTCTTCCCATGAACCACACATGGATCCACCAGTGTCATTCCATGTCTGCTCTTTTAATGAACCACAACTGGAGTCATTGGATGTGTGTTCATCTCACAGACCACATATCACCAGTGTCATTGCATGTGTGTTCTTCCCAAAGACCACACATGGATCCACCAGTGTCATTGCATGTGTGTTTTTATCACAAACCATATCATGAACCACACCTAGTGTCATTGCATGTGTGTTCTTCTCACAGACCACACATGGATCCACCAGTGTCATTGCATGTGTGTTCTTCTCACAAACCATATCATGAACCACACCCAGTGTCATTGCATGTGTGTTCTTTCCATGAACCACACATGGATCCACCGGTGTCATTGCATGTGTGTTCTTCACATGAACCACACATGGATCCACCAGTGTCATTGCATGTCTGCTCTTTTCATGAACCACACATGGATCCACCAGTGTCATTGCATGTCTGCTCTTTTCATGTACCACAGCTAGAGTCATTGGATGTGTGTTCTTCTCACAGACCACATATCACCAGTGTCATTGCATGTGTGTTCTTCCCAAAGACCACACATGGATCCACCGGTGTCATTGCATGTGTGTTCTTCTCACAAACCATATCATGAACCACACCTAGTGTCATTGCATGTGTGTTCTTCTCACAGACCACACATGGATCACCAGTGTCATTGCATGTGTGTTCTTCTCACAAACCATATCATGAACCACACCCAGTGTCATTGCATGTGTGTACTTCACATGAACCACACATGGATCCATCGGTGTCATTGCATGTCTCCTCTTCTCATTAACCACACATGGATCCACCAGTGTCATTGTATGTCTACTCTTCCCATGAACCACAGCTAGAGTCATCGCATGCGTGCTCTTTTTACAAACCATTGCTAGAGTCATTGGATGTGTGTTCTTCTCACAGACCACATATCACCAGTGTCATTGCATGTGTGTTCTTCCCACAAACCACATATCACCGGTGTCATTACATGTCTGCTCTTCTCATTAACCACAGCTAGATCGACCCGTGTCATTTGATGCATGTTCTTTTCATAAACCGCATATGGATACTAATTAACCTTAGGAGAGCCCTAACCTTAGCGTTAGACCGAGTCTTCTAGAAGGCTCACCCTAACACAGTTGTTCTTCTTGTCGATTGTTACATACCGTCCGGTCGGGGCGCTTGGACGATTGGGATGGTTTTCGTTAGATCGATCCGCGAGTAGTCTGTTCTGCGGCATGATTGGCCACGCTTGCTCTGGACAAACTGTCAACACCGGGGGCTCCCCTGTTGCGAGTGTCATGACTCACGAGTTGAGCGTGCCATATCACAGTGTCACGTCCCCATTACTTCTCTTCCTCCCCGTACTTCTCTTCTTTCCCCTCGAAGCCACATTCCCCACTGCACTCCCATCCTGCCGTAGCCGCAAGCCGACGGCGCCGCCATCCCAATCCCCTCTCCGGCAGCCACTCCCTCCCCTCTCGCCATGGGTTCAAGGCGAGACAACGAGGAAATGCGTCGTGATGACAGGGACAGTGATTTCGATGTGAGTCGTCTCATCTCTATCTCTATCATCCGTGGCCAGTTATCTATTTTTTGAGCCAGATCTACTCCGTTTATTCATGCGCGTATGATGTGTTAGGCCAACCAGACGATGTATGACGCCGACTATCATGGTTTAGCGAATGAAGACAGTCATCTGCTACGTAAACATGGATATGTGCCCGCTAAATTTGTAGCATTCGAAGGACGAAATGCATGCATGAGGTTTCTACGGTGTCAAGGACATCGTGCAATGATGCGAGGCGGAAGTTGGAGTGTTGTCAAATGGTTAGATGCAGAGTGGCCCAAATCGATGCAGAAAACACTAGACAAACTATGGGAAATGACTGTTGAGTTGAAAGAATCCTCATTCAGCTCACTTCTTGACAGTGTTGAGATGAAGCTATGGGAACCAGTTGACATGACCAAGCATAAGTGAGATCTCATGGGGGTGGAAGATGCGGCGTTGGCCCTGAAGGCTAAAGCAGAGCAAGAACTGACTCAAGCAAGGAAGGATCTTCACCAGGCCAAAGTCCTGCAGTTCACAACTACGAGTATTGACAAGTGCATGAGGAAAGATGCAGATAAACCATTGAAGCTGTGCAAGGAAGATGCTAAAAGGAAGGAGTAGACGATTCGATCCTTGCTCTCGCAGGAAGATGCACATAGGGCTAAGATTTGGAAGATCAAGGAGATGTGTGTTAACTAGTTCTATTTAGCTTAAGCCCCGTGCCTTTTTTAAGTCGTAATAGTTGTACTTGTTAACCTAGCAGTATGAAATATTGGCCCCGGAGTCTTGGGAGTAAAAACATTGGTCGCCCGTTAATCTGTATTAACGCTGCATTACTTCATTTTGTCTGACCAATGCCCCTTGGATATTCCGCCCGTCGCTTCGTCGTCCTCGTGAACAAATAGGAGCGCCACAGCTCGTCGCTTCGTCGCCCATCCCCTCGCCCTCTCCAATCTCCACCACGTAGTCCACCCCCTCGCTCCCTCTCCAATCTCCACCGCACCGCAATGGAGATGCCCTCGCTGAAATTCTACGAGGCAGTGATGCTCTTGCACTTCGACATCCTCATGCCGCCGGCCACGACGGTGCCCCACGGATGGCACATCAGCTATGCGGGGGTGCCGGTGGCTCCGCTCCTCTTCCCCGGCGGAGCCGTGATGGAGAGCGAAATCGCGGCGCGCCGCCGCCAGATGCCCACATGGAAGAGGGCGCTGCCCCGGTACGCGGCGGCCAGCCCGTACTGGCTGGCACTGTTCAAGAAGGAGTGGAAGGCCAAGATTGGCAACCGCATCGTTTACGGGCGCGTGGTGCACCGGGATCTCCGCAACCGAGAAGGGCAGGAGAGGTTCTGGTCCGTCCCTGGACGGACGAAGTTCACCATCATCGCCGCCGCTCACCGTGAAGAGGCGCTCCATCTCGCGTACAATGCGGAAATCGTGGACGTTCCATCGGACGAAGACGAGGAAGCCGGCGGCTCGGAGGACAGCGGCAGCGGAAGTGAAATTGTTGACTAGTTGGTTGAATTAATGTAGGATGTGAAATCGCACCTTTGTTTAGAAGACGTTGTGGTTGAATTAATGAAATGCCTCGATTTAGATCTCTGTCTCGACTAATTTGTGGAAGAATTTGTGATTTAGATCAATTTCTGCCTCGATTTAGATCTCTGTCCCGGATTGGGAACGTGACCGTGGACCAAAGACCCCTTTTCTACTAGTGTATTCTGACATTGGTGGTTTGTTTAAACGTAATCTATGTGGATTTGGCCGCATGCAAATGGCACAACCATAATTTATAAAGTGGAAGCACGTACACCCGGTTACTGGAGATCCAGGAGCTTCGCCAAATGTAGGGGATGCAGGAGCAGAGAGGCGATGAGATAGACCGGCTCAAGATTAGGCTAGAAAGTGTTACCCATTTCCTCCTCATCTGGGCATTATCGGTGAGAACATTGCTGTTTATGTTGCCACGTCGTTTTGCAGCATCTGAAATAAGTTGCTACTTCGTGGAGTGTGGCAGCTTAAATAGTTTATTTCCGTGCCACTTACATTCCGTCGTATTTGGAGACCTCCCGCCCCTCAGCAATCGTGGAACCGGTGGATCCTTGTTTTCAGATAGCAGTGGCACAATCACAATTTTGGATTCAACTACTGACTCGGGCTTTTCCAAACCCTAAGTTGCGCTACATTTTACTCAGACAACGTGGGTAGATTGTTTCGCCCAGCAACGTGCCACACACAGAGCTCCAGAATTTAACAGAATTACATATATAGGTTCAAGTTCAACACACTACTATGCATCTTCATTGCCAGCAGCCTTCTTCCGCAGCCTGGGTGCCAAGCCTTCACGTCCAATGGCTTCTTCATTTCCTGCCTTCTTCCTCTTTCTCGGTGCCAATTTTCTTAGCTTCACGTACTCTGCATCGCCGGGACAATGGGCACCAGAATCATGTCCAACATCATCTTTCCACTCATTTTTAATTTCTTTGGGCAGCAAAATGACTGACCCGGCAGTCATGTTTCTAACCTTGCGGCGCTTCCTGTCAAAGAAACAAGACTGTTGCATAACTACCCAATATATACAGAGTAAATAAAACAAAAATTACAATTCAGCACAAACATGCGAACCCCAAGCGACCTTTGCTTACCAGGAGCTAATTGCGTTCGAGCAACTACCCTGTCCAAGAATAGAAGGGCGACTCCCAGTTGCAGCAGCTTCCACATCAAGTACATCACAATTCAGCTCAAACATGCAATCCGAAGCATACCTTTTCATTAACCCAATTAGCTGACTGTCACACGATATAGGAACATGGATGCCACGTTCATCCATGAAGCTGAACTTTGCAGTATGCTTCGGCCATACTTCAACATGATTATGCAGACCAGCAACCATACCAGATATAGTGCAGATCTGCGTAGGCGCTTCTTCCATCGTGAATCAATGGCTTCCATACCACTTGCCCTTGGAGTCATACCTGTAGAGGACTACCGTAACCAGGTAAGGGGGGGGGGGGGGTCCGCACAGATCCCACTTGACAGAAAACTGTGGACAAAATATGTTTGTCAGTGTTGGGCTAACAAACAATTTGAGGTTCAGTAGCCAGCTAGCAATTGTAATTAGTGCGAATAGCAAAGAGAAGGGTAGCTCACGCTCTTGTAGGGAGAACTTCTTCTTCCTTGATAGTGGGATCCGCCATCCTCCGAACTACTCTGCTCGTCGGCAGCGGAGGCGGGCTAGAGCCTCGCAACGGCGGCTATGGCATGCGCCATTGGAGCTCGGTATCAGCGACTGGGCGCAGCAACTTGGCCCCGGAAGTCAAATGTCCGAAGGGATCATCCTGCCTGGAGGGTGGATTCTGACGCCGCCGGTGCTGGGGGAAAGCTGGGAATGGATTTGTAAAATTGGTCAACGCATCCAATCCACTTAGCTGCTCGATTTGTCTAAGAGGTTGCCGCATTGGCGCCCGCGTCACAGACAGATAACCGACATGTGGGTCCCGACCGTCTACTTCACGGGGCAGTTTAACGGAATGTTTCTATTTGGTAGGGGTGAGATGAGTTTTCCTCAAAATGGCCCCTCTCAGTAGTTGGCCGCCCAACTTTTCGAAACGCGGTAATTTCAGGCAACTTAGGTACCGCCACGCGCTAGCCTGCCAACTTTGGTACCGCAGACGAACAAGCCCCCAGGAGTGGGCGGCTCGCGGAGGCGCGGAGATGGTGTTGGCGCTGCTACAGTCCTGGTACCTGGATGTCGATCTGCGGAGCCTTTCCCGCGGATTTCGCCAAGGGACCAGTTATGACTAGCTTCGCGCCGAGGTTCCTGACATCCGCTCTTATGGCGTGATGATCGGGAGCTTAGTTGCACTGGACAGGGACTTCAGCGTCCCAGCCGGCACGGAGCGGTACTTCCACAGCCCGGATGCACCACGCACTGACGCTCCGGCTGCGCCGCAAACCGACCCGACGAACGTCACCTCTAGCAGCAGAGCTCCAGCTGATGCCTTCGGTCCTTCTGCCCCCCAATGAATTTGATCCCCGGTATGCCGGGAATATTTGTGATGTGAAGCACTTATCTTTTCTATGTGAACAATTGTCTGTCCTCTTATTATTGGACGTTTGTGGGAGCATCACCTCCCTCTGTATATTTGCTCGTGCTCTTTTGTTTGCACTTTCTCTTTGCATCTTTTGCATGCTTGTTTCTGTGTGGGGGGTGTGTGAGCGCACCCATAGGGTGTAGTCCCCGAGGTTCAGGCCGACTAGAGAATACAGCCGAGTCGAAGCTCCTTTGCGTTTTTTGTTTGCAGGTTTCTGTGTGGGGGTGCGCAAGCGCACCTACAGGGTGTAGTCCCCGAGCTTCGGCCGGCTAGAGAATGCAGCCGAGTCAAAGCTTCTTGACCTACTCTGCTACCGCCTGGAAGCTATCTGCCTCCGGCTTGACGATGCTCGTCATTAAATTTTGGCTCATGCAAACATAGAAACAAACAAGTTGTTTGCCTGGTTAAGCATATGCAAGTTCGAACTGTAATCTTAGGTTGGCTAGTTTTTGAAATTTTTGCTGTTTCACGCAAATCCAATGTCTTTGCCCTATTCTCAGTGAGCATTGGCCTGTTTCGATGTTGTTCCCTTGCTGGCCTTTAGCCGAAGTCGAAGGGGTAGCTTAGTAGGCGTACTGCACGATACTTCATGTTTGGATCATTGCCTTTGAGCGAGGGAGCGCAACCGGGTCATCCAGATGTTTTTGTTTTCCTCGTGACTTTTTCGTGTATTGGCCTTTGAGCGTTCTGCTCTTGCCAGATCTGTCAGCCGGCTGGCGGTCTACAGCCGGAACCAAAGAGGAAGCCTTAGAAACCGCGTATAGTACTTTGCCGTGTGGGTCATGATGGCTCAATGCACGGCGCCCAGAAAAATGCTTGATGGACGTGTTGATGTAGAGCTCGTTGGGAACCCCAAGAGGAAGGTATGATGAGCACAACAACAAGTTTCCCTCAGTTATGAAACCAAGGTTTAATCGAACTAGTAGGATCAAGGAAACACCTCAAAGGTGTTACTAGCTGAGCTTTGGCAGGGCGCACTACCAGTGCTAGTAGCAACGTGGAGACCTTCACAACACAACCACATAACTTTGTCCCCAACTTGCGATGAGGTTGTCAATCTCACCGTGTTTTGCGGAAAATAAAGGATTAAACGTATCGAATGGAGAGAAGTAAAAGTTTGCAGAAAGTAAACACTAAGCAGTAAACATTTGTAGATTGTATGTAAAGAAAAGGACCGGGATCCATAGTTCACTAGAGGTGGCTCTCCTTATGATAGATAACATGTTGGGTGAACAAATTACAGCGGGGCAATTGACAAACACCGAGAAAGAAATACATGCATATACTAATCATCTTGACTCCTTTGAGACTTTATTGGGCATTACAACATTATACATAGACCACCATCCAACTGCATCTATGACTAATAATCTACCTTCAGGTTATCATCCGAACCCCCTCCAGTATTAAGTTGCAAGCAACAGATTATTGCTTTACGAACTGCGTGTAAAGTAAACAATACGATTGTTCTATGAACAAATGATTGTTGTTTTCTCCCTAGTAGGAACAGCACATCTAGTACCTTAGAGATTTCTGTCACTTCCCCAGATTACCAGAGGCATGAACCCACTATCGAGCATAAATACTAACTCTTGGAGTTGCTAGCATCTACTTGGCCAAGATAGCTACTAACAACGGAAAGCATGCAAGATCACAAATAACAAAGACATGATAGAATCAATAATCAATCTGAAATAGCATCTCAATATCCATCGGATACCCGCAAACACAACATGCAGAATTACAAATAGATGATCTTGATCATGAACGGAGCTCACAAGATCTAAACTTGAAAGCACAAAGGAGGAGAACCGGCCATCTAGCTACTACATGGATCCGTAGTCCAAGGATGAACTACTCACGCATCACATCGGAAGCTTGCATGGTGATGAAGAAGGCCTCCAGGGTGAATTCCCCTCTCCGGCAAGGTGCCAGGAAGAGCTTCAGAAACCTCCCGATCTAGGGATGGAGATGACGGTGGCTACAGACTATTTCATGGATTTTTGATTGGGTACTTAGGGTTATCGTCCCGAGGGCAATATATAGGCGGAAGGAGAGGCCGAGGGGGTGCCGGGAGCGGCCACACCACCCCCTGGCGCGGGCCAGGCCTGGCCGCGCGGCCAGGTGGTGTGGTGGCCCCCTGGCCCCTCTCCGTCTCGTATTCTGGCACTTCATGACTTCCGGAAAAATAGACACTTTGGCTTTTGTCCCGTCCAATTCCGAGAATATTCTTTTTCTGACTTTCCTAGAATCAAAAACAGCAGAAAATAGGCAGCTGGCACTATGGCTCTTGTTAATAGGTTAGTCCAAGAAATCATATGAAAAGTACTCCAAAGTTGGAACAAAACACAAGAAAGTGGATAAAACCAAGCATGGGACATCAAAAATTATAAATACATTTGCAATGTATCAGGTCACACAGCCGTCTGGGCCAACCTGCGAGTCCCCGAGACGGATCGCCGGCTCCGGGGTTAGAGTAATGCAGCCAGAAAAACCAATTTGTGCAGCATGACTTGCTTATTTATTGCGGAGTCCCCGAGACTGTGTCGAGGCTCCTATGCTTGTTCATTACATGAAAGTAAGGCACATACACTTCTTGCTCAAGTGTAAAAGTGGCGGAACAGGCTCACATTCCATGGGCGTTCAGTTTCTTCGCCTGAGCATTCCATCTTATTCTTTTCCAGCTTGCGGGCATCGATGAGGTAGTATGAGTTGTTCTGCAGTGCCCGGCTGATTATGAATAGGCCATCCCAAAGTGGGGACAGCTTGTGCATCCCCTTGGTGTCTTTAACTATCCTTACCACTAGGTCGCCCTCACGGAACGAGACACTGCGTATCCGGCTGGCATGCTAGCGGCGCAAGTTCTGTTGGTAGATGGCGGATCTGGACAAGGCTGATGGGTTTGTAGCATGGAAAACAAAAAATTTCTACGGCAAAAACAAACAAAACCCAGATCTAATCTAGATAAAAGCCAAGATCTAATCTATTAGACATGTGCAACGAGATAGATAGGAACTAACCCTCGTAGATCCGAAAGTGTTAACGAGATTAGATCTCATGGTTGATGTAGTCGATCACTTGCCGATCTCAAGATCCTGTGGACGATCCTTCCGGCGCCGCGTTCCGGCATCACTTCCGCAGTCGGTCACACGTGCGGAGTCGAAGCAGACCTTCCTCTCCTCGTTCCAGCGAGCAGCGGAGGTAGTAGATCTTCTCCACGGAATCCCAGCAGCACGACGGCGTGGTGGTGGTGGTGGAGTAGAGAATTCTGCAGGGCTTCGCCTATACCTGTGCAGAAGAAAGGAGGAGGAGAGAGGCGGCGGAGATTTGGAGTTGTAGAGGAGGGCTTGGAGGGGGCGCCCCTACCCCTCTATTTAAAGGGGGGAGGCGCCATGGGAGGGGGAGTCCTTGTAGGACTCCCCTCCCTCCTATGGCCGGCGGATTGGGAGGTGGGGGGAGGAGTCCTCCCCCCCACGAATCCTTGTCTTACCCCTCAAGGACTCCTTGATCCTTTCTTGGTTTTCAAGCAAACTCCAAGAAATCTTCCAGAACCTTCCGGAACATTCCGAAACCTTCTAGAAACCTCATACAAATACTCCGGAACATTTCCTCACTCAGAAAATGATCCCCAATATATGAATCTTATTCTCCGGACAATTCCGGATCTCATCGTGATGTCCCGGATCCAATCCGAGACTCCGAACAACATTCGGTCTCCAACGCACATTCCATATCTACTTAAAACAACTCCGAACCTTAAGTGTGTCACCCTACGGTTCGTGAATATGTAGACATGACAGAGACACATCTCCTATCAATAACCATCAGCGGGACCTAGAGATCCATAATGGCTCCCACATACTCAACGATGACTTTGTGATCGATAGAACCATTTACATACGAAACTAATTCCCTTGGTCTCGCGATACTATACTTATCCGAGGTTTGATCGTCGGTATCTCTATACCTAGTTCTACCTCGTTACTGATAAGTACTCTTTACTCGTTCCGTGATATGTCATCCCTTGTGACCTAGTCACATGCTTGCAAGCTAACTAGATGACATTCCACCGAGAGGGCCCAGAGCATATCTATCCGTCATATGGATGGACAAATCCCAATCTTGGTCCATGAGCTTCAACACATACTTTCAGAATACCCAATGACACCTTTATGACCACCCAGTTACGAAGCGGTGTTTGATGTCATCAAAGTACCCATCCGGTGATGGTGATTAACATAACCTCATGGTCGAAGGATTAGGTTACTATGTATTTTAAAGCTTATAGCAAACGAACTTTAATGACTTGATCTTATGCTATGCTTACTACGGGTGTGTGTCCATCACATCATTCTCCTAATGATACGATCTTGTTATTAACGACATCCAATGTCCATGATCAGGAAACCATGATCATCCATTAATCAACAAGCTAGTTTAACAAGAGGCTTACTAGGGACTCTTTTATGTTTACAAAACACACATGTATTAGTGTTTCCTAATAATACAATTATAGCATGGGATGTAAACATTTATCATAAACATAAAGATATAATAATAACCACTTTATTATTGCCTCTTGGGCATATCTCCAACAGTCTCCCACTTGCACTAGAGTCAATAATCTAGTTAAAAACTTGTGCATTCAACACCTATGGCTTTCTGGTGTTGTATAGACACTATTGCTAGTGGTAAACATAATCTTTGGATCTGAGACTTCTAGATCCGTGTGTATTTGCATGTCCTTGCGTCTCTACGCATTTCTCATTCTTCAATGAGATGGCATTATATAAATTTGGGCCTTTGGTGAGACCTTTAGTTCCTTCGGCTCAAAATATGTTGATATTATTGTCACACAACATATCTTCATAGTATTAGCCCACTTTGAACCACACCTAGTTTAATAACAAACTACTTAACACAAATGCCCTCCTTTGCTGCTACTATAGCAGTTTATATACTTAGCCTTTTGTTGTAATATCCTTCACAATGTCTCAACTTTGGAACTCATTCAAATCCATCATGGAACATACTTTCCATTACATTGTGCTACCCATAGTCTAAATTGAGATAAACTTAATTTGTGACAAAACTAGTATCAATGTAACAATTTACAATGAACTATTTGTCACCACTATATAAATAATATATTCTTAGTTCTTCCAAAGATCATAGGAATATCCTACTATTGTCCAATGATCATCTTATGAGTCATTCTGGTATATGCTCATAACATTTAGAGCATAGGACATATCTGGATGTGTACATCTCAAAGAATGATTGATCAAAATATTCTTGTGATTTCACCAAGTGTCAAAACACTTGAATCTCGTGTCAACACACTCGAATCTTGATTCAGTCCTTTCTGTGCGTCAAGAACCTTTCTTGTTGTTTCCATATTGAACTCATTCCACATCTTATCTATGTACATTTGGAAAAACCATATTAGCGCCTCAATCTATCCATATAGACATTGATGCCTAATTTGGGTTGTGCCTAAGTCTTTCATCGAAATGAAATTCTTAACCTGTGTCAATAAAAGATACATCATTTCCAATCAACAATATGTCTTTCACATAATGTATTAGAAATATGTCTCAGCGCTCCCACTTAATTTCTTGCAAATGCAAGCATCTTCATCATCTCCGATGAATTTAAACTCTTTTAACAGTTTCATCATGGTGAAGATTCCAACTCCGCTATGCTTACTTCAACCATTGAAGTTTTGCATACTCTTTTAGCATCCTTTGAATTTCACAAAAACCCTTTGGATCGTGTTATGTACACGTCCTAGGTAACCATTCTATTAGAAGAACTTGTTTTGTTTGTTCAACTACCATATACCAAAATATATGTAGTGGTTGCTACATTAATCCGTCCAGACTAAATATCGCTATGAAAGATCAAATCTTATCATAGTCAATTCCTTGAACATTGTCGTAAACTTCTTTCTGACATGTCGACTATTTCATAGATGTTAAACATCCATGTCTTATTTCTTTATAAATCCAAACACGACCGATAGGCTTCACGCCTTTCCGGAGGGTCTTCTAAGTTCAGAGACTTGATTTCTCGTGTATGGATACTATCACGGATTCTATGACTTCTAGTCATTTTATGGAGTCAGGGCCCATCATCGCTTCTTTGCATGTAGTCGGTTCATCATTGTCAATACAATAACGACTTGCTTATCAAATCTTACTATTTGATTCTTACTGACCCACACGGTTCTATAGGAACTCTAATCTCTGAGATCACACCTTTTGTAATCACGAGAGCCATGAGCATTGTGGCCGTCACCGGGACACTTTCTGGCACTGCGCTACTTAGCACATATAGCTAAGGTTCAACAACCTTATCAAAGTTCTATTGTCCTCACACTTAACTTTTCACGAAAAATTCCTTCTCAAGAAACTTGACGTTCCAAGCGACAAACTCTTTTGTCCTCGGCGTTATGGAGAAATTCCCAACAAATTCTTTGGGATAACCTACAAAGACGTGCTTATCCGACTTTGGTTGTAAACATTTTACTTATGCATAACATACCAAAATTTAAGAAAAGACAATTCGGGTTTTATCCCAAACCATAACTCATATGGTGTCATTTCAATGGATCACGATGGAGCTCTTTTTAGTCTAAAAGCGGTAGTCACTAAAGATTTAATCTTTAATATATAATGGTAGTTTTATAACTGATACCTTTGATCTTACCATGTAAAACAAGGTTTCATTACATATCTCGAACACTCCATACTCCTATGGTGTTTTGGGAAATGCAAATCCATGGAACGATTCCTCAAATCTTAGGTGTTTTGCTAAACTTGTAACTCAAACATCTTTCTTTATGATCCAATCATAAACTCTTTTATTTTCTTGTTACAATGATTTTCCACTTCATCTTGAAAGTCTTTGAACATTTTTCAAATGTTTCATACTTCTTCCTTATTGAGTAAGTATATACATATACTCACTCAAATCTTCGGAGAAAGCATATGAAGTTGAAATCTATCGCCCACGACTACACATAATGGACTATATACATCAATATGTACAAATTCCAATCAGTTAGTCGTCCGTTCCTCTTTTGGCCTACGAACAGAGTTTTAATTATCTCCAGGAAAGTATCACAAGCGTCATTTGATCCAAATCAAAGACTCCAAAAATCCATCAACATGGAGTTTCTTCATGTATCCCTTTCAATATAATTTAAATGGCGATGTCACTTCGCAAGTGAACTTTCAATCATTTGTCTTGCGACATTGTAGCATTAGTTTTATGGTCGTTATTTCTCCAACCAGACTTGTATATCATCCATCTATTATGGAATATGGTAATTATTTGAACAACCTTTTGTCGTCATAATACCTGATCAAAATAACAATTATTGAAACAAATCCTGAAGGCAAGCTTTGATGTTAACGAGCAACACAACAACCCTTTGTTTGTTTTCGATGAACATCATCACATATTCTCTTGCTAGTTACTTAGGCCATTGCAGTTCATGAATTGTGTTGTCCTGTATGACACTTCATACCAACCAATTCGGTATCCAATACCGGAGAACCACATTGTTTAACAAGCAAGGAATACAACCATAACATGTATATCTTCTATATGCCTAAGTTGGACATCTCCAACCTTTTATTTTCTGCCAAATATTTTATAGATTCTCTTTCAGCAATTCCTTTTCTTTTAAAAGAATTTATCAACATCAACAGTGGTGTCATCAACATGACACATGGTACAAAGCGTATATAGTCAACTACTAATACCTTTGGACTTGCACTTTGAGGTGGATCACCATCATCAAATGTTTGGTGTTCTTTCAAAAATCCATTCTTTAGTAATCTTTTAGTGTAGTAAACATTTTACTTACATCTTCTATTCATCCTTATCATGACAACTTTCATGATCAAGCTGCTATAGCTTATAAAGGTGAATTGCGAGTATAATGTTTCTTTTCCAAAACCTTTTGGAGGATTAGGACGACTAGCATCTCCAACCTTCACAAATTCTCATCAAATATGAGGACGTATACTCTATCATGTTGTAACCAACACATTGTTTTAGATATCGCAATACCTTTCACATATGATGGTTTCTGAATCATTGCTTTCAGCTCTTAGATAAACTTGATATTAAAAACAATCTTTTGAGTATCAAGAATCATGGAGGCAAACATGATACATTAGATACTAACACTGGAATTGTTACTCTTGATTTAATACTACTTATTAAACTTCATGGAGCAAATAGAGTTTGCTGAAAGTTTGCAATAGGACTTACAAACTTTAAATTGACATTCAAAACAATACGATACCAGTTCGTAAAGTAAATATCCAGAATTTCTATAGTTCTACTATCTCAACTATGACTAAGCGTAAGGTGGTGAATGGATGCCAATGACTACAGCAAACTATGCAAATTCACCTTGATTGTGTTTATGATAAATTGAGTTCTACTAATCCAAATTACAAATGAACTCCCACTCAAAAACAACATCCCTCGAGTTGTTTTAGTGATTACACGAACCAAATCCACTACACCAAGTCCGATCATCACGTGAGATGATGTAGCTTTAAAGGCGAACAATCAACATGTTCATCATATCATCCATATGACTCATGCTTTACCTTTCGGTATTCCGTGTTCCGAGACCATGTCTATACATGCTAGGCTCGTCAAGGTTAACCTTAGTTTCCGCATGTGCAAATCTGGCTTGCACCCATTGTATGCACACGTAGAGTCTATCACACCCGATCATCACGAGATGCTTCGAAACGACGAGTCTTAGCAACGGTGCCAACTAAGGATGAACACTTTATTACTTGATATTTAGTGAGAGGGATGATCTTATAATGCTACCGTCGCGATCTAAGCAATACAAGATGCATAAAGGATTAACATCACAGGCAATTCATAATAAGTGTGATATGATATGGCCCTTTCTTCTTGCGCCTTTGATCTCCATCTCCAAAGCACGAACATGATCTCCATCATCACCAGCATTGCGTCAAGGTCAGTGGCGCCGCTTCATGGTTGTCCATCATCACTAGTAACTATTACAACTACTTGGAATAAAGCTATTACAAGATGAATAGACACGCAGGTCTTAACAGAATTAAAAGACAACCATTAGGCTCCTGCCGGTTGCCATATTACAACAAGGATCATTGCATACATCAAATATAATCATAATCACATGATGGCCATATCATATCACAAAACCCCTGCAAAAACAAGTTAGACGCCTCTAATTTTCTTTGCATGTTTTACGTGGTTTGGGGCTTTCGCATAAGACCGATCTTACCTACGAACAAGAACCACAACGTTGATAAAAGTGTTGTCAGATGCTCATTGTAAATTGAATCTTAACTATGATGGGAGAGACAGACACCCGTAAAGCCACTTGTGCAAAGCAAGTTGCACGTCAAGCGTGGAGCAAGTCTCATGTGCGATGACATGTAATGTTAGCCCGAGCCGCTTCATCCCATCATGCCGCAAGATGCAAAGTACACGCTAAGACACCGACAACAAAAGAATCAACGCCCACAAAAACATTGTGTTCTACTCGTGCAACAGATCTACGCATAGACACGGCTCTGATACCACTGATGGGTTCGTAGCATGGAAAACAAAAAATTTCTACCGCAAAAACGAACAAAACCCAGATCTAATCTAGATAAAAGCCAAGATCTAATATATTAGACATGTGCAACGAGATAGATAGGAACTAATCCTCGTAGATCCGAAAGCATTAACGAGATTAGATCTCGTGGTTGATGTAGTCGATCACTTGCCGATCTCAAGATCGTGTGGACGATCCTTCCGGCGCCGCGTTCCGGCAGCGCTTCCGCAGTCGGTCACACGTGCGGAGTCAAAGCAGACCTTCCTCTCCTCATTCCAGCGAGCAGCGGAGGTAGTAGATCTTCTCCACGGAATCCCAGCAGCACGACAGCGTGGTGGTGGTGGAGTAGAGAATTCTGCAGGGCTTCGCCTATGCCTCTGCAGAAGAAAGGAGGAGGAGAGAGGCGGCAGAGATTTGGAGTTGTAGAGGAGGGCTTGGAGGGCGCGCCCCTACCCCTCTATTTAAAGAGGGGAGGTGCCATGGGAGGGGGAGTCCTTGTAGGACTCCCCTCCCTCCTATGGCCGGCGGATTGGGAGGTGGGGGGAGGAGTCCTCCCCCCACGAATCCTTGTCTTACCCCACAAGGACTCCTTGATCCTTTCTTGGTTTTCAAGCAAACTCCAAGAAATCTTCCAGAACCTTCCGGAACATTCCGAAACCTTCTAGAAACCTCATACAAATACTCCGGAACATTTCCTAACTCAGAAAATGATCCCCAATATATGAATCTTATTCTCTAGACAATTCCGGATCTCCTCGTGATGTCTCGGATCCAATCCGAGACTCCAAACAACATTCGGTCTCCAACGCACATTCCATATCTACTTAAAACAACTTTGAACCTTAAGTGTGTCACCCTACGGTTCGTGAATATGTAGATATGACAGAGACACATCTCCTATCAATAACCATCAGCGGGACCTGGAGATCCATAATGGCTCCCACATACTCAACGATGACTTTGTGATCGATAGAACCATTTACATACGAAACTAATTCCCTTTGTCTCGCGATACTATACTTATCTGAGGTTTGATCGTCGATATCTCTATACCTAGTTGTACCTCGTTACTGATAAGTACTCTTTACTCCTTCCGTGATATGTCATCCCTTGTGACCTAGTCACATGCTTGCAAGCTAACTAGATGACATTCCACCGAGAGGGCCCAGAGCATATCTATCCGTCATATGGATGGACAAATCCCAATCTTGGTCCATGAGCTTCAACACATACTTTCAGAATACCCAATGACACCTTTATGACCACCCAGTTACGAAGCGGTGTTTGATGTCATCAAAGTACCCATCCGGTGATGGTGATTAACATAACCTCATGGTCGAAGGATTAGGTTACTATGTATTTTAAAGCTTATAGCAAACGAACTTTAATGACTTGATCTTATGCTATGCTTACTACGGGTGTGTGTCCATCACATTATTCTCCTAATGATATGATCTTGTTATTAACGACATCCAATGTCCATGATCATCCATTAATCAACAAGCTAGTTTAACAAGAGGCTTACTAGGGACTCTTTTATGTTTACAAAACACACATGTATTAGTGTTTCCTAATAATACAATTATAGCATGGGATGTAGACATTTATCATAAACATAAAGATATAATAATAACCACTTTATTATTGCCTCTTGGGCATATCTCCAACAGTCTCCCACTTGCACTAGAGTCAATAATCTAGTTAAAAACTTGTGCATTCAACACCTATGGCTTTCTGGTGTTGTATAGACACTATTGCTAGTGGTAAACATAATCTTTGGATCTGACACTTCCAGATCCGTGTCTATTTGCATGTCCTTGCGTCTCTACGCATTTCTCATTCTCCAGTGAGATGGCATTGTATAAATTTGGGCCTTTGGTGTGACCTTTAGTTCCTTCGGCTCAAAATATGTTGATATTATTGTCACACAACATATCTTCATAGTATTAGCCCACTTTGAACCACACCTAGTTTAATAACAAACTACTTAACACAAATGCCCTCCTTTGCTGCTACTATAGCAGTTTATATACTTAGCCTTTTGTTGTAATATCCGTCACAATGTCTCAACTTTGGAACTCATTCAAATCCATCATGGAACATCCTTTCCATTACATTGTGCTACCCATAGTCTAAATTGAGATAAACTTAACTTGTGACAAAACTAGTATCAATGTAACAATTTACAATGAACTATTTGTCACCACTATATAAATAATATATTCTTAGTTCTTCCAAAGATCATAGGAATATCCTACTATTGTCCAATGATCATCTTATGAGTCATTCTAGTATATGCTCATAACATTTAGAGCATAGGACATATCTGGATGTGTACATCTCAAAGAATGATTGATCAAAATATTCTTGTGATTTCACCAAGTGTCAAAACACTTGAATCTCGTGTCAACACACTCGAATCTTGATTCAGTCCTTTCTGTGCGTCAAGAACCTTTCTTGTTGTTTCCATATTGAACTCATTCAACATCTTATCTATGTACATTTGGAAAAACCATATTAGCGCCTCAATCTATCCATATAGACATTGATGCCTAATTTGGGTTGTGCCTAAGTCTTTCATCGAAATGAAATTCTTAACCTGTGTCAATAAAAGATACATCATTTCCAATCAACAATATGTCTTTCACATAATGTATTAGAAATATGTCTCAGCGCTCCCACTTAATTTCTTGCAAATGCAAGCATCTTCATCATCTCCGATGAATTTAAACACTTTTAACAGTTTCATCATGGTGAAGATTCCAACTGCGCTATGCTTACTTCAACCATTAAAGTTTTGCATACTCTTTTAGCATCCTTTGAATTTAACAAAAACCCTTTGGATCGTGTTATGTACACGTCCTAGGTAACCATTCTATTAGAAGAACTTGTTTTGTTTGTTCAACTACCATATACCAAAATATATGTAGTGGTTGCTACATTAATCCGTCCAGACTAAATATCGCTATGAAAGATCAAATCTTATCATAGTCAATTCCTTGAACATTGTCGTAAACTTCTTTCTGACATGTCGACTATTTCATACATGTTAAACATCCATGTCTTATTTCTTTATAAATCCAAACACGACCAATAGGCTTCACGCCTTTCCGGAGGGTCTTCTAAGTTCAGAAACTTGATTTCTCGTGTATGGATACTATCACGGATTATATGACTTCCAGTCATTTTATGGAGTCAGGGCCCATCATCGCTTCTTTGCATGTAGTTGGTTCATCATTGTCAATACAATAACGACTTGCTTATCAAATCTTACTATTTGATTCTTACCAACCCACATGGTTCTATAGGAACTCTAATCTCCGAGATCACACATTTTTTAATCACGAGAGCCATGAGCATTGTGGCCATCACTGGGACACTTTCCAGCACTGCGCTACTTAGCACATATAGCTAAGGTTCAACAACCTTATCAAAGTTCTATTGTCCTCCCACTTAACTTTTCACGAAAAATTCCTTCTCAAGAAACTTGACGTTCCAAGCGACAAACTCTTTTGTCCTCGGCGTCAGTGGTTCGATCAGCCGAGGCTTGATTCTGGCTAGGACCAGGCCATTTGCTCGCTCACACTGCCTGTTGGACTGGGGGTGTTCCATAGATGCAAGGTCTAGGCGGATGCCCTTATATCCGCAGAATCGTGCAAAAGCTCCCTTGGAAAAATTTGTTCCGTTGTCGGTTATGATGTTGTTGGGGTAGCCAAAGCGTGTAATTATGTTTGTGAAGAACTTGACCACCATTGGCCCATCCAGCTTCTTTATTGGCTTTGCCTCTATCCACTTCGTGAATTTGTCCACCGCCACCAACAAGTGGGTCATGCCGGATCTGGCCGTCTTGAAAGGGCCAACCATGTCCAGCCCCCAGACGGCGAACAACTAGGTGATGGGAACCATCTTGAGTGCTGTAGACGGAGTGTGCTTCTACTGGCTGAACCGCTGACACCCGTTGCATGCCTTGACAATCTGCTCAGTGTCTTCTAATGCCGTGGGCCAGTAGAACCCGTGGCGGAATGCCTTTGCCACTATGGCTCGTGATGATGCATGGTGTCCGCATTCGCCCTGGTGGATCTCGACCAGCAGCCGGATTTGTTGCTCTTGGCTCACACATCGTTGATAGATACCGCCAATGCTGCGCTTGTAGAGCTCGTTGTTGATGATGGTGTATGCGTTGGCTCTACGCTTCACCTGTCTTGCCTATACCTCCTCTTCGGGCATCTCTCCTTTGGCTAGGAAGTCCATGAACGGCTTGTCCCATGTTGGGATTTCCCGGATGGCGCATACCGCTTGAATTAGCAGATTCACTTCTGCCCAGATGGTCGGGTCAGGCTCGTCGGGAGGCTGACCGGGTGGAGCGGCGGAGCCGGCAGCCTCTAGGCTGGAGGCGGCAGTCCCCGGGTGTGGGGGAGCAGTCCCCGGGTGCACTGCGGCCGTTGCGGAGGTCTTGGAGCCGGCAGTCCCCGGGTGCGGCGAAGAAGTCCCTGGGTGTGGTGCAGCCATCGCGGAGGTCTTGGAGTCGGCAGGCCCCCGGTGCGGCGAAGCAGTCACCGGGTGTGGTGCACCCGCGCGGAGGTTGGTACGTCCATAATGTACCTATAATATTTGATGTTTTATGCTAATAATATGCTTTTGACACTCCTTTTTGTATAAAGTTTATGATTTATTTGGACTAACCTACTAATAGGTGCAAAAGTGCACAATGTTCTTGTTTTACACTTTGATGTGTAGGAATTACCAAGAATACAAGTGGACACCTCGTTGGAGTCAAATTGGGATTTCTGCAGAAATCTGTCTAAGAACTGTTTTTCAAGATGGTCACGTTCCAGGTCGAAGACGGCGTCGAATGGAAAACTCTTCAACTTCGTGACAAACATTCTAGACATAAAATTTAGCTGATTCCGAGTCTATACGGGCCTTTTAGGCCCGCTTTACTGCAGCCCAAGATGGGGTGACGGGAATCCAAGAAGCTATATAAAGGGAAGAAACCTAATTCACCTGGGGCATCTCCACCCACGAATTTACAGCCACCAAAGCCACGTTTTTGCCTCCCCCATGGATCCCATCTCAATGGGAGAGGGCTCCCAAGAAGCCATGAAGGAAGGGGTTAAAGGGCGGTGCTCCCCCATGATACCGGCGGCGGGGAAGGAGTCCCCCGCGCCGCCACTGGCGCCGCCGCCACCCTCTTCACCATCTTCACCACCATCTCCGTCACCTAATCCTCCTAGTATGCAGTGGTTCATCCTTCCACACACCTTTGTACCGTCCTATGTAAACATGGTGTTTGATGCTATAAGTTATAATCCGATGATCTATGTCATGTTTGCATAGTTTCTTTGTTCTTAGATTGAATGGTTGAACGTCTTTGGTTGATTAGAGTTGTATGTTGATATGGTACAGTACTTTGGTGTCCATTATATTTGTGCGCGCATGGATTAAACATCATAAGGTTTGTAGTATGTGTAAGAGGAAGGGGAAGTTCTGCCGGAGTGACAGAAAGCTGAGGACGCGAACCGGAACGTTGCACATATGGGAGTAAGAGGACCATTAAACTTAAGGCTATGGTTGGGGAAACCTTAATGCATTGATTAGTACTTACAGATGTTTGCTAACAATCCAATCATATAGTACATGTAATTCCAAGTAGTGAACCGCATGTATATTTAGCCTCTCCCACATAGAAAACTGCATCGAAGACAATGAACCCGATCTATTCTCTATTTAAACTTGGACAAGGCCACCACAATTACCACCACTATTCCACACTCATGGTTCTGTTAGTTTAGTGTATTTTATTTCTGCAACTACTAGCTTTACTTTCTTGTTATTTATTATCATGCAAAGCTATCTCTATTACTCGTATTGTTACTCTAGTTTTATTTCCTAGATAATGCAAACGTTTAGTGTGCATAGAGTTGTATCAGTGGTTGATAGAACTTGAGAGAATATTTATCCTACCTTTAGCTCCTCATTGGGTTCGACACTCTTACTTATCGAAAAGGCTACACATGATCCCCTATACTTGTGGGTTTTCAAGACCTTTTCTGGCGCAGTTACCGGGGAGCAATCGCGTGTGGGTGAATATTCTTGTGTGCACTTGTTTGCTTTATCTCTAAGTAGGTTTTACTTTCAGTTTTAAGTTGTTCTCTATCTTAGTATGAATAGGGAATGCGAATTACAAAAAAAATAGTTGTACTTGTTACCTAAAAACGTTTAAAAAAAGGAAAGTGATTAGAAAGATGAGTAATGGTTAAGTGGGGGTCGACCTTGAACACTTGTGTTCATGCCTATGAAACCAAAACAAATCTTTGCATGGAAGCTTTTAAGTTAAAAACTTGTAGGAATGCATGAAGCCTTGAAAAATAAAGATATTTTTGGTATTGATCTTAATGCTTATTCATTTGAAAATACTTAATCTTGATCCTATGCCTAACTTAAAGGCATTAAAGAAAAGTACTTATTGGGAGATAACCCAAAAGTTTTAGTTGAGTATTGGAAGTTATTGCTTCAGTAATAACCTCTCCTTATCCTTTTTATTTGCTTTTTGTTCCAAGAGTAACCTCTAATGAGAGAGAAGTAATGCTTGGGAAAGTTGCTGTCCCGAAACAGATTTTTGTGCTTTGCTGTAAAAATTCTTGTAAAATTTCCGTACGTCGGGTTTCGCTGTAATTTTTTGTGCTTCTGCCCCAGGTTGTTATCCAACTTTCGTTAGTTCAACACGTTCCGATTTTAGCAATAGAAGGTCTTTTAAAAAATTGGTTTCTATCTACTGGTCTGTTTTGACAGATTTCTGCCATTATTTGCATTTGCTTCTTGTTGATTCCTTTTTTGGTTCTCTTTGGGGAATTGAGCTTTTTAAGGGAAGTGCTACAGTAGCTTGTGTTTTAATGAAAGTTTTATTGATGTTGAAACTGAACCCAAAGACTTATTATCATGAGTACACTATTGTTGCTAATGAAGATTATGTGATGTTTTGTATGAAGGAAAATTTTCAGGTGTTAAGGAAAGAATGATGTAATGAGATGAAGAATGTACTAAACCCTTAAGCTTGGGGATGCCACCCCATGTCACCCCAAGAAATATCCAAGAAGTACAAGCGTCAAAGCTTGGGGATGCCCAAGGCATCCCCTTCTTCATCAATAAAAATCTCAGGTTTCTTCCAAACACTTCATTTTTATTGTTTCATGCACAATTGTGTTGTTCCTGGAGCGTCTTCGTTTTAGTTTTTGGTTTTGGTTTGCTTGGTTTTCTTGAATAAATTGGTTGGACCCCCTCTTTCATACATTAGTTTTCAAATAAGTGTGGTTTGGATTGGAAAAGAGTAGGAAAAGTTCATGCTTAAGTGGTAAAAGGAGCTCGTTTTTTATGGTGGCCTATGCTTTGTCATGTCATGCTTGATATTGTTTTGGATTTATGATTAATGATTTTTGCTGTAGCATGACATGTTATAAACAATTTAGATTGCTTAATGTGCCTTGAAAGAATCATGTGTTGTTTTAGCATATTAAAGCATAGTATTGTGGTATTCTCTTTTAATACTTTATTTGGGTTGACTTGGCGCATGATCACACCATGTTATGACTATCCCAAGTCACCATATCCTTTATGATCCTTTAGTTTTCGACTTGTAATATCACTTTATGCTTTAATTAATGATGTTTTGTCGCTTTGCATGATTATGGCCATTATTGCTCTTTTAGTTGATCGCTCCTAGTCTTTTGCTAGCCTCCATAACCAAGTATGAGTTCCACTCATGCATCCAACTCAAAATAAAACCAAGTTATCCCAAAGAGTCCACCATACCTACTTATTAGCATTTGCTATTCCAAGTATATTCATGTTTTCTCTACCTTCCGAATTAAACTTGTTATGAGAAAACTAGTGATTAAATCTCTCACGAACTTGATGTCACACTTTACTTTTCTTTCCCTTAATAAACTTGAACCATTGTGTCATCTATGTTGTATATGCTTGCACTTATATGTTGGGGATTAGCAGAACCATGCTGTCATGGGGAACACTTTCAACATTGCACTTGTACATTGTACCTAGTTGATATCATGCTCTTTTGTATATGGATGTCGTCGGTGTGAAATGAAAGGGGAGCTTGTAAGTCCATGGAGTTATGTATGTGTGTTAGAGAAACGCCTGGCCGCCGGTCTAATCCATGCCTAATCATGGTGGAAACCTATAGCGTAACCATAATGAGCAATCTATGAAGCATTCTTCTTATAAAAAAAGATATAGAGATTGAGAAAAAAGAAAAAAAAGATGAGAAAAGAGGAAAGAGAGAAAAAACACCATTTTCCCATGGTAAATAAGAAGATTGCTGAGATGCTCGTTGTCTGCTTGCCTTGTCATTTTGATATGGGGATTCTTCTGTATCATCGGGCAAGGGGTATCCCGTTGGCGGTTCTCTATGATACACATGTACTTACTATGACAAGAACTTACCGGTAACTAAACTTGAGTAGCATGAGGAGCGACCCTCGTATTCAAGGGACATGAGATTTCCAACTTATACTTTGTCAAGCATATACTCCATAGTTTCTTCACTTTAACCTTAATCACTTCAAGATGATTATGATAGGGGCAATGAGAGCTGAAAGCTAATAAGTACAATAATTTTTGGAAGCTCTTTATGAGACTTGAATAACTGCTTCCTTCTATGAAGGCCTTTCTTCCACTTTTATATTGAGTCTCCACCTTCTTAGTTCTATGTGCATTGTCCCAAGACTTGTTGATTGATGCATAACTTTGATATTGCTTGTTCCTAAACTATTTGTATCTAGTCACCCGTATGAACTTTGAAGGTGTCCTATGCATTTATGTTTTGCTACTCTATGAGGGACAAGCTGAATACCATTCTCATTATGTTTTCTTTATGTGAAACAAACAAACGTCTTGCAAAGCATTGTTATTCATGAATCTTTCGTTTGTGCCTTTTCATGTTACAACATAGTTGCTATGTCTTATTGTTAGAACTCTATCTTTCATGATTCATGTTTAGAGTACTTTAATCCTAGCTATCAATACTTTTACAATAATGATGATCAAGATTGTGTTGTCTGCATGTCACCTCAAAAATTATATTGTTTTCATCGTTTACCTACTCAAGGACGAGCAGGAACTAAGCTTGGGGATGTTGATACGTCCATAACATATCTATAATTTTTGATGGTTTTATGCTAATAATATGCTTTTGACACTCCTTTTTTAATAAAGTTTATGATTTATTTGGACTAACCTACTAATAGTTGCAAAAGTGCACAATGTTCTTGTTTTACACTTTGATGTGTAGGAATTACCAAGAATACAAGTGGAAACCTTGTTGGAGTCAAATTGGGATTTTTGCAGAAATCTATCTCAGAACTCTTTTTGAAGATGGTAACATTTCGGATCGAAGACGACGTCAAACGGAAAACTCTGCAATGTTGGAAATTTCGCGACAAACGTTCTGGACATAAAATTTAGCTGATTCCGAGTCCGGACGGGCCTTTTAGGCCCGATCTACTGCATCCCAAGATGGGGTGATAGGAATTCGAGAAGCTGTATAAAGGAGGAAACCTAATTCGCCCGGGGCATCTCCACCCACGAATTTACAGCCACCAAAGCCACATTTTTGCCTCCCCCATGGATCCCATCTCCATGGGGGAGGTCTCCCAAGACCCATGAAGGAAGGGGGATAAGGGGCGGTGGGGAAGGAGTCCCCCGCGCCGCCGCCGCCCTCTTCACCATCTTCACTGCCATCTCCATCACCTAATCCTCCCAGTATGCAGTGGTTCATCCTCCCATACACCTCTGTACATTCCTATGTAAACATGGTGTTTGATGCTATAAGTTATGATCCTATGATCTATGTCATGTTTGCATAGTTTTTTTGTTCTTAGATTGAATGGTTGAACGTCTTTAGCTCATTAGAGTTGTATGTTGATATGGTACAGTCCTTTAGTATCCATTATATTTGTGCGCGCATGGATTAAACATCGTAGGGTTTGTAGTATGTGTAAGAGGAAGGGGAAGTTCTGCCGGAGTGACAGAAACATGAGGACGCGAACCGGAACGTTGCACGTATGGGAGTAAGAGGACCATTAAACTTAAGGCTATGGTTGGGGAAACCTTAATGCATTGATTAGTACTTACGGATGTTTGCTAACAATCCAATCATATAATACATGTAATTCCAAGTAGTGAAGCGCATGTATATTTAGCCTCTCCCATATAGAAAACAACATTGAAGACAATAACCCGATCTATTCGCTATTTAAACTTGTACAAAGCCACCACAATTACCACCACTATTCCACACTCATGGTTCTGTTAGTTTAGTGTATTTTATTGCTACAACAACTAGCTTTACTTTCTTGTTATTTATTATCATGTAAAGCTATCTCTATTACTCGTATTGTTGCTCTAGTTTTATTTCCTAGATAATGCAAACGTTTAGTGTGCGTAGAGTTGTATCAGTGGTTGATAGAACTTGAGAGAATATTTATCCTACATTTAGCTCCTCGTTCGGTTCGACACTCTTACTTATCGAAAAGGCTACACACGATCCCCTATACTTGTGGGTTATCAGAGGTCTTGGAGCCGACAGTCCCCGGGTTCGCGTCCAATATTATGGTGTCAGAATCGGGAGACAGCGTGATTGATGGCTTGCGCAGGTGCTCAAGGGAGACTCCAGGTGGAATTGGTTGTCTTGTTGACCCGATGCGGGCGAGCATGTCCACGGCCTCGTTGTTTACCCTGGGAACATGATGAAACTCGCACCCTTCGAAACATGCACATTGTTGTTGTATGAAGAAACGATATAGAGCCATGTTTACATATCTGGCATCCCAATCGCCTGAGCATGCACCTGGATTTGTGATGGGTATCCTTCCTGTTAACTCAGTTCCTGCACGAGTTTTGTTTGATTCTGGTGCATTGCATTCTTTTGTGTCTCACAAATTTGCAAATGAGCATGAGCTTGCTATAGACTAGCTGGATAAAAAGTTAATGGTTCTTTCTCCCAGGGCAAGATTGTTATCTACCAAAATCAGCCATGGCAATCAAATTGAGATTGGTGGCTCTTTGTTTCCAGCTTCCTTAATTATTCTAGGCAATTCTGACATTGATGTTATCTTGGGCATGGATTGGTTAACAGTAAATGCAGCTGTGATTGATTGTGCTGAACGTTCGGTTTCTCTGAAAATTCCTGAATGCCACATAGTCTATTCTCCAAGTCTGACTCCTGCAATTCAGCTTTTCTCTTTGGCGGCTCTGAATGATGATGCTATGGAAAGTATTCAGAGTGTTCCGGTGGTCTGTGAGTTTCCAGATGTCTTTCCTGAAGAGTTGCCAGGTATGCCTTCGGATCGTGAGGTTGACTTTGTGATTGAACTTGAACCTGGTACCGCTCCTATCTCCAAGCGGCCTTATAAAATGGGTCCTACTGAGTTGGCTGAACTCAAACGTCAGCTCGATGAACAAGAAAAGTTGGGTTTCATTCAGCATAGTACTTCTTCTTGGGGTAACCCAACCATCTTTGTAAAGAAGCAAGACAGGACTGATAGACTTTGTGTTGACTATCAGGCACTCAATGCTAAAACCATCAAGAATAAATATCCCCTTCCGCGGATTAATGATGTCTTCGATCAGCTAGCTGGAGCTGTGGTTTTCTCTAAGCTTGATTTGAGAAGTGGGTATCATCAAATCTAGATTCGCAAGGAAGATGTTCCTAAAACAGCTTTCACCACCCGTTATGGCCTGTACGAGTACACGGTCATGTCTTTCGGTCTCACCAACGCACCTGCCACCTTCTCGAGGCTTATGAACTCGGTTTTCATGGAATATCTTGATATGTTCGTTGTGGTCTATCTGGATGACATTCTAGTCTATTCTAAGTCAAAGGAAGAACATGAAGAACACCTTCGGTGTGTCCTAAATAAGCTTCGTGAGAACCGCCTATATGCAAAGTTCTCCAAGTGTGAGTTCTGGCTGCCTCAAGTCACCTACCTTGGTCACGTCATCTCTGCCAAGGGCATTGCCGTCAACCCAGAAACTATTAAGACAATTGTTGACTGGCTTCCACCCATAAATGTCAAAGAAGTCCGGAGTTTCCTTGGTTTGGCTAGTTACTGGCGTCGCTTCATTCAAAACTTCTCGAAGATTAGCCTCTTACCGATCTCCTCAAGAAAGGCAAGAAATACCTTTGGACTCCTGCATGTCAAGCAAGCTATGAAACACTCAAAGAGAAGCTCACTTCCACACTAGTCTTGCTTCCTCCAGATACATCAAAGCCTTTCCAGATATTCTGTGATGCCTCATTGCAAGGATTGGGTGCGGTCCTTATGCAAGAAAAACAAGTTTTTGCTTATGCCTCTCGACAGTTGAAGACGCATGAGATCAACTATCCTACACATGACCTCGAGCTCGCAGCAGTTGTCTTTGCTTTGAAAGTATGGAGGCATTTCTTGCTTGGCAACCATTGTGAGATCTTTTCTGATCACAAGAGTCTGAAGTATATCTTCACACAGCCTGATCTCAACCTTCGTCAGAGGAGGTGGATTGAAGCAATAAATGATTTCGATTTGACCATCAACTACACTCCGGGCAAAGCTAATGTCATGGCCGATGCTCTCAGCCGAAAAGCTTATGTCAACAACCTCATGGTGGAAGAACAACAGCCTCTCTTGTGCGAGGAATACCGCAAGCTCAACCTTGAAATTGTGGATCAAGGGTATCTTTTGAACCTTCTGGCAACCCCTCTCTTGGAAGAAAAAGTTCGCTCCATTCAACTTGGTGATCCTTACACTAAAAAGATCATCTCCAATATTCAGCTTCCGAAGTATGAGTCTTTCCATGTCGACGACCAAGGCACTCTTTCCTTTGAACACCGGATGTTTGTTCCGAACTACCCGGGTTTAAGAGAGCAAGTTCTCAAGGAGGCGCATGATTCTGTTCTTTCTATCCACCCTGGCAGCACTAAGATGTACATGGACTTGAAAACACAATATTGGTGGCCTGGGTTGAAACGATATTGTGCCAAGTATGTCTCGAAGTGTGATGTCTGCCGCAGAGTTAAAGCTGTCCATCAGAAACCTTCCGGTCTTCTACAGCCATTGAAGCCTCTGGAATGGAAATGGGAGAAAGTAGAGATGGACTTCATCACCGGTTTTCCAAGGTCACAGAAGGGCAACAATGCAATCTTTGTTGTCATCGACAGGCTTTCTAAAGTATCTCACTTCTTTCTAGTCAAGGAAACAATTTATGCAATTCAGTTGGCTGAGCTCTATATCAACAGAATTGTCTCTCTTATGGAGTTCCTCTTGAGATCAGCTTAGACCGTGGAAGCATCTTCACTTCCAAGTTCTGGGGAAGTTTCCAAAATGCTTTGGGAACAAAATTGAACTTCAGCACAGCTTACCACCCTCAGTCGCAAGGACAAGTTGAAAGGATCAACCAGATTCTGGAAGATATGCTATGTGCTTGCGTTATCTCTTTCGGCATGAAGTGGGAAGAATGCCTTCCTTATGCTGAATTCTCTTACAACAATAGCTTCCAGAAAAGTCTAAAGATGGCACCATTTGAGGCTCTCTATGGTCGCAAATGCAGAACTCCGATTGGTTGGTCGGCCGCAAGTGAAAGAATATTGTTTGGCCCCGACATTGTAACTCGAGCGGAGGAGAAGGTTCACATCATTCTTGAAAACCTAAAGATTGCTCAAAGTCGCCAGAAGAGCAATTATGACAGAAAGCACACGGACATGGAGTATGTCCCTAGTGATCTCGTTTACCTTCGTGTCACTCCCATGAGAGGCACGCACCGGTTTGGTATCAAAGGAAAGCTGGCTCCTAGATACATTGGTCCTTTCAAAATTCAAGGAAGAAGAGGAGATGTTGCTTATGCTCTTGAGCTCCCTGAAAAACTCAAAGTCCATGATGTTTTCCATATCTCTCAACTCAAGAAGTGCTTCAAGGATCCCGGCAGGACTGTGGACCATGAACTCATCAATCTCCAAGAAGATCTGTCTTATCAAGAACACCCCATAAAAATTCTTGAGGTCGCAGAAAGAAGGACTCGCAACAAGTCCATCAAGTTCTGCAAGGTGCAGTGGTCGCACCATTCCGTTGATGAAGACACTTGGGAACGCGAGGATGAGCTCTGTGCCAAGTATCCTACCCTCTTTGAGTCTTCTTATTCTTCCTAGAATCTCGAGGCGAGATTCCTGTTTAGTGGGGGAGAGTTGTAGCATCCCATCTATCTAACATATGTAATGCTACTTGGTCTAGTAATATAATGGCTACTTCCTACATATAATTGCTGCATCATAATTATATCATGCTCATGTCATCATGCCACCTTGAATTTGAGCATCATATAAAACCTTTTCATTTGGTTCTTCTCTCATATGCATTAGTAATGGTATTTGGCCCTTGTTATATTGTATTTGGTTCTTGATAAATGCTTGATGCCCAAGTTGAGTTGGGGGCATATCTTTTATTCAATTCCATCACCTTTCTTTGTCACGACCTTATAATTCCACCATCCTAATTACCCATGGGCTTTTATTTCTTTTGGCATTTAATCTAGCTCATGTGGGTTGGGATGGATCCAATTCTATTTTCTTTTGCTTGGCCTTTGCTCCACATTTTGGTAATGCATGGGAATCATGCCTTGTATATTATTGTTTTCACAATATAAAACATGGCATTTAATGCCCATGCATGGGCCATGCAAATCACCACCATTCTATTCTTTGGTTTTGTTTGTATTTTGGAAATGAAGCATGGATCTTTGTGAAACCACTCTTGTTGGCTCTTTCTTTATTGCTCTTGCTAGACCCTCATCATCTTGATCATGCACTTGATCATGCATCAAAAAAACCACCTCCCCATTCCTTTTCACCTCTTTGATTGATCTTGTTTCCTTGCCATGTGCACCTATAACCTCACCTCACTCCATGTCCATCTTTTTTTCCCTTTAATCAAAATTTGCAAAATTTCCAAAAAAAGGTTTATTTTATGGGCTTGCTTGAATCTGCAACAAAACAAGAACAAAACAATAAATAAATAAAAAGAAATTAAACAAGAGAGATCCCAGCAGCAGGCCATCCCTACCTGGTCGCAGCCCAACAGCAGCTCCGGCCCGTCCCTTCCTTTCCTCCTGGGCCGACCCTTTCTTTCCCCTGGCCCGATACCTCTTCGCCGGCCGACGCCACCCTCTATTCCTCTTCTTCCTCCGTCTGACGCCGTCTCGCCCCGCTCTCTCTCGGCAGAAGACGGAAAGCGGCAGCTGGGCAGGTCCCCGTCCACCTCCGTCTCCCTCGTCACACCGCACCCCACCAGCCTCCCTCCTTATCCCCAAGCGAGGCCTCCTCAAACCCTAGTTCTATTCCCCGTCCTACTTCTTCTGCCACGCCACCGACTCCATACCGCGAGGACGCCATGACCAGCCACAGGAGGAGTTGAGCCGCGGGATCGGGTCCTCGTCTTCCTCTGTGTCGAGTGCCTCGCCAGGAAGGAGCCCACACCGCCAAGCGCTACTCCCGGTTAGCCCCTCGTCCAGCCCAGCTGAACCTGCCACTGTCGCCGTCGCCAGCGTCACCCCGGCCGCCCCCTTCCTCGTTTTCTTCGGGAATCCAGCGAGGTGAGCATCCCGTCGCTTTTCTGCTCTCTCTGTGCCTGGTGCGCCACTACTAGGAAACACCCTATAGATAGACGAGATGTCCAGTGGCGCATAGGCCAATCTGTGCGCCACAGGAAGACATCAGTGGCGCAATGGGAAGCATGCGCCACAGAAGATTGGTGGGACCGGCCGGCGGGGGGGGGGGGGATGCTCCAAGTTCTGTGGCGCATTCTGTAATATGCGCTACAGAAGTTTCCTCTTCTGTGGCGCATATTTCCTCATGCGCCACAGAACGTGGAGGAGGGCCCCACCACGGAATCTTATTCACCTACTTCTGTGGCGCACATGGTAGAAGTGCGCCACAGAAGTTTCAGCATCTGTGGCGCATTTCCTCCATATGCGCCACAGATGAGGCCGTCCAGATCCATATGTTAAAAAGGTGACATGAGAGCTAGCTTTCTTATCTATCTATCCCACCACCACCCATTTCACATCTCTACCTCCTCCCAACTCGTCTTCCTCCTCCCTCACACCCCATCTTGCCCATAGTTTCTCCATTTTCTTATATCTAAACCTACTTTAATCCATAGATTGGTAAGTAGAAGCTTCGCTCCAACTTCTAGATCTAAAAGTTCCTTAATTTTCTCTCTCACATCTCTCTATGTGTTTACTAATTTCCTCTCCACCAACTTGCATTGTAGATCTATTTGTCCATACTCTCTCATCGCACGGTCTCGTCTCGCAATTATTGTGTCTACTATATCTAGGTGAGTACTTGGCCATCATGAACATGTAGGTGAAGCTTGTCGCGCGGGCGGTGTGTGTGTGCGATCCATGGCGAGACGATGCTTGTGTGTGGTGCATGAATGTTTGCAATGGGAGGAAGTTTTTTGTTGTTTGCTTGTTGTTGTCGGGCCCGGCCGGTGTGGTTGCATCGATGTTTGCCGAAATGTTGATTCATTTCCATTTCGGCAAATTTTTGCACTACCCATATGTCCTAATTTTAGGAAAGGTCATGCCGAATTTTTTCTAGCTAGCATTCATGCATGTGTGTGTTCATATGGTGTGGTTCTCACCTATACTCTCTGTTTTGACCGCTCAGGCAACCATGGTCCTCACGATGAGCGAAGGTCGAATTGCTAGGTACAAGAAAGGCGCGAAGGAGGACATGATTCAGAACAACAAGGCCATGATAAGATGTCCATGTTGAACATGCAAACTGCAGCGCTGGATCGACCCTGAATCTGGACAATTGGAGGGTCACCTGCTTAGGCGCGGTTTCATGCGCGACCTCAATGAGGCGCCGGCAGGACATGGTGGTGGTCACGAAGACGTGGGCGGGCGGGAAGACGAAGAGTCTACTGGGCATGATCATCATGACGAAGGAGATGCCAGCGGGCATGATCATCATGACGAAGGAGATGCCGGCGGGCATGATCAGCATGGAGAAGGAGATGACGACGGGCATGATCATTAAGAAGGAGAAGACGCGAACACACAGACGCTGCTAACTTCGATCTTGCAGGACCCTCATGTTCAAGAACTGCTCCTCAAGGAGACGAGCAACGACAAAGCTGCAGCCAGAGAGAAAGCCAAGCTGGCCCAAATGGAGGTAGACGAGATGAATCCATTGTATCCTGGGTGTCGCCCCGAGGATACACGTTTGAGTGTAACGCTCAAGGCTCTAGAGATGAAGGCCGAACACAAATGGACCGATGTGAGCTTCAATGCGAACATGGAATACTGGCATGACCGACTTCCTAAGGGGAACACATTGCCAACAAGTATCGAGGAGGCCAAGAAAATCGTGTGCCCTCTCGACCTACCACACATTAAATACCACGCATGCATCAATGATTGCGCACTTTATCGGAACGAGTACACGAATAGAACCACTTGTCTGGTGTGTGGCCAAGGACGGTACAAGAGAGGGAGCAAGAAAGTTCCTCGAAAAGTGGTATGGTACTTTCCTATCACCCCTCGTTTGCAGCTATATTTCGTAGATCCTAAGGAAGCAAAGCTAATGCAATGGCACACGGAAAGAGAGAAACCCGAAGATGATCCAGAGAAGGGCAAGATCCTGACACACCCTTTAGACGCTAGCTAGTGGAACGCATTAGACATCGAGTTCGAAGAGTTTGGGGGCGATGCAAGGAACGTCGGGCTGGGTATGAGCATCGATGGACTCAATCCTTTTGGAAACCAGAGAGTACGCATAGCACCTGGCCCGTGTTTGTATGGCCATACAACCTCCCCCCGTGGCTATGCACGAAGCAAAGGTATGTACACATGAGCATTCTTATTAAGGGGCCGAAACAACCAGGTATCGATATGCATCTGTATCTCGGGCTATTGAGAGAGGAGTTAGCCAGCTTGTGGGAAATGCCAGCCCGTACGTGGGACGCCTACACTAAAGAATATTTCCATCTGAGAGCCGCGTTGCTCACGACCGTGTAGGACTATCCTGGTTACGCATATGTATAGGCCCAGGTGAACCACGGACACAATGCATGCGTCAAGTGCATGGATGAGACACCGCATCTCCAACTACCAAGGGATCCCGGGTCTTCGAAAACCGTGTTCCAGGGTACTCGAAAGTGGCTCCGCATGGATCACCCGTGGAGAAAACGTGGTGACCTGTTCAATGGTAAGGACAAGCTCGAAAGAGCCCCGCGTCTGAGGAGCGGCGAAGAAATCGAGGAGCTTTTGAATAATTGGGTAGATTGCCCTGCGCCTGGAAAAAAACGACCGAGGACAAAGCCGCTGCTGGGTGTATGGAAAGCAAGGTCTATTTTCTGGGACCTGCCGTATTGGAAGGTCCTTCACACTCCCCATAGCCTCGATGTAATGCACATCACAAAGAACGTTACCGAGAGTCTGCTTGGCACTCTACTGAACATGCCGGAGAGGACCAAGGATGGGCCGAAAACAAGAAAGGACCTTAAATTGCTTGGCATAAAGAAAGATCTTCAGTACCCTGATAGTGATGATGATGATGATCATCATCATCAGGAAGGGACTCAAGGTCACTGCAAAAGAGTTAAGAAGAATGAGGTGGTGCTTCGCGCTGCCTGCTTCACTCTGAGTCTGGAGGAGCTCGAGCAGTTTTTCAGGTGCCTCTTAGGAGTGAAAGTTCCTCACGGTTACTCGGGGAAGATATGCAGATATCTGGACGTGGCGAAGAAGAGGTTCAGCGGTATGAAGTCTCACGACTGTCACGTACTAATGACGTAGATACTCCCCGTTGCGATCCGTGGGATAATGGACGAGCATGTCCGTGAGATGTTGTTTGGCCTCTGTAACTTTTTCGACGTCATATCTAGGAAGTCGATCGGTGTGAAGCAGCTCGACAGGCTACAGGAAGAGATCGTGATGATACTATGCGAGCTTGAGATTTACTTCCCGCCTGCATTCTTCGACATCATAGTGCATCTGCTTGTACATGTCGTGGACGACATCATCCAGCTCGGGCCGACATTCCTACACAACATGCTGCCGTTTGAAAGGCTAAACAGTGTCATCAAAGGATTCGTTCGCAACAGATCTCGTCCAGATGGAAGCATAGCCAAGGGATTTCTGATCTACGAGTGCATCTCCTTCTGCCAGAATTATCTAACCACCGAGAACGAGGATGTTGGAATACCCACAAAGAAGCACCTCGGCAGGCTCGGTGGATATGGTCACCGCGAGGGCTGCCGCTCACTACATGTCGGCATTGATGGTCGACGCACTGATTTTGAAAGGGCACACTGAGTCGCGCTAGAACACATTGAAGTGGTCGGCCCTTGGGTCGAAGAGCACAGAAGCTTAATCGAGCAGGAGTACGTCGACCAGGGCCGGCCGAGGAAGAAGGGAGACGTAACCAGAGAGCACAACTCCAGCTTCACGGGTTGGTTCAAGAAAAGGCAACTGGACAATCCCCCACAGACGCCTTCTACAGAAGATCAAAAACTCATATTTTCCTTGTCGCAGGGCCTAGCGCACAACCTAAGGACCTATCAGTCATACGACATAAACGGTTACAGATTCTACACCGAGGAAAAGGACAAGAATAGTGAATATCAAAACTCAGGAGTAACTATGTTATCCTTTGCTGATGACGAGACTACTGTGATGGAAAGATTCTACGGAAAGATCGAGGAGATATGGGAGCTCGACTACTATGGAGAGATCATACCGATGTTCCGTGTTAGATGGGCCAAGAACGTGGAAAAAGAAGGCCGCTATTTTACCACAATGGTTATACCAGATGCCAAATCAACAAAGAACGCCTCCGCAAAAAATGAGCCTTGGGTACTCGTTAGCCAAGTTGATCAATGCTTTTTTATTATCGACCCGTCAAAGCCCAACCGTGTTGTAGTTAGGAGGGGCAAGAGGAGCATCATCGGAATGGAAGGAGCCGCCAACGAGCAAAACTTCGACAAAAACGGCGACCCGAAGATCGAAGAGGAATTCGACAAGTACTTCGACATGCCTACTACTACTAAAGTAAGAAGGAAGACCACACTGCCTACTAAAGGTTGTCCATTCACAAGAAGAAATCTCAAAGTTCACGGGCTAAAGTATTCAACCGCGACGAAAAAGGGCAAGAAGATTGTGAAGAGACACTAGCAATTATGTGACTTTTTGGTGTATTAATTCGTGTGTGTATTAGTTAGAGACTAAAACATATAATGTGATAATCGTGTGGGTATACAAATTCACATTTGTGTGTGACAAAGCAAACACACAAATATATATGTATGAATAAATATGCATATGTGTTCTTGCTTTTTTTGAATAAATATGCATATATGTATATGTTCTTGCTTTTTTTGAATAAATATGCATATGTGAATAAATATGCATATATGTATATGTTCTTACTTTTTTTTTGAATAAATATGCATATGTATGTAATTAAAAATATTTAAAAAAAGAAAAAAATGTGTGAGACAGCCAGGATTCGAACCTGGCTGCCCCAGGTGAGAGCAAGCGAGCAAGACCACTAGGACAAGTATCAGATCTTGTCATACTACGAGACGCCACGGGTTTTACTATGTCAAGAAGTTCTATGGCGCATTCCTTCAGAATGCGCCATAGATGTTCCAACTTCTGTGGCGCATTCCTTCAGAATGCGCCATAGATGTTCCAACTTCTGTGGCGCATTCTGTGGGAATGCGCCATAGAACTTTGACACTTAACAACAAAATGGTTCGGCCTCTCCCCCTAATTCCCCCTTTCTCTCTCTTCCACACTTAGCCAATCGATCGCCCATGCGCAAACCCTCGTCTCGCCGGAGCCCTAGCCACCGCCGCGCCGGAGGAAGAGCCGCGCTAGCCCTCGCTGTAGGAGCCGCCACCGCCGCACTGAAGCCCGTGCAGGAGGAGGCCCGCTGCCGCCATGCTGAAGCCCGTGGAGGAGGAGGCCCGGCCGCCATCACCGCGCTAGAGCCCGTGGAGGAGGAGGCCCACCGCCGCCCCGCCCGCAGCAGGAGCACCGCCTCCACCCTCGTCGTCGACGACCACCGCAGTGCACACATACGGTTCGCCCCCTCACTCCCCCACCCTTCCTCTGCACTTGGGTACTCTAGGAGTTCATCAGATGGACAGATGTTTTACATACTCAAGTATGGCATGCTTTGATTTTCTAGTTATTTGCTCTGGTTGATACAGTAGATATAGGTATATATTGAGATAGATTTCCATTGCCTGTCTTGGTACTTCAATTGGTCTGTGTGTTTAGAAAAATCTTTGATGTCCATCCCCTAGGGCATTCAGGTTGCAAAATTATGGAAGTATTAGTGTTGCTGAAATTTTGTATAAGAATTTAGGAACCAGTCATCACTCATGACCAAGAACTTGGTTCACATGGATTGTCTGATATTCTGATGACTAGAAAACAATAGAGAAAGAATAAAGCTTTAGAATTCAAGTTGTCCCACAGATCAGTGGACACGCTTCGGATGTGTAGCATTTGTACAGTAGCAAGACAAGATAGTGCTAGTTTTTGCAATCAGGTCAATTTCAGATATTTAAGCCGTACCACTTCCATCTGTTCTTGATAGAACAGGGTATAGCACTCTAGTTGCAAGACTGTAAAAATCACACTGCTTGCGTGGGAACTTAAGCTGGAATCATTCACCGTGCCAAATATTATTTGCTGCCAGCACAAGGCCATGAAGTTATTTTCAAGACCATTTATTGTTAGTTGTGGCCGACCTTTTCCCCTTATTTAGTGCATGATGTTTGTGATTCAAGATCGAAGTGTTTTGAGTTTGTTGTGAATCTAGATCATCTGGGTACTTATTGTTTCACAAAAGTAGGATATGTAATAACTCTTTTCATAATTTCTGGGAAGCTCGGTTATTTTTTGTAGAGCGCATGAAGTTTGCTCTTATTTCTAGAATACGGGAAGCTCAGTTATTGATATAAACTCTTTAGATTCATCGACTAAACTTACATATTGATACTGAACAACGACAAATAACCTTTCTGGTGACCCAGGAAAGAAATGTGTATACTACCATAGCTAACTAAGCTTCTTACTTGCAGCGCATTGTCATTTCGGAAACAACTATGGCACTTCTGGTGCTACAACCTACTAATCCGAGCATAACTGGGCTACCTTCATCATAACCTGTTATGCATGTTGTTCTTTGTTTTTTTATAAAAAAATGGTTATAAAGGAAATGCATGAAGATTGTGTGTACAGAGGAATCACAACATGATGGTCTAAAATATCCTTGCCATTGAGTGAAGGGTAATTGCAATTGATTATAAAAATGATGGTTTAAAAGAATCCCTGTTTTTGAGTGATTGTATAAGAATAAAAATAAAAATAGGACACCTTGTGTGCTACTAGTATTGTTGTTCCTGGCTTTGACAGAGTAGTGCCTGGCTTGATCCAGAGAAGGGCAGTGCACAATTACATGCATCGTGCTGTTGTTACATGCATGGTGCTGTTGTTGTATGCTATATGGTGTTGTCATATGGTGCTCCTGTTACATGGTGCTGTTATATGCTATATGGTGCTGCTGTTATATGGGGATGGGGCTGTCAATATGGGGATGGGGTGTTTTGTCTTGCAGGGATTTCATTTGAGTTGCCCATTTCTCCCGAAGTGTCGATTCACTTCCGTTTCGGTTGAGAAATGGGCACTCCTAGGTCAAAAAATTAGCAAAGGTCATGCCGAATTTTTCGGCCGAGATTTGTGCTAACATTTTGCCTCTTTTAAATAGAGTAGTGCAAACATGTCGGGCAACAAGGAGTCTGGCCCTTCTAAGCACATGATCAGCATCGAAGAACAAGCTAGACAGGCCAACCAGTCATTCTGGCAGGGGTCCCAACAGGAGGAGGAGGAGGAGGAGGCGATGAGGATGACACCACCACCGGAGGAGGAGGCGACCGTCGCCAGAGCTACTGGGGACAATGAGGGCGGAGATCCTGATTACGAGGGGGACAAAGACGACTACGATGGAACTAGTGAAGGCGGCAGTGAAGAGGATGACACCACCGATGGCGGCGCCCGCACCGATGGCGGTGAGAGGACGGATGGCAATAGCGGCAACCCGGCCGCTTCTCAGAAGAAGAAGAAGAAGAAAGAACAGAAGGAGCGGAAGGTGCCAGTGCTTGCCATCGTCTGCGATGAGTTCACTGAGGTCACAGAAAGTGGCCAACCCATTGCGCCAGAGGCGATTGCTAAAGGGTACAGCCTGCAACTCGGGTGCATCGTCCGGGAAAGCATGTCGATCAACACGAAGTACATCAGACATGCTGACCATGCAGCTTTGGTCGATAACCTCTTTAAGAAGCTTCACAAGTGATACAGATTCCCAGAGTAGTTTAGAAACCTCGAGAGAAATAAGAACCCGGTGAATAGACTAGCCCTAACGAAGATGAGCAACGCCTTGAGCAGCTGGAAAACCCGGGTGAAGAATAGCATTGACAAAGGTGAAAGCTGGGAGGTTATTAGTAAGAAAAATCCGATGCTCGACGAAGAGGAGTTTAGGACATTCAAGGCGGATATAGCTACCGCTGACGCTATAAAATGGACTCAATGGGGAAGGAGTATGCGGGAACAGAACATAGGTAACCACCACCTTGGAAGCGGCGATTACAGGGGGAAACAAGCCATTTGGGACAAGGAGGACGCCAAGCTTGAACGCCTTGGTAAAGACAACCCTTGGCTTAAAATCACGGACTTGCAGCTTAGGCAATTTGTTCGGGCCCGCTACTACCTGGACAAGGAAACAGGGGAGTTCATCACCGATGATCCGGAGGTGAAGGAATTCGAGAATAATCTGGTAAGGAATTTATCGCCGATATCAAGTCTATTGCGTTCTAATTAAGATAATGAAGCCAAGAATCTAAATGGGTTCACCTTTCCTTGTCTCTGCAGGAGGAGGAACTGAACGCTACTGCCACAGAGTCGTCCCAGGATTCGACGGAGCCGTGGGACACGGTTTTCAACAGGGCGACCAATGCTTACAAGAAGAGGGACAAGGGGTTGCCGCCGTCCTCAGCTGGCCGTGTGTCCAGCTTCGGTACGAGCATGAAGTTCAAGGAGTTCTACAAAGAGGACGCCAAGAAAAGAAGGGAGAGGAAGAACCAGGATAAAGCCGCTGTTGCAAAGCTGAAGATGAAGGTGCAGACACTGGAGGAGAAGGCGGTGGATCAGAAAACGGTGGACAAGTTAGTGGAAGAGAAGCTCCGCTCGATGATCCCCCTTGGGTTTTCGAGGGGCTTACTACTTGGAATGCGGGAGGTCGACAGGGGGCCGATACTTCTGCCCAGCTTAAGCGGCAGCAACTCGGGCATCAATGTTACCGTGTTGCCGGACCTGGTGACCCCGCCGGCCGTCAACGTCGGGACGCAGCCCCTCGTTTTGGTCACACCGACGCCCCCTCCCACCAAAGATACCAAGAAGGTGCAGCCAACGGCGGTGGTGCTTCGTGAGGCACCTGAGCGGGAGATTGCAGATGATGATAGGCCGGCCACCGGCATCCGCTGTGTCTCTACATTAGCCGAGATCCACGCCATCACCAAGGTAACTAATTAGTTAGTGCACGTCATCTCCTTTATGCCTTTGATGCATATGACTGTTGCCATCTCATGACGCCCAACAACATGTTTTGCCTCAGGACACTTCTTCCATACTCCTGCTTAAAGATGTCGGCGGTGAGTTAAAGGATGTTGCCAAGGGCACTCTTATACAACCGGCGAGTCGCACGATGCACAACAATCCAATGGATGATGACGTGATGAGGGTCAGGTTGGCTCGGGTGTTGCCAGGGTGCAACGACATGGACCCCCCCTTTCAACCTCAGGGAGCCAACGAACACAAGACCCTTGACATGGCCGAAGACCCAGATTCGTCTTGCGGGGGGAGCACCGGTGCCACCTCTCGACTGATCATCGCCCGGCCACCACCTCGGAAGCCAGTAGCCGCCGTTGTCGCCACCACCAGCCATCACCATCAACTCTTGGCAGCGTGTGCACCGCCACATGGCAAAGACGTTGTGCCGCAACCACCGTCGCCCCTGCTACCACCACCACATGATGGCACCCATGAAGATGATGATGAATTGGTCAACGTTGACGACTTCATCAACACCGGCGCCGCCAAAGGATTGTATATGCCTTCTGTGGATGAAGAACCCTTCGCAGCTCGCGACGACCATCAAGCTGATTGGCCCAATACATGCACGCAGCGCCTGGTCTTCCATGGTCTTTCTCAAGAGACGCCTCCGGCCGCCGATCCACCACAAGAGAAACCGGGATTGGTTTTCAGCCCCAACACACTCCGAAAGGCGACTGATGAGCAGATGGCAGTGGCTGACACTGTGGTGAAGAAGAAGCACTACAGGAAGAGAGGTAATAATAATAATAAGAAGGGTGCGAGCCAGCCTCTTCCGAAGAGGATCCGAGGTCAGGACGCCGTCGTCGTACCATCCACACAATTTGGCTTGCCCCAAGTGCATGTAGCTAGTGATCCGATATTGACTCCGGATATGATCCACATTGCGGTTGGAGCCATGTTAACTTTGCGCGAGGGTGTCAAGACACTAGAGGCCCTCCTTCTTAAAGAGGACGATCCAAATTACCTGGTTTTCATGACCAAGGTGCCATTGGACGTGGGCTTCATGGATGAACCCCCCGCGGATATATTCTTCATAGCGTTCGAGGACATATTCAAGCTGTTTCTCACGAAATGGCTGGACTATAACTTGGTCCGCCTATACGCGCTCAATCTGGCGCTCACGATCAAGAGAGAAAGTACCCCAGAAATCGTGATAGTAGATCCCTACTACATGCGGGACATCCAGTTGGTCGAAGGATCAGAGACACGGACCAAGGCGACGGCGTACCTCGAGAAGTTCATGGTGGAAAACAAGAGGAAGGACACACTTCTTTTGCCTTTCTTTCCCGAGTAAGTACACACACTCGCTCATCGTCACCGTAACTTATGCATTTCTTATAGATTTCTTTCCTTTTCTCTTTTTCCAACATTCTGTTCCAATTGTGTTGCGCAGAGACAAATACTGCACGCTCATCGTCCTTGCCCCGAAGTATTCGCTAGCCACGTATTTTGACTCGGGGAGTTTGACGAAGAAGAAAGACTACACTAGAATAAGGGGTGTTCTCAATGAGGCTTTCGAGGGCTACACCAAGAAGGGATGCACCTTCGTAGATAGGGGGGAATATATCAAGGATGGCAAACACGTGTTCAAGCACGTGCTCGACTTCCCCTGCGTCAAGCAGTCGACTACTGGTGCCAAGGAGGCCTTCTACGTCCTCCATCACCTTAAAGGCTATGTTCAGGGTTTCCATAACCTAACACTGCCATCTAGTCTCCGAGGATGGGCCGAAACTTCGGCGAAAATCGATGATGCTGATCTTAGAGAAGACTTCCATCGCATTCAGATGAAGTTGTCGCAAATCATCATTCAAGATGTCAACACAAGGGGCGGTGCCCTACAACAAGCCAGAGGGTTGAGTAAGAGGGAGATCGAAGAACGCCTCCGTAAGCAGAGTGACACAAGGACGTGGATGACGAAAGAGGGCTATCTACCGTTCCCAAAGCCGTGCCAGAAGAGGAAGTCTTTATCATGATCGATGTGTGCCTCTAGCATGATCCAGTGTGTGTATATTCTTGATGGACGCCTGCTGTATTAGTGTGTGTGTCATAAACTTTACTATCTCGTGGTCGAAATGGTCATTGTTGTTAGACTTAAACTACCTTGTGGTCGTGCTGTCGTTGAACTTATTGCTTCTATGATGATATAACTTTTAGGTTTATGGATCCTTTGTTTTATATTCCATGAACATATATATATATGGATGTGAACCCTTTATTCATTCTTTTTGTTGTATTTTTACTAATATTCCTTGTCGTCTATAGAGATGGCGACGAGGTGGATGTGGTGTACATGGGTAGGGTTCCAGGAGTCTACGAGGAGTGGAAGGATTGCCACAAACAAGTGAACAAGTTCAGCGGCAACATCTACAAAGGATACGCGACTAGAGAGGAGGCGATAGCCAAGTGGAGGAACCACTTGTGGAAGAAGAACCGGATGAAGATATTGGTCGGGCTAATGCTCTTGCTCACCATTATCACAGTTGTATTCTATTTGATCCTAGTGTAGGCGGCAGTGGCCACTTCATATTTGTAATGTGAGATGATATGAACTTTGTATTCGGCGCTTGTGTAAAAATTTGGCACTTGACACTATATATGTATCTCGATCGGGCTCTAAGTGTTTGTATTATATATATGTAGGTTTTTATGCATCTACTACTAGTGCAATGTATTTTATACTCATATGGATAAATCCTATATAAATCCTGTATAAATACCTGATTATACACTAGGAAAGTATTTTACTTCGAATACATGTTACACAATCAGTGGCGCATATAATTATATATTGAGTGGCGCATGGCATATCTGTGGCGCATACACGTAAATGCGCCACAGAAGTTCTTCCTGTGGCGCATATGAAGGAATGCGCCACAGAAGTCTGGAACTTCTGTGGCGCATATCCATATGCGCCACAGGAAGTAGTTATCATTGGCGCGGTAACAGTGGCGACAAAGATATGCGCCACAGAAGTCCCCTTTTCATGCGCCACATATAGGCTGTTTCCTAGTAGTGCGCCATGTATCGCGCTCGCCGCCGCCGCGAGCCAGCGCCGCGCGCGCTGCTGCAGCCATGGCAAGCGACAGCCGGCCGTTTCTTGCCCTATGTTCCCCGCAGAACGCCGAACCGTACGTCCCTCCTTAGATTAATCTCCCTTGACAAAATCCGTAGAGTGTTCATTCCTCTCTAATTTTTGTTTTGGAGTCACCACGGATCGCGCAGTAGCTTCGACGGAATCGTCGTCGCAATCCATCGGAATCCTAGGCGCTATCGTTCTGTCCATCGTCGGTCGTTCTTCTGAGAGCGCGACCGTTTTACAAACCCCCCTGACTTTTGTCGATCACACGCCGCCCCTGCCGCGCCCACCTATCAGCTGCCCAGCTCCGACTTTTTCCAATTTAACCCTGGGGTTTTGTTTGCTTCACCCCGCGCCCCTGGATCACCCACGTGTCAGTCGCCCACTGGCCCGCGCGCGCGTGGGACCGTCAACACCTGGGCCTGCTAGTCAGTGAGTGGGGTAAATTTCACCAAGTGGGAAAAGTCCCTCGTAGCGCAGCTGCGCCAGGTTGGTGTTGACTCCACACTGGCCCCGCTCGTCAGTGACTTGGGCTAAGTTTCACCAGGTAAAAAAGTTTCCCTGTTTATCAGTTTTAACAAAACAAATTCAGAAATGTTAAATTCAAATTCAAATCTATTTTTAAATAACTTTTGAATTATAAATCCAAATAATACAAATGATATGTGTTTTGGGATCAGAAAAATGTGAGGAATTCAAATATGCCCTTCAAAATATTATTTGAGCACTTTAAAATTTCGAGATGATTAAAATTACAATAAAATGCCCTTTTCTTAATAAATTAATAACTTTAAATCTATAACTCCAAATTTGACAAATAATATGTCTAAATCGATCAGCGTGACGAGCCCGTTCTATCAATGCATTCCTTGTTCTAAATTGCCATATTTAAAAATCAGAACGGTTTATGGCAATAAAACTTGACTAAACAAATGATAAAATGCTTTATTCTTGTATCCCACACCTCACCATGCCATGCTACTTTACAGCCATGTAAATTGTGAATCATTCATCATGGCATGCTTGTTTGCTTGTTGCATTTTAATTCATATACTTGTGCACTTTATTTATGTTGGCCCTTGTTTCTTTGGTTCTTCTTCGAATAGACACCCAGGAGGAGAATTACTAGGAATCACAGGAGTTCTACCCAGATCCCTCTCTCGCTTCAACTGAGCTGCC
Organism: Avena eriantha; assembly: GCA_910589775.1. Taxonomy (NCBI): domain Eukaryota; kingdom Viridiplantae; phylum Streptophyta; class Magnoliopsida; order Poales; family Poaceae; genus Avena; species Avena eriantha. The sequence goes on from OU342741.1 coordinate 25,472,024, forward strand.
AGGCAAGCACTACCACATGCTTGGATACATATACTACCTATTGCCTCTATCTTATTCTTGCATCATTAAGTCGCGATTGCATCAAATTGAATCCCAAGTACTGCATAGCCTTTACTTTTAAACCCCACCGAACCTTATTCCTCCATCCATGAGCCATTACTACATGAGTTGTTTGAGCCATGCGAGTCATAGCAAAGCATGCGTAGGGTATGTGAGTGCCTGATGGATAACGAGGTACCTAAACAACTTAACCTGAGTAGTAATGGGATAACTAATGAAAGCGGCACCGGTGAGCAATATCTGCTATTTGGTTTTTCATTCTCACTTGTGTCCCGTAGGAACCCGAGTACTTGATTCCTGTTCCTTGACTATTCGCACTATCCACATCTGGGAGGCCTTATGGACCCCCTGAGCCAGATCTTGATTCATTCTTATTTCTTGGGGCCACAAAGTAGTTTGGGGCTTTGTTACTATTCTATACTTATGCCATGCTTACTGTTTTATTTAATATTGTGCGTGGAGCACCTGTACTGTTTTGGATGTGGAGTGTTTTCGCGGTATTGACAAGCCCAGTCACATTTTCGGGTTCCAAGTCGTTTACAGCCATTGACGCAAACCTTGAGTCCGTCTCGGAGTCAGCTAGCTTTGTTGCGGGTAGCTTAATGGGGTGGCCGCCTGAAATATTTCTGAATCCTGTGATCGCTTTGTCGTGAATGCCTCGTTGGGTTTTGAGTTGGTTTTTCCGAGGTTGATCGAGTGTGTGTTGCTATTCGTGCACCCCTGCAGGGTAAATCTATCTGAAAGCCGTGTCCGCGGTTATGGATGACTTGGAGCACAGTTTCTCGATCATAGACAAGTCTAACTAAAGTACCGCTTTTAAATTTACTAAGTACCTGACTAGTAAATAGTGCAATACTCATGGAATGGTTACTAAAACTGCCCACGGATGGGGGTTGTTCGTCTGCTTTCTCGTTGGTAAGCGAGCAGGAGGATGGATCTGTTAATTATACTGTTATAACCGTTTTTCTTAATTCACGGACATCCGTCTATCATTGGTTAGGCGGATGGATACCGAGTATCTATAGACTTGTTAGTTATTATCTTCTGCTGCGATTGCGTCACCCCAGGTTGTGTCCCCTTTAGAGGCATAAAGACTTGCTGAGTACCCCTAGGGTCTCACACGATAAATTGTTTGATTTAGATGAACAAGTGTACCCTCAAGATGGATACTGGGTGGAGGAGACAGATGATGTTGGCAACAATCACTCGGTGTAGAGATTCCGGGAACAGGGATCCGTGAGATCTGTGGGCGGGATGTGTTTATTTATGTGGCATCTTATGCCGATTTGCTTCTTATCCATACTCGAATCTTGTTTACCGCTTCCGCCTGATACTCTGATGTTTGATGTATGAGGAGCTATCCTAAAATATTATCTCTATATAGGATATTTGAATCTTGCCGTATGGCGTCGCAATATTTCTATTTTTTTTAGATGGAAAGGCTCTGAGGACTGTTGTATGTGGCTTGCATACATACTCATTTGTGTATGTAGTTGATCCCTTCGCCTGCCGATTACGCCGCTCGTTCTTGTCCCGATGATCTGAAAGTGGTTAGGACGGCCGAAAGGTCTACCGTGAGTGGCCCCGGGCCCCACCATACTATTTTAACCACTTTCGTTCATCCAGGCATGTAACTAAGAGCGTAATTCACCGAGGTAGTTATAATTGGTATCAGAGCCATCCCGCCCTTCAGGGTCTCAGCAAAAATGGTCGTTGTTAGTTTAGCAAATATTTTTGGTAGCTATGTATACTAGGGAAAAACAAAACGTGAGAGTAGGACTGCTTCCATTTTTCTTCTTACCCACCCACCCACCCTTTTTCTGGTAAGGAAGTGTAACGTTTTCAATTCTCTTCTAAAATTCAAACTAGGATTCACGTGTTCTGGGTTCCGTAGTACCATAGGTTGTGTGTGTGTGTGAATTCCTTGTCCATCTGTTGCATCCAACTTGTTATCACTATCTGCCTTTTGGTTATCAACTGTTGGTACATTCCATATCGACAGGCCTTTGTAAACCGACGTGATCTATCCGATTCGTTGTATACCGATGCGATCTGTCTTACTCTTTGTTATCAGACGTTATCTTGTTTGGGGTGTTCGTTTCCGTAGTTACTAATCTTTAGGTTCATCTTAAGAAGAAGGTGTTGGGATATGTGTTTTACTGATTCATGTGCGGAGTAATGATTTGAGTGCGGGATGGAGTCGCGACCATACCACTACTTTTATCATTTGCTCTTGGATATTGAACTAGTAGAGTTACTAATCTTGATTCATTAAGTGGTTTTGCGCATATAGTGGTATTTTAATGCCGAAATTTGCGGAATTTTTTTCTTTGTTAGCTTGTGTACCACACTCCTTGTTCAGTCGTGTGCGATATGCTTAATTTCTTCTAGGTGCTTTGAACTTTGTTGATATTTTAATATCATCTTAGTGAATTGTATCCTTTAATCTTGATTAATTCCATTTTGGTACTATTTTGGATTATTATTATTCTCCATTATAGTACTGACTTGTGTTTATATCAATCACAGGATGGCACCGCCACGCCATTCTGAGGAGGACATACCACCTGAACTGGGGGCTACTTTGGCAAGTATTGCAAATGCCTTGGGCACTATGCAGCAGAACCAGGAGCGCTTCGAAGAAAGCGTGAGGAGGAATGAGTTTGTTCCGCTACCTCCACCACCCAAGCGAGGAGATATCAAGAGTTTTCTCAAGTTCAACCCACACCAATTTGAGGTGTCTGATCAACCACTTGATGCGGACGATTGGCTGCGGGAAATATCAAGGTTGCTGATGACTGCGGATGTTCCTGAGCAAGAATGGGTCAAATGTGCCACTCACCTTCTGAAGGGAGATGCAGCTCTGTGGTGGGAAAATTACCTCAAGGAAGACCTCTCTGGTTTTCAGCCTACTTGGGAGCAATTCACTGCAACTTTCAAAGAGCAATATTTGTCAGAAATTGTCATGGAAAGGATGAAGGAAGTGTTTCTCAACCTGAAGCAGGGCAATGACAATGTCAATACCTACATCAGAAACTTCATGAACCTTTCTCGGTATGGTGGCGATGAGATCTCTGATGACAAGAAGAAGCAAAAGAGGTTTAGGCAAGGACTCATTGCTTCCATCAAATATGCAATCACTCATGCAAGGCCGGGGTCTTTTCTGGAACTCCAACACACAGCTCTGCAGGAAGAAGCAAGTAGGCACGTGTTTGAGGAGTCAAAGAAACACAGCCGCGATGCAGCAAGCTCTTCAGCTATGACAGCTCCTTCTAAGCGTCGTGTCTGGGTTCCTAACACCCCACCGTCGCTCCCAGCTCCACCTAGACCGTCAAGCTACGCGGCAAGGCCACCAAACTCTTTCACTGCTGCTCCTAGGGGCTACAACCACAACTACCCTGGAGCGCCTGGCGGAGTCCCTGGCTACGTTGCTCCACGTCCACCTGGTGCTTGCTACACTTGTCGAAACACTGGGCATCAGCACTGGAATTGTCCAATGAACAACAAAGCTCTTCCTCCACCACCTCCAAGACCTGCGGCAAGTTCTTCTATGGTTCGTGCACCTCCACCTCGGGCTCTCAACATCAACACCAAGCCCGGGTCTATGGTTGCTCGTGCCAACTGTGTCAATGTCGCTCAAGCTGAGCATGCACCTAGAGTTGTGATGGGTATGCTTCCTGTTAACTCAGTTCCTGCACGAGTTTTGTTTGATTCTGGTGCATCGCATTCTTTTGTGTCTCACAAATTTGCAAATGAGCATGAGCTTGCTATAGACCAGCTGGATAAAAATTTAATGGTTCTTTCTCCTGGGGCAAGATTGTTATCTACCAAAATCAGCCATGGCAATCAAATTGAGATTGGTGGCTCTTTGTTTCCGGCTTCCTTAATTATTCTAGGCAATTATGACATTGATGTTATCTTGGGCATGGATTGGTTAACAGTAAATGCAGCTGTGATTGATTGTGCTGAACGTTCGGTTTCTCTGAAAATTCCTGAAGGCCACATAGTCTATTCTCCAAGTCTGACTCCTACAATTCAGCTTTTCTCTTTGGCGGCTCTGAATGATGATGCTATGGAAAGTATTCAGAGTGTTCCGGTGGTCTGTGAGTTTCCAGATGTCTTTCCTGAAGAGTTGCCAAGTATGCCTCCGGATCGTGAGGTTGAGTTTGTGATTGAACTTGAACCTGGTACCGCTCCTATCTCCAAGCGGCCTTATAAAATGGGTCCTGCTGAGTTGGCTGAACTCAAACGTCAGCTTGATGAACAAGAAAAGTTGGGTTTCATTCAACACAGTACTTCTTCTTGGGGTACCCCAACCATCTTTGTGAAGAAGCGAGACAACACTGATAGACTTTGTGTTGACTATCAGGCACTCAATGCTAAAACCATCAAGAATAAATATCCCCTTCCGCGGATTAATGATCTCTTCGATCAGCTAGCTGGAGCTGTGGTTTTCTCTACGCTTGATTTGAGAAGTGGGTATCATAAAATCAAGATTCACAAGGAAGATGTTCCTAAAACAGCTTTCACCACCCGTTATGGCCTGTACGAGTACACGGTCATGTCTTTCGGTCTCACCAACGCACCTGCCACCTTCTCGAGGCTTATGAACTCGGTTTTCATGGAATATCTTGATAAGTTTGTTGTGGTCTATCTGGATGACATTCTAGTCTATTCTAAGGCAAAGGTAGAACATGAAGAACACCTTCGGTGTGTCCTAAATAAGCTTCGTGAGAACCTCCTGTATGCAAAGTTCTCCAAGTGTGAGTTCTGGCTGCCTCAAGTCACCTACCTTGGTCACGTCATCTCTGCCAAGGGCATTGCCGTCAACCCAGAAACTATTAAGACAATTGTTGACTGGCTTCCACCCAGAAATTTCAAAGAAGTCCGGAGTTTCCTTGGTTTGGCTAGTTACTGCCGTCGCTTCATTCAAAACTTCTCGAAGATTAGCCTCTTACCGATCTCCTCAAGAAAGGCAAGAAATACCTTTGGACTCCTACATGTCAAGCAAGCTTTGAAACAATCAAAGAGAAGCTCACTTCCAAACCAGTCTTGGTTCCTCTAGATACATCAAAGCCTTTCCAGATATTCTATGACGCCTCATTGCAAGGATTGGGTGCGGTCCTTATGCTAGAAAAACAAGTTGTTGCTTATGCCTCTCGACAGTTGAAGACGCATGAGATCAACTATCCTACACATGACCTCGAGCTCGTAGCAGTTGTCTTTGCTTTGAAAGTATGGAGGCATTACTTGCTTGGCAACCGTTGTGAGATCTTTTCTGATCACAAGAGTCTGAAGTATATCTTCACACAGCCTGATCTCAACCTTCGTCAGAGGAGGTGGATTGAAGCAATAAATGATTTCGATTTGACCATCAACTACACTCCGGGCAAAGCTAATGTCATGGCCAATGCTCTCAGCCGAAAAGCTTATGTCAACAACCTCATGGTGGAAGAACACTAGCCTCTCTTGTGCGAGGAATTCCGCAAGCTCAACCTTGAAATTGTGGATCAAGGGTATCTTCTGAACCTTCTGGCAACCCCTCTCTTGGAAGAAAAAGTTCGCTCCATTCAACTTGGTGATCGTTACACTAAAAAGATCATCTCCAATATTCAGCTTCCGAAGTATGAGTCTTTCCATGTCGATGACCAAGGCACTCTTTTCTTTGAACACTGGATGTTTGTTCCGAACTACCCGGGTTTAAGAGAGCAAGTTCTCAAGGAGGCGCATGATTCTGTTCTTTCTATCCACCCTGGCAGCACTAAGATGTACATGGACTTGAAAACACAATATTGGTGGCCTGGGTTGAAACGATATTGTGCCAAGTATGTCTCGGAGTGTGATGTCTGCCGCAGAGTTAAAGCTTTCCATCAGAAACCTTCCGGTCTTCTACAGCCATTGAAGCCTCTGGAATGGAAATGGGAGAAAGTAGAGATGGACTTCATTACCGGTTTTCCAAGGTCGCAGAAGGGCAACAATGCAATCTTTGTTGTCATCGACAGGCTTTCTAAAGTAGCTCACTTCTTTCCAGTCAAGGAAACAATTTATGCAATTCAGTTGGCTGAGCTCTATATCAACGGAATTGTCTCTCTGTATGGAGTTCCTCTTGAGATCAGCTCAGACCGTGGAAGCATCTTCACTTCCAAGTTCTGGGGAAGTTTCCAAAATGCTTTGGGAACAAAATTGAACTTCAGCACAGCTTACCACCCTCAGTCGCAAGGACAAGTTGAAAGGATCAATCAGATTCTGGACGATATGCTCCGTGCTTGTGTTATCTCTTTCGGCATGAAGTGGGAAGAATGCCTTCCTTATGCTGAATTCTCTTACAACAATAGCTTCCAGAAAAGTCTACAGATGGCACCATTTGAGGCCCTCTATGGTCGTAAATGCAGAACTCCGATTGGTTGGTCGGGCGCAGGTGAAAGAATATTGTTTGGCCCCGACATTGTAACTCGAGCGGAGGAGAAGGTTCAAATCATTCTTGAAAACCTAAAGATTGCTCAAAGTCGCCAGAAGAGCAATTATGATAGAAAGCACACGGACATGGAGTATGTCCCTAGTGATCTCGTTTACCTTCGTGTCACTCCCATGAGAGGCACGCACCGGTTTGGTATCAAAGGAAAGCTGGCTCCTAGATACATCGGTCCTTTCAAAATTCGTGGAAGAAGAGGAGAAGTTGCTTATGCTCTTGAGATCCCTGAAAAACTCAAAGTCCATGATGTTTTCCATATCTCTCAACTCAAGAAGTGCTTCAAGGATCCCGGCAGGACCGTGGACCATGAACTCATCAATCTCCAAGAAGATCTGTCTTATCAAGAACACCCCATAAAAATTCTTGAGGTCGCAGAAAGAAGGACTCGCAACAAGTCCATCAAGTTCTGCCAGGTGCAGTGGTCGCACCATTCCGTTGATGAAGCCACTTGGGAACGCGAGGATGAGCTCCGTGCCAAGTATCCTACCCTCTTTGAGTCTTCTTCTTCTTCCTAGAATCTCGGGGCGAGATTCCTGTTTAGTGGGGGAGAGTTGTAGCATCCCATCTGTCTAACATATGTAATGCTACTTGGTCTAGTAATATAATGGCTACTTCCTACATATAATTGCTGCATCATAATTATATCATGCTCATGTCATCATGCCACCTTGCATTTGAGCATCATATAAAACCTTTTCATTTGGTTCTTCTCTCATATGCATTAGTAATGGTATTTGGCCCTTGTTATATTGTATTTGGTTCTTGATAAATGCTTGATGCCCAAGTTGAGTTGGGGGCATATCTTTTATTCAATTCCATCACCTTTCTTTGTCACCACCTTATAATTCCACCATCCTAATTACCCATGGGCTTTTATTTCTTTTGGCATTTAATCTAGCTCATGTGGGTTGGGATGGATCCAATTCTATTTTCTTTTGCTTGGCCTTTGCTCCACATTTTGGTAATGCATGGGAATCATGCCTTGTATATTATTATTGTTTTCACAATATAAAACATGGCATTTAATGCCCATGCATGGGCCATGCAAATCACCACCATTCTATTCTTTGGTTTTGTTTGTATTTTGGAAATGGAGCATGGATCTTTGTGAAACCACTCTTGTTGGCTCTTTCTTTATTGTTCTTGCTAGACCCTCATCATCTTGATCATGCACTTGATCATGCATCAACAAAACCACCTCCCCATTCCTTTTCACCTCTTTGATTGATCTTGTTTCCTTGCCATGTGCACCTATAACCTCACCTCACTCCATATCCATCTTCTTTTCCCTTTAATCAAAATTTGCAAAATTTCCAAAAAAAGGTTTATTTTATGGGCTTGCTTGAATCTGCAACAAAACAAGAACAAAACAATAAATAAATAAAAAGAAAATAAACAAGAGAGATCCCAGCAGCAGGCCACCCCTACCTGGTCGTAGCCCAGCAGCAGCTCCGGCCCGTCCCTTCCTTTCCTCCTGGGCCGGCCCTTTCTTTCCCCTGGCCCGATACCTCTTCGCCGTTCAGGCCGACGCCACCCTCTGTTCCTCTTCTTCCTTCGTCTGACGCCGTCTCGCCCCGCTCTCTCTCGGCAGAAGACGGTGGGCGGCAGCTGGGCAGGTCCCCGTCCACCTCCGTCTCCCTCGTCACACCGCACCCCACCAGCCTCCCTCCTTATCCCCAAGCGAGGCCTCCTCAAACCCTAGTTCTATTCCCCGTCCTACTTCTTCTGCCATGCCACCGACTCCGTACCGCGAGGACGCCATGACCAGCCACAGGAGGAGTTGAGCCGCGGGATCGGGTCCTCGTCTTCCTCTGCGTCGAAGCGCCTCGCCAGGAAGGAGCCCATGCCGCCAAGCGCTACTCCCGGTTAGCCCCTTGTCTAGCCCAGCTGAACCCGCCACTGTCGCCGTCGCCAGCGTCGCCCCCTTCCTCGTTTTCTTCGGGAATCCAGCGAGGTGAGCATCCCGTCGCTTTTCCGCTCTCTCTGTGCCTGGTGCGCCCTGTATCGTGCTCGCCGCCACCGGGAGCCAGCACCGCGCGCGCTGCTACAGCCATGGCATGCGACAGCCGGCCGTTTCTTGCCCTATGTTCCCCGCAGAACGTCGAACCCTACGTCCCTCCTTAGATTAATCTCCCTTGACGAAATCCGTAGAGTGTTCATTCCTCTCTAATTTTTGTTTTGGAGTCACCACGGATCGCGCAGTAGCTTCGACGGAATCATCGTCGCAATCCATCGGAATCCCAGGCGCTATCGTTCTGTCCATCGTCGGCCGTTCTTCAGAGAGCGCGACCGTTTTACAAAACCCCCCCTGACTTTTGTCGATCACACGCCGCCCTGCCACGCCCACCTGTCAGCCGCCCAGCTCCGGCTTTTTCCAATTTAACCCCGGGGTTTTGTTTGCTTCACCCCGGGCCCCTGGATCGCCCACGTGTCAGTCGCCCGCTGGCCCGCGCGCGCGTGGGACCCGTCAACACCTGGGCCCGCTCGTTAGTGAGTGGGGGTAAAATCCACCAAGTGGGAAAAGTCCCTCGTAGCGCCGCTACGCCAGCTGGCGTTGACTCCGCGCTGGCCCCACTCGTCAGTGACTTGGGCTAAGTTTCACTGGGTGTATAAAGTTTCCTTGTTTATCTATTTTAACAAAACAAATTTAGAAATGTTAAATTCAAATTCAAATCTGTTTTTAAATAAATTTTAAATTATAAATCCAAATAATACAAATGATATGTGTTTTGGAATCAGAAAAATGTGAGGATTTCAAATATGCCCTTCAAAATATTATTTGAGCACTTTAAAATTTCGAGATGATTAAAATTACAATAAAATGCCCTTTTCTTAATAAATTAATAACTTTAAATCTATAACTCCAAATTTGACAAATAATATGTCTAAATCGATCAGCGCGACGAGCCTGTTCTATCAATGCATTCCGTGTTCTGAATTGAAGCATGCATCATGCCATATTTAAAAATCAGAACGGTTTATGGCGATAAAACTTGACTAAGAAAATGATAAAATGCTTTATTCTTGTATCCCACACCTCACCATGCCATGCTACTATACAGCCATGTAAATCATGCATCATTCATCATGCCACATCCGGGAGGCCTTATGGACCCCCCTGAGCCAGAGCTTGATTCATTCTTATTTCTTGGGGCCATAAAGTAGTTTGGGGCTTTGTTACTATTCTGTACTTATGCCATGCTTACTGTTTTATTTAATATTGTGCCGGGAGCACCTGTACTGTTTTGGATGCGGAGTGTTTTCGCGGTATCGACAAGCCCAGTCACATTTTCGGGTTCCAAGTCGTTTACAGCCATTGACACAAACCTTGAGTCCGTCTCGAAATCAGCTAGCTTTGTTGCGGGTAGCTTAATGGGGTGGCCGCCTGAAATATTTCTGAATCCTGTGATCGCTTTGTCGTGAATGCCTCGTTGGGTTTTGAGTTGGTTTTTCCAAGGTTGATCGAGTGTGTGTTGCTATTCGTGCACCCCTGCAGGGTAAATCTATCTGAAAGCCGTGTCCGCGGTTATGGATGACTTGGAGCACAGTTTCTCGATCATAGACAAGTCTAACTAAAGTACCGCTTTTAAATTGACTAAGTACCTGACTAGTAAATAGTGCAATACTCATGGAATGGTTACTAAAACTGCCGACGGATGGGGGTTGTACGTCCGCTTTCTCGTTGGTAAGCGAGCAGGAGGATGGATCTGTTAATTATACTGTTATAACCGTTGTTCTTAATTCACGGACATTCTCCTATCATTGGTTAGGTGGATGGATAGCGAGTATCTATAGACTTGTTAGTTATTATCTTCTGCTGTGATTGCGTCACCCCAGGTTGTGTCCCCTTTAGAGGCATGAAGACTTGCTAAGTACCCCTAGGGTCTCACACGATAAATTGTTTGATTCAGATGAATAGGTGTACCCTCAAGATGTATACTGGGTGGAGGATACAGATGTACACTCGGTGTAGAGATTCCGCAAACGAGGATCCGTGAGATCTGTGGGCGGGATGTGTTTATTTATGTGGCATCTTATGCCTATTTGCTTCTTATCCGTACTCGGATCTGTTTACCGCTTTCACCTGATACTCTGATGTTTGATGTATGAGGAGCTATCCTAAAATATTATCTCTATCTAGGATATTTGAATCTTCCTGTATGGCGTCGCAATATTTCTATTTTTTTTAGATGGAATGGCTTTGAGGACTGTTGATGTGGCTTGCATACATACTCATTTGTGTATTAGTGGATCCCTTCGCCTGGCGATTACGCCACTCGTTCTTGTCCCGATGATCTGAAAGTGGTTAGGACGGTCGAAAGGTCTACCGTGAGTGGCCCCGGGCCCCACCGTACTATTTTAACCACTTTCGTTCATCCAGGCATGTAACTAAGAGCGTAATTCACCGAGGTAGTTACAGTGTTTCTGCCCAATCGACGAGGAAATCTGCCAAGGCCTGAGACTTGATCGCCGTTCTTGGCTCGTACTGTATGTTGTGGGCGGCAAGCTCTATGGCCCATTTCACCACCCGGCCTGTGGCGTCTCTGTTGCCGATGATCTCCGAAAGTGGCGCTAGTGCCACCACCCGGATGGAATGTTCTTGGAAGTAGTGCTTCCGTTTCTTGGCGGCCATGTACACGCCATACACCAGCTTCTCCTAATGAGGGTAATTCTTCTTCGAGATCGAGAGCACCTCACTCAGGTAATACACCGGTCGTTGCACTGGCTGCGCCTTTCCTTCTTCTGGACTCTCCACCACCAACACCACACTGACAACCCTGTTTGTTGCTGCGATGTACATCAACATGGGTTCCTTTGTTGCTGGTGCTTCCAGAATAGGTGGTGAAGTGAGAATGCGCTTGAGGTCGTGGAAGGCTTCATCCGCCTGCGATGTCCAGACGAACTTGTCCGTCTTCTTGATGAGCTGGTACAGTGGGAGTGCTTTCTCGCCCAGCCGGCTGATGAACCGGCTGAGGGAGGCCAGGCATCCGGTTAACTTCTGGACATCTCTGAAATTCTTGGGCGGCTGCATGTGCTTGATTGCGCTGATCTTCTTCGGGTTCGCCTCGATTCCTCGCTCAGACACGAGAAAACCGAGTAGTTGGCCGGCTGGGACGCTGAACACGCACTTCTCCGGGTTCAGCTTCATCTGGAACCAGCAGAGGTTGGTGAATGTTTCCTTCAGATCCTCAAGGAGTGTCTGACGTTCCTTGGTCTTGACTACCACATCATCGACGTAGGCGTGTACGTTTCTGCCAATCTGAGTCTATAAGCACTTCTGCATGCAGCGCTGGTATGTTGCTCCAGCGTTCTTCAGTCCGAATGGCATTGTGGTGTAGCAGTAGGCTCCGTAAGGAGTGATGAACGATGTCTTTATTTGATCAGCAGGGTTCAGCTGGATCTGGTGGTAGCCGGAATACACGTCCAGAAATGACAACAGCTCGCAGCCGGCCGTGGAATCGATCACTTGGTCTATCCTTGTCAAGGCGAATGGATCTTTGGGGCATGCTTTTTTCAGACTGGTGTAGTCAACACACATGCGCCAAGTCTTGTTCTTCTTCAGTACGAGTATGGGCTTTGCCAGCCATTCCAGGTGGAAAACCTCCATGATGAATCCAGCTGCGAGCAGCCGAGTGATCTCTTCCCCAATTGTTCTTCTTTTTTCTTCTGCAAAGCAGCGTAGTGATTGTATGATCGGCTTTGCGTCTGGCCTGACATGTAAAGAGTGCTCGGCGAGCTCCCTCGGAACACCTGGCATGTCCTTGGGGGACCATGAGAAGATATCCCGATTCTCACGGAGGAAGTCAACGAGCGCGCTTTCCTATTTGCTGTCAAGGCCGTCTCCGACCAGGACGAACTTTTCCAGCTTGGCCTCATTCAGTAGGACCTTCCTCGTGCCCTTGGATGGCTTGAATTGTGCCTCCCTGGTCAGCTTGGGCTCGCCAGCCGGCATGTTCTTCTGCAGGGCCGCCACATTCTGCATGATTACGCGTTTTTATTCCGCAATGATCATGGCTTCCGCTATTTTGGACCCGTCTGTGGAACATTCCATAAACCGTCTGTAGCAACCAGCCACGGTGATGATGCCCTTGGGCCCTGGTAGCTTCATCTTGAGGTACGCATAATGTGGTACCGCCATGAACTTGGTGAGTGTTGGGCGTCCCAGCATTGCGTGGTACGCGCTGCAGAGGTTGACCACCTCGACCAGATGGGCTCGCGGCGGAAGCTGTCCTCCGTGCTGAAGATGACATCCATCCGGATTTTTCCGATGGGGGAGTGCGACAGGCCTAGGAAGGCTCCGTGGAAGGAGGTGCTTGACAGCTCTAGCTGTGACTCGCTGATGCCGAGCTGGTCGAGCGAGCTACGGTATAGGAGGTTGATGCTGCTCCCTCCGTCTACGAGGACAGGGGAGAATCTGCAGGAATGCTTCTTGGAGACAATGATAGGATCCAGAACCATCGCGGAGGTGCCTGGGTGAGGCAGCTCAGCTAGCTGGTCCTTCCGGCTCCACGCAACTTCTTGCTCCGACCAGTTGAGGTACTAGGGAACGGGAGGAATGATTGCGTTCACTTCCACCTCGCGACGCCTTTTGTTGTGCTTGGTATCCGGCTCCGTGGTGAAGATGTGGTAGTTTCCCACCTGACGAGGGTAGTTGTTATCATCTTCTTCCCTTCGATGTTGGTTATTGCGATCGCCTGGCGGCCCAGCGGCTGGAGGAGGTGGCGCCTGTCCAGCCGGTGCACCGACAATTTCCGCCATCTTCTTCGTCCAGGTGCACTGGTGTGTGGTGTGCATAGCCGGCTTGTTGCCCCCACTATGGAACTTGCATGGCCCATCAAGCATCAACTCAATGGTGTACTTGGGCCTCGGAGGCCAGTCATCAGGCTTCTGTCTCTGGCTTCCGCCTACAGCCGGATCCTCCTACACTGCCGCCACTTGCCTGGAGCCGTATTGGTTATCCGGCTGGTCATCGTTTCTTTTACCGTAGCGGTTGTCATACCGCCTGGAATTGTGGCCATTCCCTTCCAGCTGGCGCCGATCTACGGTGATGTCGACGATTATTTGCCCTTGGTCGTCCACCCAGATGGATCTTTTCATTGTCGCTGGTCGTGGCATACTTGTCCGTGATGGCCATGGTTTGTGCCATGGTTGTGGGTTCCACCCGGCGAAGCTTATGCTTGAGCATAGTGCCATCTCTGCAGCCGTTGATGAAGAAATCAACCGCCTGATGTTCGCATACCCCCTCACAGGAGTTGTGCATGCTCGTCCATCGGGTGATGTAGGAGCGATCGGATTCATCCGGGCCCTGCACATAAAGAGCAAGCTCGCTAGGCCGGCCTAGGCGCTTGTAGGTGCCGGTGATGTTGCGAACGAATGCTTGCTCGAAATCGATCCAAGCATTGATGTTGTTGTCGGGGAGACTGTTTAGCCATGTTCTGGCTGAGTCGAGGAGCATGAGAGGGGCGTAGCGTACTGCTACCCGGCGGTTGCCATTGGCGATGCCTACAGCGGTGGTGTAATCCATCAGCCAGTCCTCCGGCTTGACCGTGCCATTGTACTTTGGCGTATCCCTTGGGAGCGAAAATCCCTTTGGAAATGGTTCGTTCCAAATGCGCTGTCTGAAGCATCTTGGTCCGACTGGGATTTCTTCCTCCAGCGCGCGTGACTAGACCAACAGGTCGATTCGCGCGCGCGTGCCTTGCTGTTCATCCGGCTCGAGCGGTCCCAGTCGGCCAGATAGGCGGGATTTGGGGAGTGCTTGGCCCTTTCCGGGTTCATCGGCCGGCTCGCGGTTTTTGCTGGTAACAGCTACCGCGTCGCGGGCATTGTACCCACGGCCTGCTGATGCACCGCGTCGGCGGTTGCTCTGCCTTGCTGCCGCCTGCAGCCGGGTCCGCCATCCAGTGAGCCGGTTGGGTTCTGCTGTTGCCAGCCATGCTGAGTTCTGCCTCGGCCTGCTGCTTGTTCGCCGTGACCACAAGGAGCTAGACACGTTCCTGCTAACGGAGCAGTTCCTCGCCCTCCAGGTGGCTTAGTTCCACAACTGCCGCCTCCGCGGCCCTCATATTTTTGGCGGGGGTGCTGTAGACCGGCTGCACCCCGGGCGTACGCGGATCAGCGACACGATCCATCTCCGAACAAAGGTTCCAGCCTTATGGCTGAGCCAGGCGGCTGGTGCTGGGGAAGCGCGTGAAGCCGTGCACGATGTTTTACTCCCACATGGTGGCATTCATCCACCGTTGGGCAGCCGCCACCTTGCCAGCTTCCTCCAGAAGGTTTTGGCAGGTGGTCTCTAGGGCTACCGCAGCAGCGACTAGATCCGCCTCGATGGGGGTGATGGGGTTGTGCAGGTGCTGGATGGACGCGTTGATGAAGTCCTGGTTCGGGAGGCATGAGTTAGTGGCGCGACCGTTCACGTTGCGCTCCAGAGGTGGACGGCGGTTCTCCACCGAGCCCGCCATCATGACCTCGACGCTGCCGCTAGCGGCGCGCGAGGTGGAGAAGCCAAGGGGCACGCCGAAGATGGTGACAACCT
Organism: Avena eriantha; assembly: GCA_910589775.1. NCBI lineage: Eukaryota > Viridiplantae > Streptophyta > Magnoliopsida > Poales > Poaceae > Avena > Avena eriantha. The sequence goes on from OU342741.1 coordinate 25,487,092, forward strand.
CACGAGGGAAGGCCTCAGGGACGGTGACAACGTAGACGCGGTGCTCACCGAAGTGCATGATGGAGCCCCCGCTTGGGAAAGTCCCCCCAGTGAAGCAGGACGCGTTGTTGAGGACGCAATCGTAGGAGATGAGAGTGAGGACGAGGCCAGAGGCTACTCGCTCACTAGAGACGACTAGAAGTCCTGTGCGAAAGATGAACCCAGCCGAAGCGCTGTGCCCCACGGTGGGCGCCAACTGTCATGGTGTGGAACACGGCAGTACCATCGGGGATGGCTTGAAGGGGACAATCAGGATGCTATCGGTGGCTACTCGCAATGGGTTGGGCACAGATACTGCAAACACATCGATGTACCCAGGTTCAGAGCCCTCTTGGCGAGGTAAAACTCCTACTCCTGTAGGGATCTACTATCAGAGGGGGCGAATGCCCAATACAGCTGCTCCTTGAGCTGTTTCCTTAGCTACTTCTTGCTCAGAATTTTCTAAGTCCTTCTTATGGTGTCTATTTTCTGCCTACCTAGAACCCTAGTGCTACCTCCTTTATATACAGGTCGAGGAGGTAGCTTACAAGGTGGGCTCTAGGGTTTACTGTTTGGATTTGGGTCTTACAAAGTGGGCCGGCTGGACAGGGCCAAACGGTAGGCCCGGGTCCAGTCAAGCCTCTAGTACAGGGGAGGACCATGCTGCAGTGTCCAGCGCCCCTACTTTACTTATCATCTGGCTCTTTATCTGCTAGCCGATTCTTTATGCGTAAGACAGGGCTTTCCTCGTCAGCCTCCAGCTTCGACGTAGTTGTTCAGTAGCGCCGGCCAGGCCAGCCAGCCTGTCCGGTCAAGGGTGCGCTCAGCAAGGAGCGCCATCCCCATCGTACCATGACGAGCGGATTCGAGGCGGCCGGCTAGGAGCAGCCTCCTAGCCGGTTCTTCTGGGTACCCGGCTAGACGGGCCAGCCGGGGAAACTTGAATGCAGACTGAGTGGGGATTCCACCCGGCTGTGGTTCCTTGATCTGGGTCCAGACGGCATGTACTCCTTGGAGCCGGCCGGTTGGTCCCGTCTTGGCCTACCCGGGGGTCATCTCCCTGACAGTTCCCTAGTCAAGATTGTCCTAGTACTGTTGCGAATTGTTTAATGACACATCAAAGCAACATAAGTCAGAGGGAGAGGGAGAGGGAGAAAGGCAAGCAGGTGCAACATCACATAGAGTTAGATTAAGATGAATGGCATGAAACTTTTGAAGAGACAAGCAATAGAGAATATGTAGAGCTCATCTAGAAGTTCATAGACATGAAAAGAAATAGGTCGGATCCATTGTTGCATTATGATGGAGACACTGAACCTAAAGACCTGTTTTATGAATCTAATGGATCAGAGAATGACAGTGATTGCCACATAGTAGCTGAACCAGAGCCTAAGCCTGAACCTGTGAGGAAAAATCTGATTCCAAAAAGGACAAAAGGACCAACAAATACATCTCATTGTAGTCAAGCAAGCAAAGCACCACCAGACTATGTTCCATCTTCAGATGATGGCATGGATGGTGATCTAGGAGCAGATGATGATGATGACAGTGAGTAGATGAAGTGGGTATTGCCATAAGGAAGTAAGAGTAGAGCAAAGAAAAAGGCTCCTAGGGTGTGGTATGATGAATCAAGAATTCATGCAGAACAACAGATATGTTTGAATATGTGTTTTGCTGATGTTTACCAATTTAGAAGGGATTTACAAACTTTGCATATAGCCTAGCTCAGAAATTACTGTTATTGGAGAAATTGCAAGGATAGAGTTAGTGCTTAGTGCATAGAGGATGGTTGCCCTTTTTACATGGTAGGTTCTCAAATCAAGGGTGAAAAGACATTTGTTCTTAGGAAGTTGTCGCTTAAGCATACCTCTGCCACATCATGTGAACATTGTAAAGTTATTGGAAAGTGTCTTGCAAAAGTGTGAGAGTAGCATCTCAATTGATCCCAGAACTGTTGTTGAGACTGTGATGGAGACAACAAAGGAAAATTTTGGGGTAGATGTACCAAAGATGATGGCCTACAGAGCTAAGAGAAGTGATCTATGGGTTGTCTTGGGTGATCATATAAATCAATATACAAGGCTCAGAGATTATCTATGGACAATGCTTGAAACAAACCCTGGCAGTAGATGCATCATCACTACAAAGGTTGTACCAGATCATCCTTCTCCCAACCCAAGATTTCATGGGATGTTTTATTGCTTGGGTGCATCTATTCAAGGTTTTCTCAATGGTTGTAGGCCTTTCATAGGTAATTGTTTGTACAATTGTTGCAAGGCTTGTTATATGCATACAAGTTTGTGTTATGTATAATTGTTCGTATAATTTCAGGTTTGGATGGTTATTTCATCGAGCTTAGCACTGGACAACAGATACTTGCCACCGTCGGCAGAGATGGGAACAACAACATATACCCTATTTCCTTTGGCATAGTTGATAAGGAAGAGACAGCTTCATGGAGTTGGTTTCTCACCCAGCTAAAGTATGCCCTTGGTGGAGAATATGCCAAGTTTGGATACTATACCATCATTTCAAATCGACAAAAGGTACATACTTCCATGTGTATGCATAGTATTACAGCCCCCATGTGTATGCTTATTCTCAATTGCTACGGGGCTTGCTGAATGCAATAAATTCATTCTTTCCCAATTGCCCACAAAGGTATTGCTTGAGACATATCTATGAAAATTTCCAAACTGCTGGTTTCAGAGGGGAAGAGCTGATGAAATTCATGGATTCTGCAAGCTCCTCATACACAAAACATGGTTTCGATGTTGCCATGGAAGGTATGAAAAATGAGTGTGTCGAAGCTTGGGTGTGGCTTTGCAGGATTCCCGTTGAGTGTTGGGCCAGACATGCAATGGATCACAACTACAAACTTGTGGTCAACAATCTGAGTGAATGCTTCAATAGGATGATCCTAGATTTTAGATCAAAACCTATCAAAACAATGATGGAAGGCTTAAGAAGCAAGATGATGGTTAGATACAATGGAAAGAGAGTTGGTGCAAGGAATGTCATGTGGAATATCACACCCAGCTATGGAGAGAAGTTGGCTGAGAACAAGAAGTGGTCGAGGCCATGTAGATCAGCACCATCTAAAGATGGCCTATGAAAGGTAACTAGTGGCCTAGAAAATACTTATGCTATGAATTTGACTGCAAGGACATGTGGGTGCAAGAAATGGGATATTACTCGAATTCCTTGCCACCATGCCATATCAGCCATTTATAAGTCATATCAGCATCCAGAGGATTTTGTTCACGACTACTTCAAGAAGCCTATGTACCTAGAAGAATATGATCCTGTCATATATCTAGTGCCCGGTCAAGATTGTTGGAGCAAAACAGACACACCTGATATTGATCCACCAGTGTTCAAAATGTCAGTTAGAAGGGATCAAACCAAGAGGATAAAAGGGAAGTTTGAGGTGCCACATCCCAAGTACACCTCCAGGATGGGGTCAATTACTTGTAGCAATTGTGGTAGATTGGGCCATAGATATACCAGCTGTGATCAACCACTCAAACCTGCATTGCACCTGAGGAAAAATAAACATATGGTAATCGTTTGTGACAATTCATGTGAAAGTAACTGCCTAGAATTTTTTACTAACCACAACTACATCTACAGGAGAAGAGAACCGAGGAACATGACTCTACGACACTAGCTACTGCGCAACCACCATCTACGGATGCTGCTTCTCTAGGCCACCATTGGCTGCAGCTGCTAGGAAATCTATGGCTGATGCAGTGCATAGGGCTACTGCTCCTAGGCAAGCTACAACTGCAGTGCATAGGGCTGATGCTCCTAGGCTGGCTACAGCTCCAAGAAACAACGACATAGCTGCACCAAGAACATATCAGCGAAGAGCTTTTACAGCTCCTAGAAGCAACACCACAACTTGTCAAGTTTCTAATGTTGGGAGGCCTGCAAGAAAGAGAAGGGAGAATAGTAGGCTCAATGGGTATTTCACTGCCAGCAATATTGACAAGATGACTTTGGCCGATATCAAGAAGAACCTAGAATAAACTTGTGTGTAACTATTTAGCTCTAAATGTTCACTGAACTATTATGTGTGAACTAGTTGCCTAAACCTCCTCTATTTATGTCTGTGTGAAGAATTTGTAGACTCTTATTTATTTATGTGTGTGTGAACAATTTGTAGACCCTTATCTACTTATATGTTTGTCATATCTTGTTTATTCATACTACTTCCTGTACATTTTAATCAAAAGTGGTGGTTTCCTATCATATTGACCACAATTGTGGTGGTTTTTTGTCATCATGACCCCAATTGTTGTGGTTTTTTGTCGTTCCCAATTTGTCGTGGTTTTCTTTCATAACGGCCAAGCTCACGGCAGCGTCAGTCCATGCCACTTGGGCCTAACAAAGGGTCCCACCTGCCAAAATCGTGGTTAGAACGAGCAAATTGGGTGATCAATGTTTTCTAAAAAAGTGTTACCCAAAGTTAGTGTTTTTTTTCACAAACCTCAATTGTGGTGGTTTTTTGTTATCATGACCCCAATTGTGGTGGTTTTCTGTAATTTCCTCCCATGACTCAGACCCCAGTCGTAATGAAGAAGTAGGCTTGTCTAGTAAATCTATGTTATTTCTCCATTTTTATTATTTCTTCAAGCTTGAATTGTTCCATTTTCTAAGAAATCACATGTCTTGTTAGCATCTGTTGTAGTTGTCCTAAACTAGGATTACAGTTCTTGGTTCATTGTTGAAGATAATAAATTTTTGTACATGAGTATTAATTATTTCTCATCCAAACCAAAATATGGACAATCAAAATTATACTTCTAACATTCTTAGACATTTCATTTCTCACGTTTTTTCCATTTTTCGTGAAATAACTCATGTCCGTAAACATTTGTTTTTACCTCTTTGTCTATCTTTCCCTCATTTCCTGTATGGTCTTCGAGATCAAGTCAATTTGAATTTAGCATCGTAGCTTTTTCCTACATTGTACTCCAGTTCGGGAATTAAGCAAGTGGGTGATGGTACAATAAAAGGCAGTAAAAGAAAGATACAGGAAACCTCTACCCTTGATAACTATATGTAGGGTGAGCAAACACCGACTAACAAGGACTGTTGGATTGTGCACTATCAGAAAATCATCATTATCATAATTTTCTATTGCCACGTATCTATAATTATTTTTAGGTTCATCTGCCATGAACCCATGTCTATCTTCTAGGTATTTGTTATTAGCATAATATTATGTAGTGTACTCTAAACCGGGTACTACTCCCATGAGGATTATGTTGTATGGCATGGTGTAGGGGATTGGAGTAGAACATATATAGCTCAAGGAGGATCCTCCTAGGTATAGGATTCCCCTGTATATGAGGAGTGGGAGTACATGCTCTTAGGATTCTGTATGTATATATCAAAAGATATTTAGGTTCTGGTTACATACATTTCAAATAATTCACAAAAATCGAATGTTTAGGGTATTTTTATATCATGTATCCATAATTTAGGGGATTAATACTATGTACCCAGGTTTTCGTATATGTGTTCCAAATATAAAAGGGTATATTAGCATTCTCTTTAATTTGTGCATCTGAAATCATAGAGCCTAGGCATTGTGGAGCTCAAAGCATGAGTATTTAGTTAGTTTGAATTATATTGAGAGTTATCATTTTGAAGGCTTCTTAATGTTCATCATGTACAACAACTTTGTCAGATATGCAAGGAGTTTATTTTTAAATAGAAATGTATCATCTTTGTACTTGCGTAGTCACTAATTGCGTTCACTTTTTTCATCAAATGAAAAATATCTAAACGATGCCGCAAAAACCTACGGTTACCCCTTCCCAGAGAAGGTACAAGGTGAGCTATTGCTGACAATTTTGTTGAGTACATCCTCATAATGCACATTTTAAAAAGTTGATTCAAGCGTTGTTTGCTTGCTTTGAATAGATGGCATGTATATAGTCAATATTTGTGAAACAAAATTTGAAGGCGATATCTGGACTCAACTCAGTAGCGACATTACCTCAAAACTGGCTGGAAGTGTTGTCCCAATTGGTTCGCTCAATGGTGATATTAATTTTATATGCTAGATAATTCCTTTCCCATAATTTTATGTAATGAATAATCCATAATTGGTACTGTGATCGGTGTAGGAGATACAAGGGGTTTTGCTTGCACTGGTGTATTTAGAAAGCAAAGTGAAGGCTACAACAAATTCTGACTTCATCAAGTTTGGTTCGACCTTCTGCTAATCAAGCCTTGCTTCATGAGAATTTGAGGGTTGTTACTGCTATTCACTATTTAATTTTTGTTTGCTCATTAACGATTCTTCTTACATGCAATAATAACTTATAATGTAGATTGAAGTGCACCTTCTAAATAAACGTCGTGCCATAGGGTAATTGGCATACTATAATTATGAGTACAATATTGCTCTTGTTGACATCAAGGAGACCGCCGTCAACCTGTCATAGAGCTCCAGCACCATACTTGTGTTACCATTGATGCTCATGTAGTAGTTGTAGGGTGTCTCTTTGACAATTTCAGATCAATGGCCACAAAGGGGGTGTATACTTCTAAAGGGTAGCACACTGGATTGCAAACAACTTCTGATATCCACTTGTAAAATGACCAAGGTACTTTGTGTCATGTTTACCATGTATCCTTTGCATGGTGGAATTGTTTGGATAATATATATGGATTTTTTGACAATATATATGTCTAACTGCATTAAAATACATTCCATATAACTTTTCCTGTGTAACCCTGACCGGCGTTATCATATTTTTTTCTAGGATGGGATTGGGGGCCCTCTTATTGACACTAGTGGGAACTTTGTTGGTTTGAACTTTTATGGCAATGAAGAAACTCCTTTCTTACCAACAAGTACAGTTCTAGAGATTTTGAGTTCTTATGATCACAAACAGTATGTCTAGTAACATGCATATCTTTTGTATATTATGGGCAACTTCTTTTGATGGCATATATTTTCTAGTGAAACTTACACTACTAGAAAACAAGCCTCTAGTCCCGGGCCGTAACGGGATCTAGTCCCGGTTTTGCACCCGGGACTGCGAATTTCGGGACTAGAGGCCCCTATCTCTAGTCCCGGTTTGCTACGAACCGGAACTAGAGGTCACCACGCGGCAGTGGCAACGCGGCCGGGGCTGGAGGACCTCTAGTCCTGGTCCGTAACACGACCCAGGACTAAAGCTTTCCTGTCGTGGCAGAGAATCGTGTGTTTTCTCTGCCTCGTCACAATTTTGTGTTTTCCTTTTCATTTTGTTTTTTCCATTTCGTTCTTTTTCAATTTGTGTTTCATTACAATTTTAAACATATTTTATATTCTATGCTACTACATACACAGTACACATTGATTCACATATTGAGATCACGTATTACATGCAGATCACATATTGAGTTCACATATTGAGATCACATATTACATGGAGATCACATATTGAGTTCGTCATCATCCACATAATGTTCTCCACTTTCATCAATGATCTCTTTCATCACAAATCCTGCCAATTCCTCTTGAATTGCTCGTATGCCCTGTTCTGGATCAAGCATCTCCCGCAAACAGTCTATATAAATTGAATCAACTCCGCGCTCATTGGTCAACTCACGAATGTTCTCGCAAACGTAGAATCCTCATAAATAAGTCCCCGGTGAATTTTGCAAACCCTTCACCATTTTATAAGTTAGCTCATCTTTGAATTCTCCTTTTATTTTCTTTTTGAACCATGTCCAACACCTGCTCAGTAAAGAAAATGAACAAAGAAGCTATTAATTACTTGGTATCAGGATATGAATGAAAGAGACCGATATAATGTGATAATTATTAAAATTACTTATGGAGCATTGCTTTCATGTGGCTCCACTGCTCTTGGTCCCAACTTAATGGGTCGGTGACTTCAACTTGGAACTTGTCAACTTGAATGTTTAGCAGAATCCAGTGGTACCCACGGACGTTTACATAAGAAGACATGCATAAATCATCAATTACACTTAACATCGAGTAAGCAAAAAAATAATTTGTACAAGACATAAACACTCACTTGAAGTTGTAAGGAAATAGTATATACTTACAGTAATTACACTCGATTAAAAAGGTGGAGATGTCATCGAAAACGTCGTTGGGGTGATTGTCTAACATTTATTGATTAACAATATATGGGTCAATGAACCCAATGTCATAATTTCTAGATCTTTTGCATTCAAGCATCTTCATTCTACATAATAGCGTACAAAAGGATATATAGTCAAGATAATATATTACATGCAATGAACGAGCTGAGCTAAAGACTTAATTACATAAATAAATCACTTACACACAATAGCAACCGAGGATAGATTTGTCGAGAGTGCATTGATTGTATAACTGAAACAGTTTGTTCATTTGAATCTGTATCGAGTAAGGTTTGAAGTGATGCTCCACTCTAACGTCCCCCGAAATCCATTCTTTCGAGTTCTTCTTTGATGCATGCAGCATGTACCATTTGTGCAGATTTCGCATATGTGTTGATAGGTTCGTGTACTGATGGCTCTGAAATATAGCCATCCACGTCCACATTGAAATTGGATATTATTCATATTTTTGATGAAATATCTCTCTAAACCCTGCCACCAATGCCTAATATTTGAAGGGGTATGCAATCCTTTATTTTTATATTTTCTTGCGCACATAATGTCATTTGAAGATGGGAATCACTGCATTAAAGTCAAAGATACGAGATTTCCAACAACCAGAAGAAACTAGGAGCCGTGAAGCAGAGGCAGACGCTTTAACAACCAACTATACGACCGGAGCAAAATTCCCATTATTCTAGTCCTGCAGGTAACTCTAATAATAATATGGGAACTAGTAATGGTAGTCTCCAAGAAATACTTAAGTCTTCTATATACTCACAAAATGAATAAAACAATATTCTTGTGAAAATAACGGAGAACCATGATGCTATTCTTGGTAAATTATCTAACCAAGCTGTTAGTTTGAGAAATAATTTGCAGGCCCTCTAAGAAAGAACGAGGATCATTGAGGAACAACTAGGTAAGATAACCGAGATTCAAACTCTCATCCTAGCCAAATTTGCAGGTAAAGCTAAGCCAAATCCCATTGAAGATCTCAAGATGATGAGAATCCAAAGGGAGGAACCTGAAGAACTTGAATATAGTAATGCTCCTTCACCAAGTTACACCGTTGAAGATCCCGTAAAAAGGATCAACGTTAAGATTTCGATAAGTGAAGGTAGTGAGGAAGCTATGTACCAGCACTTTGTTAATCAGGTAGCAATAAAGGTACATGAGCTTGAGGAAGAATATAAGAAAATTGTTGAAAAATTACCTATGAAGCTTGATGACGTATTTGAGCCTACTATTAAGATAAAAATTGGAACCAATGAGATAGCTGCACTTTGTGATCTAGGTGCAAGCGTCTCAACAATTCCGAATAGTATTTTTAACAAGTTAAACTTGGATCCTTTGAAATCACTGAGTTAAAATTGCATCTAGCAGATTCTACCTACAAACAAGCTGTAGGAATTAAGGAGAATACTTTAATATACATTAAAGGTTGTCATGTTCTTATTGATTTTGTTATTGTTGACATGCCAAAAGATACTACTGCTCCTATTATATTAGGTCGTCCTTTCTTAAGAACTATTAGGGCTTTGATTAATCTACATGAAGGGAACATGAAGCTTCAATTGCTTTCGCGGGATCCTTTTGTTATTCATTTTCCCGGGAAGAAGAAAGCCAAGCATGATGAAAAGGAGGCCATCACTTTGAAGGCCAATTACTTTGGAGTGGGTGTTCCACTCATCTGGCCTAAGTGAGCAACATTAAGGTCAAGCTATTGGCCATAAACGAGCGCTTCATGGGAGCTAAACCATGTGAAATAAAGGTTTGAGTAAAGTTTTTAAGTATCAGTTTAAATTTATGTTTAATAAAGAGTGCTAGAAAACTCCAATGGAGGGGAAGAAGTTTGGTAGTACTAAAAATCCTGCTTTATTCGTGCGGTTGTTGGTCGACAATATTTACTGTCAATTTTCTATCAAAAACAAGGTATATCACTAAGTTATAGAAAAAGAAGTAATTTTCGAAGAAACGGAATTTTTTGATGCATACCGAGAGTTTAACGACAAACTATACGGTGGGAATAAAATTTCCGGCCATATAGTTCCTCTCGTATAGATATATTTGCCATCGACAATTTTTCTTTCATATGTACTGAGAGTTTAACAATCAACTATATGGCGGGAATAAAAATTTTGGCCTTATAGTTCCGGTCGTATAGATATCGGTGCCTCCGTACAAATTCCTTTCCACTGTACTGAGAGTTTAATAACCAACTATACGGCAGGAATAAAAATTCCGGCCATCTAGTTCCGGTCGTATAGATATCGATGCCTTTGTATATTTCTTTTCCCAGGGACAGACAGTTTGACGACCAACTATACGGCGGGAACATATTTTTCTTGCCATATAGTTCTGGCCATATAGCTGCGCCGCCATGAGGAAACCCTAAATTTTGCCTGGAGGCCAACTATACGGCTAGAACGCATTGTTGAAAGAACATTTCATAATCTCTAGTGTTTTGTGTGTTAGATATGAATACCATGGAGTACTGATGTCTACAGACTTCTATTCTTGTAGGCAGTTGTTGGGCCTCCAAGTGCAGAGGTTTGTAGAACATCAGCAAGTTTTCCCTTAAGTGGATCACCCAAGGTTTATCGAACTCAGGGAGGAAGTGGTCAAAGGTATTCTCTCTCAAGCAACCCTGCAATCAAGATACAAGAAGTCTCTTGTGTTCCCAACACACCCAATACACTTGTCAGGTGTATAGGTGCACTAGTTCGGCGAAGAGATAGTGAAATACAAGTGGTATAGATAATTATAAGTGGTAACGGTGCTAGAAAATAGCTTGATGGCGTGTGGTTGATGTGGGAAAAGACTAAAGAAAAACTGAAGTAAAGATGGAAGCAAGCAAACATGTAACAGATCAAATTGCAAACGGTGTTTCAATGCTTAGAAACAAGGCCTAGGGATCATACTTTCACTAGTGAACACTCTCATATAAATATAATCTTCTTTATGATACTATGCTGAACTACTCTCCGGTTGGACACTCTAATCCATGGTAGGGCTATAACAGAACACCTCAAAGTTCATCTTTCCCATCTAGATAACCCCACACTGTCACCTTGAGTACTAGATGGATCCAACAAACACCACAATTTCATAAAGACATCCAACTCCAAATATAACTCATAACAAGTATTTGTAATCTCTAGCCTAAGTGCCACCATGGTGTGCACACTGTCAACTTCACACACATGGGGAGAGCAGAGATCTATTAAAGCACTTGAGTAGCAAGGTAGATCTACTTGATTACAAAGCTCATGATCATAGTATAATCTGATGGGTTCGTAGCATGGAAAACAAAAAATTTCTACCACAAGAACGAACAAAACCCAGATCTAATCTAGATAAAAGCCAAGATCTAATCTATTAGACATGTGCAGCGAGATAGATAGGAACTAACCCTCGTAGATCCAAAAGCGTTAACGAGATTAGATCTCGTGGTTGATGTAGTCAATCACTTGCCGATCTCAAGATCGTGTGGACGATCCTTCCGGCGTCGTGTTCCAGCAGCGCTTCCGCAGTCGGTCAAGTGGACGATCCTTCCGGCGCCGCGTTTCGGCTGCGCTTCCGCAGTCGGTCACACGTGCAGAGTCGAAGCAGACCTTCCTCTCCTCGTTCCAGCGAGCAGCGGAGGTAGTAGATCTTCTCCACGGAATCCCAGCAGCACGACGGCGTGGTGGTGGTGGTGGAGTAGAGAATTCTACAGGGCTTCGCCTATGCCTGTGCAGAAGAAAGGAGGAGGAGAGAGGCGGCAGAGATTTGGAGTTATGAAGCAGGGGTGGAGGGGGCGCCCCTGCCCCTCTATTTAAGGGGGGTGAGGCGCCATGGGGAGGCGGAGTCCTTGTAGGACTCCCCTCCCAATAGGGCCGGCGGATTGGGGAGGGGGGAGGAGTCCTCCTCCCCCATGACTCCTAGTCTTGACCCACCAGGACTCCTTTGATCCCTTCCTTGGTTTCCAAGCAAACTCCAAGAAACCTTCCAGAACCTTCCGGAACATTCCGAAACCTTCTAGAACCCTCATACAAATACTCCGGAACATTTCCTAACTCAGAAAATGATCCCCAATATATGAATCTTATTCTCTGGACAATTGCGGATCTCCTCGTGATGTCCCGGATCCATTCCGAGACTCCGAACAACATTCGGTCTCCAACGCATATTCCATATCTACTTAAAACAACTTCGAACCTTAAGTGTGTCACCCTACGGTTCGTGAATATGTAGACATGACAGAGACATATCTCCTATCAATAACCATCAGCGGGACCTGGAGATCCATAATGGCTCCCACATACTCAACGATGACTTCGTGATCGATTGAACCATTTACAAACGAAACCAATTCCCTTTGTCACGCGATACTATACTTATCCGAGGTTTGATCGTCAGCATCTCCATACCTAGTTCTACCTCGTTACTGATAAGTACTCTTTACTCGTTCCGTGATATGCCATCCCTTGTGACCGAGTCACATGCTTGCAAGCTAACTAGATGACATTCCACCGAGAGGGCCTAGAGCATATCTATCCGTCATATGGATGGACAAATCCCAATCTTGGTCCATGCGCTTCAACACATACTTTCAGAATACCCAATGACACCTTTATGACCACCCAGTTACGAAGCGGTGTTTGATGTCATCAAAGTACCCATCCGGTGATGGTGATTAACACAACCTCATGGTCGAAGGATTAGGTTACTATGCATTTAAAAGCTTAAAGCAATACGAACTTAATGACTTGATCTTATGCTACGCTTACTATGGGTGTGTGTCCATCACATCATTCTCCTAATGACATCACCTTGTTATTAATCACATCCTAATGTCCATGATCAGGAAACCATGATCATCAATTAATCAACAAGCTAGTTCAACAAGAGGCTTACTAGGGACTCTCTTATGTTTACAAAACACACATGTATTAGTGTTTCCTAATAATACAATTATAGCATGGGATGTAAACATTCATCATAAACACAATGATATAATAATCACTTTTATTATTGCCTCTTGGGCATATCTCCAACAGTCTCCCACTTGCACTAGAGTCAATAATCTAGATTACATGGTAATATACCGAACACCCATGGCGTTTTGGTGTTGGTCATGCTTTGCCCTGGGGAGAGGTTTAGTCAACGGATCCGCCACATTCAGATCAGTGTGTACTTTGCAAATCTTTATGTCACCATCTCGGACATACTCGCGAATAGCGTGGAAACGTAGCTTGATGTGCTTCAGCTTGCTATGTGACCTTGGCTCCTGTGCATTAGCTATGGCACCTGTGTTGTCACAGTAGATGGCCATCGGGTCCAACGCACTGGGAACCACGCCAAGTTCAGTAATGAATTCCTTCATCCAAACGGCTTCTTGTGCAGCCTCCGAAGCAGCTATGTATTCCGATTCAGTTGAAGATTTCGCCACAACGCTTTGCTTCGCACTCCTCCAGCTCACTGCAGCACCATTCAAAATAAATACGTATCTCGACTGTGACTTCGAGTCATCCGGATCGGTGTTCCAACTAGTATCGGTGTAACCGTTTACAACAAGTTGTTCATCACCTCCATAAGAAAGAACCATATCCTTAGTCCTATTTAGGTACTTTAGGATATTTTTGACCGCTGTCTAGTGCTCCATTCCAGGATCACTTTGATATCTGCTAGTCAAACTAACAGCATGTGCTATATCCGGTCTTGTACACAGCATGGCATACATGATAGAACCTATGGCCGAGGCATAGGAATATTATTCATTTTCACTCTATCTTCTGCCGTAGCTGGACTTTGAGTCTTACTCAAGGTCTTACCTGACAACATGGGCACGAACCCTTTCTTGCTATCTTCCATTCTAAACTTCTTTAGAACTTTGTCCAAGTATGTACTTTGTGAAAGCGCTATTAGGCGTCTTGATCTATCTCTATAAATCTTGATGCCTAGTATATATGCCGCTTCGCCAAGATCCTTCATTGAAAAACTATTATTCAAATAGGTTTTGACGCTATTAAGAAGTTCTATATCATTCCCAATCAACAATATGTCATCTACATATAGTACTAGGAATGCTACAGAGCTCCCACTCACTTTCTTGTAAATACAAGCTTCTCCATAAGTTTGTATAAACCCAAAGTTTTTGATTACTTTATCAAAACGTTGATTCCAACTCCGGGATGCTTGCTTCAGTCCATAAATGGAGCGCTGAAGTTTGCATACCTTGTCAGCATCTTTAGGATCGACAAAACCCTTGGGTTGTACCATATACAACTCTTCCTCAATGTCACCATTAAGGAACGCCGTTTTGACATCCATCTGCCAAATCTCATAATCGAAATGTGCAGCAATTGCTAACAAAATCCTCACAGACTTTAGCTTCGCTACTGGTGAGAAAGTCTCATCATAGTCAACTCCTTGAATTTGTCGGAACCGTTTCGCGACAAGTCGAGCTTTATAGACGGTAACATTACCATCAGCATCTGTTTTTCTCTTGAAAATCCATTTGTTCTCGACAGCCTTACGGCCATCCGGTAAGTCCACCAAAGTCCATACTTTGTTTTCGTACATGGATCCCATTTCGGATTTCATGGCTTCTAGCCATTTGTCGGAATCTGGGCTCACCATAGCTTCTTCATACGTCGCAGGGTCATCAGTGTTGTCCACCAACATGACGTTCAAGGCAGAGTCATACCAATCAGGAGTGGTACGAACCCTCGTTGACCTGCGAGGTTCAGCAGTAACTTTGTTTGAAGTTTCATGATCATTATCATTAGCTTCCTCTCCAATTGGTGCAGGCGGCACAAAAACATCTTCCGGTGCTGCCCTACTCTCAAATCCGAGAGAAGGTTCAATAACCTCATCGAGTTCTACTTTCCTTCCAGTCACCTCTTTCGAGAGAAACTCCTTCTCAAGAAAGGATCCATTCTTTGCAACGAAAACTTTGCCTTCGGATCTATGATAGAAGGTATACCCAATTGTTTCTTTAGGGTATCCTATGAAGACGCATTTCTCCGCTTTGGGTTCTAGCTTATCAGGTTGTAACTTCTTTACATATGCCTCGCAACCCCAAACTTTAAGGAACGACAACTTAGGTTTCTTACCAAACCACAATTCGTACGGTGTCGTTTCAACGGATTTAGATGGTGCCCTATTTAAAGTGAATGCGGCTGTCTCTAATGCATAGACCCAAAATGATAACGGTAAATCTGTAAGAGACATCATAGACCGAACCATATCTAAGAGAGTTCGATTACGACGTTCGGACACACCATTACGCTGTGGTGTTCCCGGCGGTGTCAACTGCGAAAGTATTCCACATTTCTTTAAATGCATGCCAAACTCATAACTCAGATATTCACCTCCGCGGTCAGAAGCAGAAATTTAATCTTCTTGTTACGATGATTTTCCACTTCACTTTGAAATTCCTTAAACTTCTCGAAAGTTTTGGACTTATGTTTCATAAAGTAGACATACCCATATCTACTTAAGTCATCCGTGAAAGTGAGAACATAACGATATCCACCACGCGATGCTACACTCATCGGACCGCACACATCGGTATGTATTATTTCCAATAAGTCTGTAGCTCGCTCCATTGTACCAGAGAATGGAGACTTAGTCATTTTCCCATTAGACATGCTTCGCATCTTTCAAGTGATTCAAAATCAAGTGATTCAAGAAGTCCATCTGAATGGAGTTCCTTCATACGCTTCACTCCAATGTGACCAAGACGATAGTGCCACATGTATGTAGAATTATCATTCAATTTTATTCGTTTAGCATCTATGTTGTGAACATGTGTATCACTACTATCGAGATTTAGTAAGAATAAACCATTCATCTTAGGTGCATTACCATAAAAGATATTACTCATATAAATCGAACAACCTTTATTCTCGGACTTAAAAGAGTAACTGTCTCGCAATAAACAGGATCCAGATATAATGTTCATGCTTAACGCAGGCACCAAATAACAATTATTCACATTTAAAACTAATCCCGAAGGTAGATGTAGAGAGAGCGTGCCAACAGCGATCACATCAACCTTGGAGCCATTTCCAACGCGCATCGTCACCTCGTCTCTTGCCAGTCTTCGTTTATTCCGCAGCTCCTGTTTCGAGTTACAAATATGAGCAACCGAACCAGTATCAAATACCCAGGCACTACTACGATTACTAGTAAGATACACATCTATAACACATATATCAAATATACCTTTCTTCTTGATGTTGCCGTTCTTCAGATCCGCCAGGTACTTGGGGCAGTTACGCTTCCAGTGACCAGCTTCCTTGCAGTAGAAGCACTCAGTTTTAGGCTTTGGACCAGCCTTGGGTTTCTTAGCAGGTGTGGCAGCTTTCTTGCCGTCCTTCTTGAAGTTGCCCCTGTTCTTAGGCTTGCCCCGTCTCTTGAAATTGGTGGTCTTATTGACCATCAACACTTGGTGCTCCTTCTTGATCTCCACTTCAGCAGTTTTCAGCATGGACGATAGTTCAGGCAACGTCTTGTTCATGCAGTGCATGTTGTAGTTCATCACAAAGTTCTTGTAACTTGGTGGCAGTGATTGAAGGAGACGGTGAATCCCCAATTCATTAGGAATCGATATCCCCAATTCTTGGAGCTTGTTTGCGTACCCAGACATGGTGAGCACGTGCTCGCTACCGGAGCTTCCTTCTTCCATCTTACAGTTAAAGAACTTTTCGGAGGCTTCATAGCTCTCCATGGCCGCGCGAGTCTCAAAAATTAGCCTGAGCTCCTTAATGATCTCGAACAGGTTGTGGTGCTCAAAACGCTTTTGGAGCTCCGCTTCTAAACCGTACAGGATGGCACACTGAACTGTGGAGTAATGATTTTTCCGAGTGGCGTAAACATTCTTTACGTCATCGGTAGCATCATCTGCAGGTGGGTCACCTAGCGGTGCTTCAAGCACATAGGTCAACTGACCAGCCCTAAGGACGATCTTCAGTCCACGGAACCAGTCCGTGAAATTGCTTCCATTGTTCTTAAGCTTTTCTTTCTCTAGGAACGCATTGAAATTGATGAAGGGGGTCGCCATAATCTACAACAATTTGCAAGTAGTTTATACTAAGTTTATGACAAATTGAGTTCAAATTTAATTCTTAAACTAACTAGGTGAACTCCCACTCAAAACAACATCCCTCACATTGTCTTAGTGATTACACGAACCAAGTCCACTACACCAAGTCCGATCTTCATGAGAGAAGATGTAGTTTCATTGGCGAACAATCTTCATGTTCATCATATCATTTATATGACTCATGCTCTACCTTTCGGTATTCCGTGTTCCGAGACCATGTCTGTACATGCTAGGCTCGTCAAGATAACCTTAGTTTCCGCATGTGCAAATCTGGCTTGCACCCGTTGTATGCACACGTAGAATGTATCACATCCGATCATCACGAGATGCTTCGAAACGACGAGTCTTAGCAACGGTGCCAACTAAGGGTGAACACTTTATTACTTGATATTTAGTGAGAGGGATCATCTTATAATGCTACCGTCGCGATCTAAGCAATACAAGATGCATAAAGGATTAACATCATAGGCAATTCATAATTAGTGTGATATGATATGGCATTTTCTTCTTGTGCCTTTGATCTCCATCTCCAAAGCACAAACATGATCTCCATCATCACCAGCATTGCGTCAAGGTCAGTGGCGCCGCTTCATGGTTGTCCATCATCACCAGCAACTATTACAACTAATTGGAATAAAGCTATTACAAGATGAATAGACACGCAGGTCTTAACTGAATTAAAGACAACCATTAGGCTCCTGCCGGTTGCCATATTACAACAAGGATCATTGCATACATCAAATACAATCACAATCACATGATGGCCATATCACATCACAAAACCCCTGCAAAAACAAGTTAGACGCCTCTAATTTTCTTTGCATGTTTTACGTGGTTTGGGGCTTTCGCATAAGACCGATCTTACCTACGAACAAGGACCACAACGTTGATACAAGTGTTGTCAGATGCTCATTGTAAATTGAATCTTAACTATGGTGGGAGAGACAGACACCCGTAAAGCCACTTGTGCAAAGCAAGTTGCACGTCAAGCGTGGAGCAAGTCTCATGTGCGATGACATGTAATGTTAGCCCGAGCCGCTTCATCCCACCATGCCGCAAGATGCAAAGTACACGCTAAGACACCGACAACAAAAGCATCAACGCCCACAAAAACATTGTGTTCTACTCGTGCAACAGATCTACGCATAGATACGACTCTGATACCACTGATGGGTTCGTAGCATGGAAAACAAAAAATTTCTACCGCAAGAACGAACAAAACCCAGATCTAATCTAGATGAAAGCCAAGATCTAATCTATCAGACATGTGCAGCGAGATAGATAGGAACTAACCCTTGTGGATCCGAAAGCGTTAACGAGATTAGATCTCGTGGTTGATGTAGTCGATCACTTGCCGATCTCAAGATCGTGTGGACGATCCTTCCGGCGTCGCGTTCCAGCAGCGCTTCCGCAGCCGGTCAAGTGGACGATCCTTCCGGCACCGCGTTTCGGCAGCGCTTCCGCAGTCGGTCACACGTGCGGAGTCGAAGCAGACCTTCCTCTCCTCGTTCCAGCGAGCAGCGGAGGTAGTAGATCTTCTCCACGGAATCCCAGCAGCACGACGGCGTGGTGTCGGTGGTGGAGTAGAGAATTCTGCAGGGCTTCGCCTATGCCTGTGCAGAAGAAAGGAGGAGGAGAGAGGCGGCAGAGATTTGGAGTTATGGAGCAGGGGTGGAGGGGGCGCCCTTGCCCCTCTATTTAAGGGGGGTGAGGCGCCATGGGGAGGGGGAGTCCTTGTAGGACTCCCCTCCCTATAGGGCCGGCGGATTGGGGAGGGGGGAGGAGTCCTCATCCCCCACGACTCCTAGTCTTGACCCACCAGGACTCCTTTGATCCCTTCCTTGGTTTTCAAGCAAACTCCAAGAAACCTTCCAGAACCTTCCGGAACATTCCGAAACCTTCTAGAACCCTCATACAAATACTGCGGAACATTTCCTAACTCAGAAAATGATCCCCAATATATGAATCTTATTCTCCGGACAATTGCGGATCTCCTCGTGATGTCCCGGATCCATTCCGAGACTCCGAACAACATTCGGTCTCCAACGCATATTCCATATCTACTTAAAACAACTTCGAACCTTAAGTGTGTCACCCTACGGTTCGTGAATATGTAGACATGACAGAGACATATCTCCTATCAATAACCATCAGCGGGACCTGGAGATCCATAATGGCTCCCACATACTCAACGATGACTTCGTGATCGATTGAACCATTTACAAACGAAACCAATTCCCTTTGTCACGCGATACTATACTTATCCGAGGTTTGATCGTCAGCATCTCCATACCTAGTTCTACCTCGTTACTGATAAGTACTCTTTACTCGTTCCGTGATATGCCATCCCTTGTGACCGAGTCACATGCTTGCAAGCTAACTAGATGACATTCCACCGAGAGGGCCCAGAGCATATCTATCCGTCATATGGATGGACAAATCCCAATCTTGGTCCATGCGCTTCAACACATACTTTCAGAATACCCAATGACACCTTTATGACCACCCAGTTACGAAGCGGTGTTTGATGTCATCAAAGTACCCATCCGGTGATGGTGATTAACACAACCTCATGGTCGAAGGATTAGGTTACTATGCATTTAAAAGCTTACAGCAATACGAACTTAATGACTTGATCTTATGCTACGCTTACTATGGGTGTGTGTCCATCACATCATTCTCCTAATGACATCACCTTGTTATTAATCACATCCTAATGTCCATGATCAGGAAACCATGATCATCAATTAATCAACAAGCTAGTTCAACAAGAGGCTTACTAGGGACTCTCTTATGTTTACAAAACACACATGTATTAGTGTTTCCTAATAATACAATTATAGCATGGGATGTAAACATTCATCATAAACACAAAGATATAATAATAATCACTTTTATTATTGCCTCTTGGGCATATCTCCAACATGGTCATGCATAGAGAGAGAGATGAACACATAGCTACCGGTAGAACCCTTAGCCTCGAGGAAGAACTACTCCCTCATCATCATGGGAATCAGGAACGACGATGGAGATGGTGGTGGAGATTGATGGAGATGGCTCCGGGGGCACTTCCCCATCCCGGCAGGGTGCCGGAATAGAGAGTTTCTATCCCTCGAATCTCCCCTTCGGTGGCGGCTGTGCTGTGGAACTTTTCGTGGCTGGTGGCTGTTTGATTTAGGGTTTTTGCATCGGAAGGCATCTTATAGGTGAAGAGGCAAGGTTGGTGGGCGGCCAGGGGGTCCACACCACCTAGTGGCACGACCAGGGTTAGCCCGCGCCACCATATCGTGTGCCCACCCTGGTGCCCTACTCCGTCTCTGCTTCGTGTTCCCGTGTTGCTCCGGGAAAAATAGGCATATTGGCTTTTGTCCAGTCCAATTCCGAGAATATTAATTTTCTGACTTTCTAGAACCAAAAACAACAGAAAACAGGCAACTGGCACTGTGGCACCTTGTTAATAGGTTAGTTCCAAAAAATGCATAAAAGTACCTCAAAGTGTGGACAAAGCAAAGAAAAGTAGATACTAAACAAGCATGGAACATAAAAAATGATAGATTCGTTTGCAACGTATTAACATCCCCAAGCTTAACTCCTTCTCGTCCTCGAGTAGGTAAGTGATAAAAAGAAAGAATAATTTTTGAGGTGACATGCACCATCATAAACTTGATCAAAGTGTTTGTAAAACATGGATAGCTGGGATCATAGTACTTCAACATAGCATGAAGGATAAAGTTCTAACAATAAGACATAGCAACTATGTTGCAACATGAAAAGGCACAAACAAAAGATTCATGAATAACAATGCTTTGCAAGACGTTTGTTTGTTTCACATAAAGAAAACATAGCATAGTGGCATTCAGCTTGTCCCTAATAGAGTAGCAAACATAAATGCATAGGATACCTTCAAAGTTCATAAGAGTGACTAGATACAAGTAATTTAAGAACAAGCAATATCAAGTTATGCATCAACCAACAAGTCTTGGGACAATGCACATAGAACTAAGAATGGCCACTATGCTCTCAAAGTAGGTGCATAAAGATAGAAGGTGGAGACTCAACATAAAAGTAAAAGAAAGACCTCCATAGAAGGAAGTAGGGATTCAAGTCTCATAAAGAGCTTTCAATAATTATGGTACTTATTAGCTTTCAGCTCTCATTGCCCCTATCATAAGCATCTTGAAGTGATTAAGGTTTAAAGTGAACAAACTATGGAGTATATGCTTGATGAAGGATAAGTTGGAAATCTCATGTCCCTTGAATACGAGGGCCGCTCCTCATGCTACTCAAATTTAGTTACCGGTAAGTTCTTGTCATTGTAAGTACATGTGTATCATACAGAACCGCCAACAGGGTACCCCTTGCCCGATGATACTAAAGAATCCCCATATCAAAATGACAAGGCAAGCAGACAACGAGCATCTCAACAATCTTCTTATTTACCACATATAAGTGCAAGCATATACAACATAGATGACACAATGGTTCAAGTTTATTAAGGGAAAGAAAAGTAAAGTGTGTCATCAAGTTCGTGAGAGCTTTAATCACTATTTTTCTCATAACAAGTTTAATTCGGAAGGTAGATAAAACATGAATATACTTGGAATAGCAAATGCTAATAGGTAGGTATGGTGGACTCTTTGGGATAACTTGGTTTTATTTGGAGTTGGATACATGAGTGGAACTCATACTTGGTTATGGAGGCTAGAAAAGGACAAGGAGCGATCGACTAAAAGAGCAATAATGGCCATAATCATGCAAAGCGACAAAACATCATTAATTAAAGCATAAAGTGATATTACAAGTCGAAATCTAAAGGATCATAAAGGATATGGTGACTTGGGATAGTCATAACATGGTGTGAGCATGCGCCAAGTCAACCCAAATAAATCATCAAAAGAGAATACCACAATACTATGCTTTAATATGTTAAAACAACGCATGATTCTTTCAAGGCACATTAAGCAACCTCAATTGTTTATAACATGTCATGCTATAGCAAAAATCACTAAGCATAAATTAAAAACAATAGCAAGCATGACATGACAAAGCATAGGCCACCGTAAAAACGAGCTCCTTTTACCACTTAAGCATGAACTTTTCCTACTCTTTTCCAATCCAAACCACACTTATTTGAAAAATAATGTATGAAAGAGGGGGCCCAACCAATTTATTCAAGAAAACTAAGCAAACAAAAACCAAAAACAAAAATGAAGACGCTCCAAGAACAACACAATTGTGCATGAAACAATAAAAATGAAGTGTTTGGAAGAAACCTGAGATTTTTATTGATGAAGAAGGGGATGCCTTAGGCATCCCCAAGATTTGACGCTTGTACCTCTTGAATATTTCTTGGGGTGACACGGGGTGGCATCCCCAAGCTTGAGCTTTAGTCCATTCTTCATCTCATTACATCATTCTCTCCATACACCTGAAATTTCTCCTTCATACAAAACTTCACACAATTTTTATTAGCAACATTAGTGCACTCAAGATAATAAGCCTTTAGGTTCACTTTCAACACCAATAAAGATTCCATTAAAACACAAGATATTGTAGCACTTCCCTCAAAAAGCTCAATTCCCCCAAAAAGAACCCAAAAAGGAATCAATAAGAAGCAAATGCAAATAATGGCAAAAATCTGTCAAAACAGACCAGCAGGTAAAACCGATTTTTTCGAAGACCTTCTATTGCTCAAATCGAAAAGTGTTGAACTAACGAAAGTTGGATAACAACCTGGGGAAGAAGCAACAACAATTACAGCTCAAAACGACGTACAGAGATTTTTCATGAATGTTTACAGCGAAGCACAAAAAATCAGTTTCGAGACAGCAACTTTCCCAAGCATTACTTATCTCTCATTAGAGATTACTCTTGGCACGAAAACCACACAAAAATGATAAGGAGAGGTTATTACTGAAGCAATAACTTCCAAGACTCAACTAAAACTTTTGGGTTATCTCCCAATAAGTACTTTTTTTAACGCCTTTAAGTTAGGCATGATAGTTTGAGAAGATGCTCACATAAGAAATATAAATTGAAGTAAAAGAGAGCATTAAGAAGCAAATTCAAAGCACAATTAAGTATAACCCACTTCCTATGCATATGAATCTTGTAAAGAAACAAGTCATGAAAGCACAAAAGCAACAAGCATAATAAAGTAAAACAAGTGCAACTTCAAGACTTTCAACATAAAGAGGGGAAACTTAATATTGTTGAGATACATAAAACCATGTTTCCCTCTCTCATAATAACTTTCAGTAGCAACATGAATAAAATTAACAATATAACTATTGCATAAAACATTCTTATCATGATCCACATGCATAAAATGATTATTACTCTCCACATAAGCATAGTCATTCTTATTAATTGTGGTGGGAAAAAATTCAACAAAATAGCTATCATTATTATTATCATCACCATAATCATCAAATATAGGAGGCATATTGTGATCATTATTAATTTTCTCCTCAATAGTAGGTGGACTGAAAATATCATATTCATCATTGTAATCATCATATATTGGAGGTTTGGTATCTTCATAAGCAATAGAATAGCTATCTTCCAAAGCTGGGGAACTAAAAAGATCATTTTCATAAAAAATAGCTTCCCCAAGCTTAGACTTTTCCATAGCATTAGCAATAATGTTGTCCAAAGAATTCATACTAACAACATTGCTATTAGCACGCAAACAAAGTTCCATAGGTTTTTTATTTTTCTTTTCAAACACTTCATGTCCTAACTCAAGATAAATAGTATAAAGCTCTCTAATTTTGTTGTTGTTTTCTATTAAGCCTAACTAGTGAAAACAAGAAACAAAAGGACAAAATTGCAGAATCTAAAGGAAATGACTTCGAGCACTCACACCGGAGGATGTGAGTACATTTTACCTTACCTCCCCGGCAACGGCACCAGAAAATACTTTGCTGGCGCATTGTTGACGTGGGAGCTTCTTCTTGTTCTACAGTCCCTGGCAATGGTGCTAGCAAATAGCTTGATGTCTACGCACTTATATTCTTGTAGACAGTTGTTGGGCCTCCAAGTGCAGAGGTTTGTAGAACAGCAGCAAGTTTTCCCTTAAGTGGATCACCCAAGGTTTATCGAACTCAGGGAGGAAGTGGTCAAAGGTATTCCCTCTCAAGCAACCCTACAATCAAGATACAAGAAGTCTCTTGTGTTCCCAACACACCCAATACACTTGTCAGGTGTATAGGTGCACTAGTTCGGCGAAGAGATAGTGAAATACAAGTGGTATAGATAATTATAAGTGGTAACGGTGCTAGAAAATAGCTTGATGGCGTGTGGTTGATGTGGGAAACGACTAAAGAAAAACTGAAATAAAGATGGAAAGCAAACATGTAACAGATCAAATTAAAAACGGTGTTTCAATGCTTAGAAACAAGGCCTAGGGATCATACTTTCAGTAGTGAACACTCTCATATAAATATATTCTTCTTTATGATACTATGCTGAACTACTCTCCGGTTGGACACTCTAATCCATGGTAGGGCTATAACAGCACACCTCAAAGTTCATCTTTCCCATCTAGATAACCCCACACTGCCACCTTGAGTACTAGATGGATCCAACAAACACCACAATTTCATAAAGACATCCAACTCCAAATATAACTCATAACAAGTATTTGTAATCTCTAGCCTAAGTGCCACCATGGTTTCCACACTGTCAACTCCACACACATGGGGAGAGCAGAGATCTATTAAAGCACTTGAGTAGCAAGGTAGATCTACTTGATTACAAAGCTCATGGTCATAGTATGATCATGCATAGAGAGAGAGATGAACACATAGCTACCGGTAGAACCCTTAGCCTCGAGGAAGAACTACTCCCTCATCATCATGGGAATCAGCAACGACGATGGAGATGGTGGTGGAGATTGATGGAGATGGCTCCGGGGGCACTTTCCCATCCCGGCAGGGTGCCGGAACAGAGACTTTCTATCCCTCGAATCTCCCCTTCGGTGGCGGCGGCGTTGTGGAACTTTTCGTGGCTGTAGGCTATTTGATTTAGGGTTTTTGCATCGGAAGGCATCTTATAGGCGAAGAGGCAAGGTCGGTGGGCGGCCAGGGGGTCCACACCACCTAGTGGCACGACCAGGGTTATCCCGCGCCACCATATCGTGTGCCCACCCTAGTGCCCTACTCCGTCTCTACTTCGTGTTCCTGTGTTGCTCCGGGAAAAATAGGCATATTGGCTTTTGTCCAGTCCAATTCCGAGAATATTAATTTTCTGACTTTCTAGAACCAAAAACAACAGAAAACATGCAACTGGCACTATGGCACCTTGTTAATAGGTTAGTTCCCAAAAAATGCATAAAAGTACCTCAAAGTGTGGACAAAGCAAAGCAAAGTAGATACTAAAGAAGCATGGAACATCAAAAATTATAGATACGTTTGCAACGTATCAAGTACCTCATGTGTGCTAAGTGGTGAAGGTAAGAAAACATGTTGTTCGGGGCGGATAATCCACCCACTTCAAGGGCCGGATGATCCGGCCTGACCCTCTTGGCTAGAGTTGGTCGCGGTGTGAGCTTCTGTCTGGGGGCGGATTTTCCCCCGGATAATCCGAGGTTGGGGCGGAATTTCCCCCGGCCGGATAATCTGTCCTTCTCTTTGGCCAGATAATCTGCCCCAGGAGATGTTGCCAAGGGAGGATCAGTGTGACCTTCTTTCTAGGGCGGAATATCCCCCGGACAATCTGTGGCTAGAGGCGGAGTTTTCCCCTGGCTGGATAATCTGGCTTTTCTCTTGGGCTAGATAATGCGCCCCCCGGGAGAAGCTGCCAAGGGTGGCTCGGTGCGACCTTCTATCTGGGGGTGGATTATCCCTCGGATAATCCGAGTCTGGGGCGGAGTTTTCCCCAGGCCATATAATCCGGCCCTCACTTAGGCCGGATAATCTGGCCCAGACTACTCCAACGGCTCTGTTTGGACAGGGGGTATAAAATCCCCAATCACCCCTCCTGTCAGATCTATTGATTCATTCGAAAAAGTTCTGATCAGCTGAAAAAGCTCTCATTGAAGATCTCCCACTTCAACCACCCGAAGGCTTAGATCTTTGGGGGAATTGAAGGAGGAGACTTCATTCATCGACATCACGAATCAAGCGCTTCACCTCCACTCCATTCACTTGGAGATTTATCGATCTAGTATTCTTGTTAATATCTAGATCTAGTGTTTCGAGATTGATAACATTTGTTCTTGTGACAGCTCATTGTCATTATGGGAGCCTCCAATTTGGTTGTGGAGTTGTGACGCGCTAGTTGTGTAAAGGCATCGGTTTCTGCCTCGAAGGGTTCCAATAGTGGAAAGGTGGATCAGGCCTTTGGTGGCGAGATCCATTAGAGAACAGGGTGAGGCCTATTGTGGCATGGTGGTCTTAGTACCGCCCACCCCTCCAACGCAAATGTACTTCCCTTAACAAGGAAGGAACTATGGTAAAACAAATCATGTATCTCTGCGTGCTCCACTATGGTTTCCTCGTTCCTCACTCTTACTTGCCTTTACTCGCTAGTAGTTAGGTTTGCATATAGGGAAATTCTACGTAGTTGCATATCTAGAGAATTTACCTTTTGTGTCAAGCCTAAAATTGAAAAAGTATTAAAATTTGAAGTAGCACCTATTCACCCCCCTCTAGGTGCCCATACAATCCATTTCAATTGGTATCAGAGCCTCGGCTCTTTATTCAGGCTTAACTGCCTAAGAGAAGTATGGGTACTAAGGAAAATGGGAGTGAGGATGTGGACAAAGGTCACAATGGATGACCTGAAGACATTGGAAAAAACTTTGTTTAAATCCTTTGAGACCAAAATGGAAGAGATGCAGCAAATGATTGCTCGTCTCACCTCATCTACAGCCCCACCTCCATCTTCCTCTGAGGCCACCACTCCTCTATCTAAGGATATGGCGCATGCCGACTCTAAGGAAGATGAGGTGGTGGGTGAGAGAAAAAATGGCTCTGCTTCCAAGAAGGGAAGTGGTAAGGAGGATTATAGTGAGGTCTCTCACTTATATTCTCCCGACCCACCTTCCCTCATCCTCATATAAACAATAGGGGTGATCCACCCAAGCTTACTACATCTTCATTTAATCAATGGCAATTCTTAATGAAATCTAATGTGTGCAGTTCGTCGATTGAGCTTTGGAGGATCATTGTAGAGGACCTCATACTCGAGAACCCACTAACTTGAATACAAGAGAAGGTGTGGTCAATCAACTAAATGCAATGTCTCTTCACATGATTCAGCTTGGAGTGGGTCCCAAGGACATGCCACATATTGAGCACTTTAACACCGCCAAAGAAGCTTGGGATGCTCTCACCGACCTATTCATCAGAAATGAAAGCATGAGAATAAATAGGTATGATGCTAGCAATGAAGCTGAAGGATTTTACATGTTGGATGGTGAGGACCATGAAGACATGTATAGAAGTCTCAAGAACATTGCAACAACATTTAGAATGGAGCCACTCACATTGATGATGCTTGGATCAAAAGGAAATAGGTGAATGCCCTCATGCCATTTGAGCCAACGGACTTGAAGAGTTTGCAAGGTAGACACAACTACCACCAAATGACTTCCAATGAAGTCATTTAAGAAATGGAGGCCTTCAAAGTTGCCGCTAAGAATGCCGAAGATGCTTGTGCTCGAGCAATTGGGATGCAAAAGGGAGCTAATGTTGCTCTAAATGCCAATGTTGTTGAACAAGATGAGGATGATAGAGGGTACGATGTTGTCTCCATGGACTGTCCCAAGGATGTCAAGCATGCTCATGGTGAGTACATGGCCTTCTACGCAAGAAACTTTTGGAAGGACCCAACTAAGGCCAAATCTGAACTTGAGGGCAAGAATGGGTCAAGTGGGCGAAAGGAGAATGGCCCAAAACTAAGAACTCGTTACAATTGTGTAGACTGGTTGCACTTCGTGGCTGAGTGTCCCTATCAAAGTAGAGAAGACAATGGGGGCAGACTCATCCTCAAAGAAAAGTCTAAGGCACCTCGAAAGAAGCCATTTGTTAAGAAAAATGGTCCTTACAAGAAGCAACCTAAGATTGTCTTGGTGGCACAAGAGGAATATTCATCCGGAAGTGAAGATGAAGAGGATGAAGATAGCTCTCGAGAGGTGGTTGTTATATCCACCACATCTAGCCCCACATCACTCTTTGACTCTCCCAACGAAAATGTCATCAACAACAACATCACTTGCCTTATGGCAACAGGGTCTGAGGTATCATCTTCTATTTCCTCATTTCCTAAGACTACTATGAATGTTGATATGGATGATCATACAAGTCTTAGGAAGAATAAGTTATTGCTTTGGACAATTTTTTTGCTAACTTGCAAGGTGATCACAAACTTCATTTTGATGCTCTTATGAGTCGACTTGCTCACTCCGAAGAATTCCTCGAAGAGAAGGGGAGAATAGAAAGAGAAGATGCTTTGGAGATAGCCTCTTTGAAGAACGCTCTAGAGGAAGAAAAGGAAGCTCGAGTCTCTTTAGAGGAGAAAGTTGAGTCGATTGATGAGTCCCATGAAGAGGTTGTTGCCCAGATCATAAAGGAACGTGACAATGATCTTGCTAAGGTAAAGAAACTAAAGAAGGAAAAGATCGACTTTGGGGCTGCTCATGCTAGACTCTCAGAAGAGTTTGAGAAACTTGACACTGCCTACAAGGCATTGGAGAGTGAACACTCTACTCTAAATGAGTCTCGTGATCAGCTCCAAACTCAATTGCACAAGTATGATATGCCTAGCACCTCCACACCATCATGTGGACATGAATATATTATTGAGGAAAACACGAGATTGAAAGAAGAACTTGTCAAGGGATCTCTACTCAAGGGTAAGGAAGTACTAGAAGAGATACTTAGCAAGCAAAGGACAAACAATGGAAAAGAGGGTCTTGGCTATGTTCCCAAGACAAAGAAGAATAAGAAGAAGAAGAAGAAGAAGAAGAAGAGAAAAACTTCTCAAACAAAGACAAGCACCACAACTAATGACAAGACTAACTATGTTGGTTTTGCAGGGGCTAATAATCCGAATTATGAATTATTTTGTGATTATTATGGTGATGTATATACTAGCTATGTTGGTCCATTTGATAGTTACATTTCTTGGTCTATTTGGGTTCCCAAGACCCTTGTCACTAACATGAGAGGACCCATTGAAAAATGGGTATCTAAAACCAAGAAGTAACATTCTTGTAGGGCTATGCTTCTGGTGGGTCCAAATGGGTGCTCGATAGCGGATGCACTAGTCATATGATCGGAAGCAATGAGATCATCTCGGAGATGCGACCAAATCATGATCACATAACCATCTCCTATGGTGACAAGTCAAAATCTGAGGTATTGCGTATTGGCAAGGTTGTGGTTGCTCACGATATCTCTCTCGTGGACGTCATGCTTGTGGAGGCCCTCGGTTACAATTTACTTTCTGTTCATGCCCTTCGTAAGATGGGCTTCGCTATTTTTATTGATGGTGATTTGGTGGTACTCTTATGGAGCAAGTCTATAAAGGTCGCTTTCGTTGGATATGTCAAAAATGACCTGTATGTGGTGGACTTTTCGGCGAAAACCACTACAGGCCCGATGTGTATTTTCAGAAAGGACGACGCGAGCTGGGTATGGCATCGCCGAATAGCCCACGTCAATATGAGAACTTTGCAAAGTATGTACAAGGGTGGCCACATTCTTGGACTAAAAGAAAATGTTTCATTTGCCAAAGATCGTGTTTGTAGGGCTTGTGTTGAAGGGAAAATGCATGACTCTCCCCATCGACGGAAGACTATTATTTCATCAAAGAGGATTTTGGAGCTCCTTCATGTGGACCTCTTTTGTCCTCCATCTCATGCAAGTCTCGGTGGGAAGAAATATAGCCTCGTAATTGTTGATGATTATTCAAGGTATACATGGGTCTATTTCTTCAAGTTCAAGAGCGAGACTCAACAAACGGTCATCGATTTTGCCTACGAGGTTCAACGTCAACACAATGTCCCTATTTTGGCAATTAGAAGCAATAACGGCTCCGAGTTCAAGAACTACACTCTGAATGAATTCCTAAGTGAAGAGGGGATAAGATACCAATATTCCGATGCATACACCCCTCAACAAAATGGTGTAGCTGAGAGGAAGAACCGGACCTTAATGGATATGGCAAGATCTATGTTGGCTGAATTCAAGTCATCATATAACTTCTAGGCTGAAGCAATTT
This sequence comes from Avena eriantha, assembly GCA_910589775.1. Classification (NCBI taxonomy): domain Eukaryota; kingdom Viridiplantae; phylum Streptophyta; class Magnoliopsida; order Poales; family Poaceae; genus Avena; species Avena eriantha. The sequence goes on from OU342741.1 coordinate 25,517,555, forward strand.
CGACCGCATGCCACTCATCCAACCGGCTCTACTTCCGCAAAATCTTGGACAAGACACCTTATGAAATACTTACCGGTAACAAGCCAAACATCTCCTACTTTTGGGTATTTGCTTGTAAGTGTTTCTTTCTTATCAAAGGAGTTTGTCTATCTAAATTCGAGTCTAAGGCTTTAAAAGGTATTTTTGTTGGTTATGGTGCCGAATCCCACACTTCTAGAGTCTACAATAAGCTCTCTGGAACTGTTGTAGAATCTTGTAGTGTGGTGTTCGGGAAAATGATGGCTCCCGTGCGGGGCAAGTTGATGTTTGTGATGCAAATGTTGAAATACCCCAAGATTCCATAAGAATAATGGGCGTGGGATTTTTCTGCCCAATCGAGGAACCCCTTGTGGCAGATCGGGAAGGACAATGCTCTACTCAAGTAGAGCCCTCATCGACACAAGCTCAATGTTCTCCAATTGTTGGAGAAACCTCTACACCAACACCTCAAACTGCTAAAGATCATCCATCAACTGCTCCAGAAAGCTCTAGGCCGGATTATCCGGTGGACACCGGATTATCCGGCCAACCTACCTCGACTGGCAGAACTGAAAACATTGTCGAAGGAACTGCTGCAACTCCCAGGACAGATTTTCAGGCTGACCCCGAACTATCCAGCACCTCTCTAGTTTGAGCCAGAAACCTACAAGACAGTGAAGATGGACCAAGCTCTCCTAGGCCGGATTATCCGGCCACTCCCTCAGCCGGATTATCTGGCCCTGAAACTTCTGAACAGCAGCAGCCTCCTGTTATGGCTGCTGATCAACATCAAAGGCAAGATTCATCATCTCCAATTCCTGCTGATCAAGCTGGAGATCAAGGCCAAGCTAGTAATTCCAACAAATACTCAAATGATGAAGATATTCCTCCAATAAACAACAAGTTGATTGAACTTTGTTACAAAGCTCGTGCATATAGGAATATTGAATTAAGGGGTCACACTCTTGACAAAGTTGTAGGTGATCTCAGACGAAGGGTGTCCACAAGAAGGGAGCTAGCAAGCTTTGGTGAGCACCAAGCTCACATATCCATGGTGGAACCCAAGAAAGTATTTGAAGCCCTTGAATATCCATACTGGGTTGCTGCTATGCATGAAGAGTTAAATAACTTTGAGCGCAACAAGGTCTGGAAATTAGTAGAGAAGCCCAAGGATTGCCACAATGTTATCGGCACAAAGTGGATTTTTAAGAATAAGCAAGATGAGAATGGCATTGTTGTAAGGAACAAGGCAAGACTCGTGGCACAAGGCTATTCCCAAGATGAAGGCATCGACTTCGGCGAGACTTATGCTCTAGTGGCTCGTCTTGAGTCCATCTGTATCCTTCTTGCTTATGCTGCTCATAATAATTTTAAATTACAGCAAATGGACGTTAAGAGTGCTTTTCTTAATGGTCATCTACATGAGGGTATATGTAAAGAAACCCCCGAGATTTGAGGATCCTAACTTTCTGAACCATGTCTACAAACTCGATAAGGCACTATATGGCCTTAAACAAGCTCCACGTGCGTGGTATGAGCACCTTAAAGAGCTTTTGCTCGATCGTGGCTTCCAAGTTGGGAAAATTGATCCCACTCTTTTTACTAAGAAGGTTGATATGTCCATTTTGCATCACTATTCTATGTCTTAATTCACTATTATTCATTGAAATATTTCGTATTGAGACGTGATACTTATGTTATTTCATCTATTTTTGCATGGTTGATGACTTTTGGAGCATGGACCGCTGTAGTCAGGATTCTGATGGAAAAGGTGCTGTTTGGAGGCAAAATTCGCGAAGATCAGAAAATCCGGGAAAATATACGGAAAATCCTATTTTTCCAGAAGACTCAGGATGCCAGAAGATGGAGTGGAGGTGGGCCAAAGGGTGTGGCCGCCCTGGCGCACTCCAGCCTCTCTCCTCTGGCGTATATCATCCCCACGAAACCCTAAGACTCAGGGGGCGACCACAGAAAGATTCCGCCACCTCTGCGGGGGGGAAAACACCGATAGAGAAAGATCTCTCCGGCAGACAGATTTCTGCCATGGCAATTCCTTCCTGGAGAGGGAAGATCGTCGCCATCAACACCAACATCAAGCTGGACTTCATCGGGATCATCATCATCATCACCACCACCATCATCACCATCAGCACCCTCATCACCATCTCCATATTGCTGTAACAATTGGTTGAATCTTGCCATAGTTCATAGGGGAAACTTTCCCGGTGTTGATTACTCTTTGTAGTTGATGCTATTGAGTGAACCATTGAATTACTGTTTATGTTCAGATTGTTATACATCATTATTCCATCTCTGATCATGATCCATATGATGTCTTGTGAGTAGTTCGTTTTGTTCTTGAGGACATGGGAGAAGTCTTGTTGTTAGTAGTGGAGTTGTGTTGAGAAAGATTCAATAGATTGTTATTTAAGTTGTGGTGTAATTCTTCTAGTGGTGTCATGTGAACGTCGACTACATGACACTTCACCTATTTGGGCCTAGGGGAATGCATTGTGTATTTGGCTACTAATCGTAGGGGTTGCCGGAGTGACAGAAACCTGAACCCCCGTTAGGAAACCATTGCACAAGGGACGTAAGGGTCTTAGAGTTTAAAGTTGTGGTTAGGTTTCTACCTTAATTACTTTCTTGTACTTACAGATGTTTGCACGGGGTATAATCACAAGTATGTATTAGTCTTGGATGGGGCGGTACATTAGCACAGGTTCACCCACACAACACTTAGCAAGCTAGAGAAGATTAATCGACTATATGAAGCGAAAGCACTTGACAGTCTTCCCATGTGTCCTCGAGAACATTTGGTCATCTATAGAAATACAACCGGCTTGTCCTTTGCTGCATAAAGGATTGGGCCACTTGCTGCATTCATTCTTACTGTCTTTTATTTACACGTACTTTGTTTACTTGCTATATCGAAAACCCCTAAAAATCCGTTTGCTAAGTATTTGAAGAGAATTCCTGATCCATACCACTAGCCAGCACCTTGTGCTCCTCGTTGGGTTCGACACTCTTACTTATCAAAAATACTGCGATACACCCCCTATACTTGTTGGTCATCAAGACTATTTTCTGGCGCCGTTGCCGGGGAAGTGAAGCGCTATTGGAGAGTGGAACTGGTAAAGGAAACTTCTACTGTGAGTATTGTTTAGTTCTGCTAGTTTCTTTATTTTCGTTATGGTTAATACGCTGAGTTTCTTATTTGGTAATGCTACTACCACTTCTAAGGTAGTAGATAAGCCACCACCTATTGAGAGAGAGGTTTCAAAATACCTACAAGAATTATTGATCGTGTTATGGATAACTACTATGTTGGGGATGGAACTGTCCATCCCGGTGATCATTTACTCTTTATACACGAATTATGCGGGTTGTTCAAGTGTGCAGGTATTACTACATATCAAGTTAAGAAGAAGTTATTCTCATTATCACTAAAAGGAAGAGCTGAGGAATGGTATAAGCTACTGAAGAATGGTCAAGCTCTGGAATGGGAGGAAATAGTGCCTCTCTTTTATTCAAAGTTTTCTCCTCCTAGTGAGATTCATAAAGATCGGAATGAAATATACAACTTTTGGCCTCTTGATGGAGAGAGTACAGCTCAAGCTTGGGGGAGATTGAAGTTACTAATGCTCAAATGTCCCATTCATGAGCTCCCCAACAATATTATTATCAACAACTTTTATGCAAGGCTCCCTCTACATGACAAAGATTTATTGGATGCTTCTTGTGCGGGATCATTCACTCGTATGGAAGAAGAAGCTAAATGGGACCTTCTAGATCGTATTCAAGACAATGCTGAAGCTTGGGAGAATGACAAAGGTAGAAAGTCAGGTATAAATTATGATTATGAATGCATTGAATCTTTTATGGGAACTAATGACTTTCAAAATATTAAAAATGCTTATGGTCTAGACTCTCAAGCTATTGCTTCTTATTTTAAGGCTTTTGCTTCCTACATTGAAGTGCCTAAAAAGAAGTGGAATAAGTATCATGAACCTTATAAAGATATTGCTAAGAGTGTTCTTGGAAGAAATACTAAAGTTTATACTGCTAATCATGTTTTACCTGAACCTTATATTGAGAAAATGCCTTTTCCAGTTAAGGTAAAGGAACATTCTATGATAGCTAGTATGGTTAATGAAAGTACAAGTAAAGCTGTTGAACCTGATAAACAAATGGTTGATGAACCTATAATAGCAAATGTGAAAAACTTTGTCACTAAGTATGAGGAAGAGGGACACACTATCCTTTGTAAGGATACCTCTAAAATTGTTTCACATAGTAGTGCTATGAGAGCTAGTATTCCTGTGTTTTCTGTTAGGATAAGTGGTCAGTGCTATGATGGTACTTGTGATAGCTATATTGTAAAGTTTATGCATGATACTGAAAGTTATTATGAAAGAGGGAAAAGTGTTCTTATGTATCTCAATAATATCAAGTTTCCTCGTTTTATGCTGAAAGTTTTTATGTCGCACTTCTTTTGCCATCTTATGCAAGTTGCCTTAAGTTTCAACAACTTGTTTGATTACAAAATTCCCTTGCATAGGAAGTGGGTTAGACTTAAATGTGTGTGTGTTTTTTCTTATTAATGCTCTCTTTCACTTCAACTCATATCCCTATGAGAGCTTCTTCAAAATTATCATGCCCATCTTAATGGCTATAAAGAAAGAGCTTTATGGGAGACAACCCAATTTGTTTTTGCTTTTAGTTTGTTTTTGTTTCTTTGAGTATTGGAAGTTATTACTTCGATAATAACCTCTCCTTATCCGTTTTGTTTGGTTTTTGAGTTAAGATCAACCTCTAATGAGAGAGAAGTAATATTTGGGGAAGTTGCTGTCCCGAAACAGATTTTTGTGCTTCACTGTAAAAATTTGTGAGAGATCTCTATATGTCGGATTGAGCTGTAATTTTTTGTGCTTCTGACCCAGGTTGTTATTTAACTTTCGTTAGTTTTGCACTTTTTGATTTGAGCAACATACAATTTTCGAAAAAATTGATCTTTACCTGCTGGTCTGTTTTGACAGATTTTGCCAATCTTGCATTTGCTTCTTTATTCGATTTCCTTCTTGAATTATTTTTGGGTCTTCGGAAGGATTTGCTACAGTAGATTTTGTTTTGATGGTTTCAGTTGAAGTTGGACTCAAAAGGTTTTATCACTTCACTTATACTAATGTTGCTAATGAGAACTGTGTGAAGTTTTGTGTGAAAGAAATTTCCAGGAAGTGGAGACAATGGTGTAATAAGGAAGAGAAAGGTTTTATGACTCCAATAATAAGTGTATGAAGATGAAGATATGGATGATATTCAAGTGATGACTCCGGAAGAATCTACTAGATACCAAATTCAGAGACCTGCAGAGTCCATTTCCAACTAGGTAACAGTTCTGGTAAGAAAAGTTCCGCGAAAACACAATCCAACTATATTTTTGCAGTTTTCAGTCAATAAGGAAAGTTATGAAGAGAAAAGGGACAGAAACAGAGCCAGGGTGGCCCACACCACCCCATGGCGCGGGCCCACCCCTGGCCGCGCCACCAGGTGGTGAGGCCACCCAGGACTCCGCCTCCGACTCCTTTTCTCCCAGTACCTTCCTTTTGATGTGAAACTCCGTATTATATAACCCCCCGGATCTTTCGAGGTTCGTATATCGTGTTTTCGTCATGTTTTTGTTTCGATCTGTTTTTGCCAGGTAGAATCCCAGATTTGGAGCCACAATGTCTTCCTCTGGATCATCAAAGGGGGATTCCTTAGAAGATATCATCAACCCATACATGAGAAAATTGAAGATCCAACCTAAGGAGTAATTCGTCATCAGGTTTGGCATCCCCTTGGCTTGTTCCAAGCTTGGGGGAGTGCCGCGGTATCATATCACTATCTTCTATCTTTTTACCTAATTAGTAGAGTCATATCATGAATAGAGGAGTTATTATGTAGTATGGTTTGCATTATGGAAGTGTCCCCTCTCTCGTTAGATTTATATCCCTTTGTGTGAGTTTCCGTTATGGAATATTAATGAGAAGTTCTATCATTCACTCTTCTGCATAGCTTATTTTAGGTTTCAATTCGTGGTTATATGATTGATCTTGCTGTTAGTATTGGTAGCACTTTGGGATCATTGAGTTAATTCAGTTGGTTTTGGCAAACCTAGCTCGATCAGTAGCAACACCTTTTGGAGAGTTGAAAAGAAAAAGATAGAAGTACTCTAGAGAAAAATAATTTCATCATCTTTCTTTCTTAATTTGCTCATAAGTCTAGTATTCTCCTGTTAAGATCTTTTGTGCTTCCAAGGAAGATTGCATGTTTGTCTTTATCACTTGTATGTTTGTTTGTTTCCTTCAACTCTTATACTTGCTACCCAGCCTTGCTAAACCTGTACTGAGAGGGTATTCTTCTCGTGCATCCACCTCCTTTAAAACCAAAACCTTTGCCATTTGTGTCCACCATACCTACCTAGTAGCATTATTGCTATTCCAACTAAATTCTTGTTTTATCTACCTCCCAGATTGAACTTGTTATGTGAAAATTAGTGATTAAAGCTCTCACGAACTTGATGGCACACTTTACTTTCTTGGATTTAATAAACTTGAACCATTGGGTCCTTCTTTGTTGCGTATATGCTTGCACTTTATGAGTTGAAGCTAGCCAAACCATGTATCATGGGGACCGCTTTCAACACCTAGTTGATATCATGTTCGTTTGCTTATGGATCTCGGTGGTGTGAAATAAAAGTGGAACTTGTAAGATCATGGAGTTTATATGTGTGTTAGAGAAACGCCTAGGCCGCTAGCCTAAGCCATGCCTAATCATGGTGGAAACTTGCAACATAACTATAGTGAGCATTCTATGAAGCATCCTCAATAAAAACCTATGCAAATAGCAAATAAAAAGATCGCTGAGATGCTCACTGTCTCCTTGCCTTGTCATTTTGATTATGGGATAACTCCTGTGTCATGTGCAAGGGGTACCCCGATGGCGGTTCTCAATGATACGCATGTATTTATAATGACAAGATCTTGCTCGTGACTGTTGAGTAGCATGAGGATCGGTACTCATAAGTAAGGGGCATGAGATTTCAACTTCTAACTTGTCAAGCATATCCTCTTAGTTGTGTCACTTTAACCTTAATCACCTAAAGATGCCTATGATAGGGGCAATGAGAGCTGAAAGCTAGTAAGTATCACAATTTTTGGTAGCTCTTTATGAGACTTGCAATCCCTGCTTCCCTCTGCGATGGGCCTTTCTTTTACTTTGTAGTTGAGTCAGTAAACCTATTCCCTTCTATCTCAGCAAGTATTTTGAGTTGATGTGTTTCATTCATTCATATGATGATTTATTCATTCATGTCTCTTATGTTCCTTGCTTTGCACATTGCTCTTATCTTGATGTTTACTACTTTGAAAGCTATCATTGAAAAACCAGCTATTTGTGAACTCCAGCAAATTATCAACTATTCTTTGACCAAGAGCTAAGTTTGTCATTACCAATTATGATTTACTCTATGTATCTTTATTGTGTTTCCGTTACTCATTGCAAGTTGAGTTATATAATAGTGAGTTGTCCTCTATTATGATCTATGTATTTGATGAATGTGATGCTTCTTGTCCGTATTCTTTTATCGACTCTTCACTCCATCAACCTGAGGTCATGTTTATTGAGCTCAGTTTCGCTTGGGGACAAGCGGAGTCTAAGCTTGGGGGAGTTGATACGTCCATTTTGCATCACTATTCTATGTCTTAATTCACTATTATTCATTGATATATTTCGTATTGAGAGGTGATACTTATGTTATTTCATCTATTTTTGCATGGTTGATGACTTTTGGACCATGGACTGCTGTAGTCAGGATTCTGATGGAAAAGGTGCTGTTTGGAGGCAAAATTCGCGAAGATCAGAAAATCCGTGAAAATATATGGAAAAACCTATTTTTCCAGAAGACCCAGTATGCTAGATGATGGAGTGGAGGTGGGCCATAGGGGGCCCACACCACCACATGGCGCGGGCAGGCCTAGGCCGCGCCTAGAGGTGGTGTGGCCGCCCTGGCCCACTCCAGCCTCTCTCCTTTGGCGTATATCATCCCCACGAAACCCTAAGACTCGGGGGGCGACCACAGAAAGATTCCGCCGCCTCTGCAGCAGACAGAAAGATTCCGCCGCCTCTGTAGGAGACAGAAAACACCGAGAGAGAAAGATCTCTCCGGCAGACAGATTTTTGCCGGGGGAATTCCTTCCCGGAGAGGCAAGATCGTCGCCATCAACACCACCATCAAGCTGGACTTCATCGGGATCATCATCATCATCATCACCACCATCATCACCATCAGCACCCTCATCACCATCTCCATATTGCTGTAACAAATGGTTGAATCTTGCCATAGTTCATAGGGGAAACTTTCCCGGTGTTGATTACTCTTTGTAGTTGATGCTATTGAGTGAACCATTGAATTACTGTTTATGTTCAGATTGTTATACATCATTATTCCATCTCTGATCATGATCCATATGATGTCTTGTGAGTAGTTCGTTTTGTTCTTGAGGACATGGGAGAAGTCTTGTTGGTAGTAGTGGAGTTGTGTTGAGAAAGATTCAATAGATTGTTATTTAAGTTGTGGTGTACTTCTTCTAGTGGTGTCATGTGAACGTCGACTACATGACACTTCACCTATATGGGCCTAGGGGAATGCATTGTGTATTTGGCTACTAATCGTAGGGGTTACCGGAGTGACAGAAACCTGAACCCCCGTTAGGAAACCATTGCACAAGGGACGTAAGGGTCTTAGAGTTTAAAGCTGTGGTTAGGTTTTACCTTAATTACTTTCTTGTACTTACAGATGTTTGCAAGGGGTATAATCACAAGTATGTATTAGTCTTGGATGGGGCGGTACATTAGCACAGGTTCACCCACACAACACTTAGCAAGCTAAAGAAGATTAATCGACTATATGAAGCGAAGGCACTTGACAGTCTTCCCATGTGACTTGAGAACGTTTGGTCATCTATAGAAATACAACCAGCTTGTCCTTTGTTGCATAAAGGATTGGGCCACTTGCTGCATTTATTCTTTCTGTGGTCGCTCCCCGAGTCTTAGGGTTTTGAGAGGATAATATACGCCAAAGGGGAGAGCCAGGGGTGGACTAGGGCGGCCACACCACCTGGTGTCGCGGCCTAGGGTGGCCCGCACCAGGGGGTGGTGTGGGCCTCCTGTTACCCATCTCCACTTCCCCTTCTGGCTTTCTTCGTCTTCTGGAAAAATAGGATTTTCCATCTATTTTCCCAGATTTTCTGATCTTCGTGAATTTTGCCTCCAAACAGCACTTTTTCCATCAGAATCCTGACTGCAGCGGTCCATGATCCAAACATCATCAACCATGCAAAAACAGATGAAATAACATAAGTATCATCTCTTAATATGAAATATATCAATGAATAATAGTAAATTATGATATAGAATAGTGATGCAAAATGGACGTATCAACTCCCCCCAAGCTTAGCCTTCGCTTGTCCCCAAGTGAAACTGAACTCAATAAACATGACCTCGGGTTTATGGAGTGATGAGTCGATAAAATAATATGGACAAGAAGTATCACATTCATCAATACATAAGTCATAACAGAAGACAACTCACTATTATATAACTGAACTTGCAATAAGTAAAGGAAACACAATAAAGATACATAAAGTAAATCATAATTGGTAATGGCAAACTTAGCTCTTGGTCGAAGAATAGTTGACAATTTGCTGGAGTTCACAAATAACAGATTTCCAATGATAGCTTTCAAAGTAGTAGACACCAAGATAAGAGCAATGTGCAAAATAAGGAACATAAGGGACATGATTGAATAAATCATCATATGAATGAATGAAACACAACATCTCAAAATGTTTACTGAGGTAGAAGGGAATAGGTTTACTGACTCAACAAAGTAAAAGAGAGGCCCTTCGCAGAGGGAAGCAGGGATTTCAAGTTTGATAAAGAGCTTCCAAAAATTATGGTACTTATTAGCTTTCAGCTCTCATTGTCCCTATCATAGGCATCTTTAGGTGACTAAGGTTAAAGTGACTCAACTAAGAGGATATGCTTGACAAGTTATAAGTTGAAATCTCATGCCCCTTACTTACGAGTACTGAACCTCATGCTACTCAACTTTAGTCACAAGTAAGCTCTTGTCATTGTAAATACATATGTATCATAGAGAATCGCCAACGGGGTACCCCTTGCACATGATAGAGGAGCTATCCCATAATCCGAATGACAAGGCAAGCAGACAATGAGCACCTCAGCGATCTTTTTATTTGCTATTTGCATAGGTTTTTATTGAGGATGCTTCATAGAGTGCTCATTATGGTTATGCTGTAAGTTTCCACCATGATTAGGCATGGATTAGGCTAGCGTCCCAGGCGTTTCTCTAACACACATATAAACTCCATGATCTTACAAGTTCCCCTTTTATTTCACACCGCCGTGATCCATAAGCAAAAGAATCATGGTATCAAACGAATATAAGTGCAATGTTGAAAGCGTTCCCCGTGATACATGGTTCTGCTAACTTCAACTTATAAAATGCAAGCATATGCGCAACAAAGATGGACACAATGGTTCGAGTTTATTAAATGCAAGAAAGTAAAGTGTGCCATCAAGTTCATGAGAGCTTTAATCACTAATTTTCACATAACAAGTTTAATTTGGAAGGTAGATAAAAACAAGAATTTACTTGGAATAGCAATAGTGCTAGTAGGTAGGTATGGTGGACACAAATGGCATAGGTTTTGGTTTAAGGATTGGATGCATGAGAAGCATTCCCTCTCAGTACAGGTTTTTGGCTAGCAAGGCTGGGTTGCAAGCATAAGAGTTGAAGGAAACAAACAAGCATACAAGTGATAAAAACAAACATGCAATCTTCCTTGGAAGAACAAAAGATCTTAAATAGAGAATACTAAGCTTATGAGCAAATCAGAAAGAAAGATGATGAAATTATATTTCTTTAGAGTACTTTTATCTTTTCCATTCAATTCTCAAAATAGTGTTGCTACTGACCGAGCCCGGTTTGCCAAAATCAACTAAATTAACTCAATGATCCCAAAGTGATACCAATACTAACGACAAGATCAATCATATAACCATGAATTGAAAACTAATATAAGATATGCAAAAGAGTAAATGATATAACTTCTCATTAATATTCCATAACGGCAACTCACTCCAAGGGATACATAGATATCTAACGAGAGGGGGACACTTCGATAATGCAAACCATCCTACATGATAACTTCTCTATTCATGATATGACTCTACTAAAAAGGTAAAAAGATAGAAGATAGTGATGTGATACCGCGGCACTCCCCCAGGCTTGGAACAAACCAAGGGGATGCCAAAACCTGATGACGAATTACTCCTTCGGTGGTGGTGGTATTCTCTCGTCATCGTCCGACTTCCAAGGTAAGGGTTCCCCATCAACAAAAGACATCGTGGTCTCCAGCATCCTGAAACTTGCAGCAGCACTTATGCATTTAAACCTAACCTCGTACTCATAGTTTTGATTTTGAATGTCATAGAGCTGTGCTTGTAGTTGGTTGGTTGTTTGATGGAGTGAGAGAATTTCATCCTTGAGTTCAGCAGTCTCCTTCTAGTGCTCAGCGATGAGTTCGGAACAAATCTTGTGGATGATATCCACTTTGCGTTCCGCCATCTTCTTGTACCTAAAGACTTCTTGCTCCAGTGTTTCCATCCTATCCTCCAGACTTCCTTCACCTTTAGGGCTTTGAACCCCTTTTATCTGTACCTTCCCATCGTCAAGCAACAACTCCTTGGGATGAATCTTCAACTCTCACATGTATGGGTTGATGATATCCGTTGAGGAATCTTCCTTGGCTGATCCAGAGGAAGAAATTGTGGCTCCAAATCTGGGACTCTACCTATTAGAAACAGATCGAAACGAAAACACGACAAGAACACAATATACGAACGTCAGGGGATTCGGGAGATTATATATTACGAAGTTTCACAACAAAAGGAAGGTACTAGGAGAAAACGGGTCGGAGGCGGAGTCCGGGGCGGCCACACCACCTGCTAGCGCGACCAGGGGGGCCGCGCCAGGGGGTGGTGTGAGCCACCCTGGCTCCGTTTCCGTCCCACTTTCCCTTCGTAGCTTTCCTTGTTGGATAAAAACTGCAAAAATATAACTAGGTAGAATTTTCGTGGAACTTTTCTTACCACAATTGTTACCTCTTCGAAAACGGATTCTGTAGGTCTCTGAATTTGGTCTTTGATAAAAAAATTCCAGAGTCACCACTTGAATAACGTCAATATCTTCATCTTCATACTCATATTGCTCGAGTTATGAAACCTTTCTCTTTCTTATTACACCATTTTCTCCACTAACCTGAAAATTTCTTTCACACAATTCTCATTAGCAACAGCAACTTCCCCAAATCTTACTTCTCTCTCATTAGAGGTTGATCTTGACACAAAAACCAAACAAAAAGGATAAGGAGAGGTTATTACCAAAGTAATAACTTCCAAGACTCAAAGAAGCAAAAACAAACTGAAAGCAAGAATATATTGGGTTGTCTCCCAAAAATCTCTTTCTTTATAGCCATTAAGATGGGCATGATAATTTCAATGATGCTCACATAAGAATATGAATTGAAGTGAAAGAGAGAAGTAAGAAGCAAAAACATACATGTTTAAGTCTAACCCACTTCCTATGCAAGGGAATTTTTTAAACAAACAAGTTGTTGAAACCAAAGGCTACTAGCATAGGACGGCAAAAGAAGTGCAACATAAAAACTTTCAGCATAAAACGAGGAAGCTTGATATTATTGAGATGCATAAGAACAGTCTTCCCTCTTTCATAATAACTTTCAGTATCATGCATAAATTTAATAATATAACTATCACAAGAACCGTTTTAGCAATGATCCTTTATCCTAACAGAAAACACAAGGACACTAGCTCTCATAACACTACTTTGTGAAACAATATTAGGGCTATCCTTACAGAGGATAGTGTGTCCATTTTTTTCATATTTAGTGACAAAGTCTTCCACATTTGCTATTATAGGTTCATCATTCATTTTTTTTATCAGGTTCAACAGCTTTATTTGTACTTTCATTAACCATACTATCTATCATAGAATGTTCCTTTATCTTAACTGGGAAAGGCATTTTCTCAATGTAAGGTTTAGGTAAAACATGATTAGCAGTATAAACTTCAGTATTTCTTGTAGGAACACTCTTAGCAACATATTTATATGGTTCATGATACTTATTCCACTTCTTTTTAGGCACTTCAATATAGGAAGCAAAAGCTTTAAAATAAGTTGCAATAGCTTGAGAGTCTAGACCATAAGCATTTTTATTATTTTGAAAGTCATCAGTTCCCATAAAAGATTCAATGCATTCATAATCATAATTTATACCTGACTTTCTTCCTTTGTCATTCTCCCATTCTTCAGCATTGTCTTGAATACGATCTAGAAGATCCCATTTAGCTTCTTCTTCCAGGCGTGCAAATGATCCAGCACAAGGGGCATCCAATAAATCCTTATCATGAAGAGAAAGCCTTGCATAAAAGTTATTGATAATAATATTGTTGGGGAGCTCATGAATAGGACATTTGAGCATTAGTAACTTCAATCTCCCCCAAGCTTGAGCTGTACTCTCTCCATCAAGAGGTCAAAAGTTGTATATTTGATTCTGATCTTTATGAATCTCACTAGGAGGATAAAACTTTGAATAAAAGAGAGGTACTATTTCATCCCATTCAAGAGCTTGACCATTCTTTAGCAGCTTATATCAGTCCTCAGCTCTTCCTTTTAGTGATAATGAGAATAACTTCTTCTTGACTTGATCTGTAGTAATACTTGCACACTTGAACAACCCGCATAATTCGTGTATAAAGAGCAAATGGTCACTGGGATGGACAATTCCATCCCCAACATAATAGTTATCCATAACACGATCAATAATTCTTGTAGGTATTTTAAAAGTATCATTCTCAGCAGGTTGTGGTTCATCTACTACCTTAGCAGTGGTATTAGCATTACGAAATAAGAAACTCAGCAAATTATCCATATTGAAAATAAAGCAACTAACAGAAGTAAACAATACTCACAGTAGAAGTTACATTTACCAATTCCACTCTCCAATAGCGCTTCACTCCCCGGCAACGGCGCCACAAAATAGTCTTGATGACCCACAAGTATAGGGGGTGTATCACAGTATTTTTGATAAGTAAGAGTGTCGAACCCAACGAGGAGCAGAAGGTGCTTGTGAGTGGCTAGGAGCGGGAATTCTCTATAAATACTTAGCAAACAAATTTTTAGGGGTTTTCGATAATGCAGGTAATTAAAGTACGAGTAAATAAAAGACAATAAGAATAAATGCAGGAAGTGGCCTAATCCTTTCTTTAGCAAAGGACAAGCCGGTTGTATTACTTAAGATGACCAAACGTTCTCGAGGACACATGGGAATATCGTCAAGTGCTTTCGCTTCATATAGTTGATTAATCTTCTTTAGTTTGCTAAGTGTTGTGTGGGTGAACCTATGCTAATGTACCGACCTTCGTAGGACTAATACATACTTGTGATTAAACCCCTTTCAAGAACCCGCAAGTACAAGAAAGTAATTAAGGTAGAAACCTAACCATAGCTTTAAACTCTAAGACCCTGACGTCCCTTGTGCAATGGTTTCCTAACGGGGGTTCAGGTTTCTGTCACTCTGGCAACCCCTACGATTACTAGCCAAATACACAATGCATTCCCCTAGGCCCATATAGGTGAAGTGCCATGTAGTTGACGTTCACATGACACCACTAGAAGAAGTACACCACAACTTAAATATCAAACTATTGAATCTTTCTCAACACAATTCCACTACTAACAACATAACTTCTCCCATGTCCTCAAGAACAAAATGAACTACCACAAGACATCATATGGATCATGATCAGAGATGAAATAATGATGTGTAACAATCTGAACATAAACGATAATTCAATGGTTCACTCAATAGCATCAACTACAAGGAGTAATCAACACCGGGAAAGTTTCCCCTAAGAACTATGCAAGATTCAACCCAATTGTTACAGCGGTATGAAGTGGTGATGATGGTGTTGGTGGAGATGTTGGTGGTTATGATGATGATGATCCTGATGAAGTCCATCTTGATGGTGGTGTTGATGGCGATGATCTCCCCTCTCCGGGAAGGCATTCCCCCGGCAAAATTCTGTCTACCGGAGAGATCTTTCTCTCTCGGTGTTTTCCGCCCGCAGAGGCGACGGAATCTTTCTATGGTCGCTCCCTGAGTCTTGGTGTTTTGGGAGCATAATATACGCCAGAGGGGAGAGTCAGGGGTGGACCAGGGCGGCCACACCACCTGGTGGCGCGGCCTAGGTGGCCCGCGTCAGGGGGTGATGTGGGCCCCGTGTGGCCCATCTCGACTTCCTCTTCTGGCTTTCTTCGTCTTCTGGAAAAATAGGATTTTCCATGTATTGTCCCAAATTTTCTGATCTTCGCAAATTTTGCCTCCAAACAGCACATTTTCCATTAGAATCCTGACTACAGCGGTCCATGCTCCAAAAGTCATCAACCATGCAAAAACAGATGAAATAACATAAGTATCATCTCTTAATATGAAATATATCAATGAATAACAGTAAATTATGATATAGAATAGTGATGCAAAATGGACGTATCAATCATCGACCTCCTAGCCAATACACCTCCATAGCCACTACTTGTACTTGAGAGAGAGAGAGGGATCTCCACCTTGCAAGACCAGGGTTTGAGATTGTTTCTTCCCATCATGAATTGTGTTGGATATTTTTCTATTCTTATTGTGGATCTCCACGGTAATACCAAGACGAATTCCCTTTATTTGATTATATTGATGATCCGTTCTTCTCTCATGTGTGAGTATTTCCCTTGGGCGTGGGAGATGTAGGGGATTGGTGAGATGTGATGTGCCTTCATATATTTTGCATTAGTATTGTGATTGATTCTAATTACTATGTTATGTGTGCTTGACTATTTGTGGGATGCTTAATGCTTGTTGTCCAATTAAGGGCCCGGACAACATGATACCTTGCTCTACATAGATAAGATCTTGCTCGCTAGTGGACCGGCGACCCCTGGGTGACACAGGGATATCAATGGAAAGCTAGTTGACTCGAGGATAACGAGTAACCATTGTGCTTATTGCATTAGTCTGATCCAAGGAGCTTAATCCCTAAGCGACCTGAAAGGTCTTAATCTCCTAGTGTTTGACCATGGTTTTGGTAGCAGGCTTGTAGGATTAAAGTTGGGATGAAATCTACCAAGAGGAGTTCTGGCTAATTATGGGTTGCTCGCCTACACATATATCTATAAGATTATAATTGTTACATTCATACTCGTCCACCTGGCACATTCATTATCACCATGAACTGAATTTCCCCGTGCCTTCTTTCACCATCTGTAGAAACCAAAAAACAAATTCATTCTTTACTTTTATGCATTTTATTTCTGAAGTTTACATTTTAGTTCTATTTAAATGTATCGCATTTAATCAATACCCCATTCTTATTTCAACGCTTGCAGGCAATTCACTTGAAGACCCGTGACAACTTCGAGTGTGACAGAGACTTCACATATAAACACTTACCTTTGTGCTCCCTGTGGGATCGATATCTGACTTTCGAAACTAGCTACATGACTTTCGAAACTAGCTACAAACGATATGTGCACTTGTAGACATCAAGCTATTTTCTAGCGCCGTTGCCGGGGAGCTAAGCGCTAAGTGTTTGTCTTTTGACATTTCAGGTGCTGTTGCTACAAAATGTTCTTCTTAGGAGACAAGGGGTCTACATGTTCTAGTAGGACCTACCTGCTACATTATATTGAGCGTGTGCCTTCTCAGAGGCGCGAAAAAATTATTGAAAAACTTTTAAGATCAAATAAAGTTGAAGTTGAAAACCTGAGTGATATTACGGAAATCATGTCTATTTACAAGACAACTCCTCTGAAACCTGAGAAACTCTCATAGAATACAGTGCTCCAAGTTCTGAATTGCTTAAACAACCAATAGAGTTCCCTAATCCTAGAGTTAGAGAATATCGATTTGATGGTGGAATTATTAAAATTTTGTAGGAAAAAGCTTTTAGTGGAAGGGAAGTGATATGTCCATAACGTATCTATAATTTTTGATGATTTTATGCTAATAATATGCTTTTAACACTCCTTTTTGTATAAAGTTCATGATTTATTTGGACTAACGTACTAATAGTTGCAAAAGTGCACAATGTTCTTGTTTTACACTTTGATGTGTAGGAATTACCAAGAATACAAGTGGAAACCTTGTTGGAGTAAAATTGGGATTTTTCTAGAAATCTGTCTCAGAACTCTTTTTGAAGATCGTCACGTTTCGGAACAAAGACGGCGTCAAATGGAAAACTCTTCAACTACAAAGTTGTTGGAAATTTCGTGAAAAACGTTCAGGACATAAAATGTATATGATCCGAGTATGTACATGCATTTTAGACCCAATTTACTGCAGTTCAAGATGGGGTGACGGGAATCCGAGAAGCTATATGAAGGGAGGAAACCTAATTTGCCCAGGGCATCTCCACCCACGAATTTGTAGCCACCAAAGCCACGTTTTTGCCTCCCCGATGGATCCCATCTCCATGGGGAGGGCTTCCAAGAAGCCATGAAGGAAGGGGGCTAAGGGGCGGTGCTCCCCCATGATACCGGCGGTAGGGAAGGAGTCCCCCGCGCCCCCGCCCACTTCACCATCTTCACCGCCATCTCCATCACCTAATACTCCTAGTATGCAGTGGTTCATCCTCCCACACACCTATGTACTGTCCTATGTAAACATGGTGTTTGATGCTATAAGTTATAATCATGTGATCTATGTCATGTTTGCGTAGTTTCTTTGTTCTTAGATTGAATGGTTGAACGTCTTTGGTTCATTAGAGTTGTATGTTGATATGGTACAATCCTTTGGTGTCCATTGTATTTGTGTGTGCATGGATTAAACATCATAGGGTTTGTAGTATGTGTAACAGAAAGGGGGAAGTTCTGCCGGAGTGACAGAAACCTGAGGACGCGAACCGGAACGTTGCACGTATGGGAGTAAGATGACCATTAAACATAAGGCTATGGTTGGGAAAACCTTAATGCATTGATTAGTACTTACGGATGTTTGCTAAAAATCCAATCACATAGTACATGTAATTTCAAGTAGTGAAACGCATGTATATTTAGCCTCTCCCACATAGAAAACTACATCGAAGACAATGAACCCGATCTATTCGCTATTTAAACTTGGACAAAGCCACCACAATTACCACCACTATTCCACACTCATGGTTCTGTTACTTTAGTGTATTTTATTGCTACAGCAACTAGCTTTACTTTCTTATTATTTATAATCATGCAAAGCTTTCTCTATTACTCGTATTGTGGCTCTAGTTTTATTACCTAGATAATGCAAACGTTTAGTGTGCGTAGAGTTGTATCAGTGGTTGATAGAATTTGAGAGAATATTTATCCTACCTTTAGCTCCTCGTTGGGTTCAACACTCTTACTTATCGAAAAGGCTACATATTATCCCCTATACTTGTGGGTTATCCGGAAGATGAAGATCTAGGAAGGCATATAAGAGAGTTTGACGATGTGATAACATCGCTTGGACCAAAGGGTTTGCTAAGAGACTTCTCTCGTTGTAAATTATTTTGATGGTCTCTTAAAGGTAAAGCTCTAGACTGCTTATACACTAAATGTTGGGAAAACTAGATTACTAAATTCATAAACAGGTTTCTTCCTTTTAAAAAGGTAACTGAACTAAGAAAGAACATAGGCAACTTTATTTAGAAAGTGGGAGAAAACTACCCACAGGCCTGGGAAAGATTCTTTGGGATGATCGATAGTATTCCTAATCATGGCCATTATAAACTAATAATTTGCCATTTATTTTACCGTGGTCTCAATACTCAATGTAGAGAAATGCTTGATTTCTCAGCAGGAGGATGAATAAATACCTTAACTATTAAAGAATGTTTGGAATTAATGTCTACTAGGGCTAAGAATGATTCTTTATATAATCCTGATTTTGGCATTAAGCCAGAAAAAGGGATGCTTCGACTAACTCCTAATCTTATGCCTGAGGTACGTAAAACTATGAAAGAAAAAGGTATACCTTCTGAACTTGCTAAAGAAAACAAAGAGGATTTGTTACAAGTCTAAACTAAAGAAGATGAAACTATAAAAGTTTTTCAAGAATTAAAACATCGACAAGTAAAAGCTCAAAATAACTTGCATAAGCATTTCCAAAAACACAATAAGATTTTGGCAGAACTCACTGAAAATTATGATGAGATTGGCCAAGAAATAAAAGTATTTCATAAGTATCTTAGTATGATTGAAACCTAGTGCGAACAAATAGCATTTGGTTATAAATTTTTTCTTCGTGATGATAAAGATATTTCTGTTTCTACTAATGTTGTCACAAGAAGGGGAGCAGTTGTTATAGGACCCTTAGGACCTCCGAAATACGAAGCTGAAAAAGAGCGCTAGTAAAAAGCCGTGCTTGAAGCAAGTCAAGAAGATGATATGTTGGTGGATCCTCAAGATGAAACTGGGACGCAAGAGCAAACCTAGGAGGATCACAATGATGCACAGGAAGATCATTCTGACTCTGATGCAGAAACGGTTGATCCAAGATAAGATAAAGAAACAAGTAAGGAAGATGAAGTTGTTGTAGTAGAGAAGAAGAAAAGCAATAAGCAACAACAAAATAAAGCTACAAAAGAGCATGACCCCTGGAAAAAGGTAAAAGACAAGAGTAAGTTAGGTGAGAAAAAGCTTCCTTACCTAGATCGAAAAAAGAAAGCATCGGATGAGGTAATTTATAATTCTTTTACAAAGGCACTTAGTGACCTTCGTCTTGAAGTTCCATTTGGGGATGCAATCAAAGTCCATACCTATGGTAAATTCCTTCGTGATATTCTTAGTAGAAAGAAAGAACTAAAACTGTTGCTATGGTAACTAGTGACCCTACTAACGGGAAGCTATTATCTAAGTCTGGAGATCCCGGAATACCAACTATATCATGCTCGATAGGTAAAACAGATATTCATAATGCATTATGTGATCTAGGAGCAGGAGATAGTGTAATACCATAATCCCTTTATAAAAGATTGGGATTAGGGGAGTATTCTCCTACTACAATAACTCTACAGATGGCTGACAAGTCCACTAAACAACCTGTTGGTATGATTGAGGATGTCTTACTTAGGATAGACGAGCATGTTATTCCCACCGATTTTATCATTCTTGAAATACCAAAAGATGAAAGATTATCTATAATACTTGGAAGACCCTTCCTCAGTACTACAGGAGCGTCAGTAGATTGTGTAGAAGGGAAGATAATCTACAATGTTTATGATGCTGAAATCATCCGGTATTTTCCAAAGAAGCTAGAAGCAGGGGAAAGATATGTTCGCCAGCAAAACGAGTTCATGTGGTAAGTGTCATTGATAAGGGGCAACCAAAGGTAAGAATTCGAGAAGAGAGAAAAGGTTGAGCTATTCAACCACTCTTAATAAAATCTTAATGGGAGTCAACCCATTTTCATTAATTTAGTAGATTAGAGAATAAAAAGTTCATCGTATTCCGACCACTT
This sequence comes from Avena eriantha, assembly GCA_910589775.1. NCBI lineage: Eukaryota > Viridiplantae > Streptophyta > Magnoliopsida > Poales > Poaceae > Avena > Avena eriantha. The sequence continues at coordinate 25,538,245 of OU342741.1, forward strand.
TTTCACAGACATTCTTGCGGAACCGCGCCCATGAAGACGCAGCTATCAAAAAGTAGTAGATATATCGATTGAATGAGTAGATAATAATAATTAGAATAAAAGATTGAGTTTTATATTTACAGAAGATGAAAATTTTCTTTTAATATGCTAATGTTGGTCGGCAGTTTTTACCATCAATTTTCTGTTAAAAACTTGGTATTTCACTAATTTATGGAATAAGAAGGTATCCTTGAAGAAACAATTTTTTTTTGATGATTACTGATGGTTTAACGACCAACTATACGACGGGAGGAAAACTTCTAGCCATATACATATCGAAGCCTTCGTACAATTTTATTCCAAAGGTACTGAGATTTAACGACCAACTATACGGCGGGAATAAAAATTCCGGCCGTATAGTTCTAGCCATATCGATATTGATGCAAGTTTTAGAAATTTATCTCGAGAGACAGACAGTTTAATGACCAACTATACGGCGGGATCAATTTGATCCGGCAGTATAGTTGCGCCCGTATAGCCATTTTCCTGTATAAAGAAACCCTAGTTGGCAGCACCACAGCAACTATACGGGCGGAGCACCATCACCCTCATGTATAGCTCCGACCGTATAGTCCGGTATGACCACAAAATCGCACCGGGATGGCTAGGTCTTCCTCCTCTCCTCATTATTTCTCTCATATTCTCTCTCCAAACCTCTCAAAATCCACCTAGAACTCTTGATTTTTCACAGATTTTGTTTGTTTGAGTGGGGGAATCAACAGATCGGTATGTTTCTCTTCCTATCCATGCTTTATTTTCAGATTTCCATGGTGGAAACTTTGACATTTATCTAGTGGGTGAACTCAAGCTTATTACTTTTCCCTATTAATTTCTCACGTTAGGATTGAATTTTTCCATGTAGAATCGTTCGTATATTACATAGAAATTATATGCCTAAGGTTTTATGGTGAAATTTTTCAGTACATCACGATGAACAAAATCGGTAGCCTTTTCCGTTCAAGCAAGCGCCAATGGGGAGAGGGCTCATGTTTGGGAGCGTGAGCCCCGCGCAACTCCAAGATGGACATTGTCGCATCAAGGAGGGTGTTGCCCACACGTTGGGATGACCACAACTTTCTCACCACGGCGGGGTTGAAGATGGACTTTGACCTCATGTGCAGCAGGTCGGGGTTGGCGGTGATCAGCTTTGCAAGCCACGACACCTACGCCAAGCTCACCCATGAGTTCCTTGCTTCCTTCTACGATGACCACAAGGAGAAAGGTAACATGTGCACTATCAGCTTCAACATGAACCGGTAGCACTATGATATAAGCTTCGAACAATTTTGCGATGCCTTTAGTCTCCCTCGTATGGGGAGCCCAATATTATTAACCTTTACAGTTTCACGAGTGGAGAGACCTGGGAGGTTGTTTCTGTTAATAGTGGCAGTCACTTCTATCAGAAGAAGATGTCCACCATTCATAACCCAACCATTCGCTACTTCGCTATGTTCCTTGCCAACACAATGTTGGGAAGGGGTGATACTGGTTCCATGCCAATGTGGACTTGGAAATGATCACCAAGGCCCTCTTCCCCAATGCCACACAGAGCCCCTGTCCTGCAGCTCTACTCATCCAACACTTTCGCCACCATAGAAACAAGACCAAAGGTGATATTCGCATTGGTGGATTGGTAACCAACCTTGCCTATGCATTGAACATTGTACTACCTGTTATGGAACCTGTTGATCGCTCCAAACTTATGGATGTCAAATATTTGACTGCTTGTGGCTTCCTTGGTGCTTACCATGCTAACCAGAGGTTCCGAGCATATCAATTTAGTTATCTTAATGATACACAGATTGAGCAGGTTCGGTTGCCATGCCCCAAGGCCTTCTCGATTATGGAGAAGGACACTTGGATCCTCACCAAGGACCAAGTGACGGAGATCTTGGCCACATACCAGGCCGAGGAGGAGGAAGATGAAGGGCAGCAGGAGGAGCAGGAGCAGGAGAAGGATGGAGAGCAGGGACACAACCCTGCTTGGGAAGGACATCAGCAGCAGTAGCTAGGAGGAGCCTAGGAACCGTGGCCTAACCAGCCACAGCAGGGGTAAGGCTACGTCCCCTATCAGGAGTTCCAGCAGCTCAACCAACACGTTGGGGAGATCGACCATACTCTCCAGGATGTGAATGAAGATGTGAACACTTTAACTCACAACTTCAGTCACTTCATGACTCACTTCCCCGACTTCTACCAGTAGTACCCGCACCAGCCGCAAAATGACGGCAACAACTGAGCATGGCAACAACCTAAGCTTGGGGTGGTTTGAAAACCTCCACTTAGCTTGCTATCCTACAAATTATATTCCTTTGCTAATGTCTCCTTTTTAGCTTTGAAACAATGACCAATGAACTTGGTTAAAATACTGCCTACAGTTTTACAATAAGAAAAAGCATCTAAAAGATGACTTGAGTCCATGTTTAGCTCAAAACAATTTGATTTTAGAACTACTCCATCCCAATTGTGCTTAATATAAATAGACTCGATAGTACCCTTGATTGAAATTGTTTGATTAAATGGATGCTTCGAAGTAGTAGAAATTATGCCACTACGTTTTCTCATAATTACCGTAAGATATTGCTTTATGCGTGTCATTACAACTATGTCGTGCTCCATGGGGAACTATTAACTCTGCTGGCCAATGAATGATCTAAATGTGGGAAACCACTTGATTTCGGCTATTGAGTTATGTAAACATCTGTAGCAGGAATGCTATGACGTGCAAGAAAAATAGTCTCCTCGTGGTTTCACATTCCAAGTGAAGTTTTAGTACTCCTCTGACCCATTATTGCTCAACATTATTTATTGGCATGGTCACGAGTGCACAACACAGCCCCAATTAACATGTTAAAAATAGTGGCATGATTTCTCTATGAAAGAGCTGAAGTTTTTGAAAGACAAGTGAAATATAAAGGTGCTTTGAGAGTCTTGAAATTTTGACATGGGAGTAGATGAGTTGTTCTTAAATTAAATATTTTGATGCCAACTTGAGTACTCTTAATTGGTTAATTGAGCAAGAGCAAAAAAATCCATCTCTCAACAAAGAGAGGCACCAAAAGAATTTGTCTCACCTTCCTAGCTAAAACTTTCGACACTTGCTTGGGCATATAATTTATTTGCTAGAAAGATATACGTGGTTAGGAAGTGGACTTAGTGCAATCTTGTGAATACTTGTATAATCATATTTAAGATTGCAGGAACTATGAAGAAAAGAATTTGACACCAATTCAAACTTGTGAGTTCTTTTACTCTTAGTCTCGAATCTCTGCTATTCTTCCTTATTTCCTTGTCACTTGAGAGCGAGCAACATCTAAGCTTCGGGGAGTTGATTGCTGTGAGATTCGACACATTTTTTATGGTTGTTTTGATGGTTTCTTCCGGATTTGATCGGTTTATAGCTTTACCTAACGCTAATACTTCGGTAGGAAAGAAAACTTGGATTTTAATATGTGTTTCAGGTTCTGGACGTCAACAGAAGGATTTAACTAGAGAAATACAATATTCTGGAGAAAACAAGCAAGTTCCAATTTAGAAGCACGCGAGGGGAGCTCACAGACGGTTTAACGACCAACTATACGGTAGGAATGCCTGTATAGTTCCTGCCGTATAGCTGCCGCCACCTCTGTCTTGTCAAAAGGGACAACTTCCGTGAAGGTACTAGGGACGAAAACACAATGCAGCAGTCACCACACCATCCAGAAGGGAGAAAGAAGGGATCTGGAGAAGAAGGAGAAGACGTTCTTCATCTTGCTCCACGATCTTCGACCTCCTAGCCAATACACCTCCATAGCCACTACTTGTACTTGAGAGAGAGAGAGGGATCTCCACCTTGCAAGACTAGGGTTTCATATTGTTTCTTCCCATCTTTGAATTGTGTTGGATATTTTTCTATTCTTATTGTGGATCTCCATGGTAATACCAAGACGAATTCCGTTTATTTGATTATATTGATGATCCGTTCTTCTCTCATGTGTGAGTAATTCCCTTGGGCGTGGGAGATGTAGGGGATTGGTGAGATGTGATGTGCCTTCATATATTTTGCATTAGTATTGTGATTGATTCTAATTACTATGTTATGTGTGCTTGACTATTTGTGGGATGCTTAATGCTTGTTGTCCAATTAAGGGCCCGGACAACATGATACCTTGTTCTACATAGATAAGATCTTGCTCGCTAGTGGACCGGCGACCCCTGGGTGACACAGGGATATCAATGGAAAGCTAGTTGACTCGAGGATAACGAGTAACCATTGTGCTTATTGCATTAGTCTGATCCAAGGAGCTTAATCCCTAAGCGACCTGAAAGGTCTTAATCTCCTAGTGTGTGACCATGGTTTTGGTAGCAGGCTTATAGGATTATTAAAGTTGGGATGAAATCTACCAAGAGGAGTTCTGGCTAATTATGGGTTGCTCGCCTACACATATATCTATAAGATTATAATTGTTACATTCATACTCGTCCACCTGGCACATTCATTATCACCATGAACTGAATTTCCCCGTGCCTTCTTTCACCATCTGTAGAAACCAACAAACAAATTCGTTCTTTACTTTTATGCATTTTATTTCTGAAGTTTACATTTTAGTTCTATATAAATTTATCGCATTTAATCAAAACCCCATTCTTATTTCAATGCTTGCAGTCAACTTCGGGCATGACAGAGACTTCACCAATAAACACTTACCTTTGGGATCCTTGTGGGATCAATATCTGAACTTCGAAACTAGCTACAAATGATCTGTGCACTAGCAGACATCAGTTCCAATAGTGGAAAGGTGGATCGGGCCTTTGGTGGCGAGAACCATCGGAGAACAGGGTGAGGCCTATTATGGTGTGGTGCTCTTAGTACCGCCCACCCCTCCAACGCAGATGTACTTCCCTTAACAAGGAAGGAACTGCGGTAAAACAAATCATGTGTCTCCGTGTGCTCCACTATGGTTTCCTCGTTCCTCACTCTTACTCGCCTTTACTCGCTAGTAGTAAGGTTTGCATATAGGGAAATTCTATGTAGTTGCATATCTAGAGAAATTACCTTTTGTGTGAAGCCTAAAATTGAAAAAGTATTAAAATTTGAAGTAGCACATATTCACTCTAGGTGCCCATATGATCCATTTCAATTGTTCCGGCCATATAGTTGCGCCCGTATAGTTGCGTCTACCACAAAATTGCACGGGAAGGTACCTCCAACTCCAGAACTTCAATCCTTTTTCTCTTCTACCTCCAAACTCTCTCAAAACCTCAAGGGATCTTCATCTCTACTTAATTTGGTCCGATTCCCTTGCACACAAGTGATCTACGATATGTTTCTCCTCCAATCCTCCAATTACTTTTATGCAAATTCATCTTCAATATATTGTCATTATCAATCTAGGGTGAGACCTACTATGAACCAATTGCCATGATTCTCTTGCCTAGATTATTATTTTGAGGAGATTCTTTAGTGTGCTATGATGAGGAATATGTTGTACTTACTGCTGTTGGATCAAAAAAGTTTTATTTTTGTCTTTCTTCAATGTTTTAGATGATGAACACATGGAGAAAAACCCGTGCTCGTGCCACCGCTAGCGCTTCTCGGGCTGTCGCTCAAGAATGCATGGGGATACGGTTCAGGAATGAGCTCCAATGTGAGCGCTTCGACAAGATCAAGAACCACGAAGTTAAGGCCACCAAGTGGGCTTGCCGCATTATATTGAACCAACTCGGTATTTTTGATGACTTCAATTTACTTTGCAATAGAGCTAGTCTACAAAACTTTGTGTACAATGATGTTCCTGCTTATCACCGCTTAACTATTGAATTTCTAAGTTCGTTGCAAAGCACCGTTAAACAATGCCAAGGAGAGGATACTATTTCTTTCCGACTCATGAACAACAACTACACTTTAACTTTAGATGAATGGTGCGCATGTTTTAATTTTCCAAACAATGATGTTAATGCCTTACGCGCATCCTTTACTAGCTTAGAACCTACCCCTGAACAATATTACAATGGAATGAGTTTCACTACTAGAGTGAACAAGGGGAAGAATATTCAACACCCTGCAATTCGCTATTTGTTCTATGTTATTGCTAACACCTTGCAGGCACGTAATGAGTTCACAAGACTCAACGAGGAGGACATCTTAGTCCTCGCAAAGGCTGCTTAGATCAACTGTGGCTTGTCACTCAACTTGGGCGCCATCCTTGTGCGCTACTTGCAGCACCAAGCCTCCCAAAGCCAAGGACCAATCACAGCTGGAGGCGTCATCATCGTGCTTGCCACTGCCCTAGGCATCTACCTAGGTGAGTTACAACCCGTGCTAGATAAGCAACGTGTTGGTTTCTCCACTTTGAAAGCTTGTGGAATGCTCACTAGGATAGGTGGTGTTTACTACCTACATATTGCTGGAGCTGGGTACCCCGCTTCTATGCCTAATGGTCTTTTCTCTATCGAGGAAGGACTTTTTCTATATGACTTGCAGGTTGAGCAACAAAAACCCGAGGAGGAGGTTTTGGAGGAGGATGAGGACCAAGAGGAGGAGAAAGAAGTTCCTTATCAAGAGGAGCAGCCACAAACCCGGTTCGCTACATACCAAGACTTCCAAGAACTTGGAGGGACTGTGGAGAGGATGCATAGCCTCTCTTTGTACCTCCGAGAAACAACTAATAACCTCTCAACTCAATTTGCAAACTGGAGTAACGACTTTTTCCCGCCACCACAATGATTTGAAGGGCTTGCAAAATCCTAAGCTTGGGGAAGTTTCCTCATGTATCTTTATTTGGCGTTCATTTTCTTTTATTTATTTTCGAGTTTGTGTTTTTATTTGAGTTTATAAGCACTCATGTTGGTTTCCCCAACAATTTATTTTTAGTTTTCTATATGCTTTCGAGATTTTCTAGCCGAGCTTTGCCACCAATTTTCTATTCTTTAAATTCCCTTTCTTAAAAACAACAAAAAGATTTCTCCATTTTTCCTTATTTTCCCTCTTTCTTTTCTTTCCTCCTCGAGGTTCATATGTTTGCAAGAGAGTGATCGACTTCGAGTTTCCCAGAAGCAATTAAAAAAGGAAGAGAGAAGGGGAACCAAATATGAGAGGTATGCCTTATGACTCCCCACTTTTGACGTTTGAGAAACATATGCTAGTTTGTAGTAAATGTTGAGATATTATATTGCTGGAGTGAGTCTTTGTATTGTAGTAAGATTTTCGTTTGCATGGGTATTTAGTTGGGTACATTTTGTTCCAGCTCTCATAATTAACCAAGTCTTGCCTAAAAATTGCTAAACAATTGTAATATGAAAAAGGTCTCACAATTGAAGGATTGGGTGTTGTAGTGCTTAGTCTTGAAGGCTTATTTCTAGTGACACTCTACACCACTGAAAATGTTGATTGGCTTGATATCTCTCTTTAAATGGATTTGTTCGATTGAATTAATGTTTAGTGGTTTTTGTGAGCATGCCAAAGCTTGACTTGTTAATCATAAGAATGATATAGCTTTATGCGTGTCAAACTTCATGGGATGCCAACAACTCCGCTGGCCTACGAACGATCTTCATGGAGGAAACTCCTAGATTTCAGCTATGAGTTGATTAAACACATGTAGCAGCAATGCTATAGTGGGTAAGATTCTTGGCACTCCCAGGTAGCTGTAATCATGATGGAATCACTCCTCTGGCTGTTATGAGTAATTATTATGCAAAAGGAACAAAAAACCTTAGTGATGCCACGAGTGTCCATCACAGCCCGATAAACTAATAAAAATCTTTGGCATGCTCTCAATTACTAAAAAAACTGAAATTCTTGAAGGACAATGAATAGAAAAGTAGTGCTTGAAAAGTCTTGATTTATTGATGTGGGAGAATTGAGATACACTAGTGTATATGTTTTTCATGACAACTCTCACACTCTCAATTTACATGATTATATTTTATTGTTCAAAGGAAAGCCTATGAGTTTATTACATGACATGGAATAAAGTTTACTTATTTGAATCATCCATGTTAACAATAATTTTTCTACACTATAAGGATGCATAAAACCCGTATGATATGCTTGCCATTACTCTATCTATGCTGACGTTTTTTAGATTTATGAAGTGGAGGAAACATGAGACTACCAATCATGAGTAAGATCACCATCTCGTTATTTCAGTTCAAATGTTGAGTTCCTTTTTGGTTTGGTTTTCCTGCATAGAGAATGTCAGTTAAAGATGGGAATCACTACATTAAAGTCAAAGGTACGAGATTTCCAACAACCAGAAGAAACCAGGAGCCGTGAAGCGGAGGCAGACGCTTTAACGACCAACTATACGACCAGAGCAAAATTCCGGTCATATAGTTCCGGTCGTATAGTTGGCGCCGCCACCTTTAGCTCAAATAGAACAACTTTCGTGAAAGGAATCATATATGAAGAAGCCTCAGGCGACGAGAAAACAGTTTCCGCCTGGCCCAAAAGTCTCTGCCACAGATTACCAGCCGCCTCTAGATCTCAAAACCCTTCTCCATCTCCATAGCCATATTCCACCACTTGTAATAGTAGATCTCTTCTTCGATTGGTGACATTGTAAGACTATTGCTATCAATCTTATGATTTTCATTATAATGTTTGTGATTGTTGATCTTATCTCTATGTGTGATTAATTGTCCTTGGGCTAAGGGCTTCGGCCTAGCCATGTAGCGTTTGTGCATGTTATTTATCATATATGAGATCATGTATTAGTTTGTATGACATGATGAGTATTGTATCCTCTCTTGCCTCAATCCAAGGACTTGTCAGGTACCCAAGACCCCGATGGTTGATCAGGATATAGGAGTATGAGTAATGACTAATCTGCAGGTTGGAAACCCTAGTGACAAAAGGGGTAGTACGGATGTTGGTACGTCCATAACGTATCTATATTTTTTAATGGTTTTATGCTAATAGTATGCTTTTGACGTTTCTTTCTATATAAAGTTTATGATTTATTTGGACTAACCTACTAATGGTTGCAAAGGTGCACAATGTTCTTATTTTACACTTTGATGTGTAGGAATTACCAAGAATACAAGTGGAAACTTTGTTGGAGTCAAATTGGAATTTCCAGAAATCTGTCTCAGAACTATTTTTTAAGATGGTCACGTTTAGGGTCTAAGACAGCGTCAAACATAAAAATCTTCAACTACAAAGTTGTTGGAAATTTCGCAGCAAACGTTCTGGACATAAAATTTAGCTGATTCTGAGTTCGGACAGACCCGCTAGACCCGATTTACTGCAGTCCAAGATGGGGTGACGAGAATCCGAGAAGCTATATAAAGGGAGGAAACCTAATTCGTCCAGCCCATCTCCACCCACGAATTTGTAGCTACCAAAGCCACGTTTTTTCCTCTCCCATGGATCTCATCTCCATGGGGGAGGGTTCCCAAGAAGTCATAAAGGAAGGGGGCTAAGGGGCGGTGCTCCCCCATGATACCGGCGGCGGGGAAGGAGTCCCCCGCGCCGCCGCCCTCTTCACCATCTTCAGCGCTATCTCCATCACCTAATCCTCCTAGTATGCAGTGGTTCATCCTCTCACACATCTCTGTATCGTCCTATGTAAACATGGTGTTTGATGCTATAAGTTATAATCCTATGATCTATGTCATGTTTGTTTAGTTTCTTTGTTCTTAGATTGAATGGTTGAACGTCTTTGGTTCATTAAAGTTGTATGTAGATATGGTACAGTCCTTTAGTGTCCATTATATTTGTCCATGCATGGATTAAACATCATAGGGTTTGTAGTATGTGTAAGAGGAAGGGGGAAGTTTTGCTGGAGTGACAGAAACCTGAGAACGCGAATCGGAACGTTGCACATATGGGAGTAAGAGGGCCATTAAACTTAAGGCTATGGTTGGGGAAACCTTAATGCATTGTTAGTAGTTACGGATATTTGCTAGCAAGTCAATCATATAGTACATGTAATTCCATTAGTGAAGCGCATGTATATTTAGCCTCTCCCACATAGAAAACTGCATTGAAGATAATGAATCCGATTTATTCGCTAATTAAACTTGGACAAAGCCACCACAAATACCACCACTATTCCACACTCATGGTTTAGTTAGTTTTGTGTATTTTATTGCTGCAACAACCAACGTTACTTTCTTGTTAATTATTATCATGCAAAGCTATCTCTAGTACTCGTATTTTTGCTCTCGTTCTATTTCCTAGATAATGGTTTCTAGAACTTGAGAGAACATTCATCTTACCTTTAGCTCCTCGTTGGGTTCGACACTCTTACTTATCGAAAATGCTACACATGATCCCCTATATGTGTGGGATATCAAGACCTTGTTTGGCGCCGTTGCTAAGGAGCAATAGCGTGTGGGTGAATATTCTTGTGTGCACTTGTTTGCTTTATCTCTAAGTAGTTTTTACTTTCAGTTTTAAGTTGTTCTCTATCTTAGTATGGATAGGGAATGCGAATTACAAAAAAAAATAGTTGCACTTGTTACCTAAAAATGTTTTCAAAAAGGAAAGTGATTGGAAAGATGAGTAATAGTTAAGTGGGGGTCGATCTTGAATACTTGTGTTCATGCCTATGAAACCAAAACAAATATTTCCATGGAAGCTTTTCAGTTGAAAACTTGTAGGAGTTCATGAACCCTTGGAAAAGAAAAATACTTGAATCTTGCTCCTATGCCTAGCTGAAACGCGTTAAAGAAAAGCACTATTGGGAGATAACCCAAATTATTTTATTTTCAGTAATTTTTTTCTTTTGTTGAGTCTTGGAAGTTATTGCTTCAGTAATACCCTATTCTTATCCTTTTTGTGTGGTTGTTGTGCCAAGAATTACCTTTAATGAGAGAGAAGTAAGACTTGGGAAAGTTGTTGTCCCGAAACAGATTTTTGTGCTTCACTGTAAAAAATCGTGAAAATCCCTATATGTCAGATTGAGCTGTAATTTTTTGTGCTTATGACCTAGGTTATTATCTAACTTTCGTTAGTTTATCACTTTTCTATTTGAGCAACAGAAGGTCTTCAAAAAATCTGTTTTTACCTGCTGGTCTGTTTTGACAGATTTCTGCCATTATTTGCATTTGCCTCTTAATCTCTTTCTTTTTGAGTTCTCGCCAATCACTTAAGCTTTTAGAAGGAATTGCTAAAGTATCTTGTGTTTTAATGGAATTTTTACTTGTGTTGAAATTAAATCCAAAGACTTATTATCTTGAATACAGTAATGTTTCTAATGAAGATTGTGTGAAGTTTTGTATGAAGGAAATTTTCAAGTGTAGGTAAGAACAATGTGATGAGATGAAGTATGGACAAAAGCTCAAGCTTGGGGATGCCACCCGTGTCACCCCAAGAAATATTCAGTAGTACAAGCGTCAGAGCTTGGGGATGCCATCCCCTTCTTCATCAATAAAAATCTCAGGTTTTCTTCCAAACACTTCATTTTTATTGTTTCATGCACAATTGTGTTGTTCTTGGAGCGTCTTTGTTTTTGTTTTTAGTTTCATTTTGTTTGGTTTGCTTAAATAAATTAGTTGGAACCCTGCATTCATACGTGGTTTCAAATAAGTTGATTGGTGGTTGTAAAAGAGTAGGGAGCTTCATGCTAATAAGTGGTACATAAGGAGCTTGTTTAGATGGTGGCCTAGACTTTATCATGTCATGTTTGATATTGCTTTGACTTTATGCTTAGTGATTATTGCTGTAGTATTACTTATTCCAAAAAATTAAGATTGCTTAATGTGCCTTGAAATAATCATGCGTTGTTTTAGCATACAAAAGCATAATATTGTGGTATTCTCCTTTGATGCTTTATTTGGGTTGAGTTGGCAAATGCTCACACCATGTTAAGACTATGAACCAGTCACCTTAGCCTCTATGATCATCTAGTTTTTGACTTGTAATATCACTTTATACTTTAATTACTAATGGTTTGTCGCTTTGCATGATTATGGCCATTATTGCTCTCTTAGTTGGTTGCTCCTAGTCTTTTGCTAGCCTCCACCTATACCAAGTATGAGTTTCATTCATGCATCCAACTCCCAATGAAACCAAGTTATTCCAAAGAGTCCACTATAAATTCCTATGCATGGTGTGTTACACCATTACAAGTATATATATTCATGCTTTTATCTACCTTCCAAATTAAACTTGTAATGTGAAAACTAGTGATTAAAGCTCTCACAAACTTGATGGCACACTTTACTTTCTTGCACTTAATAAACTTGAACCATTGTGTCCATCTATGTTGCTTATTGATGGCTCTGTGTATGGCGCCCAGAAAAGTGCTGGTGCGATGTTGATGTAGAGCTCGTTGGGAACCCCAAGAGGAAGGTATGATGAGCACAGCAGCAAGTTTCCCTCAGTATGAAACCAAGGTTTAATCGAACCAGTAGGAGCAAAGAAACACCCCAAAGGTGTTGCTAGCTGAGCTTTGGCAGGGCGCACTACTGGTGCTAGTAGCAACGTGGAGACCTGCACAACACAACCACAGAACTTTGTCCCCAACTTGCGATGAGGTTGTCAATCTCACCGTGTTTTGCAGAAAACAAAGGATTAAACGTATCGAATGGAAAGAAGTAATAGTTTGCAGAAAAAAACACAAAGAAGTAAAAAATTGTAGATTGTATGTAAAAGACAACGACCAGGATCCATAGTTCACTAGAGGTGGCTCTCCTTAAGATAGATAACATGCTGGGTGAACAAATTACAGCGGGGCAATTGACAAACATCGAGAAAGCAATACATGCATATACTAATCAGCTTGAGTCCTTTGAGACTTGATTGGACATTACAACATAATACATAGACCGCCATCCAACTACATCTATGACTAATAATCCACCTTTAGGTTATCATCCGAACCCCCTCCAGTATTAAGTTGCAAGCAACAGATTATTGCTTTATGAACTGCATGTAAAGTAAACAATACAATTGGTCCATGAACAAAGGATTGTTGTTTTCTCCCTAGTAGCAACAGCACATCTAGTACCTTAGAGATTTTTGTCACTTCCCCAGATTACTAGAGGCATGAACCCACTATCGAGCATAAATACTAACTCTTGGAGTTGCTAGCATCTACTTGGCCAAGATAGCTACTAACAACGGAAAGCATGCAAGATCACAAATAACAAAGACATGATAGAATCAATAATCAATCTGAAATAGCATCTCAATATCCATCGGATACCCGCAAACACAACATGTAGAATTACAAATAGATGATCTTGATCATGAACGGAGCTCACAAGATCTAGACATTAAAGCACAAAGGAGGAGAACCAGACATCTAGCTACTACATGGATCCGTAGTCCAAGGATGAACTACTCACGCATCACACCGGAGGCTTGCATGGTGATGAAGAAGGCCTCTAGGGTGAATTCCCCTCTCCGGCAGGGTGCCGGGAAGAGCTTCAGATCCCTCCCGATCTAGGGATAGAGATGACGGCGGCTACAGACTCTTTCGTGGATTTTTTGATCGGGCACTTAGGGTTTACGTCCCGAGGGATCTTATAGGCGGAAGGGGAAGCCGAGGGGGTGCCAGGTCCACCACACCACCCCCTGGCACGGGACCAGCCTGGCCGCGCGGTCAGGTGGTTTGGTCGGCCTCTGGCCCCTCTCCATCTCGTATTCTGGCATCTGATGACTTCCGGAAAAATAGGCACTTTGGCTTTTGTCCCATCCAATTCCGAGACTATTCATTTTCTAACTTTCCTGGAACCAAAAACAGCAGAAAACAGACATCAGCTGGCATTGTGGCTCTTGTTAATAGGTTAGTCCAAGAAATCATATGAAAAGTACTCCAAAGTTGGAACAAAACACAAGAAAGTGGATAAAACTGATGACCCACAAGTATAGGGGGTGTATCGTAGTATTTTCGATAAGTAAGAGTGTCGAACCCAATGAGGAGCAGAAGGTGCTGGCTAGTGGTATGGATCAGTAATTCTCTGCAAATACTTAGCAAACGGATTTTTAGGGGTTTTTGATAAAGCAAGTAAACAAAGTACGAGTGAATAAAAGATAGTAGGAAGAAAGGCAGCAAGTGGCCCAATCCTTTATGCAGCAAAGGACAGGCCGGTTGTATTACTTAAGATGACCAAACATTCTCGAGGACACATGGGAAGACTGTCAAGTGCTTCGCTTCATATAGTTGATTAATCTTCTCTAGCTTGCTAAGTGTTGTGTGGGTGAACTTGTGCTAATGTACCGTCCCATCCAAGACTAATACATACTTGTGATTATACCCCTTGCAAACATCCGTAAGCACAAGTAAGTAATTAAGGTAGAAACCTAACCACAGCTTTAAACTCTAAGACCCTTACGTCCCTTGTGCAATGGTTTCCTAACGAGGGTTCATGTTTCTGTCACTCCGGTAACCCCTACGATTAGTAGCCAAATACACAATGCATTCCCCTAGGCCCTTATAGGTGAAGTGTCATGTAGTCGACGTTCACATGACACCACTAGAAGAAGTACACCACAACTTAAATAACAATCTATTGAATCTTTCTCAACGCAACTCCACTACTAACAACAAGACTTATCCCACGTCCTCAAGAACAAAACGAACTAATCACAAGACATCATATGGATCATGATCAGATATGGAATAATGATGTATAACAGTCTGAACATAAACAATAATTCAATGGTTCACTCAATAGTATCAACTACAAAGAGTAATCAACACCGGGAAAGTTTCCCCTATGAACTATGCAATATTCAACCCAATTGTTACAACAATATGGAGATGGTGATGAGGGTGTTGATGATGATGATGGTGGTGATGATGATGATGATCCCAATGAAGTCCAGCTTGATGGTGGTGTTGATGGCGACGATCTCCCCTCTCCGGGAAGGAATTCCCCCGGCAGAAATCTGTCTGCCGGAGAGATCTTTCTCTCTCTGTGTTTTCCACCCCGCAGAGGCGGCGGCATCTTTCTGTGGTTGCTCCCCGAGTCTTAGGGTTTTGGGAGGATGATATACGCCAGAGGGGACAGGCTGGAGTGGGCCAGGGCGGCCACACCACCTCCAGGCACGTCCTAGGCCTGCCCGCGCCATGGGGTGGTGTGGGCCCCCTGTGGCCCACCTCCACTCCATCTTATGGCATCCTTAGTCTTCTAGAAATATAGGATTTTTCGTATATTTTCTCGGATTTGCTGATCTTCGCGAATTTTGCCTCCAAACAGCACCTTTTCCATCAGAATCCTGACTGCAGCGATCCATGCTCCAAAAGTCATCAACCATGCAAAAATAGATGAAATAACATAAGTATCACCTCTCAATACGAAATATATCAATGAATAATAGTGAATTAAGACATAGAATACTGATGCAAAATGGACGTATCAACTCCCCCCAAGCTTAGACTTCGCTTGTCCCCAAGCGAAACTGATCTCAATAAACATGGCCTCAGGTTTATGGAGTGAAGAGTCGATAAAAGAATACGGACAAGAACCATCACATTCATCAAATACATAGATCATAATAGAAGACAACTCACTATTATATAACTCAACTTGTAATAGGTAAAGGAAACACAATAAAGATACATAAAGTGAATCATAATTGGTAATGGCAAACTTAGCTCTTGGTCGAAGAATAGTTGATAATTTGCTGAAGTTCACAAATAGTTGGTTTTCAAAGAAAGCTTTCAAAGTAGTAAACATCAAGATAAGAGCAATGTGAAAAACAAGGAACATAAGAGACATGATTGAATAAATCATCATATGAATGAATGAAACACATCAACTCAAAATACTTGCTGAGATAGAAGGGAATAGGTTTACTGACTCAACTACAAAGTAAAAGAAAGGCCCTTCGCAGAGGGAAGCAGGGATTGCAAGTCTAATAAAGAGCTCCCATAAATTATGATACTTACTAGCTTTCAGCTCTCATTGCCCCTATCATAGGCATCTTTAGGTGATTAAGGTTAAAGTGATCAAAAATTAGGATATGCATTGACAAGTTGTAAATTGAGAATCTCATGTCCCTTGAATACGAGGGCCGCTCCTCATGCTACTCAAGTTTAGTCACCGGTAAGTTCTTGCAATCGTAAGCATATGCGTATCATTGAGAACCGCCAACGGGGTACCCCTTTCCCGATGATACGGAAGAATCCCCATATCAAAATGACAAGGCAAGCAGACAACAAGCATCTCAGCAATCTTCTTATTTACCATGGGAATATGGTGCTTTTTTCTCTCTTTCCTCTTTTCATAATCTCTTTTTTCTTTTCTTTTTCTCTTTTTTTCTCAATCTCTTTTTTTATAAGAAGAATGCTTCATGGATACTCGTTATGGTCACACTGCAGGTTTCCACCATGTCAGCATGGATTAGACCAGCGGCCCAGGCGTTTATCTAACACACATGCATAACTCCATGGACTTACAAGCTCCCCTTTCATTTCACACCGACGACATCCATAGACAAAAGAACATGATATCAACTTGGTACAAAGTACCAGTGCAATGTTGAAAGCGTTCCTGATACATTGCAAATGTATCTATAATTTTTGATGTTCCATGCTTAGTTTTATCCACTTTCTTGTGTTTTGTTCCAACTTTGGAGTACTTTTCATATGATTTCTTGAACTAACCTATTAACAAGAGCCACAGTGCCAGCTGCATATTTTCTGTTGTTTTTGGTTCCAAGAAAGTCAGAAAATGAATATTCTCGGAATTAGACGGGACAAAAGCCAAAGAGCCTATTTTTCCGGAAGGGATCTAGTGCCAGAATACGAGACGGAGACGGGCCAGGGGCCGGCCACACCACCTGGCCGCGCGGACAGGCTTGGCCCACGCCAGGGGGTGGTCTGGCCGACCCCAGCACCCCCTCGTCTTCTCCTTCCGCCTATAAGTTGCCCTCGGGACGAAAACCCTAAGTACCCGATCAAAAATCCACGAAAGAGTCTGTAGCCGCCGTCGTCTCTGTGCCTAGATTGGGGGGATCTGAAGCTCTTCCCGGCACCCTGCCGGAGAGGGGAATTCACCCTGGAGGCCTTCTTCATCACCATGCAAGCCTCCGGTGTGATGCGTGAGTAGTTCATCCTTGGACTACGGATCCATGTAGTAGCTAGATGGCTGGTTTCTCCTCCTTTGTGCTTTCATGTTTAGATCTTATGAGCTCCGTTCATGATCAAGATCATCTATTTGTAATTCATACATGTTGTGTTTGTGGGGATCCGATGGATATTGAGATGCTATTTCAGATTGATTATTGATTCTATCATGTCTTTGTTATTTGAGATCTTGCATGCTTTCCGTTGTTAGTAGCTATCTTGGCCAAGTAGATGCTAGCAACTCCAAGAGTTAGTATTTATGCTCGATAGTGGGTTCATACCTCTGGTAATCTGGGGAAGTGACAGAAATCTCTAAGGTACTAGATGTGCTGTTGCTACTAGGGATAAAACAACGATCCTTTGTTCATAGAACAATTGTATTGTTTACTTTACACGCAGTTCGTAAAGCAATAATCTGTTGCTTGCAACTTAATACTGGAGGGGGTTCGGATGATAACCTAAAGGTGGATTATTAGTCATAGATGCAGTTGGATGGCGGTCTATGTATTATGTTGTAATGCCCAATCAAGTCTCAAAGGAGTCAAGATGATTAGTATATGCATATATTGCTTTCTCGGTGTTTGTCAATTGCCCCGCTGTAATTTGTTCACCCAGCATGTTATCTATCTAAGGAGAGCCACCTCTAGTGAACTATGGATCCCAGTCCTTTTACTTTACATACAATCTACAACTATTTACTTCTTTGTGTTTACTTTCTACAAACTTTTATTTCTTTCCATTCGATACGTTTAATCCTTTGTTTTCCAAAAAACACGGTGAGATTGACAACATCATCGCAAGTTGGGGACAAAGTTATGTGGTTGTGTTGTGTAGGTCTCCACGTTGCTACTAGCACCGGTAGTGCGCCCTGCCAAAGCTCAGCTAGTAACACCTTTGGGGTGTTTCCTTGCTCCTACTGGTTCGATTAAACCTTGGTTTCATAATTGAGGGAAAACTTTCTGCTGTGCTCATCATACCTTCCTCTGGGGGTTCCCAATGAGCTCTACGTCGATTGTCGAGTGCATCAAGATCTTTTCTGGCGCCGTTGTCGGGGAGTCAAGGACATCTTCACAAGGGGAGTCCCTCATAACCAATCTCTTTACTTTGTTGTTTTTGTTTTGCTTAGTTTTCTTTTTGCTTTGTTTGCTTGTTTTGTTCTTCAAAAACACACAAAAATTAGTTTTACTTGTTTTTCTTTCTTATTTGAAAACCCAAAAAAAATGACTACTCTTGAAAACACTAAGTTTTGTGACTTCACTAGCACCAACAACAATGATTTTATGAGCACACCTATTGCTCCACTTGTGGCTGAAAATACTTTCTTTGAGATAAAACCTGCTTTGCTCAATCTTGTTATGAGAGAGCAATTTTCTGGTATTGGTAATGAAGATGCTGTTTCCCATCTAAATAACTTTGTTGAACTTTGTGAGATGCAAAAGCATAGGGATATAGATTGTGATATTATTAAGCTAAAATTGTTTCCTTTCTCTGAGAGGAAAAGCTAAAGAATGGTTGAATTCCTTAACTAGGAATAGTATTGATTCTTGGACTAAGTGCAAAGATGCTTTTATTGGAAAATACTATCCTCCTGCTAAGATTATATCCATGAGAAGTGAAATAATGAGGTTTAAACAACTTGATAATGAGCATGTTGCTCAAGCTTGGGAAAGAATGAAATCTTTGGTTAAGAATTGTCCCACTCATGGACTGACTGCTTGGATGATCATCCAAACTTTTTATGCAGGGTTGAACTATTCTTCGAGGAACCTATTGGATTCTGCTGCTGGAGGTACCTTTATGACCATCACTTTGGGTGCTGCAACAAAGCTTTTGGATAATATGATGGTTAATTATTCTGAATGGCATACTGAGAGAGCTCCACAAGGTAAGAAGGTAAATTCTGTTGAAGAAACCTCCTCCTTGAGTGATAAGATTGATATTATTATGTCTATGCTTGTTAATGGGAAAGCACATATTGATCCAAATAATGTTCCTTTAGCCTCTTTGGTTGCTCAAGAAGAGCAAGTTGATGTGAACTTCATAAGAAATAATAATTTTGGCAACAATGCTTATGGTAATAATGCTTATAGGAACAATTTTGGTAACAATAATTATAAGCCATATCCTCCCAACAATGGTAATGCTTATGGAAATTCTTACAACAATAATAAGAGTGCTCCCTCTGAACTTGAAGTTATGCTTAAAGAGTTTATTAGTAAACAAACTGCTTTCAATAAAACTATTGAGGAAAAACTCTCTAATGCTGAAAGAAATATAGCATCTTTGGCTGAAGCTCAATCTTCTTTGAATAAAATGGCTGCTAAACCTGAAACTAATGAGAATCCCTTTGCAGCTACTAATGCTATACAAGTAAGAATTGATGAAAATGTTAGACTATTAGCTGAATTACATGCTAAGTGGGAAAGAGAAGATGAAATTGCTAGAAACATTAGTGTTACTACTATTACCACCACTAGTGTTGAGGCTAATAATAGTTCTACTACTTTAGATGATAAAGTTGATTTTGATCTTGATGGTTGCAACATCTCTGAAGTTATTAAGTTCCTACAAAAGCTTGCTAAAAGTCCTAATGCTAGTGCTATGAACATGGCTTTTACAAAACACATTATTGATGCTCTCATAAAGATTAAAGAAGAAAAGATGAAACATAAAGCTTCTATCCCTATAAAATAAGAAGATGGTTGGGAACCCACCAATAATATGAAAGTGAATGACTTTGATTTCAAAGCTTTGTGTGATCTTGATAGTAGTGTTTCTATTGTTCCTAGAAGGATTTATGATATGCTTGATTTGCCTCCTCTTGAAGATTGTTATTTGAATGTCCCACTTGATGCTAATGCTAAAAAGACACTCATGGGGAGTCTTAATGATGTTCTTATTATGGTTAATTATTCCTATGTCCTCGTTGATTTCTATGTTTTGGATGTTGAATATAATGCTTCTTGTCCTATTACTTTGGGAAGACCTTTTCTTAGAACTGTTGGTGCCATCATTGATATGAAAGAAGGCACCATTAAATATCAACTCCCACTCAAGAAATGTATAGAACACTTCCCTAAAAAGAGAGAAAAGATTTCTTTTGCTTCTCCTATGAAAACAAAATTTGGTTTTAATGCTTCTTCATTTGAGAACACTTGATTCTTTCTTTGGTTCCTATGCCTAACTTAAAGACGTTAAAGAAAAGTACTTGTTGGGAGATAACCCAAGAGTTTTAGTTGAGTCTTGGAAGTTATTACCTCTGTAATAACCTCTCCTTATCCTTTTTATTTGCTTTTTGTGCCAAGAGTAACCTCTAATGAGAGTGAAGTAATGATTGGGAAAGTTGTTGTCCCGAAACAGATTTCTGTGCTTCACCGTAAAAGTTCCTGAGAGTACTCTGTACGTCGGATTGAGCTGTACTTTTTTGTGCTTCTGTCCCAGGTTGTTATATAACTTTCGTTAGTTCAACACTTTTTGATTTGAGCAACAGAAGGTCTTCGAAAAAATTCGTATTTACCTGCTGGTCTGTTTTGACAGATTTCTGCCATTTTCTGCATTTGCTTCTTGTTAGTTCCTTCTTGAGTTCCTTTGGGGAATTGAGCTTTTTGAGGGAAGTTCTACAGTAGATAGTGTTCTAATGGAAGTTTATATGGTGTTAGAACTGAACCTTGAGACTTATTTATCTTAAGTGCACTAATGTTGCTAATGAGATTGTGTGAAGTTTTGTATTAAGGAAAAATTTCAGGTGTATGGAAGGAATGAGTAATGAGATGAAGGATGGACGAAAGCTCAAGCTTGGGGATGCCACGCGTATCACCCCAAGAAATATCCAAGAATTACAAGCGTCAAAGCTTGGGGATGCCCAAGGCATCCCCTTCTTCATCAATAAAAATCCAGGTTTCTTCCAAACACTTTATTTTTATTGTTTCATGCACAGTTGTGTTTTTCTTGGAGCGTCGTCTTTTTTGTTTTCGTTTTGGTTTTAGTTTGCTTTTGTTTGCTTAGTTTTCTGAATAAATTGGTTGGACCCCCTCTTTCACACTTTGGTTTGGAAATAGTTTGGTTTGGTTTGGAAAAGAGTAGGAAAGGTCATGCTTATGTGGTAAAAAGAGCTCGTTTTTTATTGTGGCCATGCTTTGTCATGCCATGCTTGATATTGTTTTGGATTTATGCTTAGTATTATTTGCTGTAGCATGACTTGTTATAAACATTTGAGATTGCTTAATGTGCCTTGGATGAATCATGCGGTGTTTTAGCATATTAAAGCATAGTATAGTGGTATTCTCCTTTGATGCTTTATTTGGGTTGACTTAGCACATGCTCACACCATGTTATGACTATCCAAAGTCACCATAGCCTTTATGATCCTTTAGTTTTCAATTTGTAGTATCACTTTATGCTTTGATCAATGATGTTTTGTCGCTCTGCATGATTATGGCCATTATTGCTCTCTTAGTTTGTCGCTCACAGTCTTTTGCTAGCCTCCACAACAAAGTATGAGTTCCACTCATGCATCCAAATCCCTAAAACAAGTTTTTCCAAAGATTCCACCATACCTACCTACTATCTTATGCTATTCCAAGTATATTCGTGCTTTTGTTTACCTTCCACTTGTTATGAGAAAACTAGTGGTTAAAGCTCTCACGAACTTGATGGCACACTTTACTTTATTGCCTCTAATAAACTTGAACCATGGGGTCCTTCTTTGTTGCGTATATGCTTGCGCTTTATAAGTTGAAATTAGCAGAACCATGTTTCATGGGGAACGCTTTCAACATTGCACTTGTACTTTGTACCCCGTTGATATTATGATCTTTTGCTTACGGATCCCGGCGGTGTGAAATAAAAGTGGAACTTGTAAGATCATGGAGTTTGTATGTGTGTTAGAGAAACGCCTGGGCCGCTAGCCTAAGCCATGCCTAATCATGGTGGAAACTTGCAGCATCACCATAATGAGCACTCTATGAAGCATCCTCAATAAAAACCTATGCAAATAGCAAACAAAAAGATCGCTGAGATGCTCATTGTCTGCTTGCCTTGTCATTTTGATTATGGGAAAGCTCCCGTATCATGTGCAAGGGGTACCCCGTTGGCGGTTCTTAATGATACACATATACTTACAATAACAAGAGCTTACTCATGACTAAAGTTGAGTAGCATGAGGATCGGTCTTCGTAAGTAAGGGGCATGAGATTTCGGTTTATAACTTGTCAAGCATATCCTCTTAGTTGTGTCACTTTAACCTTAATCACCTTAAAGATGCTTATGATAGGGGCAATGAGAGATGAAAGCTATAAGTACCATAATTTTTGGAAGCTCTTTATGAGACTTGAATCCCTACTTCCTTTTACAAAAGGCCTTTCTTCCACCATTATATTGAGTCTCCTGATGACCCACAAGTATAGGGGGTGTATCGCAGTATTTTCGAGGGAAGTGAAACCCAATTTATTGATTCGACACAAGGGGAGCCAAAGAATATTTATAAGCCTTAACAACTGAGTTGTCAATTCAGCTGCACCTGGAAACAATCTTGCTCACAGCAGTTTATCAGTAGTAACAGTTTTGTAGTAGGAATAGTAAAGTAACAACAGTAGTAAAGCAAAGACAGTAGTAACAAAAGCAGTAAACAGTGGGATTCGAGTGCGGTAGGCATAGGGATGGATGGACGGGCGTTGCATGGACAAGACAATTCACATAGCAATCAGAACATAGGGCAATTGCAGATAAATAAGATAAAGCACCCAAGTACTAGACAATCCTAGGCATGTGTTCCATATATAGTCATACGTGCTCGCAATGAGAACTTGCACAACATCTTTTGTCCTACCAACCCGTTTGCAGCGGGGCCTCTAGGGAACTATTAGCAATTAAGGTGCTCCTTTTAATAGAGCACCGGAGCAAAGCATTAACACTCCTTGAACACATGCGATCCTCACATCAAAGCCTTTCCCTTCCAGTTATCCCGATTTCCGTCACTTCGGGGCCATAGGTTCCGGACAACGACGTGTGTATACAACTTGCAGATAAGACCAAGAACAATACTATCATAATGAATCAATAATAAGGTCAGATCTGAAATCATGGCACTCGGGCCCTAGTGATAAGCATTAAGCACAACAAGTCGCAACAAAGTCATAAAGCACTAATAAAAGATACTAGGCACTATGCCCTAACAATCTGATACCATTACATGAACGATCTCATCCAATCCCTACCATCCCCATAGCCTACAGCGGGGGATTACTCACTCATCGATGGGGGAAACATGGATGGTCGATGGAGAAGCGATGGTGGTGATGATGGCGATGATCTCCTCCAATTCCCCGTCCTGGCAGGGTGCTAGAATAGAGTTTCTGGTGCTGTTTCGTGGAATCTGGTGGTGGCGGCGGAGCGGAACTCCTTCTGGAAAAAGATCGAACCCCCCGAAGTTTTTAGGTCAGAAGGCTCCTTATGGGCGAAGAGAGAGGCCGAGGGGGTGCCTGGGGGGCCCACACCACCCCCTGGCGTGGCCTGGCCTGGCCCGCGCCACCAGGTGGTGTGGCCACCCCAGGGCTCTTCTCCGTCTCGTGTTCTGGCTCCTGGAGTCTTCGGGTGAAATATGATTTTTGGCATATTTTCCAGGATTTTTCCCGATAGTTGATTTTCTGCACAAAAAGTAGACACCAAGGCAATTCTACTGAAAACAGCGTCAGTTCGCATTAGTTGCATCCAAATCAACAAGTATAGAGGAGAAAAAATAGCAAAAGTGTTCGGGAAAGTAGATACGTTTTGGACGTATCAACTCCCCCCAAGCTTAGCTTATTGCTTGTCCTCAAGCAATTCAGTTGAAAACTGAGTGCGATAAAAGAACTTTCACAAACACATTTGGTTCATATGATGTAAATATTCTCAGCAATGTGATCAACTACTTAGACAATTCATAATAAAGAGTATGCAACTGAGTATACTTAATAGTCATTGCAAGCTATGAAGAGATTCCAACTCAAGAATAATAAGTAGCATTAAACACGAACATAAGCAACATTACTATGCTCATAGAAAGGTATGATAGAGTGGTATCTCGCTTGCCTTTGATTATGAATTCCAAGGCACCTCTGAAGTTCAAGTGATGACTAGAAGTAAAGATGTCAAGAATACAAGCATCAAAGTCATAACACAAATAATCAAGTAATGGAACAAACACAAATGACAACTATGCCCTCAAGAAGGTGCTCAAAGAATATGTGGAGACTCAGCAAGTAGAAGAAAAAGGTTTTGAATAATTTTGAAAGGCTTCCAAATGCTGAAAGTATGGTACTAGTTAGCTTTGAGCTCTCATTGCCCCTATCATAAGCATCTTTAATGTGGTTAAGGTGAAAGTGACACAACTAAGAGTATATGCTTGACAAGTTATAAATTGAAGTCTCATGCCCCGTACTTACGAAGACCGATCCTCATGCTACTCAACTTCAGTCACAAGTAAGCTCTTGTCATTGTAAGTATATACGTATCATAGAGAACCGCCAACGGGGTACCCCTTGCACATGACACGGGAGCTATCCCATGATCAAAATGA
Organism: Avena eriantha; assembly: GCA_910589775.1. Taxonomy (NCBI): domain Eukaryota; kingdom Viridiplantae; phylum Streptophyta; class Magnoliopsida; order Poales; family Poaceae; genus Avena; species Avena eriantha. Next base: position 25,562,845 of record OU342741.1, read on the forward strand.
CAAGGCAAACAGACAATGAGCATCTCAGCGATCTTTTTATTTACTATGTGCATAGATTTTTATTGAGGATGCTTCATAGAATGCTCATTATGGTTATGCTGCAAGTTTCCACCATGATTAGGCATGGCTTAGGCTAGCGGCCCAGGCATTTCTCTAACATACATACAAACTCCATGATCTTACAAGTTCCACTTTTATTTCACACCGCCGGGATCCATAAGCAAAAGAACATGATATCAACTAGGTACAAAGTACCTATGAAGTGTTGAAAGCGGTCCCCATGATACATGGTTCTGCTAACTTCAACTCATAAAGCGCAAGCATATGCACAACAAAGAAGGACGCAATGGTTCAAGTTTATTAAGTGCAAGAAAATAAAGTGTGCCATCAAGTTCGTGAGAGCTTTACTAACTAACTTTCTCATAACAAGCAAACATTTTATTCGGAAGAAAACAAGGCATATTGAATATGCACGAAAGTAGCAAATGATGCTAATGGGTAGGTATGGTGGACACTTTGGAAATATTTGGTTTGGGGGGTTGGAAACATGAGCAAAACACTCAGTGGAAATGAAGGCTAGCAATAGTAAGGGAGCGACAAACGAGAGAGCAATAGTTGCCATTATCATGCTTGCAACAAAACAAGACTACTTATGGCATGAAAATGATTCAAGATCCTCAAAGCAAAATAATTCATCAAGGCTTAACTGATTATCACAGTCATGTGCATGCATAAGCATGTGCCAAGTCAATCAAATGAAATATTCAGAGGAGGATACCACGGTGTCATACCAATTTTATGAATAGATTAACGCAAGAAAACATTCATGAAACATGCTACAAACTATTAGCGAGCTGGAGCTAACCACAAGAAAGCAAGAACTACTAAGTATCCAAAGAAAACATACACTCTACCTGAACGGACTAAGCAAGCTCACAATGATGAGTATATGTACAAAAATGAAGACAAATAGAGTTCGTTACCAGCCTCTTACCACGCCTCAAGTTGTCATTGATCCTCATTATTGCCCTTCACTTATGTGGCTTGAATAGTAATATGAAACCAATAATCCACTGAGAACTGCCAAACCCTGTGGCCAACTCGCAAAAACCAAAGAAGAACGACAAATGTTTTTGGTGTTTTTGATTTTTAAACAAGAACCAAAAGATAAAAACAAGCAAAGCAAAATCTTTTTGGGTTTTTCAAATAGTTCAAACAAAGCAAAAAAGGGAATAGCAAAACAAGGCAAAAAGAAGAAGCAAACCAAAGAGAAACAACAGAAATATTTTTGGTCTTTTTGTGTTTTTAGAAAGCAAAAGCAAAGAAAAACGAAAACTAAAAGGATAACAAAAACATGAATATACAAAGTACCGACGCAACATGATATGGAGATGAGTGCGGTGTCGGCGTACCTCCCCCCAAGCTTAGGCTTTTGGCCTAAGTGGGCATCAATCCATGTATGAATAGGGGTTCCAAGCGGGTGGATCTTGGTAAGAATGATCGTAGCTGGGCCCATGAGAAGAAGAGGAGGCTCCCCAATCATAGGCGGGCTGCTGATATGAAGACTCTCCCTCATTCGAGGGCTGGCCCGAATCATCCGTAACCTCCCTTCTAGTGTCCTGCTCCTGTTGGGAGAGCTCTCCCAAGTACGTGTCAAGCTCCTCCTCAGTGAGGGACCATCCTTCCATGTTATCAAGGTTAAACAAAACAGGTGCAGGAAAAAGAACAACACTCTTGGACTTGCTCTTTCTCCAACCAGCTTTGAGAAAGGTTATTTCATAAGATAACTCACTCAAACTAGCCCACGAGGAAATAAATTTATGCTGTATCATGGAATTGAAATCCAGCCTCTCTATGGGAAACTGTAGGTCTAGAGGATGAGGCACTAAACCATGCAATGCTAGTAAACGAGAAGCGATGAGGCCTCCACAAATTCCCCCTTTCTCACGGTTAGCAGCAAGACGGAAAGCTATCAAAGCACCCAAGTTGTAGGACCTATCTCGTCTAAGAGCAGCAGAGATAAATGCTAGATCAAACGAAGATAACTTATTGGCAGTTTTCCTAGCAAGAACACACTTAGCAATAAAGTAGGCAAAGTAGCGAATGGAGGGAAGATGAATGTTACGGATTTTCCATTCTCCTTCGAGAAGCTACTCCCTTGACAAATTTCTGCGTATAAATCCATGAGTGGTTCTGGTCTCTCTTTAATCTTCTTACATGATCCCCATTGAGGTACCTTAATAGCTGCACAAAAATCATCAAGAGAAAGGTCGACAGCTATATTGTAGATTTTGTAATGGACCATGGGGTTAGGCAAAGAGTGACTAAATTTGAAATCCTGCACCACCGACATGGTTAGATTCACAAATTGACAAGGTTCATCTTCCAAAAAGTGCTCTAACCCTGCATTAGAAACCAAAGTGTGGAAATCTTGTAGAATTACTGCAGCTCTCATGAACTCAGAACATGGATAAATGGAGGGAAAAACTTCCTCCTCCCGGTGGACCTTCATGACATCAGGCACCCAAAGCTCATGTTGGTTTAGGTGGTGTTCGCTCATCTTTTATTCTGAAATTTAAACACCTCTTAAACAGGTGATTGCAAAGTAAATATAATGAAGGATTCTACTCATAGGGACTTGCAAGAGGCCTAAACATGCATCAAAACTATATCTCTAAGCATCAAACAAGCTTACAAGCTCTCATAACCAGTCACCTACAGCAGCAAAATACTCAACATACAATCTACTAAACATAAATCTACTTGGACAAGGGGAGGAGTCACATACCAAGGAACAATTGCTCCAAATTTCAGCAAGAAAGATGGGCTGAGCAAAGAGATCGAAGAAATCAGGGGCAAGCACAGAGAGAACTCGATTTTGAGTTATGAACTGGAGTTTACTCGGGAGAGAGAAGAAAATGGCAGGAGAGAGAGGTAGTGGGGGGGGCAGGGGTGGCCCACACCAGGGCATGGCGCCACCCAGGTCTGGCCGCGCCACCATGTGGTGTGCCTGCCTGGTGGGCCCCCCTGGTACCTACCAGGTACTCCTCTGCCCCTTTTTCACGTAAAAATTTAATATGAATTTTCTGGAATTTTTTGAGACACTTTATTTTTGGGCAATTTTCAGAAATAGAAGAATGATTTTTCGGACAGACAGATTTTTTTTAGAAACATGATGCAAGGACAAAACAAGGCTAGAACTATAGAAGTTCTAGCATGCAAGCAACTAACAACAAAAACAAAACTAAACGAAAGCAAAAACTAAAATGCAAAGGATAGAAATAAACGCGGATAATCATAATGAAAACATTGTTTTGTTCAATGGAATCCTTTTGTTAGCAAGGTTGATCAAGTCTTGCTATCAAAACAACTGCATATGAGACAAAACCTTGATAGCAATGGTCCCAATCATAATAGTTTCAAATTTTTCTTTTGGTATGGGACAATATATTTCTCCAACTTGAATGCCTTCAACATGTTCAATTGAATTTAAACCATAAGTCCTTTCAATATTCTTGGGGAAATAGACAGTATGTTCCTTGTCATTAACATTGAAGGTCACCTTTCCTTGATTACAATTAATAACAGCTCCTGCAGTATTAAGAAAAGGTCTCCCAAGAATAATAGACATATTATCATCTTCAGGCATTTCAAGCACAACAAAATCAGTTAATATCAAGCAATTGTGAGCCACCTGAATAGGTACATCCTCACGTATACCCACAGGAATAGTGGTAGACTTATCAGCCATTTGCAAAAATATATCAGTTGGTATCAATTTTTCAAGTTGAAGCCTCTTATAGAGGGAGAAAGGCATAACACTAACTCCAGCTCCCAAATCACACAAAGCAGTTCTCTGTTCTTAATAGAGCAAGGGATAGTTGGAATCCCTGGGTCTCCAAGTTTCTTAGGAACCTTACCGTTGAAAGAATAATTAGCAAGCAAAGTAGAGATTTCTTCATTAGGGATCTTCCTTTTATTCGAAACAATGTCCTTCATATACTTTGAGTAAGGAGGCAATTTAATAGCATCAGACAAAGGAATTTGCAAGAATAAAGGCTTCATACACTCACAAAACTTATTATAGTGTTCATCTTCCTTTGACTTGTGTTTCTTATCAGGGAAAGGCATAGGTTTTTGGACCCAAGGTTCTCTTTCACTACCATGTTTCTTAGCAGTAAAATCTTCTTTGGTGTATTAGTATTCTTAGTGTGGTTTTCAGGTTCTTCTTCAACTTTTTCTTCATTAGGAACTTCATTTTATTCATTACCACTTTCAGTTTCAGCATCAGAGATAGATATACTATTATGATCTATAGCAGGTTCAGAGGGTTCTACAACAGTTTTATGTTTCTTTTTCCTTTCCTTACGAGTAGAACCACTATTTTCATCTTGTTGAGAATCCTGCTCAATTCTTCTGGGATGCCCCTCAGGATATAGAGGATCCTGGGTAGCAGCGCACTTCTAGTTCTAATTTCATAAGCATGTTTTTCTTTAGCGGCATTGACTAGCAAGTCGTTTTACACTTTAACGAGTTGATCTATTTGAGTTTGAACGATTTGAAAGTGTTTAACAATCATTTTAACATCATTAGAGGTTCTTTCCACAATATATTTCAACTCAACAATAGCTCTAGTGTTTTCCATTAGATGATTTTGCACCCTTTTATTAAAGTTATCTTGCTTAACAATAAAGATATCAAATTATTCTAAGCATTGATCAGGAGGTTTCAAGTAAGGGATATCACCTTCATCAAAGTGTTAGAGAGAGTGTACCTCAATAGTAGGTGAGTAGGGAACATGCTTACATAATTCTTCTATAGGAGGTAAATTCTTGACATCTGCAGCTTTAATTCCCTTCTCCTTAAGACATTTCTTAGCTTCCTTCATCACTTCATCGTTTAATTCAATAACTCCCCTCTTCTTTGACGTTGGAATAGGCACAGGAATAGATGGTTCAGGTACAATTACTTCAGGTGTAACTTGTTTAGGAGGAGTCCAATCTTCATAATTATTGCTTATTTTAGCCATTAATTCCTCAGCTTCCTTTGGAGTCCTATTCCTAAAAACACAATCAGCACAACTATCTAGGTATGTCCTAGATTCTTTGGTTAGTCCATTATAAAATATATCAAGTAGTTCATTCTTAGGTAATGGACTTCCAGCCTGTGCATAAATCAAAGCACAAAACCTTGCCCAAGATCCGGGCAATACCTCTTTTTCTCCCTGTTTAAAATCAAAAAGTTCCTGCAAAAGAGCATGCCTAGCACTAGGAGGAAAATATTTATATAGGAAAGTATTAATCAAGCACTCAGGGCTATCAATAGATCCAGGAGGTAAATTACCAAACCAAATTTTAGCTTCTCCTTTCAGTGAAAAAGGGAAAATCTTAGCAACAAAGTAAGTACGCATTTTAATATCATCAGAAAACAAGCCACTCATGGTAGAAAGTCCATTCATATGTGCTACCACACTTTCATTCTTAGTCCCATAAAAAGGTTCTTTCTCGACAATAGCTATGTAAGATAGATCGAGAGAGAAATCATAATCTTCATCTATAATGTTTATGGGAGAAGCAGCAAACTTAGCATCAAGAGATAATTTGGGTCTAATAGTACGCCTCTCAAGGAGACTCTTAGCAGCGCTCCTATCATGGGTGTTCCTACATTCTTCAATAAACTCATCAGTCATCTCAACATAATCTTCTTCAGCATCATAACTCTCACTAGACTCAGGTGAGCTAACAGGTGTAGTAGTGTCTTCATTAGGAGTTTTGGTATTTCCAGCTATAGTTCTAGCAATCGTAGCATCTAGGAAAGGACCTAATGAACCACTATTATCAAGCACAGTAGAAGCAGCATCATAAGTATCAGAAGTTTCAGATTCAGCAGTAGTAGTAGTGTGTGTAGCATGTGTATGTGGTGGTGTAAGGAACTTACTCAAAACAGGCGGTGAATCAAGAGCAGTAGAGGTGTTATAAGTGCATGTGTATGTGGTGGTGTAAGGAAGGATGCTAAGGGGCGGTGCTCCCGTCTGATACTGGTGGCAGGGAAGGAGTCCTCCGCGCCGCCACCGCCGGAGCCATCTCCATCGATCTCCACCACCATCTCCATCACCATTGCTGATTCCCATGATGAGGAGAGAGTAGTTCTCTCTCGATGCTAAGGGTTCTACTGGTAGCTATGTGTTCATCTCTCTCTATGCATGATCATATTGTGATCATGAGCTTGTAATCTATAGATCTACCTTGCTACTCAAGTGCTTTATTAGATCTCTGCTCTCCCCATGTGTGTGAAAGTGACAGCATGCTCACCATGGTGGCACTTAGGCTAGAGATTACAAATACTTGTTATGAGTTATATTTGGAGTTGGATGTCTTTATGAAATTGTGGTGTTTGTTGGACTCATCTAGTACTCAAGGTGACAGTGTGGGGTTTCTAGATGGGAAAGATGAACTTTGAGGTGTGTTGTTATAGCCCTACCATCGATTAGAGTGTTCAACCAGAGAGTAGTTAAGAGTACTATCATAAAGAGAATATATTTATATGAGAGTGTTCACTAGTGAAAGTATGATTCCTAGGCCTTGTTTCTAAGCACTGAAACACCGTTTGCTACTAGATCTGTTACTTGTTTGCTTACTTCCATCTTTATTTCAGTTTGCCTTTAGTCTTTTCCACGCCAGCAAGCTATTTTCTATCACCGTTACCACTTATAGTTATCTATACCACTTGTATTTTACTATCTCTTCGCCGAACTAGTGCACCTATACACCTGACAAGTGTATTGGGTATGTTGGGGACACAAGAGACTTCTTGTATCTAGATTGCAGGGTTGCTTGAGAGGGGATACCTTTGACCACTTCCTCCCTGTGTTCGATAAACCTTGGGTAATCCACTTGAGGGAAAACTTGTTGCTGTTCTACAAACCTCTGCACTTGGAGGCCCAACAACTGTCTACAAGAATAGAAGTACGTAGACATCAAGCTATTTTCTGAGGCCGTTGCCGGGTAGGTAAGGTAAAAGGTACTCACATCCTCCGGTGTGAGTGCTCGAAGTTATTTCCTTTAGATTCTGCAATTTTGTCTTTTTGTTTCTTGTTTTCACTAGTTAGGCTTAATGGAAAACAACAACAAAATTAGAGAGCTTTATAGTATTTATCTTGAGTTAGGACATGAAGTGTTTGAAGAGAAAATTAAAAAACCTATGGAACTTTATTTGCATGCTAATAGCAATGTTGTTAATATGAACTCTTTGGACACCATTATTGCTAATGCTATGGAAAAGTCTAAGTTTGGGGAAGCTAGTTTTTATGAAAATGATCTTTTTAGTTCCCCAGCTTTGGAAGATAGCTATTGTATTGCTTATGATGATACAAAAACTCCAATATATGATAATTACAATGATGAGTATGATATTTTCAGTCCACCTACTATTGTGGAGAAAATTAATTATGATTACAATATGCCTCCTATATTTGATGATTATGGTGATGAGAATAATAATGATAGCTATTTTGTTGAATTTGCTCCCACTATGATTGATAAGAATGACTATGCTTGTATGGGGAGTAATAATTATTATATGCATGTGGCTCATGATAAGAATGTTTTATGTGATAGTTATATTGTTAATTTTATTCATGATGCTACTAAAATTTATTATGAGAGAGGGAAACATGGTTTTATGTATCTCAACAATATTAAGTTTCCCCTCTTTATGTTGAAAGTCTTGAAGTTGCACTTGTTTTGCTTTACCATGCTCGTTGCTTTGTGCTTTCATGACATGTTTCGTTACAAGATTCCTATGCATAGGAAGTGGGTTAGACTTAAATGTGCTTTGAATTTGCTTCTTCATGCTCTCTTTTACTTCAATTCATATTTCTTATATGAGCATCTTCTCAAACTATCATGCCTAACTTAAAGGCGTTAAAGAAAAGTACTTATTGGGAGATAACCAAAAAGTTTTAGATGAGTCTTGGAAGTTATTATCTCTGTAATAACCGCTCCTTATCCTTTTTATTTGCTTTTTTGTGCCAAGAGTAACCTCTAATGAGAGAGAAGTAATGATTGGGCAAGTTGTTGTCCCGAAACAGATTTATGTGCTTCACCGTAAATATTCGTGAGAGAGCTCTGTATGTCGGATTGAGCTGTAATTTTTTGTGCTTCTGACCCAAGTTGTTACCTAACTTTACTTAGTTCAACACTTTTTTATTTGAGCAACCGAGGGTCTTCGAAAAAATTCGTCTTTACCTACTGGTCTGTTTTGACAGATTTCTGCCATTTTCTGCATTTGCTTCACGTTGGTTCCTTCTTGAGTTCTTTTGGGGAATTGAGCTTTTTGAGGGAAGTGGTACAGTAGCTAGTGTTTTGATGGAAGTTTATTTTGTGTTAGAACTGAACCTTAAGACTTATTTATCTTAAGTGCACTAATGTTGCTAATGAGATTGTGTGAAGTTTTGTATGAAGGAAAAATTTCAGGTGTGTGGAAGGAATGAGTAATGAGATGAAGGATGGACTAAAGCTCAAGCTTGGGGATGCCACGCGTGTCACCCCCAGAAATATCCAAGAAGTACAAGTGTCAAAGCTTGGGGATGCCCAAGGCATTCCCTTCTTCATCAATAAAAATCTCAGGTTTCTTCCAAACGCTTCATTTTTATTGTTTCATGCACAGTTGTGTTGTTCTTGGAGCGTCTTCTTTTTCATTTTCGTTTTGGTTTTTCGTTTGCTTGGTTTGCTTAGTTTTCTGAATAAATTGTTTGGACCCCCTCTTTCATACATTGGTTTTCAAATAGTTTGGTTTGGATTGGAAAAGAGTAGGAAAGTCCATGCTTATGTGATAAAAAGAGCTTGTTTTTGACTGTGGCCTATGCTTTGTCATGCCATGCTTGATATTGTTTTGGCTTTATTCTTAGTATTCTTTGTTGTAGCATGACATGTTATAAACAATTGAGATTGCTTAATGTTCCTTGGATGAATCATGCGTTGTTTTAGCATATTAAAGCATAGTATAGTGGTATTCTCCTTTGATGCTTTATTTGGGTTGATTTGGTACATGCTCACACCATGTTATGACTATCCAAAGTCACCATAGCCTTTTGGATCCTTTAGTTTTCAACTTGTAGTATCACTTTATGCTTTGATCAATGATGTTTTGTCGCTCTGCATGATTATGACCATTATTGCTCTCTTAGTTTGTCGCTCCCAGTCTTTTGCTAGCCTCCACCACCAAGTATGAGTTCCACTCATGCATCCAACTCCCTAAACCAAGTTATTCCAAAGAGTGCACCATACCTACCTACTAGCTTATGTTATTCCAAGTATATTCATGCTTTTGTTTACCTTCCACTTGTTATGAGAAAACTAGTGATTAAAGCTCTCACGAACTTGATGGCACACTTTACTTTTTGCCTCTAATAAACTTGAACAATTGGGTCCTTCTTTGTTGCGTATATGTTTGTGCTTTATAAGTTGAAATTAGCAGAACCATGTTTCATGGGGAATGCTTTCAACATTGCACTTGTACTTTATACCCCGTTGATATCATGTTCTTTTGCTTTCGGATCCCGGCGGTGTGAAATAAAAGTTGGACTTGTAAGATCATGGAGTTTGTATGTGTGTTAGAGAAACGCCTGGGCTACTAGCCTAAGCCATGCCTAATCATGTTGAAAACTTGCAGCATCACCATAATGAGCACTCTATGAAGCATCCTCAATAAAAACCTATGCAAATAGCAAATAAAAAGATCGCTGAGATGCTCATTGTCTCCTTGCCTTGTCATTTTGATTATGGGATAGCTCTTGTATCATGTGCAAGGGGTACCCTGTTGGCGGTTCTTTATGATACACATGTACTTACAATGACAAGAGCTTACTTGTGACTAAAGTTGAGTAGCATGAGGTTCGGTCTTCATAAGTAAGGGGCATGAGATTTCGGTTTATAACTTATCAAGCATATCCTCTTAGTTGTGTCACTTTAACCTTAATCACCTTCAAGATTCTTATGATAGGGGCAATGAGAGCTGAAAGCTATGAGTACTATAATTTTTGGAAGCTCTTTATGAGAGTTGAATCCCTAATTCCTTTTACAAAAGGCTTTTCTTCCACCATTATATTGAGTCTCCACCTTCTAACTTTATGCACCTTCTTTGAGAGCATAGTGGCCATTATTAGTTCTATGTGCATTGTCCCAAGACTAGGTTATTGATGCATAACTTGATATTGCTTTTTTTTGAACTATTTGTATCTAGTCACTCTTATGAACTTTGAAGGTGTCCTATGCAATTATATTGGTACTCTATGAGGGACAAGCTCAATGCCATTATGCTATGTTTTCTTTATGTGAAACAAACAAACGTCTTGCAAAGCATTGTTATTCATGAATCTTTTGTTTGTGCATTTTCATGTTGCATCATAGTTTTTTGCTTATTGCTAGAACTTTGTCTTTCATGTTATGATTGAAGTACTATGATCCCAGCTTTGAATGTTTTAAAACTACTTTGATCAAGTTTTTGATGGTGCATGTCACCTCAAAAATTATTCTTTCTTTTTATCACTTACCTACTCGACGACGAGCAGGAGTTAAGCTTGGGGATGTTGATACATTGCAAATGTATCTATAATTTTTGATGTTCCATGCTTGGTTTTATCTACTTTCTTATGTTTTGTTCCAACTTTGGAGTACTTTTCATAGACTTTCTTGGACTAACCTACTAATAGTTACAAAAGTGCACAATGTTCTTGTTTTACACTTTGATGTGTAGGAATTACCAAGAATACAACTGGAAACCTTTTTGAAGTCAAATTGGGATTTTTCAGAAATCTGTCTCAGAACTATTTTTGAAGATGGTCACGTTTCGGGACGAAGACATCTTCAAACGGAAAACTCTTCAACCACAAAGTTGTTGGATTTTCGCAACAAACGATCTGGACATAAAATTTAGCTGATTCTGAGTCCGGACGGGCCTTTTAGGCCCGATTTACTGCAGCCCAAGATGGGGTGACGGGAATCCGAGAAGCTATATAAAGGTAAAAAACCTAATTCGCCCAAGACACCTCCACCCACGAATTTGTAGCCACCAAAGCCACGTTTTTGCCTTCTCCATAGATCCCATCTCCATGGAGAAGGGCTCCGAAGAATCCATGAAGGAAGGATGATAAGGGGCGGTGCTCCCGTGTGATATTGGCGGCACGGAAGGAGTCCTCCGCGCCGCCGCCGCCAGAGCCATCTCCATCGATCAACACCACCATCTCCATCGCCATTGCTGATTCCCATGATGAGGAGAGAGTAGTTCTCTCTCGAGGCTAAGGGTTCTACCGGTAGCTATGTGTTCATCTCTCTCTCTCTATGCATGATCATATTATGATCATGAGCTTGTAATCTATAGATCTACCTTGCTACTCAAGTGCTTTATTAGATATCTTCTCTCCCCATGTGTGTGAAAGTGACAGCATGCTCACCATGGTGGCACTTAGGCTAGATATTACAAATACTTGTTATGAGTTATATTTGGAGTTGGATGTCTTTATAAAATTGTGGTGTTTGTTGGACTCATCTAGTACTCAAGGTGACAGTGTGGGGTTTCTAGATGGGAAAGATGAACTTTGAGGTGTGCTGTTATAGCCCTACCATCGATTAGAGTGTTCCACCGGAGAGTAGTTAAGAGTAGTATCATAAAGAGAATATATTTATATGAGAGTGTTCACTAGTGAAAGTATGATTCCTAGGACTTGTTTCTAAGCACTGAAACACCTTTTGCTACTAGGTCTGTTACATGTTTGCTTGCTTCCATCTTTATTTCAGTTTTACTATAGTCTTTTCCACGCCATCAAGCTATTTTCTATCACCGTTACCACTTATAATTATCTATACCACTTGTATTTTACTATCTCTTCACCAAACTAGTGCACCTATACACCTGACAAGTGTATTGGGTGTGTTGGGGACACAAGAGACTTCTTGTATCTAGATTACAGGGTTGCTTGAGAGGGGATACCTTTGACCACTTCCTCCCTGAGTTTGATAAATCTTGGGTAATCCACTTGAGGGAAAACTTGATGCTGTTCTACAAACCTCTGCGCTTGGAGGCTCAACAACTGTCTACAAGAATAGAAGTACGTAGACATCACTTGTCATCACGAGACTTAACCATGATGGATGGAAAGCAGCGAACAATAGAGAATCCAACTGAACTTGATAAATAAAGCTATGCTCCTCGGCAACGGCGCTAGAAAATAGTCTTGATGACCCACAAGTATAGGGGGTGTATCGCAGTATTTTTGAGGGAAGTGAAACCCAATTTATTGATTCGACACAAGGGGAGCCAAAGAATATTTATAAGCCTTAACAACTAAGTTGTCAATTCAGCTGCACCTGGAAACAATCTTGCTCACAGCAGTTTATCAGTAGTAACAGTTTTGTAGTAGGAATAGTAAAGTAACAGTAGTAGTAAAGCAAAGACAGTAGTAACAAAAGCAGTAAACAGTGGGATTCGAGTGCGGTAGGCATAGGGATGGATGGACAGGCGTTGCATGGACAAGAAAATTCACATAGCAATCAGAACATAGGGCAATTGCAGATAAATAAGATAAAGCACCCAAGTACTAGACAATCCTAGGCATGTGTTCCATATATAGTCATACGTCTCGCAATGAGAACTTGCACAACATCTTTTGTCCTGCCAGCCCGTTTGCAGCGGGGCCTCTAGGGAACTACTGGCAATTAAGGTGCTCCTTTTAATAGAGCACCGGAGCAAAGCATGAACACTCTGTGAACACATGTGATCCTCACATCAAAGCCTTTCCCTTCCGGTTATCCCGATTTCTGTCACTTCGGGGCCATAGGTTCCGGCCAACGACGTGCGTATACAACTTGCAGATAAGACCAAGAACAATACTATCATAATGAATCAATAATAAGTTCAGATCTCAAATCATGGCACTCGGGCCCTAGTGACAAGCATTAAGCACAACAAGTCGCAACAAAGTCATAAAGCACTAATAAAAGATACTAGGCACTATGCCCTAACAATCTGATACCATTACATGAACGATCTCATCCAATCCCTACCATCCCCATAGCCTACAGCGGGGGATTACTCACTCATAGATGGGGGAAAGATGGATGGTCGATGGAGAAGCGATGGTGATGATGATGGCGATGATCTCCTCCAATTCCTCGTCCCGGCAGGGTGCCAGAACAGAGTTTCTGGTGCTGTTTCGTGGAATCTTGTGGTGGCGGCGGAGCGGAACTCCTTCTAGAAAAACGTCGAACCCCCTGAAGTTTTTAGGTCAGAAGGCCCCTTATAGGGGAAGAGTGAGGTCGAGGGGGTGCCTAGGGGGCCCACACCACCCCCTGGCGTGGCCTGACCTGGCCCGCGCCACCAGGTGGTGTGGCCACCCTAGGGCTCTTCTCCGTCTCGTATTCTGGCTCCTGGAGTCTTCGGGTGAAATAGGATTTTTGGCATATTTTTCGGGATTTTTCCTGATAGTTGATTTTCTGCACAAAAAGTAGACACCAAGGCAATTCTGCTGAAAACAGCGTCAGCTCGCATTAGTTGCATCTAAATCACAGAAGTATAGAGGAGAAACAATAGCAAAAGTGTTCGGGAAAGTAGATACGTTTTGGACGTATCATCTCCACCTTCTAGCTTTATGCACTACTTTGAGACATAGTGGCCATTCTTAGTTCCATGTGCATTGTCCCAAGACTAGTTGATTGATGCATAACTTGTTATTGCTTGTTTTAAACTATTGTATCTAGTCACTCTTATGAACTTTGAAGGTGTCCTATGCATTTATATTTGCTACTCTATTGAGGGACAAGCTGAATACTTTGATGCTATGTTTTCTTTATGTGAAACAAACAAACGACTTGCAAAGCATGTTATTCATGAATATTTTGTTTGTACCTTTTCATGTTGCATCATAGTCTCTTTGCTTATTGCTAGAACTTTGTCTTTCATGTTATGATTGAAGTACTATGATCCCAGCTTTGAATGTTTTGCAAATACTTTAGTCAAGTCTTTGATGGTGCATGTCACCTCAAAAATTATTTCTTTTATCACTTACCTACTCAAGGACGAGTAAGAGTTAAGCTTGGGGATGTTGATACATTGCAAATGTATCTATAATTTTTGATGTTCCATGCTTAGTTTTATCCACTTTCTTGTGATTTGTTCCAACTTTGGAGTACTTTTCATATGATTTCTTGGACTAACCTATTAACAAGAGCCACAGTGCCAACTACCTGTTTTCTGCTATTTTTGGTTCCAGGAAAGTCAGAAAATGAATATTCTCGGAATTGGACGGGACAAAAGCCAAAGTGCCTATTTTTCCGGAAGGGATCAAGTGCCAGAATACGAGACGGAGAGGTGCCATCCACACCACCTGGCCATGCGGCCAGGCTTGGCCCGCGCCAGGGGGTGGTCTGGCCAACCCCAGCACCCCCTCGGCCTCTCCTTCCGCCTATAAGTTGCCCTCAGGACAAAAACCCTAAGTACCCGATCAAAAATCCACGAAAGAGTCTGTAGCCGCCGTCGTCTCTGTCCCTAGATCGGGGGATCTGAAGCTCTTCTCGGCACCCTGCCGGAGAGGGGAATTCACCCTAGAGGCCTTCTTCATCACCATGCAAGCCTCCGGTGTGATGCGTGAGTAGTTTATCCTTGGACTACGGATCCATGTAGTATCTAGATGGCTGGTTTCTCCTCCTTTGTGCTTTCATGTTTAGATCTCGTGAGCTCCGTTCATGATCAAGATCATCTATTTGTAATTCATACATGTTGTGTTTGCGGGGATCCGATGGATATTGAGATGCTATTTTAGATTGATTATTGATTCTATCATGTCTTTGTTATTTGAGATCTTGCATAATTTCCGTTGTTAGTAGCTATCTTGGCCAAGTAGATGCTAGCAACTCCAAGAGTTAGTATTTATGCTCGATAGTGGGTTCATGCCTCTAGTAAACAAACAAACATCTTGCAAAGCATTGTTATTCATGAATCTTTTGTTTGTGCCTTTTCATGTTGCATCATAGTTTCTTTGTCTTATTGCTAGAACTTTGTATTTCATGTTATGATTGAAGTACAATGATCCTAGATTTGAATGTTTTACAAATACTTTGATCAAGTCTTTGATGGTCCATGTCACCTCAAAAATTATTCTTTCTTTTTATCACTTACCTACTCAAGGACGAGCAGGAGTTAAGCTTGGGGATGTTGATACATTGCAAATGTATCTATACTTTTTGATGTTCCATGCTTGGTTTTTGATACGTCCATTTTGCATCACTATTCTATGTCTTAATTCACTATTATTCATTGATATATTTCGTATTGAGAGGTGATACTTATGTTATTTCATCTATTTTTGCATGGTTGATGACTTTTGTTGCATGGACCGCTGCAGTCAGGATTCTGATGGAAAAGGTGCTGTTTGGAGGCAAAATTAGCGAAGATCAGAAAATCCAGGAAAATATACGAAAAATCCTATTTTTCTAGAAGACTAAGGATGCCAGAAGATGGAGTGGAGGTGGACCATAGGGGGCCCACACCACCCCATGGGCAGGCAGGACTAGGCCGCGCCTAGAGGTGGTGTGGCTGCCCTGGCCCACTCCAGCCTCTCCCCTCTGGCGTATATCATCCTCCCAAAACCCTAAGACTCGGGGAACGACCACAGAAAGATTCTGCCGCCTCTGCGGGGCGGAAAACACCGAGAGAGAAAGATCTCTCCGGCAGACAGATTTTTGCCAAGGGAATTCCTTCCCAGAGAGGGGAGATCGTCGCCATCAACACCACCATCAAGCTGGACTTCATCGGGATCATCATCATCATCACCACCATCATCATCATCAACACCCTCATCACCATCTCCATATTGCTATAATAATTGGGTTGAATCTTGCATAGTTCATAGGGGAAACTTTCCCGGTGTTGATTACTCTTTGTAGTTGATGCTATTGAGTGAACCATTGAATTATTGTTTATGTTCAGATTGTTATACATCATTATTCCATCTCCGATCATGATCCATATGATGTCTTGTGAGTAGTTCGTTTTGTTCTTGAGGACATGGGAGAAGTCTTGTTGTTAGTGGTGGAGTTGTGTTGAGAAATATTCAATAGATTGTTATTTAAGTTGTGGTGTACTTCTTCTAGTGGTGTCATGTGAACGTCGACTACATGACACTTCACCTATAAGGGCCTAGGGGAATGCATTGTGTATTTGGCTACTAATCATAGGGGTTTTCGGAGTGACAGAAACCTGAACCCTCGTTAGGAAACCATTGCATAAGGGACGTAAGGGTCTTAGAGTTTAAAGTTGTGGTTAGGTTTCTACCTTAATTACTTTCTTGTACTTACGGATGTTTGCAAGGGGTATAATCACAAGTATGTATTAGTCTTGGATGGGGCGGTACATTAGCATAGGTTCACCCACACAACACTTAGCAAGCTAGAGAAGATTAATCAACTATATGAAGTGAAGCACTTCACAGTCTTCCCATGTGTCCTCGAGAACGTTTGGTCATCTTAAGAAATACAACCGGCTTATCCTTTGCTGCATAAAGGATTGGGCCACTTGCTGCATTTATTCCTACTGTCTTTTATTCACTCGTACTTTGTTTACTTGCTTTATGAAAAACCCCTAAAAATCCATTTGCTAAGTATTTGCAGAGAATTCCTGATCCATACCACTAGCCAGCACCTTCTGCTCCTCGTTGGGTTCGACACTCTTACTTATCGAAAATACTGCGATACACCCCCTATACTTGTGGGTCATCAAGACTATTTTCTGGCGCCGTTGCCGGGGAGTGAAGCGCTATTGGAGAGTGGAACTGGTAAAGGAAACTTCTATTGTGAGTATTATTTACTTCTGTTAGTTGCTTTATTTTCGTTATGGATAATTCGCTGAGTTTCTTATTTGGTAAAGCTACTACCACTGCTAAGGTAGTAGATAAGCCACCACCTGCTGAGAAAGATGTTTTCAAAATACCTACAAGAATTATTGATCGTGTTATAGATAACTACTATGTTGGGGATGGAACTGTCCATCCCGGTGATCATTTACTCTTTATACACGAATTATGCGGGTTGTTCAAGTGTGCAGGTATTACTACAGATCAAGTTAAGAAGAATTTATTCTCATTATCACTGAAAGGAAGAGCTGAGGAATGGTATAAGCTGCTGAAGAATGGTCAAGCTCTGGAATGGGAGGAAATAGTGCCTCTCTTTTATTCAAAGTTTTATCCTCCTAGTGAGATTCATAAAGATCAGAATCAAATATACAACTTTTGGCCTCTTGATGGAGAGAGTACAGCTCAAGCTTGGGGGAGATTGAAGTTACTAATGCTCAAATGTCCCATTCATCAGCTCCCCAATAATATTATTATCAACAACTTTTATGCAAGGCTCCCTCTACATGACAAAGATTTATTGGATGCTTCTTGTGCTGGATCATTCACTCGTATGGAAGAAGAAGCTAAATGGGACCTTCTAGATCGTATTCAAGACAATGCTGAAGCTTGGGAGAATGACAAAGGTAGAAAGTCAGGTATAAATTATGATTATGAATGCATTGAATCTTTTATGGCAACTGATGACTTTCAAAATATTAGTAATATTTATGGTCTTGATTTGCAAGTTATTACGAATTTATTTAGAGCTTTTGCTTCCTATATCGAAATTCCAAAAAGGGGATGGAACAAATACCATGCACCTTATAAAGATATTGTTGACTATGCTCCTATTGGAAGTGCTGAGTATTGCATTATTGATCCCATCTTACCCGAACCTTATATCGAGAAGATTCCCTTCCCCAAAAAGGTAAAGGACCATCCTATGATAACTAATGTAATCACCAAAAGTGAAAAAAGAACTGTAAAACCTGATGAACAAATAAACATTGAACCTGTGGTATCAATTGTGAAAGACCTTGTCACTAAAAGCGTAGAAGATGGGCACATAGTCTTTTGTGAGGATGCTTCTAATATTGTTTCACATCCCAATAGAACTAAAAACGCTAGTGTTCCTGTGCTTTCTGTTAGAATTGGTGATCATTGATATTATGGTTTATGTGATATTGGTGCAAGTTCTAGTGCTATTCCTTATGAGCTTTACAGAGAAATTATGCATGAAATCAGTCCTTGCGAGTTGGAAGATATTGATGTGGTTATTCACCTTGCTAATAGAGAGACCATCTCTCCAATTGGTATTGTACGAGACGTGGAAGTTCTTTGTGGTAATATTAAGTACCCTGCTGATTTTCTAGTACTTGGTTTGGCTGCTAGTAAAACCTAACCTATCATTTTTGGTAGACCTTTCTTGAGTACTTGTGGGGCTATTATTGATTGCAAGAGGGAGAAAATCTTGACTAAGTTTGATGGGGAATCTTATGAGTTTAATTTTTCAAAATTTGCTAAAGAACCTTGTGAAGAGGAAACCCATAATGAGGATTTTAGGGTTGAACAACTTGCTTCTATTTCTCTTGCTCCTAACAATGCTTTGCAACAATTTATGGAAGATCATGAAAGTGAAATCTTAATGGAAGAAAGGAATGAGATTGACAGGATTCTCCGTGATCAACCTATGATGCTTAAGCAAGAGTTGCGTGTAGAAGACTTGGGTACCACGATGCCACCTAAAAAGGATCATGTTTTTGATCTAAAACCTCTCCCTGATGATCTTAAATATGCTTATATTGATGATAAAAAGATATATCCTATTATTGTTAGCGCTAAACTTTCAGGGAAGGAAGAAGAACGGTTGTTGGAAGTTTTGAGGAAACATCGAGGAGCTATGGGCTATACTCTGGATGATTTAAAAGGGATTTCACCTAGTATATGTCAGCACTCTATTAACATAGAACTAGATGCGAAGCCGGTAGTGGAGCACCAACGACGTTTAAATCCTAGGATGAAGGAAGTGGTAAGGAATGAGTTATTGAAACTCCTTGATGCTGGTATTATTTACCCTATTGCTGATAGTGAATGGGTTAGTCCTATTCATTGTGTTCCTAAAAAGGGAGGTATTACCGTTGTCCCTAATGATAATGATGAGCTTATTCCTCAAAGAATAGTGGTAGGCTATAGGATGTGCATTGATTTTAGGAAAGTCAATAAAGTTACTAAGAAAGATCACTACCCGCTTCCTTTTATTGATCAAATGTTGGAAAGGTTGTCTAAAAAGACCCATTTTTGTTTTCTTGATGCTTATTCTGTTTTCTCTCAAATTGCTGTTAAACAACAAGATCAATAAAAAACTACTTTTACTTGCCCTTATGGAACTTATGCTTATAGACGTATGCCTTTTGGTTTATGTAATGCTCCTGCTACTTTCCAAAGGTGCATGTCTGCTATCTTTCATGGTTTTGTGAGGAAATTGTAGAAGTGTTCATGGATGACTTTTCTGTCTATGGAACTTCTTTTGATAATTGTCTGCACAACCTTGATAAAGTTTTGTAGAGATGTGAAGCAACTAATCTTGTTCTTAATTGGGAGAAATGCCACTTCATGGTTAATGAAGGGATTGTTCTTGGGCATAAAGTTTCTGAAAGAGGCATAGAAGTTGATAGAGCTAAGGTTGAGGCAATTGAGAAGATGCCATGCCCAAGAGACATCAAAGGTATCCGTAGTATCCTTGGTCATGCTGGTTTCTATAGGAGGTTTATTAAAGACTTCTCTAGGATATCAAAACCTCTCACTAATCTTCTTCAAAAAGATGTACCTTTTGTTTTTGATGATGATTGTAGGGAAGCTTTTGAAACTCTTAAGAAGGCTTTAACTACAGCCCCTATTGTTCAACCACCTGATTGGAGTTTACCCTTTGAAATAATGTGTGATGCTAGCGATTTTTCTGTAGGGGCTGTCCTTGGGCAACGTATTGACAAAAAGTTAAATGGTATCCATTATGCTAGTAAGACTCTAGACGCTGCTCAAAGGAATTATGCCACTACTGAAAAGGAATTTCTAGCTGTTGTTTTTGCCTATGATAAGTTTAGGCCCTATATTGTGGACTCAAAAGTAACCATCCATACTGATCATGCTGCTATTAAATATCTTATGACGAAGAAGGACGCTAGGCCTAGGATTATTAGATGGGTACTGCTTTTACAAGAGTTTGATCTACACATAGTAGATAGGAAGGGTGCTGAAAACCCTGTAGCTGATAATTTATCTTGTTTGGAAAACATCTCTTTTGATCCTATGCCTGTTAATGATAGTTTCCCAAATGAACAGTTAGCCGCAGTAGGGGTGAGCTCGCGAGGAAGTCCTTGGTATGCTGATTATGCTAACTTTATTGTCTCCAAGTATTTGCCTCCAACTTTTACAGCTCAGCAAAGAAGAAAGTTCTTTTATGATTTGAGGCATTATTTTTGGGATGACCCACACTTATACAAAGAAGGAGTTGATGGTATTATGCGAAGATGTGTTCCAGAATATGAACAAAAAGATATATTGCATAAATGTCATGGTAGCGCCTATGGAGGACATCATGCAGGAGATAGAACTGCACAAAAGGTGCTACAATCAGGTTTCTATTGGCCTACCCTTTTTAAAGATGCAAGAAAATTTGTTTTATCTTGTGATGAATGTCAGCGTGTTGGTAATATTTCTAGACGCAATGAAATGCCTATGAACTACTCTCTAGTTATTGAACCTTTTGATTGTTGGGGATTCGACTTTATGGGTCCTTTCCCTCCTTCGAAAGGTTACACTCATATTCTTGTTGCCGTTGATTATGTTACTAAGTGGGTAGAAGCCATTCCTACAAAGAGTGCTGACGGGGAGACTTCTCTAAAAATGCTTAAGGACGTTATCTTTCCCAGGTTTGGAGTGCCTAGGTATCTCATGAATGATGGGGGTTCTCATTTCATTCATGGCGGTTTTAGGAAGACCCTCGCTAAATATGATGTTAATCACAGAATTGCTTTAGCTTATCACCCCCAAACTAGCGGGCAAGTAGAGTTATCAAATAGAGAAATTAAATCTATCTTGCAAAAGACTGTTAATAGGTCTAGAAAAAACTGGGCTAAGAAGTTGAATGATGCTTTATGGGCTTATAGAACTGCTTACAAAAATCCGATGGGAATGCCTCCTTATAAAATGGTTTATGGGAAAGCTTGCCACCTACCCATAGAATTAGAACACAAAGCTTACTGGGCAGTGAAAGAACTAAATAGAGATTGTAAGCTCGCTAGTGAGAAAAGATTATTTGACTTAAGTTCCTTAGATGAATGAAGGAGTGAAGCCTATGAGAATGCTAGGCTCTTTAAGGAAAAAGTTAAAAGATGGCATGACAAGCAAATACTTAAGAGAGAATTTCATGTTGGTGAGAAAGTTCTTTGTATAGGCCTCGTCTCAGATTTTTTGCAGGTAAGCTACTATCAAAATGGGAAGGACCTTTCATCATTGAAGAAGTATACTGTTCAGGAGCAATAAAAATTTCTTTTCTAAAAGATAATACTACACAAGTAGTGAATGGACAGCGACTCAAACACTATATTGCTGGAGATTTTTACAATGAAGATGTTGATGCTTTTCAAGTTATAACTCCAGAGAAATTTATTGAGGACCAAATTCAGAGACTTGCAGAGTCTGTTTTCATCTAGGTAACAGTTCTAGTAAGAAAAGTTCCACGAAAATACAATACAACTATATTTTTGCAGTTTTCAGTCGATAAGGAATGTTTTGAAGCGAAAAAGGGACGGAACCGGAGCCGAGGTGGCCCACACCACCCCATGGCGCGGGCCCACCCCTGGCCGCGCCACCAGGTGGTGAGGCCACCCAGGACTCTGCCTCCGACTCATTTTCTCCCAGTACCTTCCTTTTGATACGAAACTTCGTAATACATAACCCCCCAGATCCCCCGAGGTCCGTATATCGTGTTTTCGTCGTGTTTTTGTTTCGATCTGTTTCTGCCAGGACTTACTCTTTGAAGGTTTAGAAGCACAATGGTGTCTACTAAGGATAGAGGGAAGGAACCTATGGAGGAAGACCTCCAAGACCCGGGGAAGGAGAAGGAGATCAAGAGTGAAGGTGAAGAGGAGGCAAAGCACACCGGCACTACCGTTGCAATCATTGGAGTGGTGGCGAACCCTGCCAGGATCAGAAGGACTGCACAGATACCAACTAGAGGGAAGCCTCCGCGTCACTGCTTGGCACCACGGACACCTCCTCCACACACCAAGAATCCCTTCCATACCTTTATCCATAACCATGCAGGAAAAGAAGACTCCAAGTGGGAAGAATGGAAAAAGAATCACAAGAGCTGGGATCCACAAACTGAAATGATTATGGGACGTATTGAGCACAACTCGGAGTTGATTCGTACTCTCACCTTCGAGATTGAGGACTTTGGGAAATTGATCAAAGAGCTCATCAAGAGGATACCACCACCACCTAAGGAGTAATTCGTCATCAGGTTTGGCATCCCCTTGGTTTGTTCCAAGCTTGGGGGAGAGTCGCGGTATCATATCACTATCTTCTATCTTTTTACCTTATTAGTAGAGTCATAACATGAATAAAGGAGTTATTATGTAGTATGGTTTGCATTATGGAAGTGTCCCCTCTCTCGTTAGATATGTATCCCTTGGTGTGAGTTTCCGTTATGGAATATTAATGAGAAGTTCTATCATTCACTCTTTCGCAATAGCTTATGTTAGTTTTCAGTTCGTGGTTATATGATTGATCTTGTTGTTAGTATTGGTAGCACTCTGGGATCATTGAGTATTTAGTTGGTTTTGGCAAACCTGGCTCGGTCAGTAGCAACACCTTTTTGAGAGTTGAAAAGAAAAAGATAGAAGTACTCTAGAGAAAAATAATTTCATCATCTTTCTTTCTTGATTTGCTCATAAGTCTAGTATTCTCTAGTTAAGATCTTTTGTGCTTCCAAGGAAGATTGCATGTTTGTCTTTATCATTTGTATGTTTGGTTGTTTCCTTCAACTCTTGTACTTGCTACCTAGCCTTGCTAGCCAAAAACCTGTACTGAGAGGAATCCTTCTCGTGCATCCACTTCCTTAAACCAAAACCTTTGCCATTTGAGTCCACCATACCTACCTAGTAGCATTATTGCTATTCCAAGTAAATTCTTGTTTTGTCTGCCTCCCAAATTAAACTTGTTATGCGAAAATTAGTGATTAAAGCTCTCATGAACTTGATGGCACACTTTACTTTCGTGCACTTAATAAACTTGAACCATTGTGCTCACCTATGTTGCGTATATGCTTACGCTTTGTAAGTTGTCAATTAGCAGAACCATGCTGTCATGGGGAACTGATGCACTCGACGATCGATGTAGAGCTCGTTGGGAACCCCAAGAGAAAGGTATGATGAGCACAACAGAAAGTTTTCCCTCAATTATGAAACCAAGGTTTAATTGAACCAGTAGGAGCAAGGAAACACCCCAAAGGTGTTACTATCTGAGCTTTGGCAGGGCGCACTGCCGGTGCTAGTAGCAACGTGGAGACCTGCACAACACAACCACAGAACTTTCTCCCCAACTTGCGATGAGGTTGTCAATCTCACCGTGTTTTGCGGAAAACAAAGGATTAAATGTATCGAATGGAAAGAAATAAAAGTTTGCAGAAAGTAAACACAAAGAAGTAAAAAGTTGTAGATTGTATGTAAAGTAAAAGGACCGGGATCCATAGTTCACTAGAGGTGGCTCTCCTTAGATAGATAACACGCTGGGTGAACAAATTACAGCAGGGCAATTGACAAACACCGAGAAGCAATATATGCATATACTAATCATCTTGACTCCTTTGAGACTTGATTGGGCATTACAACATAATACATAGACCGCCATCCAACTGCATCTATGACTAATAATCCACCTTCAGGTTATCATCCGAACCCCCTCCAGTATTAAGTTGCAAGCAACCGATTATTGCTTTATGAACTGCGTGTAAAGTAAACAATACAATTGTTCTATGAACAAAGGATCGTTGTTTTCTACCTAGTAGCAACAACACATCTAGTACCTTAGAGATTTATGTCACTTCCCCAGATTACCAGAGGCATGAACCCACTATCGAGCATAAATACTAACTCTTGGAGTTGCTAGCATCTACTTGGCCAAGATAGCTACTAACAACAGAAAGCATGCAAGATCTCAAATAACAAAGACATGATAGAATCAATAAACAATCTAAAATAGCATCTCAATATCCATCGTATCCCCCCAAACACAACATGTATGAATTACAAATAGATGATCTTGATCATGAACGGAGCTCACAAGATCTAAACATGAAAGCACAAAGGAGGAGAAACCAGCCATCTAGCTACTACATGCATCCGTAGTCCAAGGATGAACTACTCACGCATCACACCGGAGGATTGCATGGTGATGAAGAAGGCCTCTAGGGTGAATTCCCCTCTCCGACAGGGTGCCGGGAAGAGCTTCAGATCCCCCCGATCTAGGGACAGAGACGACGGCGGCTACAGACTCTTTCGTGGATTTTTGATCGGGTACTTAGGGTTTTCGTCCCGAGGGCAACTTATAGGCGGAAGGAGAGGCCGAGGGGGTGCTGGGTCGGCCAGACCACCCCCTGGCGTGGGCCAAGCCTGGCCGCGCGGCCAGGTGGTGTGGCCGGCCCCTGGCCCCTCTCCGTCTCGTATTCTGGCACTTGATCCCTTCCGGAAAAATAGGCACTTTGGCTTTTGTCCCGTCCAATTCCGAGAATATTCATTTTCTGACTTTCTTGGAACCAAAAACAGCAGAAAACAGGTAGCTGGCAGTGTGGCTCTTGTTAATAGGTTAGTCCAAGAAATCATATGAAAAGTACTCCAAAGTTGGAACAAAACACAAGAAAGTGGATAAAACTAAGCATGGAACATCAAAAATTATAGATACATTTGCAATGTATCAACATCCCCAAGCTTAACTCCTGCTCGTCCTCGAGTAGGTAAGTGATATAAGAAATAATTCTTGAGGTGACATGCACCATCAAAGACTTGATTAAAGTATTTGCAAAACATTCAAAGTTAGGATCATAGTACTTCAATCATAACATCAAAGACAAAGTTCTAGCAATAAGCAAAGAGACTATGATGTAACATGAAAAGGTACAAACAAAAGATTCATGAATAACATGCTTTGCAAGATGTTTGTTTGTTTCACATAAAGAAAACATAGCATAAAAGTATTCATCTTGTCCCTCAATAGAGTAGAAAATTTAAATGCATAGGACACCTTCAAAGTTCAAAAGAGTGACTAGATACAATAGTTTAAAACAAGCAATATCAAGTTATGCATCAATCAACTAGTCTTGGGACAATGCACATAGAACTAAGAATGTCCACTATGCTCTCAAAGTAGGTGCATAAAGGTAGAAGGTGGAGACTCAATATAATGGTGGAAGAAAGGCCTTTTATAAAAAGTAGGGATTCAAGTGCATAATGCTTGACGAAGTATAAGTTAGAAATCTCATGTCCCTTGTATACGAGGGTCGCTCCTCATGCTACTCAAGTTTAGTCACCGGTAAGTTCTTGTCATCGTAAGTACATGTGTATCATTGAGAACCACCAACGGGGTACCCCTTGCCTGATGATACGGAAGAATCCCCATATCAAAATGACAAGGCAAGAAGACAACTAGCATCTTAGCATTCTTCTTATTTACCATGGGAATATGGTGCTTTTTTCTCTCTTTCCTCTTTTCATAATCCCTTTTTTTCTCTTTTCTCTTTTTTTTCTCAATATAGGAATCTTTTTTTAATAAGAAGAATGCTTCATAGACAGCTCATTATGGTTACGCTGCAGGTTTCCACCATGTCAGCATGGATTAGACCAGCGGCCCAGGCGTATCTCTAACACATATACATAACTCCATGGACTTATAAGCTCTCCTTTCATTTCACACCGACGACATCCGTATACAAAAGAGCATGATATGAACTAGGTACAAGTACCAAGTGCAATGTTGAAAGTGTTCCCCATGAAAGCATGGTTCTGCTAATTCCCAACAAATAAGTGCAAGCATATACAACATAGACGACACAATGGTTCAAGTTTATTAAGGGCAAGAAAAGTAAAGTGTGCCATCAAGTTCGTGAGAGCTTTAATCACTAGTTTTCTCATAACAAGTTTAATTTGGAAGGTAAACAAAAGCATGAATGTACTTGGAATAGCATAAGCTAGTAGGTAGGTATGGTGGACTCTTTGGAATAACTTGGTTTAGGGAGTTCGATGCATGAGTGGAACTCATACTTGGTTGTGGAGGTTAGCAAAAGACTGGGAGGGACAAACTAAGAGAGAAATAATGGCTATAATCATGTAGAGCGACAAAACACCATTGATCAAAGCATAAAGTGATACTACAAGTTGAAAACTAAAGGATCATAAAGGCTATGGTGACTTGAGATAGTCATAACATGGTGTGAGCATGCGCCAAGTCAACCCAAATAAAGCATCAAAGGAGAATACCACAATACTATGCTTTAATATGCTAAAACAACGCATGATTCATCCAAGGCACATTAAGCAATCTCAATTGTTTATAACAAGTCATGCTACAGCAAAGAATACTAAGCATAAAGCCAAAACAATATCAAGCATGGCATGACAAAGCATAGGCCACAGTCAAAAACGAGCTCTTTTTACCACATAAGCATGAACGTTCCTACTCTTTTCCAAACCAAACCAAACTATTTGCAAACCAATGTATGAAAGAGGGGGTCCAACCAATTCATTCAGAAAACTAAGCAAACCAAAGCAAACGAAAAACGAAAACGAAAAATAAGACGCTCCAAGAAAAACGCAACTGTGCATGAAACAATAAAAATGAAGCGTTTGGAAGAAACCTGGGATTTTTATTGATGAAGAAGGGGATGCCTTGGGCATCCCCAAGCTTTGACGCTTGTACTTCTTGGATATTTCTTGGGGTGACACACGTGGAATCCCCAAGCTCGAGCTTTAGTCCATCCTTCATCTCATTACTCATTCCTTCCATACACCTGAAATTTTTCCTTCATACAAAACTTCACACAATCTTTATTAGCAACATTAGTGCACTCAAGATAAATAAGTCTTAAGGTTCAGTTCTAACACCAAATAAACTTCCATTAGAACACTAGCTACTGTAGAACTTCCCTCAAAAAGCTCAATTCCCCAAAAGAACTCAAAAGGGAACCAACAAGAAGCAAATGCAGAAAATGGCAGAAATCTGTCAAAACAGACCAGCAGGTTAAGACGAATTTTTTCGAAGACCTTCTGTTGCTCAAATAAAAAAGTGTTGAACTAATGAAAGTTAGATAACAACCTGGGAAGAAGCACAAAAATGCACGCCTCAAAAAGACGTTCAGAGATTTTACACGAATTTTACGGTGAAGCACATGAATCTGTTTCGGGACAGCAACTTTCCCAATCATTACTTCTCTATCATTAGAGGTTACTCTTGGCACAAAAAGCAAATAAAAAATATAAGGAGAGGTTATTACAGAGGTAATAACTTCCAAGACTCATCTAAAACTTTTTGGTTATCTCCCAATAAGTACTTTTCTTTAACGCCTTTAAGTTAGGCATGATAGTTTGAGAAGATACTCACATAAGGAATATGAATTGAAGTAAAAGAGAGCATCAAGAAGCAAATTCAAAACACCTTTAAGTCTAACCCACTTCCTATGCATAGGAATCTTATACGCAAATAAACTCACAAAGAACAAAGTGACAGGCATAAGAAGATAAAACAAAAGTAACTTCAAAACTTTCAGCACATAGAGAGGTGTTTCAGTATCATGAAAACTTCTACAACCATATTTTCCTCTCTCATAATAATTTCTAGTAGCCTCATGAATAAACTCAACAATATAACTATCACATAAAGCATGCTTTTCATGATCTACAAGCACTAGAGCTTTATTATAAACATTTTCAAAAGGATCCTTAGGAACATAACATTCATCCTCCTTTAGTAAGCATGGGGGACAATCAAATATTTTAAGGGGTAAAGAGTTACTCACATTAGAAGGTAGGCATGGGTAGGTCCATTCTTCCTCCTTTTGTTCATCACTCTCCTCCTCTTTTTCATCTAATGAGCTTTCAAGTTCAGCAATTTCTTCTTCCATAGGCTCCTACAAGGCATTAGTCTCTTCCATTGGTGGAGAGCATCTATTAAGATATTCAAGAATATAGCCATTTTCTTCCTTGTAGTTATCAACGCAAAATTTAAGTATATCATAAACCTCATATTTATAAGGTGCATCATCAATATTTTCAAGCAAATAAGCAAGTTCGAATGCACCCTTCCAAGCAATAAATTCTTCAATTTGTTGCACATCATAAAAGTCATATTTTCCCTTAACATAAGAAGATATGGTAACATTATCATTATACTCACATTGAAAAGGGAGGTGTTTATACCTCCTACAACAACAAGATTTATCAAATCAATAAGTAACATTATAAGTAGAGCACACGTTTCTAGCAATGATATTTAATTTATCAATTTGTTCCCATAAGTGTTTCCCTTTTTGTGACAAGCGGTGTTCCTTATAATAATATTTTTGTTCTTCCGTGAACCCACCTTGCCAATAAGATTCAGTTTCAAAGAAACCAACCATTGATAGAAAGCATGATAAAGCAAGACAATAACAGACCAATGAAAATAACAACTATAGTAGGAACTAATTTTTTGTGTTTTTGATAAAGAAACAAGAAAACAAAACAAAAGTAAACTAAGAAAAACAAAAATAACAAAGTAAAGAGATTGGTTATGAGGGACTCCCCTTGTGAAGATGTCCTTGACTCCCCGGCAACGGCGCCAGAAAAATGCTTGATGCCTCTGTGTATGGCGCCCAGAAAAGTGTTGGTGCGATGTTGATGTAGAGCTCGTTGGAAACCCCAATAGGAAGGTATGATGAGCACAGCATGCAAGTTTCCCTCAGTATGAAACCAAGGTTTAATTGAACTAGTAGGAGCAAGGCAACACCCCAAAGGTGTTACTAGTTGAGCTTTGGCAGGGCGCACTACTAGTGCTAGTAGCAACGTGGAGACCTGCACAACACAACCACAGAACTATGTCCCCACCTTGCGATGAGGTTGTCAATCTCACCGTGTTTTTCGGAAAACAAAGGATTAAACGTATCGAATGGAAAGAAGTAATAGTTTTCAGAAAGTAAACACAAAGAAGTAAAAGATTGTAGATTGTATGTAAAAGACAAGGACCGGGATCCATAGTTCACTAGAGGTGACTCTCCTTAAGATAGATAACATGCTGGGTGAACAAATTACAGCGGGGCAATTGACAAACATTGAGAAAGCAATACATGCATATACTAATCATCTTGACTCCTTTGAGACTTGATTGGGCATTACAACATTATACATAGACCACCATCCAACTGCATCTATGACTAATAATCCACCTTCAGGTTATCATCCGAACCCCCTCCAGTATTAAGTTGCAAGCAACAGATTATTGCTTTATGAACTGCCTGTAAAGTAAACAATACAATTGGTCCATGAACAAAGGATTGTTGTTTTCTCCCTAGTAGCAACAGCACATCTAGTACCTTAGAGATTTTTGTCACTTCCCCAGATTACTAGAGGCATGAACCCACTATCGAGCATAAATACTAACTCTTGGAGTTGCTAGCATCTACTTGGCCAAGATAGCTACTAACAACGGAAAGCATGCAAGATCACAAATAACAAAGACATGATAGAATCAATAATCAATCTGAAATAGCATCTCAATATCCATCGGATACCCGCAAACACAACATGTAGAATTACAAATAGATGATCTTGATCATGAACGGAGCTCACAAGATCTAGACATGAAAGCACAAAGGAGGAGAACCGTCCATAGCTACTACATGGATCCGTAGTCCAAGGATGAACTACTCACGCATCACACCGGAGGCTTGCATGGTGATGAAGAAGGCCTCCAGGGTGAATTCCCCTCTCCGGGAGGGTGACGGGAAGAGCTTCAGATCCCTCCCGATCTAGGGATGGAGATGACGGCGGCTACAGACTCTTTCATGGATTTTTTGATCAGGCACTTAGGTTTTACGTCCCGAGGGCATCTTATAGGCGGAAGGGGAGGCCGAGGGGGTGCCAGGGGCCACCACACCACCCCCTGGCGCGGGCCCAGCCTGGCCACGTGGCCAGGTGGTGTGGCCGGCCTCTGGCCCCTCTCCGTCTCATATTCTAGCATCTGATGAGTTCCGGAAAAATAGGCACTTTGGCTTTTGTCCCGTCCAATTCCGAGAATATTCATTTTCTGACTTTCCTGGAACCAAAAACAGAAAAAAAAACAGGCAATTGGCACTGTGGCTCTTGTTAATAGGTTAGTACAAGAAATCATATGAAAAGTACTCAAAAGTTGGAACAAAACACAAGAAATTGGATAAAACCAAGCATGGAACATCAAAAATTATAGATACATTTGCAATGTATCACTTATATTCTTGCATTATATAAGTTGTGAATTTGCAGAACCATGTATCATGGAGAACGCTTTCAACATTGCACTTATTATTCAGTTGATATCATGTTCTTTTGCTTATGGATCGCGGCGGTGTGAAATAAAAGGGGAGCTTGTAAGCTCATGGAGTTTATATGTATGTTAGAGAAACGTCTGGGGGCTAGCCTAAGCCATGCCTAATCATGGTGGAAACTTGCAGCATAAGCATAGTGAGCATTCTATGAAGCATCCTCAATAAAAACATATGCAAATAGCAAAGAAAAAGATCGATGAGATGCTCATTGTCATTTTGATATGGGATAGCTCTTGTATCATTGATACATTGCAAATGTATCTATAATTTTTGATGTTCCGTGCTTAGTTTTATCTACTTTCTTGTGTTTTGTCCACACTTTGGAGTACTTTTCATATGGTTTCTTGGACTAACCTATTAACAAGTGCCACAGTGCCATTTGCCTGTTTTCTGCTGTTTTTGGTTCCAAGAAAGTCAGAAAATCAATATTCTCGGAATTGGACCGGACAAAAGCCAAAGTTGATATTTTCCCGGAAGACTCACAGAGCCAGAAGGAGAGTTGGAGAGGGGCCACAGGTTGGCCACACCACCCCATGGCGTGGGTCCCCCCAGGCCGCGCCAGGGCATGGTGTGGGCCCCCTGGCTGCCCACCGACCTTGCCCTCTGGCCTATAAGAAGCCTCCCGAGGCATAAACCCTAGATAGTCAAGCCTCCAGCCACGAAAAGTTCCGCAGCGCCACCGCCACCGAAGGGGAGATTCGGGGGACAGAAAGTCTCTGTTCCGGCACCCTGCCGGGGCGGGGAAGTGCCCCCGGAGCCATCTCCATCGATCTCCACCACCATCTCCATCACCATTGCTGATTCCCATGATGAGGAGAGAGTAGTTCTCTCTCAAGGCTAAGGGTTCTACCGGTAGCTATGTGTTCATCTCTCTCTCTATGCATGATCATATTGTGATCATGAGCTTGTAATCTATAGATCTATTCTGCTACTCAAGTGTTTTAATGAATCGCTGCTCTCCCCATGTGTGTGAAAGTGACAGCGTGCTCACCATGGTGGCACTTGGGCTAGAGATTACAAATACTTGTTATGAGTTATATTTGGAGTTGGATGTCTTTATGAAATTGTGGTGTTTGTTGGACTCATCTAGTACTCAAGGTGACAGTGTGGGGTTTCTAGATGGGAAAGATGAACTTTGAGGTGTGCTGTTATAGCCCTACCATCGATTAGAGTGTTCAACCGGAGAGTAGTTAAGAGTAGTATCATAAAGAGAATATATTTATATGAGAGTGTTCACTAGTGAAAGTATGATTCCTAGGCCTTGTTTCTAAGCACTGAAACACCGTTTGCTACTAGATCTGTTACTTGTTTGCTTGCTTCCATCTTTATTTCAGTTTGCCTTTAGTCTTTTCCACGCCATCAAGCTATTTTCTATCACCGTTACCACTTATAATTATCTATACCACTTGTATTTTACTATCTCTTCGCCGAACTAGTGCACCTATACACCTGACAAGTGTATTGGGTGTGTTGGGGACACAAGAGACTTCTTGTATCTAGATTGCAGAGTTGCTTGAGAGGGGATACCTTTGACCACTTCCTCCCTGAGTTTGATAAACCTTGGGTGATCCACTTGAGGGAATACTTGCTGCTGTTCTACAAACCTCTGCACTTGGAGGCCCAACAACTGTCTACAAGAATAGAAGTGCGTATACATCAATCATGGGGCAAGGGGTACCTCGTTAGCGGTCCTCCATGATACACATGTACTTACAATGACAAGAACTTACTAGTGACTAAAGTTGAGTAGCATGAGGTTTCGTACTCGTAAGTAAGGGGCATGAGATTTTCAACTTATAACTTGTCAAGCATATCTTCATATTTGTGTCACTTTAACCTTAATCACCTCAAGATGCTTATGATAGGGGAAATGAGAGTTGAAAACTAATAAGTACCATAATTTTTGGAAGCTCTTTATCAGACTTAAATCCCTGCTTCCCTTTGTGAAGGGTCTTTCTTTTTTACTTTTATGTTGAGTCTCCATCTTCTACATTTATGCACCTATTGAGAGAGCATAGTGGTCATTCTTAGTTTAATGTGCATTGTCCCAAAACTTGTTAATTGATTCATAACTTTAATATTGATTGTTCTTAAATTAATTGTATCTAGTCACCCTTATGAACTTTGAAGGTGTCCTATGCATTTATGTTTTGCTATACCATGAGGGACAAGCTGAATACCACTCTTATTATGTTTTTTATATGTGAAACAAACAAACTTCTTTCAATGCATTGATATTCATGATCTTTTGTTTGTACCTTTTGATATTACAACATAGTTGTTATGTCTTATTGTTAGAACTCAATTTTTCATGCTTATGTTTAGAGTACTTTGATCCCAGCTGCAATGCTTTTACAATAATGATGATCAAAATTGTGTTGGCTGCATGTCACCTCAAAAATTATATTGCTTTTATCGTTTACCTACTCGAGGACGAGCATGAACTAAACTTGGGGATGTTCATACGTCCATAACGTATCAATATTTTTTGATGATTTTATGCTAATAGTATGCTTTTGACGCTTCTTTTTATATAAAGTTTATGATTTATTTGGACTAACCTACTAACGGTTGCAAAAGTGAACAATGTTCTTGTTTTATATTTTGATGTGTAGGAATTACCAAGAATACAAGTGAAAACTTTGTTGGAGTCAAATGGGGATTTTTCAGAAATCTGTCTCAGAACTATTTTTGAAGATGGTAACTTTTAAGATTGAAGATGGCGTCAAACAGAAAAAATTTCAACTACAAAGTTGTTGAAAATTTCACGACAAACGTTCTGGATATAAAATTTAGCTGATTCCAAGTTCGGACAGACCCGCTAGACCCGATTTACTGCAGCCCAAGATGGGGTGACGGGAATCCGACAAGCTATATAAAGGGAGAAAACCTAATTCACCTAGGGCATCTCCACCCACAAATTTGCAGCTACCAAAGCCATGTTTTTTCCTCCCCCATGGATCTCATATCCATGGGGGAGGGTTCCCAAGAAGCCATAAAGGAAGGGGGCTAAGGGGCGGTGCTCCCACATGATACCGGCGGCGGGGAAGGAGTCCCCCGCGCCGCCGCCGCTGCCCTCTTCACCATCTTCACCGTCATCTCCATCACCTAATCCTCCTACTATGCAGTGGTTCATCCTCTCACACACCTCTGTATCGTCCTATGTAAACATGGTGTTTGATGTTATAAGTTATAATCCTATGATCTATGTCATGTTTGTTTAGTTTCTTTGTTTTTAGATTGAATGGTTGAACGTCTTTGGTTCATTAAAGTTGTATGTTGATATGGTCCAGTCCTTTAGTGTCCATTATATTTGTCCGTGCATGGATTAAACATCATAGGGTTTGTAGTATGTGTAAGAGGAAGGGGAAGTTCTGCCGGAGTGACAGAAACCTGAGAACGCGAACCGAAACGTTGCACATATGGGAGTAAGAGGACCATTAAACTTAAGGCTGTGGTTGGGGAAACCTTAATGTGTTGTTAGTAGGTACGGATGTTTGCTAGCAAGTCAATCATATTGTACATGTAATTCCAAGTAGTGAAGCGCATGTATATTTAGCCTCTCCCACATAGAAAACTGCATCGAAGACAATGAACCCGATTTATTCGCTAATTAAACTTGGACAAAGCCACCACAATTACCACCACGATTTCACACTCATGGTTCAGTTAGTTTAGTGCATTTTATTGCTGCAACAACTAACTTTACTTTCTTGTTAATTATTATCATGCAAAGCTATCTCTAGTACTCGTATTGTTTCTCTCGTTTTATTTTCTAGATAATGCAAACGTTTAGTATGCATAGAGTTATATCAGTGGTTGATAGAACTTGAGAGAACATTCATCCTACCTTTAGGTTCTCGTTGGGTTCGACACTCTTACTTATCAAAAAGTCTACACACGATCCCCTATACTTATGGGATATCAGCTGTATGTGAGGGATTTACTTGGGATTAACGGTGACATCACTATGAATATCATTAGTTCTCTTTCTTCTATGGATGGGACTAGTAGGTTATTGCTATAAGCGGTTGTGCAGGCAATAGCAATTATGGATGAACTGCCCACATATAATTTATCTTGCTCTAACAATTACATGCATACTTTATTTATATCTTTTATTCCCATCAGGTATTTTGCACAACTACAGGTAAAACAGAACGCCCTAGGCCCTCCCTCTCCATCACCGACAAAAACAAAAAAACGCAAACTATTGGTCCGGTAAAAACACAAAAGGAATTCTAAAACTCCCGAAGACCCGTTAAAGTAACTTCACTACGCATTCGCTTCGCGAGGATTCGATAACCTAGGTCTACTAGGAAAAAAGAAGCTATACTACATTCGTAATCCAGATCGAAGGTATCATGTACTCCTCATGACTGACTAGAGGCTACATTTTGACATATTTCTGTACTATCTCACCCAATGGCGCATCTTCATACAAATATTGACCAAGAGACATACCTGCTCCGGCAACATTTTATTTGGCCTACTCTACAATGATACCTATTTGTCTAGCAGCAACTTTGGTTCTGGGGTCCAGTAATTGCATGTCCTTATCCATATCGGCTCTGAAGTCCTTGTCGATATCGGAACTCACTATGAGCGGGGGGGATTAATTTTATTGTTGTCCGAGCTAGGGAATTTGTGTCCCGCGTTTTGCACTTGTTTTTGTGTTCTGCTTAGACTTGGCAGTTCTTGCCTGCTTAATAATTTCATGGTTATAGTCTGAATGCAGATTCATCGATATTTGGGATGTTTCTCAAGAAAGAACTTAGCCCACTTTTTGGTTTTTTCATCAAATATCTACTTTGGCTCCGTGCAAAAAAAAGCCCTATTATAGGCAGCCACTTCTGCGATGTTTTTCTCATCAGTACTATCATAAGGTCTCTTGGGAAGAGCCGGCGGGATGTCGATTATCTTCGTCATACTACCTTTGTTCTGAATGGGGCATGAGGGAGCGGCGGCCTTCCGTTTTTTTAACGACGTAGTATTGCGGCCTTCTGACTGGAGCTGCCCCGGCCTCCTAGCCGTTGGAGCCAGGACGAACTAGGACTAGTGCTCACACTAGTCCCGACCCATAACCCACATGGGACTAGGGACAGAATTGGATCCGAATCGAAGCCATGTTTCTAGTAGTGTTACGCCATTATAGTTCAGAGTCTTAGTGTTTCCACCCCCTCTAAATTTTGATCTTAACACAACTTGTAGGCTTAGTGTTGTGCATGTTGCTAGATCTTCTTTTACACAATTAACCAACGACAGCTGGCACATACCCTTTTCACAATGGGAGCCAGTTCTGGAGGACGTGGCAGTAGACGATGGTTGTTGGTAGCACCATGAAGTGAATTGCTTGGTACCGATGCTTTGGTGTTGCTTTGCTTGTACTGACCGATGTATTGTACGGTACATTAATTTAGATAAATATGAGTTGTCATGGTTATGAGTACTACTAGAATGCTAGTGGTTGCATGATTATCAAGAAAAGTAGGTAAATGCTCCTTCCCGGTTTTTGGTAGTTCCCACTCATTTGAACTCGTCGACTTAACAGCCATCCTACTCATGTCATTGATTACCATTCAAGTATTGGTTTTTTTTTTGAACGGGATGGGCCTTGAGGCCCAGGAAGCTTCCATTAAACCAAGCGGTGATACAAAGTTACAGCCAGGTCCATAAGTATAGGGGAAATGAGAGATAAGGCTAACCCAATTACAAAGAAGACCTTGGTAGAAAATCAGAAAAGCAATCCGATCCTTGGTCTTCAACACCGCAGCGGAGTGACTAACAAGCACAAGGGTCAACATCGCTACCGGGGAACATGCCACTTGGGGCGGCGTCAGCCATGGTTCCTGTGTCGTGGCCAGAGAATATCCTGAGGAAGGAGCTCGGGCTACGATTGCTTCTGAGCCTGGAGCGGCTTCTTGCGTCATAGGTAGCGGCGACGGACTTCTTCGATCGTCACTGAAAACTCTAGAAATCATAGCTTCTAGGGTGAAGCTCGCAGTGAACCGCGGAGAGCAGGTCGCACCGGCCCTCTTGTCGGCGAGGTGACTATCTTGGGGGACCGCAAGCCATCAATCCCATCCGAACCCTGCCTCACCCTAGT
Organism: Avena eriantha; assembly: GCA_910589775.1. NCBI lineage: Eukaryota > Viridiplantae > Streptophyta > Magnoliopsida > Poales > Poaceae > Avena > Avena eriantha. Next base: position 25,599,442 of record OU342741.1, read on the forward strand.
ATCGGCAGAGCCTCCACCCTCTCCCTCGCGGCCACGGCCGGCCGAGAGGATGGAGACCCGAGACACATCACCAGGAGGAAGGCAGGGGCGATGAAGATGCTTATTGGAAGAGGGCCTCGCCTAGAAAAACCGCTCGGGTGACCACCACCATGGGGGTACCGCCGAGCGATTGGAGAGGATCCACCTAGCACCGCGCCAAAGCGCATGAGCGGCATGGAAGCCCGGCTCCCTCACAGAGTTGCCAACCTCATCGGTATTCCCCTCATCCCCCCTGCCACCTCAGCCCGCCAGAAGGACAAAGAGCATCAGCAAGGCAGAACAGACATGAGAGAGGCAGAACTTGGATTTATTAACGGAGACACGAGTGGTGAAGAGCTGTGCTGACCCCTCCATCCACCGGAGATCTTCAGCCACCAACCACCACCACAAGATCCACAGGATCTGGCCAGGAGAAGCCTACGATTTACTCCAAACAACTGGCATAGAGCCAAAATATGAAGATCTACCACCTACATCTACGTCGGCGCCTTCCCCTCTCCATCTCCAACCGGCAGAGCCGCCTTAGAGGGTTCGGGGTTGGCCTGGAAACTCTCGGTCAACGAAGACTCGAGAAGGGGTGGGGGAGAGATGGGTCTAAGTTCTCTTCCATTCAAGTATTGGTGGAAATGTAGATCAAGACCTATTAGGAATTTATAGAGAGGAAGAAGCTACACACGCAAAGCCTGGCCGGCGCACCAAGGCGCATCCATCTCTTTTCTATTTGTAGCAGCATGAGAAAGACACATCCATATTGTCACTATGGGAATCGGCCAGTTTGCCGATGGCTATAAGCTACACCGATGGCCATATGTCGGGGCCGTCGGCGTATCTACAGGGAGGCCAACGGCCAGGCAAAGACCGTCGGCTTAGCAAAGCCGTCGACAAAGCGTTATGTAAACTAGGTCGAGGGACGTCGTCAACGTAACTAAACCGTTGGCGTATCGGACGCTAGGTCGAGGGGTGCCATCGGCGTAGCTACGACCATCGTCGTTTCACCCATCCACGTGTCACTGGCGCACCCACAGTTGACCGAGGGTCGACGCCGTCACAGAGACGCCAACGGCCTAACGACCGGCCATTAGGCGTATCTATTTTTCTTATTTTTTCTCCTAGTTCCAATTGAGTTTACATTTCATTGTTTCTATTGTCTAGAATAAAATAGTATAAAGGTTTTAAATCTTTAAAAATATTATGACCAAAAATATTCTCACATAAAATGATGAACAAAAATAGGCTAGGGGGTAGACCTGCGGGGCCCGCGGACTAGGGTTTCGTTGGAAAATGACCGCCAGAGTGTTAGAATCTCACGAAAACTTGCACGTGGCATTAGAATATTCCACAAGTGTGTTGGAAGTTCCATAGATCCAATTTTTAGCTCCCGGGTGTGACCGTGTTCACACATATGCGTTGACACTCACCAAAGTGTTATACCCCGTAGGAGGAAACTCCCGCTACGAGTCAAACAAAGGAAAAAAGGTGGAATCTTGAGATCAACTTTGGCTACCCATGTTTCTATGTACTAAACGAACCTAAAAACAGTCCATTGGTTAACCCTCTTACAAAGAAAGCTAGGGGGTAAACTTGTGGGGCCCACGGACTAGGGTTTCGCTAGAAAATGACCGCCGGAGCGTCGGAATCTCATGAAAACTTGCATGTGGCCTTAGAATATGTGCAAAAGTGTGGTGCAATTACGTAGATGCAATTTCTAGCTCTCGGGTGTGACCGTGTTCACATGCATGCATTGACACTCACTGAAGTACTATACCCTGTAGGAGGAAAGCCCCGCTATGAGTCAAGCGAAGGGAAAATGGTGGAATCTTGAGATCAACCTTGGTTTCCCATATTGCTATGTACTAGACAAACCTCAACAAACAAAAAAATCCATTGGTCAGCCCTCGTACGGAGAAAGCTAGGGGGTAGATCATCCGGGGGCCACAGACTAGGGTTTCACTAGAAAATGACCGCCGGAGCGTCCGAATCTCACGAAAACTTGCATGTGACCATAGAATATGTCCACAAGTGTGGTGCAAATTCCATAGATGCAATTTCTAGATCCCGGGTGTGACCGTGTTCACACACATGCTTTGACACTCACCGAAGTGTCATACCCTGTAGGAGGAAACTCCCGCTACGAGTCAAATGGAGGGAAAACGGTGGAACCTTGAGATCAACCTTGGTTTCCCATATTGCTATGTACTAAACAAACAAAAAATACATTGGTCAATCCTCGTATGGAGAAAGTTAGGGTGACGAGGGTTTAACTCATCAATGCCCATTGTTATGGACTTGGGTTTTGGAGAAGGAGGGAAACGCTGGAAGTCTCGATCGGCTAACAGACAAGCACACAGGGACGCAAGGTTTACCCAGGTTCAGGCCTCATAGAGGACCCTACTCCTGCTTGTCTGCTCTTGATTGATGATGATCCGAAGGATTACAATGTCGCCGATGGCGGTGTCGTGCAGATTGGATCTGGCGTATGAGAGATCGTAGATCTATCTATTGTCTATTGTGGGAGTCGCAATGTCTAGATCTATTGCGGCGTAGCGTGTTGGGGGAGAGGATGCCTTCTCGTTGGACCCTCCTAGCCTTTATATATGGGGAGGCTAGGTCTCAGGTACCAATACAAGTTGGTTTACAAGTCAGAGTTCGTATCTAGTCTAGTCTTGTACTTTCCTTGTCTTGTTATGCCAGGAGTCTATGTCCTTGTAGGCTTCGTATCAGTCGAACCGTCATAGGCGTCATGTACCTTGGCAATTCGTCGAGTGGGCCTTCCGTCGAGCCGCACCAGGTAGGCTATAGTCGAGTGCCTATTGGGCATACCCATGTTAGTAGCCCCCGAGTGTCCATGTGAATCGTAGATTCGGATGGAGACTCAGAAGTCTTGAGTCTTGCATTAGGATGTCGGAGTCGACAATTATGTCAAGTGCGAAGCACTTCACCCGGAAGTTCATCGGGTCAGTCGAATTTATAGTAGTTCATAGGGATGATGAAAGGGCATTTATGCCCTTCCTATTATTTTGATGTTTGTTGACAACACTTGGATAGGTTAATCTGTTGTTAAATGTTGCAGGAGATATCAGATTGTTGAGAGTTGTTGCTTTAAGGAAAAGAGCTCCCCTGGATCCTGTCTATGCTATGAAACCTGTCCCAACCGGACTGTCCGGCTGATCTTCACCGGAGTGTCCGTCCCAGGCCGGACTGTCCGGTTGGATCCGTCCGGACTTTCCGCCCCTGGGATGTGGGCGTCTTTCCTGGACATTCAGAACACCATATCGGACTCCTCACGGACACGGTCCAGAATCTGGCCGGAATCTTCTCTGGCCGGAGTGTCCGGTGAGTTTGCCCCGGAGTGTCCGGCCTAGGGGGCTTATCGATCTTCCTGGACATTCAGAATGCCTCATCGGACTCCTCCCGGACTTGATGCGGACACAGGCCAGAAACTTTGCCACGCCGGAGTATCCGGCGGGTGTCAACCGGAGTGTCCGGCTGGGCCGGACTGTCCGGCTTGTATTTGCCAAACTGTCCGGGGTAAGTGGCTCCCAACGGCTCTAATTCCAGGGGCCCTATAAATAGGCCCCTTCTTCTACCTTGGAAGCTGCTCGTCAAGTTCAAGAAAAGCATCACCATTTGAGCCACCAAATCCACAAGAACTCTTCGCCCAACAATCCAAAGCCGTTGATCTTTGGAGAATCGAAGGAGGAGGCCTTGATCTACTACTTCACCAAGAGAGATTTCCATTTCCCCCTCATTCACTTGAGGGCCCCTTGTGATTTGGTCTTACAAGCTTGTCTTTGATTGTTTTACAGCTTGCTTGTATTCGGGAGCCTCCAATTAGGTTGTGGATGTGTGCCTCGAACTTGTTGTAAAGGTGTCGGCTTCCACCTCGAAGGTTGTCGTTATAGTGGAAGGTGAATCAAACCCCTTGGGGTGAGGTTCATCGGAGAACAAGGGAGGCCTCTCGTGGCATTGGTGGTTTGATACCACCCCCTCTCCAAACGTAGACGTACTTCCCTTCGAAAGGAAGGAACTACGGGAAACAAATCCTTGTGTCTCCGAGCGCTCCACTTTGGTTACCTCTATCCTTTGCCGCACTTTACATCTCTAGTTCTTGCATAGTTCTGTGCTAGTTGACATATAGGTAAATTCACCTTAGTTGCATAATCTAGAGAATTTACCTTTTGTGTCAAACCCTAATTTGATTAAGAGTAAAATTTGGAGTAGCACCTATTCACACCCCCCTCTAGGTGCCCATACGATCCTTTCAATTGGTATCAGAGCCTCGGCTCTTTATTCGGGCTTAACCGCCTAAGAGATTATGGCCACCACCGGGGAAGGAGAAAGTGAGGATAGCCATTCGGTGACCATGGTAGATATCAAGAAGTTGGAAACAAGCTTGAGCTCTACCTTGGGCAACGAGATCCAACAATTGCGTCAACTCGTTGAGCAACTTGTTAAGGACAAGCAAACCTCACCTTCTCCCTCTCCAGAGGAAACACCACCTAACCCAAAGGCTAAGCCCTTGGAGGAGGTGGCGGGGGATGAACATAATTCCACTAACTCCACCACCAAAAGGGGTGATGGGAAAGAAGAGTTCCATGCGGTCCCCGGATGGTACTCTCCCGACCCTCCTATCCCTCATCCACATATAAATAATAGAGGATACCCACCTAAGTTATCTGCACATTCCTTTGCTCAATGGCAAGTTTTAATGAAATCTCATGTGCGCAGCTCTTGCATTGATTTGTGGAACATTATTGAAGAAGGACTCAAAATTGAGGATCCAACCAACTTGACTAGAAGAGAAGAGGTCAATATCCAACTCAATGCAACTGCCTTGCACATGATTCAACTTGGTGTAGGGCCAAAGGATTTTCCCCACATTGAGCATTACAACACCGCCAAGGAAGCTTGGGATGCTCTCATTGACTTGTTTGTTGGCAACGAGAGTATGAGAAGAAATACATATGATGCCCTAAGCAATGAGGCCGAAGGGTTCTTCATGAAGGATGGTGAGGATCATGAAGACATGTACCGAAGACTCAAATCCACAGCCACCGCCTTTAGGAATGTTGGTGCCTCTCACATTGATGATGCTTGGATCAACAGGAAGTATGTGAGTGCACTCATGCCTTTTGAGCCTACTGACTTGAAGAGTCTCCAAGGAAGACATAATTACCATCTCATGACCTCCAATGAAGTAATGCAAGAGATGGCCGCCTTCAAGGTCGCTACCAAGAATGCCAAAGACGCCCACGCTCGTGCCATTGGAATGAATAGTGGTGTCAATCTTTCCTTGAAGGCCAAGGTTGTGGAATATGATGAAGATGAAGGAAGTGATGAGGGACTTTCAATGAGCCACCCCGAAGATGTCAAGGTAGCTCATGGTGAATACATGGCCTTCTATGCAAGAAACTTTTGGAAAGATCCCGCCAAAGCCAAGATGGAAATGCAACGAAGAAACAACCCCAATGGAAGAAGAGATAGTGGTTCCAAGTTGAGAACATGCTTCAACTGTGGTGACCGCTATCACTTTGTTGCAGCTTGTCCCTATGAGAAAAGAGAAGATCATGGTGGTAAACTTGTGTTGAAGAAGACCTCCAAAGCTCCCTACAAGAAACCTTTCGTCAAGAGGAACTCAACCAATAAGAAGCCGGGAGAAATTTCTTTGATCACACATGAAGAGTTCTCCTCCGATGATGATGAAGAAGAGGAAGATGAGGATACACCAAATGGTGTGGCGGCTCTCGCCACCACCTCTACTCCTTCATTCTCACTCTTCGACTCTCCAAATGAGAACCTCTCCAACAAGAATGTCACTTGTCTTATGGCAAGAGGAACGGAGGTATTATCATCATCACACTCCACCTCTTTAATCAATGATGATTTTGATGATGAGTTATCTCTTGAGGTCAAAAAGGAACTAGTTGCTTTTGATGTGTTCATGAATAACTTGCAAGGGGAACACAAGAAACATGTTGTGGACCTCTTAAATCAACTCTCACACACACAAGAACTTTTAGATGAGAGATGTCAATTAGGTAGAGAGCACATGATTGAGATAGAAGCTCTTAATAATGCTCTAGAAGAAGAACAAGAAACTAGAATATCTCTTGAAACCAAACTAGAGGGCCTTGATGGTGCTAATGATCTCATTATTAATAAACTCATCAAGGAACGTGATCATGCTAGTGTTAAATACAAAAAGGCTAAAAAGGATAAGATTGAGTGTGATGTTGTTCATGGAAAACTTGTCGAGGATTTTAGGACACTTGACAAGGGTCACAAGGCCTTGGAAAGTGAACTATTGTCACTCACAAAGTCTCATCAAAAGCTTCAAACTCAATTGATCAATACCCCCTAACCTAGTACATTCATTCCTTCTAGTTGTACAAATACTCTTGAAGAACATGCTAGGTTGAAGAAAAAGCTAGCTAAGACCTCCTTTCCCAAAGGAAACAAGTCTATTGATGATCTCTTAAACAAGCAAAGGTCAAACGGTGAAAAAGGGGGCATTGGCTTTGTCTCTATAGCCAAGAAGAATAAGAACAACAAGAAGAAGAAGGCCAAGCCCGCCCAAGAAAAGAACAAGGTCATTGTGGGAAGTAAGACCACAAGTGGAAAACCTATGTCTCATGATGACTGTGCGGGAAGTGCTAACCCTCACTATGTCTTAATGCGTGATTATTGTGGTGATGTGTATGCAAAATATGTTGGCCCTTTTGATGGTTATATTGCATGGTCTATTTGGGTTCCCAAGACCCTTGTTGCTAACAAAAGAGGACCCATTGAAAAATGGGTACCTAAGAACTAGTTTGATCTTTTGTAGACCTATGCTTCTGGAGGGTCAAAATGGGTGCTTGATAGTGGATGCACAAGTCATATGACCGGAAGCGCGTCTAGTGTCAAGGAATTGAGACCAAATGTTGATCAAATATCCGTTACATATGCCGACAAGTCAAAATCTAAGGTAATGGGTTTCGGCAAAGTTGTGGTTGCACACGATATCACTCTTGTGGACGTCATGCTTGTTGAGACCCTTGGGTATAATTTACTTTCAGTCCGTGCTCTAGGAAAGATGGGTTTTGCCATCTTTATTGATGTTGATATTGTGATCCTCTTGTGGAGCAAGTCTCTAAAGGTTGCTTTCGTTGGGTACGTCGAAGATGACTTGTATGTGGTGGACTTCTCAGGGAAAACCACAACAAGTCCGATGTGCCTATTCGGAAAAGCCGACGTGGGTTGGCTATGGCATCGCCGCCTAGCCCATGTCAACATGAGAACTTTGCAAAGCCTTCACAAGGATGGTCATATTGTTGGAATAAAATAAAATGTTTGCTTTGCCAAAGATCGTGTTTGCAGGGCATGTGTGGAAGGAAAAATGCATGACTCTCCCCACAAGCCAAAGAACTACATCAAGTCAAAGAGGATCTTGGAGCTCCTTCATGTGGATCTCTTTGGTCCTACCTCTCATGCAAGCCTTAGTGGGAAGAAATATTGTCTGGTAATTGTTGATGACTACTCAAGATACACTTGGGTATATTTCTTCAAGCTAAAAAGTGAGACCCAAGAGAATTTCATTGACTTCATCAACATGGCTCAACGCCAATACAATGTCCCGTTATTGACAATAAGAAGTGACAATGGTACCGAATTCAAGAACTACACATTGGATGGATTTCTTAGTGATGAGGGAATAAAACATCAATATTCCGCTGCATATACCCCTCAAGAAAATGGTGTAGCTGAGAGGAAGAACCGGACTCTTATTGATATGGCAAGGACCATGTTGGCGGAGTTTAAGTCTCCATACAATTTTTGGGCTGAAGCCATCTCCACCGCATGCCATGCTTCAAACCATCTCTATCTCCGCAAAGAATTGGTCAAGACCCCTTATGAGATACTTAACGGTAACAAGCCCAACGTCTCATACTTTCGGGTGTTCGGTTGTAAGTGCTTCTATCGTATTAAGGGTATTCGTTTGTCCAAGTTTGATTCCAAAGCATTAGAGGGTATTTTTGTTGGTTATGGTCTCGAATCCCACACTTATAGAGTCTATGACATGCTCTCTGGAGTTGTCATAGAATCTTGTAGTGTGGTGTTTGAAGAATATGATGGTCCCCAAGCGGGACGTGTTGATGTTTGTGATGTAGATGATGAAATGCCTCAGGAAGCCATAGGAAGAATGGGTGCGGGCTTCATCCGTCCTATTGAGGAACCCCTTATGGCGGATCGAGAAGAACTATGCTCTACTCAAGTGGAGCCCTCATCTTCACAACATCCACAAGCTCCGATCGAAGGGGACAATGACCCACACCAAGAACAAGTTGTGGACCCTCAACCCATTGTTCAAGAAGATGCCTCCAACCAAGAAGTGATTGAGTCTCCGTTTGCCAGAATGTCCAAGGCCATTACACAAGGAAGATCTGTACAAACTGCCATAAGAACAGCCGAATACCTAGCCAGTCGAGGGCTTCATCAAGACCAAGGTTAATCTCTGCCTCCTGTAGAAGAGGATATCTCCAATGATGATCAAGGTCAAGGTGATGGTCATGACGAGGACCAATATGATGAAGTGATTCCCGCAGGAAACAACAAGGAAATCGAAACTCGTCGCCAAGCTAGAATGGATAGAATTTTGGAATTAAGAGACCACACTCTAGAGAATGTGGTAGGAGATGTAAGAAGAGGGATATCTACTCGAGCACAATTGAAGAACTTTGGTGAGCACCAAGCACACATTTTCATGGTGGAACCAAAGAAAGTATGGGAAGCTCTTGAAGATTCGGATTGGTTGGATGCAATGCACAAAGAGCTCAACAACTTTGAGAGAAAAAAAGTATGGAAGTTAGTGGAGAAGCCAAAAGATTGCCGCAATGTCATAGGCACCAAGTGGATTTTCAAGAACAAGCAATATGAGCATGGAATTGTGATAAGGAACAAGGCAAGATTGGTTGCACAAGGGTTCTCTCAAATTGAGGGCATTGATTATGGAGAGACTTATGCACCTGTGGTTCGTCTTGAGTCCATCCGTATCCTTCTTGCTTATGCGGCTCATCATAAATTTAAACTACAACAAATGGATGTAGAAAGTGCATTTCTTAATGGTCCATTGCATGAGTTAGTATATGTGAAACAACCCCCGGGGTTTGAGGATCCCAACTTCCCAAACCACGTCTACAAACTCGATAAGGCACTCTATGGGCTCAAACAAGCCCCACGCACGTGGTATGAGCACCTTAGAGAGTTGTTGTTAGATCATGGGTTTGAGGTTGGGAAAATCGATCCCACTCTTTTTACTAAGAAGGTCAATGGGGAACTTTTCGTATGCCAAATCTATGTAGATGATATTATCTTTGGCTCATCTAACAAAGATTTTAATGATGAATTCTCAAAGCTTATGACTGACAGGTTCAGGATGTCTATGATGGGAGAATTGAGAGTTTTTCTTGGCTTTGAGATCAAGCAAGTAAGAGGAGGAACATTCTTCAACCAAGCCAAGTATACTCAAGATATGCTCAAAAGATTCAACATGAAAGACCTAAATGGAGCTCCCACTCCCATGGCAACAAAGACTCATCTTGAACTAAATCCAAATGGTAAAGATGTGGATCAAAAGGTATATCGATCCATGATTGGCTCTTTGCTTTACCTTTGTGCATCTAGACCTGATATTGTGTTGAGTGTAGGGATGTGTGAAAGATATCAAGCGGCTCCTAAAGAAAGCCATTTGTTGGCGGTCAAGAGAATCTTTCGATATTTGGTTCATACCCCAAACTATGGTATTTGGTATCCTAGGGGCTCAACTTTCTCTCTTTGTGGGTACACGGATTCGGATTGGGCTGGTGACAAGGATGATAGAAAATCAACCTCCGGGGCTTGCCAATTCCTTGGGAGGTCCTTGGTGTGTTGGTCTTCTAAGAAGCAAAATTGTATATCCCTTTCCACCGCCGAAGCCGAGTATGTGGCAGCCGCTAGTGCTTGTACACAATTGCTATGGATGAGGCAAACTTTAAAGGAATGCGGTGTCCATTGTGACAAAGTGCCTCTTCTATGTGACAATGAAAGTGCTATCAAGATTGCATATAACCCAGTGGATCATACAAGGACAAAGCATATTGAGATTCGTCATCACTTCATTAGAGATCATGTTGCCCGAGGTGATATTGAGCTATCATATGTGTCAACCAAAGACCAACTTGCCGACATTTTCACGAAGCCACTTGATGAAGCAAGATTTTGTTATTTGAGGAATGAACTAAATATCGTGGATTCTAGGAGCTTGACTTGATTACCTTGCATATTCACCTATGTCTCGACCCATATTTGGTGTAGGTGCAGGCATGGAGATAGGGGGAGTGTGGTCTTAATACATTGGACTATCCCTCCCCCATAATGCCAACATTAATAAATTCAATACTATTAATATCATTTTGTGATATGTGAGTTTCATTGATGAGTAGTGGCTATGAACCCAAGGATAATTCTTCGCGGTGTCATGCCACAAACTCTTACATGACTGCCTTGGCCATCGCACTCTTCTTATTGAAGAGTTGGTTCTTGGTCCGTTTTGATTTGGAACTTAATTTGACTTTTTCTTGAAAATCGATGTTTTCTTGGTTCTTCACAGTACATCATCTGAATCCCAGGCCTTTCCTCATCTCTAAACATGCTCCTCTAGCCACACATTTGTCCACTACTTGAAACTGGGGGTTTTGGTCGCAGGAAGGCCGGACTGTCCGCCCTGAACCAACCGGAGTATCCGGCCAGACCGGACTCTCCGCTTGATTCACCCCGGACATTCCGGCCAGGCCGGACACTCCGGTGAATATCACCCGGACACTCCGGCCCCGACAGTTTCCAAATCGTAATAGGGGGTCGGGGAGAAGTGGACGGTTCAGTCCTCCTTCCCCCCAACTCCCTCTTGCTCTTTGCCTACTGCCCCCGACCAAGGACTCCACCGGGAGGGCTCCTCCACCCCGGATAGCCGTTGCCGCCGGCCATTCTCTTCTCGTTGCCGCTGGGATCGATTCCCCTCCGGTGAAGGACACCATGGATGCTGGTGGTTCTCGTCCTCGCCGGCCTCGGGCTGCCAAGCAGGCACATCCTCGCAGGTTCTGTGATGAAGAGTTTGACGTTCATGTAGATCCTTCTATGGTGAGACAGGCTTCTCGTGACCGTGCTGCAGCAAAATAGGAAAAGGTCAGAAAACTGAAAAGGGATGAAGCCAAGCGCATGAGGTTTGAAGCATTGACCACTCTGGCAGATTTGGGTACCGAGGAGTTTGTGGAGATGAGAGTCCAGCAGTTCTACTCTCTGCCTCGCACCTCAGATGATGATCGCTTCTAGAGAAATGAACAAGCCCTGCTTTTCTCTAGGGTATTTTGTGGGTTCAGGACTGCTGTGTGCCCCATGCAGTGGTTCGATCTCGAGAAGCTCCATGCACATAGGTACTTTGAGGATGCTCTGTGGGTGACAGAGAAGATGGGGTTGCACACCATCTTTCAAGTAAAAGAAGACTATAATGTTGAGTTGGTCCAGCAGTTCTATGCTACAGTGGTCTTTGGGGACACTACGGATATTCCCCTTGAGTGGATCTCTAGCACTACTAGGTGCCGCTCCAGCATGGCTCAGTTTGCACAGATTCTTGGATTGCCTTTCAATCCCAATGCTCCTAGTGGTCTCAGAATGCATGTTCATGGTCAGGAATATGACAAGCAGAGGTTGGCCCCAATCTACTCTCAGAATGGTGTGGTTGGCCAAACCATCAACATCAAGCTCATCTACAACATTCTGCTTCGCATGTTTCTGTTGGAGATATGCCCAAGAGGCAATAATAAAGTGGTTATTATTATATCTTTATCTTTATGATAAATGTTTACATCCCATGCTATAATTGTATTAACCGGAAACATTAATACTTGTGTGTTTTGTAAACATAAAAGAGTCCCTAGTAAGCCTCTTGTTAAACTAGCTTGTTGATTAATGGATGATCATGGTTTCCTGATCATGGACATTGGATGTCGTTAATAACAAGATCATATCATTAGGAGAATGATGTGATGGACACACACCCATAGTAAGCATAGCATAAGATCAAGTCATTAAGTTCGTTTGCTATAAGCATTAAAAATACATAGTAACCTAATCCTTCGACCATGAGGTTATGTTAATCAGCATCACTGGATGGGTACTTTGATGATATCAAACACCGCTTCGTAACTGGGTGGTCATAAAGGTGTCATTGGGTATTCTGAAAGTATGTGTTGAAGCGCATGGACCAAGATTGGGATTTGTCCATCCATATGATGGATAGATATGCTCTGGGCCCTCTCGGTGGAATGTCATCTAATTAGCTTGCAAGCATGTGACTGGGTCACAAGGGATGACATAACATGGAACGAGTAAAGAGTACTTATCAGTAACGAGGTAGAACTAGGTATGGAGATACCGACGATCAAACCTCGGATAAGTATAGTATCGCATGACAAAGGGAATTGGTTTCGTATGTTAATGGTTCTATCGATCACGAAGTCATCGTTGAGTATGTGGGAGCCGTTATGGATCTCCAGATCCCGCTGATGGTTATTGATCGGAGAGGTGTCTTCATCATGTCTGCATATTCACGAACCGTAGGGTGACACACTTAAGGTTCGAAGTTGTTTTAAGTAGATATGGAATGTGCGTTGGAGACCGAATGTTGTTCGGAGTCTCAGATTGGATCCGGGACATCACGAGGAGCTCCGGAATTGTCCGGGGAATAAGATTCATATATTGGGGATCATTTTCTGAGTTAGGAAATGTTCCGGAGTATTTGTATGAGGATTCTTGAAGGTTTCGGAATGTTCTGGAAGGTTCTGGAAGATTTCTTGGAGTTTTCTTGAAAACCAAGAAAGGATCAAGGAATCCTTGTGGGGTAAGACAAGGATTCGTGGGGGAGTAGGACTCTCCCCCCACCTCCTTGATCCGCCGGCCAAGGGAGAGGGGAGTCCTACAAGGACTCCACCTCCCCATGGCGCCTCCCTCCTTTAAATAGAGGGGTGGAGGCGCCAACCCCTAGCCCCCTCCACTACTCCAAACCCTAGCCGCCTATCTCCTCCTCCTTTCTTCTTCTCAGGCTTAGGCGAAGCCCTGCAGAATTCTCTACTCCACCACCACCACCACGCCGTCGTGTTGTTGGGATTCCGTGGAGAAGATCTACTACCTCCGCTGCTCACTGGAACAGGGAGAGGAAGGTCTGCTTCGACTCCGCACGTGTGACCGACTATGGTAGCGCTGCTGGAACGCGGCACCGGAAGGATCGTCCACTCGATCTTGAGATCGGCAAGTGATCGACTACATCAACCACGAGATCTGAATCTCGTAACGCTTTCGGATCTACAAGGGTTAGTACAGATCTATCTCATTGCACATGTCTAATAGATTAGATCTTGGCTTTTATCTAGATTAGATCTTGGTTTTGTTCGTTCTTGCGGTAGAATTTTTTTGTTTTCCATGCTACGAACCCATCAGTGGTATCCGAGCCGTGTCTATGCGTAGATCTATTGCACGAGTAGAACACAATGGTTTTGTGGGCGTTGGTGCTCGTGCCGTCTTTTGCTTTGTGTACTTTGCATCTTGCGGTATGGTGGTTTTGTGGGCGTTGGGCTCGGGCTAACCTTACATGTCATCGCACATGAGACTTGCTCCACGCTTGACGTGTAACTTGCTTTGCACAAGTGGCTTTGCGGGTGTCTGTCTCTCTCACCATAGTATAGATCCAATTTACACTTTGCAACTTGGTAGCACTTGTATAAACGTTGTGGTTCAGTTTCATAGGTAAGATCCGTTCTTATTCGAAAGCCTCAACCCACGTAAAACATGCAAAGAAAATTAGAGGCGTCTAACTTGTTTTTGCAGGGGTTTCGTGATGTGATATGGCCATCATGTGATTGTGATTATATTTGATGTATGCAATGATCCTTGTTGTAATATGCCAACCGGCAGGAGCCTAATGGTTGTCTTTAATTCTGTTAAGACCTGCGTGTCTATTCATCTTGTAATAGCTTTGTTCCAAGTAGTTGTAATAGTTGCTAGTGATGATGGACAACCATGAAGCGGCGCCACTGACCTTGACGCCATGCTGGTGATGATGGAGATCATGTCCGTGCTTTGGAGATGGAGATCAAAGGCACAAGAAGAAAGGGCCATATCATATCATACTAATTATGAATTGCCTGTGATGTTAATCCTTTATGCATCTTGTATTGCTTAGATCGCGACGGTACCATTATAAGATGATCCTTCTCACTAAATATCAAGTAATAAAGTGTTCGTCCTTAGTTGACACCGTTGCTAAGACTCGTCGTTTCGAAGCATCTCGTGATGATCGGGTGTGATAGACTCTACGTGTGCATACAACGGGTGCAAGCCAGATTTGCACATGCGGAAACAAAGGTTAACCTTGACGAGCCTAGCATGTACGAACATGGTCTCGGAACACGGAATACCGAAAGGTAAAGCATGAGTCATATGGATGATATGATGAACATGTTGATTGTTCGCCTTTAAAGCTACATCATCTCACGTGATGATCGGACTTGGTGTAGTGGATTTGGTTCGTGTAATCACTAAAACAACTCGAGGGATGTTGTTTTGAGTGGGAGTTCATTTGTAATTTGGATTAGTCGAACTCAATTTATCATAAACACAATCAAAGTGAATTTGCATAGTTTGTTGTAGTCATTGGCATCCGTTCACCACCTTACGCTTAGTTATAGTTGAGATAGTGGAACTATAGAAATTCTGGATATTTACTTTACGAACTGGTATCGTATTGTTTTGAATGTCAATTTAAAGTTTATAAGTCCTATTGCAAACTTTCAGCAAACTCTATTTACTCCATGAAGTTTAATAAGTAGTATTAAATCAAGAGTAAGAATTCCAATGTTAGTATCTAAAGTATCATGTTTGCCTCCATGATTATTGATATTCAAAAGGTTGTTTTAATATCAAGATTATATTGGAGCTGAAAATTGTTTCAGAAACCATCATGTGTGAAAGATATTGTGATATCTGAAACAATGTTTTTGGTTGCATTATGATAGAGTATAATTTAGCAAAATACATGTTCTCATATTATATGACAATTTGTGAAGGATGGAGATGCTAGGCATCCGAATCTACCAAAAAGGTTTTGGGAACTGATATTATATTCGCGATTCTTCCTTATAGGCTATAGTAGCTTGATCATGAAAGTTGTCATGATAAGGATGAATAGAAGATGTAAGTAAAATGTTTACTACACTAAAAGATTACTAAAGAATGGATTTTTGAAAGAACACCAAACATTTGATGATGGTGATCCACCTCAAAGTGCAAGTCCAAAGGTATTAGTGGTTGACTATATACGCTTTGTACCATGTGTCATGTTGATGACACCACTATTGATGTTGATGGATTCTTTTAAAATAAAAGGAATTGCTAAAAGAGAATCTATAAAATATTTGGCAGAAAATAAAAGGTTGGAGATGTCCAACTTAGGCATATAGAAGATATACATGTTATGGTTGTATTCCTTGCTTGTTAAACAATGTGGTTCTCCGGTATTGGATACCGAATTGGTTGGTATGAAGTGTCATACAGGACAACACAATTCATGAACTGAAATGGCCTAAGTAACTAGCAAGAGAAAATGTGATGATGTTCATCGAAAACAAACAAAGGGTTGTTGTGTTGCTCGTTAACATCAAAGCTTGCCTTCTAGATTTGTTTCAATAATTTTTATTTTGATCAGGTATTATGACGACAAAAGGTTGTTCAAATAATTACCGTATTCCATAATAGATGGATAATATACAAGTCTGGTAGGAGAAATAACGACCATAAAACTAATGCTAAAATGTCGCAAGACAAATGATTGAAAGATCACTTGCAAAGTGACATCGCCGTTTAAATTATATTGAAAGGATATATGAAGAAACTCCATGTTGATGGATTTTTGGAGTCTTTGATTTGGATCAAATGACGCTTGTGATACTTTTCTGGAGATAATTAAAACTCCGTTCGTAGGCCAAAAGAGGAACGGACGACTAACTGATTGGAATTTGTACATATTGATGTATATAGTCCATTATGTGTAGTCGTGGGCGATGGATTTCAACTTCATATGCTTTCTCCGAAGATTTGAGTGAGTATATGTATGTACTTACTCAATAAGGAAGAAGTATGAAACATTTGAAAAATGTTCAAAGACTTTCAAGATGAAGTGGAAAATCATTGTAACAAGAAAATAAAAGAGTATATGATTGGATCATAAATAAAGATGTTTGAGTTACAAGTTCAGCAAAACACCTAAGATTTGAGGAATCGTTCCATGGATTTGCATTTCCCAAAACACCATAGGAGTATGGAGTGTTCAAGATATGTAATGAAACCTTGTTTGACATGGTAAGATCAAAGGTGTCATTTATAAAACTGCCATTATATATTAAAGATTAAAGCTTTAGTGACTACCGCTTTTACACTGAAAAGAGCTCCATCGTGATCCGTTGAAATGACACCATATGAGTTATGGTTTGGGATAAAAAACCCGAATTGTCTTTTCTTAAATTTTGGTATGCTATGCATGAGTAAAATGTTTACAACCAAAGTCGGATAAGCATGTCTTTGTAGGTTATTCCAAAGAATTTGTTGGGAATTTCTCCATAACACCAAGGACAAAAGAGTTTGTCGCTTGGAACGTCAAGTTTCTTGAGAAGGAATTTTTCGTGAAAAGTTAAGTGGGAGGACAATAGAACTTTGATAAGGTTGTTGAACCTTAGCTATATGTGCTAAGTAGCGCAGCGCCGGAAAGTGTCCCGGTGGCGGCCACAATGCTCATGGCTCTCGTGATTACAAAAGGTGTGATCTCGGAGATTAGAGTTCCTATAGAACTGTGTGGGTCGGTAAGAATCAAATAGTAAGATTTGATAAGCAAGTCGTTATTGTTTTGACAATGATGAACCGACTACATGCAAAGAAGCGATGATGGGCCCTGACTCCATAAAATGACTAGAATTCATGGAATCCGTGATAGTATCCATACACGAGAAATCAAGTTTCTGAACTTAGAAGACCCTCCGGAAAGGCGTGAAGCCTATCGGTCGTGGTTGGATCTATAAATAAATAGACATGGATGTTTCAAATCTATGAAATAGTCGACATGTCAGAAAGAGTTTACGACAATGTTCAAGGAATTGACTATGATAAGATTTGATCTTTCATAGCGATATTTAGTCTGGACGGATTAATGTAGCAACCACTACATATATTTTGGTATATGGTAGTTGAACAAACAAAACAAGTTCTTCTAATAGAATGGTTACCTAGGACGTGTACATGACACGGTCCAAAGGGTTTTGTTAAATTCAAAGGATGCTAAAAGAGTATACAAAACTTCAATGGTTAAAGTGAGCATCGCGGAGTTGTATCAACATAATTTAATCCCAAGGAACTAAAGGTCTCACCAAAGGACCAAATTTATACAATGCCATCTCATTGGAGAATGAGTAATGCGTAGAGACGCAAGGACATGCAAATACACACGGACCTGGAAGTGTCAGATCCGAAGATTATGTTTACCACTAGCAATAGTGTCTATACAACACCAGAAAGCCATAGGTGTTGAATGCACAAGTTTTTAACTAGATTATTGACTCTAGTGCAAGTGGGAGACTGTTGGAGATATGCCCAAGAGGCAATAATAAAGTGGTTATTATTATATCTTTATGTTTATGATAAATGTTTACATCCCATGCTATAATTGTATTAACCGGAAACATTAATACTTGTGTGTTTTGTAAACATAAAAGAGTCCCTAGTAAGCCTCTTATTAAACTAGCTTGTTGATTAATGGATGATCATGGTTTCCTGATCATGGACATTGGATGTCGTTAATAACAAGATCATATCATTAGGAGAATGATGTGATGGACACACACCCGTAGTAAGCATAGCATAAGATCAAGTCATTAAGTTCGTTTGCTATAAGCTTTAAAAATACATAGTAACCTAATCCTTCGACCATGTGGTTATGCTAATCACCATCACCGGATGGGTACTTTGATGATATCAAACACCGCTTCGTAACTGGGTGGTCATAAAGGTGTCATTGGGTATTCTGAAAGTATGTGTTGAAGCGCATGGACCAAGATTGGGATTTGTCCATCCATATGACGGATAGATATGCTCTGGGCCCTCTCGGTGGAATGTCATCTAATTAGCTTGCAAGCATGTGACTGGGTCACAAGGGATGACATAACATGGAACGAGTAAAGAGTACTTATCAGTAACGAGGTAGAACTAGGTATGGAGATACCGACGATCAAACCTCGGATAAGTATAGTATCGCGTGACAAAGGGAATTGGTTTCGTATGTTAGTGGTTCTATCGATCACGAAGTCATTGTTGAGTATGTGGGAGCCATTATGGATCTCCAGATCCCGCTGATGGTTATTGATCGGAGAGGTGTCTTCATCATGTCTGCATATTCATGAACCATAGGGTGACACACTTAAGGTTCGAAGTTGTTTTAAGTAGATATGGAATGTGCGTTGGAGACCAAATGTTGTTCGGAGTCTCGGATTGGATCCGGGACATCACGAGGAGCTCCGGAATTGTCCGGAGAATAAGATTCATATATTGGGGATCATTTTCTGAGTTAGGAAATGTTCCGGAGTATTTGTATGAGGATTCTAGAAGGTTTCGGAATGTTCTGGAAGGTTCTGGAAGATTTCTTGGAGTTTGCTTGAAAACCAAGAAAGATCAAGGAATCCTTGTGGGGTAATACAAGGATTCGTGGGGGAGTAGGACTCTCCCCCCACCTCCTTGATCCGCCGGCCAAGGGAGAGGGGAGTCCTACAAGGACTCCACCTCCCCATGGCGCCTCCCTCCTTTAAATAGAGGGGTGTAGGTGCCAACCCCTGGCCCCCTCCACTACTCCAAACCCTAGCCGCCTCTCTTCTCCTCCTTTCTTCTGCTCAGGCTTAGGCGAAGCCCTGCAAAATTCTCTACTCCACCACCACCACCACGCCGTCGTGTTGCTGGGATTCCGTGGAGAAGATCTACTACCTCCGCTGCTCACTGGAACAGGGAGAGGAAGGTCTGCTTCGACTCCGCACGTGTGACCGACTGCGGTAGCGCTGCCGGAACGCGGCGCTGGAAGGATCGTCCACTCGATCTTGAGATCGGCAAGTGATCGACTACATCAACCACGAGATCTGAATCTCGTAACGCTTTCGGATCTACAAGGGTTAGTACAGATCTATCTTGTTGCACATGTCTAATAGATTAGATCTTGGCTTTTATCTAGATTAGATCTTGGTTTTGATCGTTCTTGCGGTAGAAAATTTTTGTTTTCCATGCTACGAACCCATCAGTTTCGCCATACACTCACTCCCAAGGCGGGCAACAAGGATGAGATGAGAGGTGCAAAAATCAATCTTATGGCACATGCTCACTCTGTGTATACTCATGGTCCTGACCACCAAGGTGGTGCTATTGATTTCATGGATTTCATCTATCAGGACTTGTACAAGTGCATCACTGACAAGAAGTGCCCTCTATTTGCTCCCTATGTGATGAAGCTCATTGCTGCTCAGGCTCCAGAAACTCCATTGCTCTACACTGATCTTGTTCCACACCTTCCTGCCAAGCTACAGAGGAAGGCTGCCCCCACCACCAAGGCTCCTCGGGGCTACCCCCTACTCAGGACATATTTGAGGATGATGTGGTGGATGCAGATGATTCTGACAGTGATGATGAGGAGGTACCGGAGGCTGTGACCCGTGGCCCTCGCATGAAGCATGCCAGCAATGCATATCGCTTCACCACCTCTAAGGAGGAAGTACACAAGAAAGTGAAGAAGGCCTCCTAGTGGAAGAAGCTTCTCCTATGCCAGAACATTGACATTCGCCATGGACAGTATGAGGCATACAAGGATAACAGGAATATCACGAAGGAACTCAAGCGGATCAACCAGCCCATGGATGTTGATCCCTCTCAGCAGCAGGCATCTGATGGCACTCTTTTCTACGGTCACTGGAGTCAGGGTCGTGTGGACTGGTCCATGTTTAAGGACGTGACTTCTTCTTCTCACCCTCACGGTCAGAGCTCGACTCAGGGTGATCATCAGGGTGAGGATGACGACGAGGATGAGGATGAGGAGGAGGATGCCGACTACGACTTCAGTGGCTAGAGTTGGCTTTGGGGACGTTTTAGTTGTGCTCTTTTCCCTTTTTGGCGTCTCGATGCCAAAGGGGGAGAAGCATTTATTAGGTTGATGTCGGGATTTGCATGGGTACACGAGTGCTTCACGTTATTTCGATTTGCCTCTTTGAAGCCTCGTGTTCGCTATCTTACTTTACTTGTTTGAGTACTATGTTGTGTTGAACTCAGTTGTGTGTTGTGACATGCTTACCTGGTTTTGTTAACGACTTTGTTATGCCTAGATTATCATTCTAGTAGTTATTATCATGTCATACCTTGTTAGCTACAAAACCTAGTGAGGATGTGATCCTAGGGTGTGTGATTGTCTTAAAACGCAAAGCTAAAATGGTCACACATCTAGGGGGAGCCTCACTATTTTTTTGTATATCTCCTATTGTGAATTTTATTACCTATCATGTTTGCAAATCCTTGGGTTGTCATCAAACACCAAAAAGGGGGAGATTGAAAGGGAATTTATGCCCTTCCTATTATTTTGATGTTTGTTGACAACACTTGGATAGGTTAATCTGTTGTTAAATGTTGCAGGAGATATCAGATTGTTGAGAGTTGTTGCTTTAAGGAAAAGAGCTCCCCTGGATCCTGTCTGTGCTATGAAACTTGTCCCAACCGGACTGTCCGGCTGATCTTCACCGGAGTGTCCGCCCCAGGTCCTACTGTCCGGTTGGATCCGTCCAGACTTTCCGCCCCTAGGATGTGGGCGTCTTTCCTGGACATTCAGAACACCATATCGGACTCCTCACGGACACGGTCCGAAATCTGGCCGGAATCTTCTCTGGCCGGAGTGTCCGGTGAGTTAGCCCCGGAGTGTCCGGCCCAGGGGGCTTCCCGATCTTCCTGGACATTCAGAATGCCTCATCGGACTCCTCCCGGACTCGATGCGGACACAGGCCGGAAACTTTGCCACGCCTGAGTATCCGGCGGGTGTCAACCTGAGTGTCCGGCTGGGCCGGACTGTCCGGCTTGTATTTGCCGGACTGTCCGGGGTAAGTGGCTCCCAACGGCTCTAATTCCAGGGGCCCTATAAATAGGCCCCTTCTTCTACCTTGGAAGCTGCTCGTCCAGTTCAAGAAAAGCATCACCATTTGAGCCACCAAATCCACAAGACCTCTTCGCCCAACCATCCAAAGTCGTTGATCTTTGGAGAATCGAAGGAGGAGGCCTTGATCTACTACTTCACCAAGAGAGATTTCCATTTCCCCCTCATTCACTTGAGGGCCCCTTGTTCTAGGGTTTCCTTGGAAACCCTAGCTTGTGATTTGGTCTTACAAGCTTGTCTTTGATTGTTTGACAGCTTGCTTGTATTCGGGAGCCTCCAATTAGGTTGTGGATGTGTGCCTCGAACTTGTTGTAAAGGTGCCGGCTTCCACCTGGAAGGTTGCCGTTATAGTGGAAGGTGAATCGAACCCCTTGGGGTGAGGTTCATCAGAGAACAAGGGAGGCCTCTCGTGGCGTTGGTGGTTTGGTACCACCCCCTCTCCAAACGTAGACGTACTTCCCTTCAAAAGGAAGGAACTACGGGAAACAAATCCTTGTGTCTCCGAGCGCTCCACTTTGGTTACCTCTATCCTTTACCGCACTTTACATCTCTAGTTCTTGCATAGTTCTGTGCTAGTTGACATATAGGTAAATTCACCTTAGTTGCATAATCTAGAGAATTTACCTTTTGTGTCAAACCCTAATTTGATTAAGAGTAAAATTTGGAGTAGCACCTATTCACCCGCCCCCCCTCTAGGTGCCCATACGATCCTTTTAGATGATGATAAACGTGTCTGGTGCGCTCGACGGATCGAGACCAGTTAATTGCTCTAGGGCAAAAACAACGCTACCTACTCAAACTCGAGTCCCTGGACTCGAATTTGGAAATTGCTGGCGTAATTCGACTCATGCCGCGGAGGCCTTACAGGAGTCGAATTCCAGTGTATGGGTGTGAGCACTCGACGCATCCGTCAAGGCATATTCATCGTACCTGCAGGCACGAATATATCTCTGGTAGTGAACAGCAGATGCGTTGCCAGGCCTTATTCAGGTCCTATCTTCACGCTGTAAGCGCGACATCCGAATTTTTTTGTCATCGCGGAGATGATTCGGGTGGCCCAGGAGACGTAATCTCTTTGTAGGGAAAATATGAGGCGGAGTCGCCATAGCATTCGAGTGTGGATGTTATCGACACATAGTACGATGTACGAGGAAGAAAATAATCATAGGGTGCGCGGCCAGCGCTCCCTATGGGAGTAGCCCCCGAGTGCCTGGTTGAGTCGAAGACTCAAGCAGGGACTAAATAACTTTTGCGACTGTTGTCATCTTTTGTTGCTTGTTTCAGTCAAAGATTCAGGCAGGGACTAAATAACTTTTGCGACTACTGTCGTCTTTTGTTGCTTGTTTCAGTCAAAGATTCAGGCAGGGACTAAATAACTTTTGCGACTGCTGTTGTCTTTTGTTGCTTGTTTTAGTCGAAGATTTAGGCAGGGACTAAATAACTTTTGCGACTATTGTCGTCTTTTGTTGCTTGTTTCAGTCGAAGATGCTTTCCGCGCTCCCTATGGGAGTAACCCGAAGTCCACAATCGAATCGTAGATTCGAGTGAAGGGTTTTCATGATGCTTGAATATTTCCACAGATTTCTTCGAGTGCGCAGCCAGCGCTCCCTATGGGAGTAGCCCCCGAGTCCTTAGTCGAATCGTGGATTCGAGTGAGGACTCAGAGCGTGTCACTCGAGGATCTTGTATATGCGCCACCAGCGTTCCAGTTTGGAGTAGCCCCCGAGTGTCTGGCGGAGTCGCAGACTCGGGCAGAGACTCGAGTCTTGTATCTTTGTAGATGTAGTCGCCAATCATGCGAGAAGAAAACATGGGTGAGTCGACGATGCAGATGGAGTCGATGCAGTCACTTTTGTCGGGTGCGTGGCCAACGTCGCATGTGTGTAGCATCAAGCGATGCAACCATCCGAGGAGGGACTCGACTTGGGTCTAGAGTGTATGTCATAGCCAGTTGTTTTGTCGACTCCTGTTGGAGGACCCGATAGAATAGCTCGACGCAGTCGACATCCTTATGAGCTGCATAAAACATTAAGAATTGTGAAGTACTTGTATCTTGTAAATAATATTTGTATCTGGCTTGTAAAGTAAAATTCTGGTGCCAATCGAGTCGACACTTTTGCACTGCATGCTAGGCCTTTTCGTTAGCCTGATTACCCTTAGTCTCAGTACCTTGCCGAGGCACTCAGAGTTCAAGGATTCGACGATCAGGCAGAATCAGCTATTCGGGCTGTCGCGTATGAGGTGCTCGACTGCGCGGAATCGATGGCACATTAGGTTACTCGAAGAGGGCGCAGCCCCCGAGTGTTTCGAGTGCGATTAAAGTAAGAAAGAAAGCATCTCTAATAGAGGGTAACTTAGCTTTATTGGTAGTCGTTGTGGACGAAGTCGATGCAATCGCGGACGTAGTCGACGCGGCAGCGGGTCGCGTGAAGGAGTCGAAAACACATCAGATCGGCGAAGTCGAAGACCACAGCGCGTTACCGCAGCCGAAGACTGCATCAGGTCGCGTGCTGGAGTCGAAGATTGTAGCGGCTCGCTGTCGCGGGAGTCGAGGAAGTCCTCGAGTCACCCGATATGAAGACCATAGTCAGTCGTTGAAGTTGAAGACTGCGGCGGTTGCCGAAGCAGAGGGAGCCCCGAGTCGTTAGAACCAAAGATTGTAGCGGATTGTCGATGGAGTCGAAGACGGCAGCAGGTTGCATGATGGAGTCGAAGACTCAGTAGGTCGGCGGAGTCGAGGACCATAGCGAGTCGCTGGATCACCAATGCTGAGGGAGCCCCCCCCCCCCCCCCGAGTCGCTGGAGTCGAGGACCACACCTGGTCACCGGAGTCGAAGAAGTCCTCGAGTCGAACATCGTAGCGGGTCGTTGAAGTTGAAGACTAGAGTTGACGTGGCAGCGAGTCACGCGGCGGACGTAGTCGACGCGGCGGATCGGAGTCGCGTGGTGATGACGAGTTGCCGTATATGAAGACTGTAACGGGCCACATCAGTCGAAAAGGGTCACCTCATCTGAAGACCGCAGCTGAAGATCACAGTGAGTCGCGTGATGGAGTCGAAGACTCAGTAGATGGGCGGAGTCAAAGGCCGCAACGGGTCGCTGGATCTGAAGACCGCAGTGCGTTGCCGGAGATGAGGGCGGCAATGGGCCTCCCGACGGAGTCGGCGGAGCCCCCGAGTGTAGTGTCAATGTGGTCGATGTAGTCGAGACGGCGTTCGTGAGCCGATGCCGCGGACCGGAGTCAACGCGGCGGCGGGTCGCTGAAGCCGATGGCGGTAGCATGTTGTCGCAACCGAAGATCGCAGCGGGCCGCCGCAGCCGAAAACCGCAACAAGTAGACCATGCGGGGCCCACGGACTAGGGTTATGCTGGACGCAGCAGCGTGCGAGAATGCATTGGATCTATGAAGAAACATAATATTGTGAGTCTAAAAATGATTTTTGCAAAAAAATCATGAGCATTATATCATGTACCTGTAGTTCAAACCGGACCCACTTCTTACCCATTCGGTAGACATTTGACTTTTTCACCAGGTGTGGCCGGAAAGGTTTGAGATACCCCGATTGGGATATTGTCCATGTAAAGGTGGTCTAGTATTCTTAAAAAATAGGGTGGTAGCATTTTAAATTGGCTATTTGGTGGTTGCTTCACAAAACGCCTTATATTTTGTACTCGAAAAATAGTAAATGGTTTTTCCATGCGACGAAAGGAAAACTTCCTCCTCAAGTTAAGTAACCAAAGACAATCGACTAGTCAGATTGGGAGTAAATGTGGAGAAAAAAGTAGAGCCGTTCAATAGCATACATATATACTATGGAGTTCAGAGCATTAACCTGAACGTTCAAGTACATCACAATGAGTCAATGAGCAGACAAATAACAATGGCATCCAGATGTGTGACCGCCTATATATAAATAAAATTATTTGTCCAAAGTGGGAAGGAAAAAGCAGGATATATACTGAGAAGAAGCAATGCATCCTAAAGCCCGAGGAAGAATGGATGATCATTACTCGCACCCGTTCCGTGTCGTATCCCAAAGAAAGCAGCAGAGCAATGCTCTCTTGCAGCAAATGCGTAGTAGTATGGGGCGCCGGTCGTCTTCCTCCCCACGGTACTCCACGATTCCCAAAATCTTACCATCATATAAACTGTCCCGCATAGCCCACAACTCCAATTTGATAAGCAATCTCCATTTCTTTGACAGTTGTCAAGAGCAACCAACTAGTTTCACAGAAATCCATTTAATGACATTAAGAAAAAACACCATAGCAATTGACAGATTTCCGCATTGTCGGCATAGGTCGAGAGAATGTCCGCTGTTTTGGGGTCGGCGATGCTATGAGGCCTAACGGCACATGCGGGCATCAGCTGGCAAAGCTGGATAAAATTCAGAACAAACTGAGTTTACAAACCATGGATACGAACTGAAAACACAAAGACACCAGGATTAGCAGATAACTTTTCATGCATTTCAGACCTAAGGGGTATGGGCCAATCCTAACCAACCTTCTCTTGTTAGTTTCGTTAGTTTGGTGGAGAGGGGGGACACAAGAGCAAACTTCAAGTGGGATAGGCTAACAAAACAGTCAGAAAAATACCCAGGGACATCGTCATTTGCTTCATGCTCGCCCACGGTCCACAATCAGAAGATTCGGAAGTGAGACCAGTCAAGGCACACCAGGAGCACGGAAGCTTCTCCAGCCATTAAGAACAGGGAAAATGATCAACTCTTTACTATGCCAACAAAGTTTCAAGAATTCAGGGATCTTTTCTCAGCTTTTGATAGGGGATATCGAAATGCAATCACGGTTCTTCAGTAGTCTGAACAAACTGTAGATTGTTCACTAATTACACAAGGATAAACTGGAATGAAATTTTGAGTCCAGTCTAAAGCTATTGATGCTTGGTGGCTCGTGACAAATATTCTTAAACGAATGAGAACGACTTGTTCCAACATCCACACAAGTTCAATTCAGGATCAGAATATTGAGTAATGCAAAGATACTGCAGATCTGGTAAATTGGCTTTGGGAGCTGACATCTCAACTGCTAACGGATGAGTTGCCGAGCCACCATCACCGCTGATTACTCAGACTAGTGACTGAAACATTAAGAAATATAGGCCCGGCTGCTCGTGCCCAGATTCGGATGGACCTTGTTAGCAAGTAAATCGACTCCCAAACAACACGTGATTCATCACCATTTTGTTGACCTAGACCTTTCTCGGTAGTGTCTCATACATCTAAAGTTCTTTCCAAGAACATTTTTCTACATCTAAATCAAAAACAAATATGTATTATTTTACCGCCCCTCTATCTCAGTAAGTGTAAAGCTGTCTGCGGAAGTCTGAATAGCATTTCTGATTTGCTCAATTTCAGCACTTTGTCGGGCAAAGTAAGCAGGGCGCTTGGGTGCTGGAAGTGTGGTGCTTCCATTCTGAAGGATGAACACAACAGATGACATGAGTGGCCTGTCATCTGGGTTCTCCTGGACACACAAAAGCGCTACATGGACACAAAGAAGAACTTCGCCCGGTGAACAAGTATCCACGATACATGAGTCTGGCAGCTCCTCGGTCTTCTCTTCCTTCCACATATTCCATGACTGGAAAACAACGACATTAACGTATTTACTTTGTTTGTCAATCTACAAAAGGTTTGTGACTTCTAGAAATGAAACTTGAGAGAAGAATTGTGCACTCACGTAGACTGTCAGGCTAGGGAAGCCCATTATCCGACTATTGGAGTTTCTCCTTATACCTGTTACAACCTCCAGTAGTAACACACCGAAGCTATAAACATCGGACTTGGTAGAGAAGACACCTTCCATTGCATACTCAGGAGCCATGTATCCACTGCTTTACCATTTCAATTGTAAGAATTAAGACTAATTGAGTCTAATAAAAAAGTATGAGTATTTCGCAATGCACACTCACTATGTTCCGACAACTCGTTGGGTATTTGCATTTTGCTGGTTATCATTAAAGATCCTTGCCATACCAAAGTCCGCTATCTTGGGTTTCATATCTTCATCTAGCAAAACATTCGCAGCTTTCAAATCCCTATGAATTATGGTGAATCTTGAGTCTTCGTGCAGATAAAGAAGTCCCCTTGCAACCCCTTTGATCATACTAAACCGTTTGGTCCAATCCAACAACATTTTTCTTGAGTCATCTGAACAAATAAAAAGGCATAAGGAAAAGTATTTTTCTAGTTTCCTTAGGAAATCATTATAGATTATTAGAAAGTTACCAAAAAGGGTTGCATCTAAGCTCTTGTTAGGCAGATACTCATATATCAGAAGCTTTTCATCTCTCTCATCACAACATCCAAGAAGTCGAACCAAGTTTCTATGTTGCAATTTGGCAATTAGAATTACTTCATTTCGGAATTCTTTTGTTCCTTGTTGAGAATCTCTACTTAACCTCTTGACTGCAACTTCTTGGCCAGCTAATATTCCCTGTGAAAATATAGATATCTTGGATTTAACTTTTCAATATAAAAAAGAGTTACCTTCATTTACCATGAATAACAGAAACTACATATTCACGAGTTACCTTGTATACTTTTCCAAAGCCTCCATGTCCAATCATGCATGTTTCAGAGAAATTTTTGGTTGCAAGTGCAATTTCTTCTAATCCTACAAATGGGAATTCTCGATCATGTGGAGGGTTTCCTTCTACAGCTTCATCATATATACTTGTACCACGCAATCTTTTTTTCTCTCCCTTTCTCCATTTTTTGTTCTTTCCTGCTCCCACGATGTTAAAAAGTCATTTCTCTTCTAATGAGCACATCTCAAGCATAAGAAAGAAAAATATTCACCCTAGAACTATTGATGTTAGTATAATATTCTCTAATTTGTGAGCTCGCAAAACTAGAGGAAACAACCCACGATGCATGTGTGTCATCATGGAGAAACGGCATGCTGGAGTGTGTGTGCTACTCTTTCATATGGAATCCATCTTTTTTGCTAGGTACTAGATTTGTGTAGTCGCTAAACCATGCTCAAAATCATCTAAATAGTAATTTAATCTAGTTTTGTCTTCAAGTTCCGTTTGGTGAAACATACGTTCTCGTAAGGTGGTCAAATTTAATCTTTTATTAAGTAGAGTCAATTAGACGTACCTTTTAATTTTAACCATGCAAGGGAGATACAGATGAGCACCAGAACACCACTGCCTAAAACGGGTAGCACAATACTGACTGCTTTGCTCTTTATCCTTTTACCTGCGCCATACATATATATACAATCAAAAATGAAAATGATAGAATCAAGAGTATGTTAGCAAAGTCAAAACCAGCAAGTAGAAAGAGGGAGAAATTAAAATTCGTTACCACCTTCTGCATCCATGCCTGCATGTCGGAGATAGAATGTCTCGCCACCGAACTCTGCGCTTAACTTTCCAGCGTCAACCAACTCCCCAACCCACACCAAGCATGCCACCAAATCCCCTCCGGACATGCCACCACTCACGTTGCGATACACGTACCCCACACAGGAGCAGTTGTGGTGGCACTCCGCCGCGCACTCCTCTATTGTACTATGCCCCCCTCCGACGAGCGTGAACCTGTCCGGTGACTTCATCTCCGGCAAGGCCAAGAAGTTATCTCTGCACCCGTGTAGTTGCTCCTTCCTTCGACAACCCATCGAGAACCGGCCACTGGTCCACTCCTCCATGTTTGCCGGCTCGAAACCTTCTAGGCACTTGCATGTTGGGACTGGTGACACCGTCTCGTCGCAGTACCCATACTGGCCACAATAGTTGTAGTGGTTGCAAGCTAACGGCCACTCCCAGAGGACAGCCCAAGCCGCCGACCTGCTGCTCCAGCTCTGAACCTGATACATGCCAGAGTAGGTCAGCACAATCCTTGTGGGTTGGGTCCCATCAGAGAGACTATAGGTGAGGTAGATCTCATCGTCGTAATCGACGACAGCCAGGTACATGATAATATGGCTGATGTTCATGGCATCTGCTACCTGGTCTTGGCGTAGGCTCAACACTAAGTAACCCGTCCATGGGGTACTGCGGGCCACCAAGAGCTCCCCGTCCCACAGAAACAATTGGAGGGGCATGTCAGGATCGCTGCCATAGGAGAAGCGCCCTCGCGAGGGATCATTAGGGCCCTTCCAGGATACCAGGAGCTCATTGATGGTGCGCGTGTTGTACTTGATCCAAAGCTTCATGCCAGGGAGGATCGTGTCCGTGCAGTGCTCGAAACTCTGCCACAACATGGTGCCGTTTGAGGACCGGATAATGAGGTTGCCAGTGTTCAAAAGCACAGCCGTTGGGGTAGACAGGCCAGGGACAGTGGCGACGTTGGTCGTTGTCCAAAGGACATGCCTATCACCATCACCACCAGAAAGAACGAGATTGGAAGTGTTCGTGAGGGAGAGCATAGGTGTAGAGGGAGTAGTGTTGGTAACCGGAGTTTCTCGGTTGGCAACCCACACGACGGTAAGCTCAGGAATGTCGTTGTACCATATGCCAAGATACATCTTACCTGGAGTAGAGTTGGAGGGGTTGAAGAATCCCAATGCGAACACTCCACCATCGGAAACAATGGTGTTGCCAGGGGACAGCGGCTTGCCAGGGACAAGGCGGTCATCAGCAGCGCTCACCGGCAGGAACAGAACAATCAGGGTCATGGTGCACAAGGCAAGAGCCGGCGAATCCATCGATGGATCAGGCCAATCTCTTACTGCTAGTTCTAACTAGATGATAGCTATATACTGATACTGCTCTGTGGGTAAGTACTTGCATCCAACCTTCGTCTACGAGAAAAAAATTCACAAACGCAGCTTCCATGAATGTTCCATCCCGGAAGCAGATGGTTGAATAATACAAAGTTTTGGAATTCTAGAAGGATTGGTTTCGGGGTCCCGCATGTTTGAGTTTACATTTCAGCTGTCCAAGTCAGAGTTGGGATGCCACCGTCACTGCTGACTAGATAGCTGGATTTGTTTCTTTTAGTTTGGAGAAATACCAAGTACAGCAGTCATATGCATGCACCCACATAGTGACTAACAGAGCCATGGAGATTTAAGCATAACAAAAATCAGCACAGCTATCAACCAGCACTTGTCTCTCAAAAACAATTGTGCTAATGAGACATACAAGTGTCAAGTCTAAGTTCAGTTCCTTTTAATAAGGGAAAATCTAGGTTCGAGTGGGCTCTGATTCCACGCGTACACCCCTAAGCATTTCTGGTTTGTCCAAAATAAACTTTCAAATATATGAACTATTCAACCGTGGTGATCGATTTAAGAGCACTAATTAGTGGTAAAGTTACATGCAACCATGGTGATGTAGCGAAAGGAAAATCACACGTCTAAAACTCTTCTTGCAGCATGTAAGAAATAAGTGGTGCGATGTGGCAGTAATGCTCTGCACTTGAGCACAGTTTTAACGGGGCAGGACAAGATTGCTAAGATTGAAATCCCTGATATTTTTGCTCCAGGAGCAACAGAAGCGAAGATGTAAGGGAAAATTGCAGAGGAAACATGGCGTAAGAAATGGACAAGCAATGTGCTAATACCTTCTGGCTGCTTGAGTGCTTGAATGCCCAGCTCCGGTCTGTGCATCTACTGGTCCAAAGATCAGACAGAAACAAATATCTGCACGGTGAATACCAAAGATGGACCAGTTGCCATCAGTTAGAACCAAAGGAACAGAAGCTAACTTTATAC
The DNA here is from genome assembly GCA_910589775.1 of Avena eriantha. Lineage (NCBI taxonomy): Eukaryota > Viridiplantae > Streptophyta > Magnoliopsida > Poales > Poaceae > Avena > Avena eriantha. Next base: position 25,630,451 of record OU342741.1, read on the forward strand.
CTGAGTAGTATTCATTCTTTCGTTCAAGCAAATAAATCCACAATAAGGGCCATATCTTCACCTGAACACCTCATCCATTCCCTGGCAACACCCAGAGACCAGCACAAATTTCAAAAAGAAGATTGAAGGCACGGACGTGCGAACAACAAAGCAAAATACTAGAGCATTGACATGTACAGTGGTCCTCAACGTTAAAATAGAACCTTATTTTATTTTGAGAAAATGCACATAAAGATACCAATATCGACATGAACAAAGCAAATAATCTAGAAAACCTCAGACCTGAAGTTATGCAGTACAATAGCACCAAACACGATGGCATAGTTGTTGGTTTACACGCTGCCGTACACGTTAACACTAGCGATCCAGCCTTTATCATCCCTAGGCTCGAAACCATCAAAGCACTTGCAAACTGGGACGATTTCTGGGTTGTCACAGTACAGGACCACAGCAGCCGTATGTATTGCACACATGCTCAGGCGGTGTGTACAGTACAGGACTTGCCACACTGACATGTTGTTCTCCCACGTTAATATATTTACCTTCCCTAAATAGTCGATCTCCATCCTGACCAGCACAACGAAGGAGCCAGTGGGCATGCCGAACGACATGTACACCTCATCGCCAGCATGGTGCAATGCCATGTCAATGGTAGAATTGAATCTGTCCATGTAGCTCAGACGAAAGAGGTAGTTTGTCCACACTGGGATCCGCCGGTGTGGCCTCGAGCCATGCCAGATGAAGCTCTGCAGGAAGTTGTCAGGGTCTGCACTGTAGGAGAACTCACCAGGGGATGGGTCATGTTGGGTTTTCCAAGAAACCAGCTGCTGCAGTGGGTGCATCTTGTGGCTCAGCCTGAGATTCATGCCAGGTAGGAGAGTGTCGGTGGGGTGGCCGTAGCTCTGCCATATTACGGTACTATCACCCAACGAACCGAAGGATGAAGTTTCCAGTGCAGTCGTCCAGCGTGGCTTCAGCCGAGATGGCAGCAGCCGACGAGGAATTGATGCCGTTGTTCGTGGTCCAAACAACATGACCATTGCTCTCAGACAGGACTAGGTCGGAGCTGCTGGTCACGGCAAGATTTGCAGAGGAAAGATCCGTGATCGGTGCAGCACGGTTGCAGGCCCATACAACGGTGAACTCTGGGATGTTGTTGTACCATATGCCAACATAGGAATGATTTTTGCTGGAGTTCGATGGAGAGAAGAAGCCTAGAGCGAATACTCCATCTTTGGAGACAAGTGTTAGGAATAAGCAACTTGTGCAACTTGTATTATCTGGAGACCAAAGGCCACAATATAGTACATCTGACTTGAGGTACAAGAATATAAATCTAGACAAATACGGACTCCTAGATCAATACTAATACGGACTCCTAGACCAATACTAATACACCTTAACACCCCCCCTCAAATGCAAAGCGTATGCAATAGCATTGCATTTGAAGAAGTGAAAACAAAACAAAACAAAAAATGATAATCCAAAATCCACGTCTTCAAAGTGTCGCCATAGCATGAATAGTCTTCAAAACCTATAGAGTCAAGCCACCGTCGATCGAAGAAGAGATCGACACAGACCAAGAGGCGGTCAGAAGAATAGCACCGAAGAGTGAGGAAGAGAGAGCGGCGGCGGCCGGAGAGAAGAACTAGAGGAACTAGACGGAGGAGAGGATGGCGCCAAAAATAAAGGAGACGCATCAGAAGGAGAAGGTGGAGGAGTAGAGACAGCGAGAGATGTATCAGGAAAAAGAGAAAGAGGAAGTAGAGAGGGTGCCTCGACTGAAAACAGGAAGAGAGGTACCATCAGCCGTGATAACACGGACAAGAGAAATAAGAGAGCGAAGAGCAGAAAGAATAGAAGACGCAGAAGTCGAAGTAGAGCGGCGTGCCAACAAAGACAAAGTCGGCGAAAGGCGGTCATAACCGCATGAAGAAGCCGCGAGAGTCGAAGTAGAGAGGCGTGCCAACAAAGACAAAGTGGACGAAAGGCGGTCATAGCCGCGTGAAGAAACCGCGAGTGTCGACGTAGAGCGGTGCGCCGACAAAGACAAAGTCGGCAAAAGGCGGTCATAACCGCGTGAAGAAAGTCACGAGAGTCGACATAGAGCGACGAAGTAAGAAAGGAAGGCTCGGAGAATTTAACGGAAGAAACACCGGCATGAATTACCGGAAAGGAGCCAGCGACCGGAAGTTGCTAACGGCGGAGGCGGAGGCGGCGGGGTGCCGGGGCGAGCGGCGGCGGCGGCTACGAGGGAGACAAAAAAAGGCCTTACGTCTACTAGCTACGAGATGCGATGCCCCCGACGGAGATCATGGAGATCGACCTCGCCGGGGGCGGCGCGGCGGAGGCGGTGGCTAAAACGTAGGCCAAGGAGCGACACGCTCTGATACCATGTTAGGAATAAGCAACTTGTGCAACTTGTATTATCTGGAGACCAAAGGCCACAATATAGTACATCTGACTTGAGGTACAAGAATATAAATCTAGACAAATACGGACTCCTAGATCAATACTAATACGGACTCCTAGACCAATACTAATACACCTTAACAACAAGAACACTACCAGGGGAGAGCGGCTTGCCAGGGACTAGGCAGTCATCGGATGCACAGAGAAGCACTGGGCTAAATGGCGAATAAAGAAGCAGAAGAACAGCATAGACGTGAAGGGATACATTGGCATTCTTGGCTTTCTGCTTCCACGTCATGGGACTTGTGGGCATATATGGAAGTAGGGTTATAGGGGTGGTGTATATATAGAAGCTATCAGAGCGGGCACGGCACTAGCTTGGATATTTGGACCCCAAGGGAATGAAAGACTAGTTCAGTTGTTCCAAAATTAGTACTGGCCCCTACTGTCAAGTTTGCTGCAAAATGCTACTCCCTCCGATCCATATTAATTGTCACTGGATTGGATGTATCTAGCACTAAAACATGTCTAGATATATCCATTTCTACGACAAGTAATATGGATCGGAGGGAGTACTAACGATATTGCGATCTTATTCTGGAAACTAGAAAGCAGAAGGCATGCTACTACTATTATGTCACTTGAAGTTCTCATACCAAATGAATTTGGGAAATGTACAAAAATCTGTGTTATGACTAAATTTTTTACCAAGATGTCAAATCTAAGTACATTGATAATCTTCCTCTGAAATTAATGGTGGTTTGTGTCCCTTCCAAAACTGTTCGGTCCTACTCTACAATCCAGGCTTCATGCTACATTATGCATGCATACGTAAAGATAGGTAAAATGTTTATAGGAAATGATAGGTAAAATTATGTGCTTCTTTATAGATGCTGAGTTTGAGCAAATATACAATTCTATCAGGATTGTTTTAAGATGTAAATTCAGATGAGTATAATTTGGAAGCAAACTCACACACAAAATCAATTTTACGTGTAGCATGTTAGTTTCCTTTTGACTGAAAAAAGAAGCCAAGGTCATAGCTGCTGTGAATCAAACAACAAGTTGCTGATTTTTTGACAGTTGGATCAAACCACATCTTAACTGAGGTACGTGCGCAGAAGTCTGGCATTTAAAATTCAGACACAATTGGTCGGTACATGCGGTTAACATGGACATCTTATGCTCCAATGTAGTAGTCCAACTTATGGACTTATGGACTAAGAGTGAAAAGGGATATTCGGAAAAACGGAACAAAATAATTTGCAGGACCAAAAATATTATTTGTCAACCCTCCAATGTGTGTACAAGATACGTACAGGTTCCATGAACGGCCGCTTGATGGTTTAACAGCAACTATTGCTTCGATCTGAAAAAGACACTGTCTCCTCAAGCATAAACTCAAGCAGAGCAATCAGTTCTGTTCTGACAGTGTAAATTGGAATGATATAATCTTTCAGAATGTACTACATCAGCTATAGCACATTCTGTGGAGAAAACAGGAACATAACAGTTTCTCATATTTGAGCCAAGTTCTTGATATATCAAATATCGTTTCAACCTCTCTCAAACCAGCAGGTTCAGAGTTTGACAACAACCAATGTTGACAACTCAGTTTCAAGAATCAAAATTCAAGTATCAATATCAAAGATTCTGCTGGTGGTAAGCCATAGAGGAGTTGGACCAAAGAAGATATAAAAGAAGCATCAAGCATGTCCAACTGAGAGAACCGAACAGAAGAGAAATGTCCTATTTTTTGGAACTAACAGAGTAGAACTATCTTATCTCTCCCTTAGCTCCTCGCTTTCCTTCTACCTATCTTGCTTGTACCCCTTTGTTATTACCACAAATCATTTTCTTTCAATTCTCACTAGATCACCCCAATTACTAATCTATCTGGCAAAGAAAAATGTAACACAATGTTATTACTTTTTGCTAGAGACACCATATACTAGAACCATATGGTCAACACAGTAGTCTAATGAAACTAGTAACATAAGTTGATGAACACAAGGTTGAAGAACATAACAGGATGGCCACACTTAAGTGCCTAAACCTTTCACAGAAGTTGATAAACAGAACAGCTGAATGTCAAGATTAATCTTCCACTGAAGCACAGAACTCCTAATCGTAGGCAACAATTGAAGCATTCCAACAATGCCTGAAAGAAGCAAATAGAGCCGGTGCAAGAGTCAGTAAGTTATCAATGAATTGAAGCTTAAACTCAATTAGTATCCATAGATTTAGATCTGTGGAGCACTAAACTTAAAGCGAGATGCACATACAGTGAAACAAATTTTCACTATGGCTGTGGTACATTTATAAACAACAGAAATTAATATATTTGTAGATTATAACACTAACCCAACATAAACTCAAATATCAATAAAATAGATGAAATAAAGGAGGCACCAACTGCACATGAGCCTTAAGAAAACTCGGAAAAACAACCAAGTTATCATAGTGCACCCTGTTATCTAAGTGTTCCCACAAGAATAGATCAGAAACAGTTCAGTGACAGCTTCGGCTGCTATTTAACATGACTAAGGTTACTTCAAACATAGTAAACCGTACAGAAATTAATTAACTAGAGGTTCTGAATGCACAAAAGACAAAATATATAGTTGTTCGCTTCTGAATAAAATGGAGCTGTATCTCTAATCACAAGAAAACATGTGCCATCCGTTAGATGCAAAGCAATTAGGTGTGAAATATGCAACAGAATATACAGGATGTGTATCAGTCTTCCGTTGACATGAATTAGTGTATATTGGGGATAGGGAGGATAGAAGTGTTCTTAATACTAATTTGTTGTCTTTCTTTGCTACATGAAGAATTGCAATTTCAAATGGATAAATTTTAACAGCAAAACAGAGTTTATGTTATTCATGTTAGGTACACTTGTATGAAATCGATCCATGAGGCGAAGTATAAGTTTTCAGAAAGAAGCATCCCTATCCAATGCCAACATTCCTGAAACAAAAAATTATGTCACTTGTCCAAAACCAAAGGGCCCTAACCCAAGCATGAATCTATGTAGTCCTTGGGCCTAATCGAGGAACAGTAGATGCCAGACCCAAGCGCCATAACAACGCCATGATGAAACCAGGACCACAGGGCCAGCTGGCAGAAACAAGACATAGACTGGGACTGGGGTACATTATATAGCTACTGCTTAATTCCAAATGATCACAAATTAACAATTGACTTCCTTAATTCGGAAGCTAGCAAACAGAGGGAAACAAAAGCAAATATCAACCACGATCTTGCTAGTCTGGACTGGAGTTAATTTTCAGAAACATGGTACAATCATGTTGTCTCTGACAAGTTTATTTCTCGAGCAGTTCTCTGTTCAAGACCATTTCTGTTATAACCAGTGAGAAACCACTATATTCTTGCTAATTTATTCAGCAAAGGAGAACCCAAATCCTGTGTACAATGCTATATGCATTACTGATTGTATCATACTCCGTATTTAGTTCAACTCTCAGGAAATTGGAATTTTGAAGATATTAAGCAAACAGAACTCACTCGCATTTAACATGGCACAAATGAAAACTCAAGAAAGAGTCAACAGTTATCCGTCTTTTGGAAAAATGCATGCTGAATAAGGCTCTCTTTCAGCCTAAAAGGTAGAACCACCGGCAGGTCATCATCAAACTTGGAGCTGGCTACGAAATTGTCCCTTTTGTCACAAAGTAACAGGTGACAAGCAGTCTCCCTCCTTGTTCGCAATCTTTGCCCACCAACCCCCTCGCTCCTGGAAACGCCTGATATCCATCACCAGCAGTGTTATCTGGTACTTGACTGCCCAGATGTCATGCACGCGATCCTAAAGCATGAAGATGCACATCCCAGTCATGCCGTCCTTGCTGGTGGACGCAGCAAGCCTGCCACCCATGTCAAACAGGTGCATGGCAACGACCTTCTCCAGTGTAGGTGCAGGCTGGAATTGAGAAGGACTGCTGCGCCAAAGATGGCTGGTCCTCCCCTGCTTATCAGCTCCGTTTCAACCGGTGTTACTGAACAACCGATGATCCTCGGGTTGTCGCTTCCCACGGTGAGGATACGGTACTGACTTAGGCAGTCCATGTTGTAAAGGTTGTTTGGGTATCCCCAGTACAAGATCCGGTACTCCCCTGAAGGTTGGTGCCGGAATAGGCCGAGGATGTTCTCGACCGCGTGCTTCGGGTTGCGGCTGAGGGGCGCCCACTGCCGTGTGGTTGGGTTGCAGATGCACTGGCCGGCGATCAGGAGGCCGTCGCACAAGGCACTGACTGTGAAGCCGGAACGGAAGACTTTGGGGAACCCAAATACTGCCTGGATCTTGCGGGCCGGGCGATGGAGGGCTCTGACGCGGTAGGACTTGATTAGGAGGAGCTCCAGCTGGCGGCGGTGGTGGCCGAGGAGAAACGCGGGGTCGGAGGCGAGGCGGCGCCACAGCTGGCAGACGGCGCGGCAGCGGAGCACGGACTTGGCCGGGAGGCGGACCAGAATCTCCGGTGAGGCTGGGGGTGATTTAGAGCAAGTACAATAAGTCCTAATCAGCTGGCTATAAGGAATAGAATACTATTTTCTTGCCTAGTTAGAAGAGAGAGAAGAGGAGAGAGAAAAAGAGTGAGCTCTCATGCAGGAGCCAGCTCTAGCACATGCTCCTAGGCACTTTGAGAGAGTGAATGGTGGGCCATGTAGTGCTAAAATAGTATATTTTTATAGCTCATTATTATACATGCTAGCTCTAAGTTGGCTATAGATGACATAGCACTTCGGCTTATAGCCAGCATCTAGCTATACTATTGTCCTTGCTCTTAGGATGGAATGTGCTCGGCGGCGGCGTGCAGTCGAGTGGAGCGGCTGGGATTGGGGACGATGAGCGGCGCGTTCGGAAGCGGCCGGTCGGTGTACCTGTCAAACCGCGAGCATCTATGAGACCCAACACCGCCACCAAGACCAGGCCCACAAGAAAACAGTATCCAATCTGAAGAGGAGTACTTGGCAATTCCTATTAACGCTCAAAAAATATCGGAAATTCCTATTTGACGCACACCCTCCAAGCACGGCCAGCACTTTAGGCGGTTGTCGGATAGGAAGAAGGTGGCCCAGGAGGAAGAAGAAGAGCACGTCCTCGCAGGAGATGGGGATGACGCGGCTAGCTGCAGCCTCTCCTGCGAGGCGGGGTCTAGACCTCACCCGAGACTAGGATGACGCAGTCACCGATGGAGGTGAGGCCTAAAACTTACAGTGTAGGATGGGAGTCTAAGGGGATCCGGCGCTGCAATGGGGCTTAGATGGAAGCTGGGGTGGCGGGGCGTAGGGTTTCGATGGTGGAGGCCTAGACCTCACTAGAGACAGGGATGATGCAGTCGGTCGTGGCATCGTCGGGGGAGGTGAGGCCTAGAACTTGGAGTTTAGGGTAGAGTGTGGAGAGGTCATCGGCGATGAGATCTTAGGGTTTCAGATGCTAGGAGAGTTCATCGGAGTTGGGGATGGGAGAGGTTAGATGGACGCCCTAGAACTCTAGGAATTCAAAACTTGACCAATTAAAATTCTGAACCAATCAAACTTCACAGAATCATCCAAATAGAAATACAAGGGGCCATGGATGAAAACTAATTTAAAATCACCATAAATCCAAACTTGTCATGCTCCAAAACTAGAACAGGACAAACCCAAACCGACATGCCTATTTAGGCATATCCAGATACTTATCCCCTTCACATACAAACAAAAGGGTCATATGTCAATTTTGGCATACACATATAAATTAAAACCAATATGGGCTTACCCACTGAAAATCCCTTGCCACTTATGAATAACTTAGCCACATAGGCGGTTTCACGCATACACAAGTAGGTGAATCACCTAATTTCATGGCAAAGGTGTCATCACCATAGCCATTCAGGAACACTATAAAAAGATGATCATCTAGACCCCAGAGCTCACAACTCACTAGTCTATATCAGACTAAACACACACACACACTAGTTTAGAGAGAGATATGGAAGATAGTAGAAGCAAGAAGGAAGGAAGAGGAACTTGAAGAACACTTCAGAAGAACAAAAAGTAGTGACTACAGATCTTCATCAAGCAAGCTTAGGAGACTACAAAGGTTTTAGCTTAGAAAATCGTAGGATGGGTAGAATAATAATTAAGGAAAAGAGAAGAATATTAGCAGTAGCACTATTAGTTAGAACCAATGGATCATCTATGTAATAATCTTGATGTTAGAAAGTAAGCACACGCACTGGATTATCATCTATGTACACTCAACTAAGAGGCATCACATATCATAAACAAGTTCCTATACCCTATGCACAACCATTAAACCTTGATTGAATAACTGATCGATTGAATTGAGTGTGATTCAAAGAACAGAATGAAAGAAAGCAGTATTTAACTAAAATAATTTAACCAATAGCAACCTTTAATGAATTATAGTAACAATGAAACATGTCAAGTGAGCCATGAAATGAAATCATAAGCATCATTCTCTTCATCCCCTGTGAATTGTAAATTCAGAGGATGAAGAAGACATCGTTGATGACAAAACATCAAATCATGGTTGTATTAAGAAACAAACACTAATTCAGAACATATGTTAGCCATCAACTCATTTGAGTTGTGGATTTTGATTGTAAGTTGTTAATCACCATTGTCAAGCAGAACTAATAACAACCCTAAATAGAATCCTAAATGTATTAATCATACAAATGGATGGATTAATACACTACACCTAGAATTAGCCAGAACATCAACCTTACACTAATCTAAGTTACTCACATAAGAACATGCTCAAACACTGAAACTGTAACACTAAACAAAACCAAACTTTGATCGTGTCAAGCATTAGAGCAACAATTAGCATACTAGACCACACTAGAATACTATAGATATTCCTAGAATATACTAGAAATGGCTAGAACCTACCAGGAACCCTAGAATCAAAACCACTAGGAAGAATAGTGGGGGGAAACCCCTAGAAATTGGGGAAAACTTCCCAGGTGAACAAGTAGTAGAAATTGAGAGGAGGGGATTACCTTCAAAGTAGGAGCCCAGCTCACCACTAATTGAGTAGAGGAAGAAGAGTAGTAGCCACCTCGACTAGTAGCACAGGTAGTACCCTAGAGGGGCATTGATGACCCACAAGTATAGGGGGTGTATCGCAGTATTTTCGATCAGTAAGAGTGTCGAACCCAACGAGGAGCAGAAGGTGTTGACGAGTGGCTTGGAGCATGAATTCTCTGTAAATACTTAGCAAACGTATTTTTAGGGGTTTTTAATAATGCAGGTAAATAAAGTACGAGTAGATAAAAGACAATAATAATAAATGCAGCAAGTGGCCCAATCCTTTCTTTAGCAAAGGACAAGCCGGTTGTATTACTGAAGATCACCAAACATTCTCGAGGACACACGGGAATATCGTCAAGTGCTTTCGCTTCATATAGTTGATTAATCTTCTTTAGTTTGCTAAGTGTTGTATGGGTGAACCTGTGCTAATGTACTGACCTTCCCAGGACTAATACATACTTATGATTATACCCCTTGCAAGCATCTGCAAGTACAAGAAAGTAATTAAGATAGAAACCTAACCATAGCTTTAAACTCTGAGATCCTACACTCCCTTGTGCAAAGGTTTCCTAATGGGGGTTTAAGTTTCTGTCACTTCGGCAACCCCTACGATTAGTAGCCAAATAAACAATGCATTCCCCTAGGCCCATAAAGGTGAAGTATCATGTAGAAGACGTTCACATGACACCACTAGAAGAATAACACCACAACTTAAATATCAAACCATTGAATCTTTCTCAACACAATTCCACTACTAATAATATGACTTCTCCCATGTCCTCAAGAACTAAACGAACTACTCACAAGACATCATATGGATCAAGATCGGAGATAAAATAATGATAAGTAACAATCTGAACATAAACGATAATTCAATGGTTCCACTCAATAGCATCAACTATAACAAGTAATTAATACCGGGAAAGTTTCCCCTAAGAACTATGCAAGATTCAACCCAATTGTTACAGCGGTATGGAGTGGTGACGATGGTGCTAGTGGTGGCGATGATGGAGATGATGATGATCCCGATGAAGTCCAGCTTGATGGTGGTGTTGATGGCGACGATCTCCCCTCTCCGGGAAGGAATTTCCTCAGCAGATTTATGCCTGCCGGAGAGCTCTTTCTCTCTCTGTAGTTTTTCGCCCCGCAGAGGTAGTGGAATCTTTCTATGATCGCTCCCCGAGTCTTAGGGTTTTGTGGGGGTAATATACGCCAAAGAGCCGAGCCAGAGGTGGGCCGGGTGGCCACACCACCTGGTGCTGCGGCCTAGGGTGGCCCGCGCCAGGGGGTGGTTTGGGCCCCCTGTGGCCCAACTCCGCTCCCCCTTCTAGCTTCCTTCGTCTTCTGGAAAAATAGGATTTTCCATATATTTTCTGGGATTTTTTGATCTTCGCGAATTTCGCTTCCAAACAGTGCATTTTCCATCAGAATCCTGACTTCAGTGGTCCATCCTCCAAAGTCATCAACCATGCAAAAATAGATGAAATAACATAAGTATCATCTCTTAATATTAAATATATCAATGAATAACAGTTAATTATGATATAGAATAGTGATGCAAAATGGACGTATCAACCCCCCCAAGCTTAGACTTCGCTTATCCCCAAGCAAAAACTGAGCTCAATAAACATTACCTCAGGTTTATGGAGTGAAGAGTCAATAAAAGAATACGGACAAGAAGCATCACATTCATCAATACACAAATCATAATAGAAGACAACTCACTATTATAAAACTTAACTTCCAATAGGTAAAGGAAACACAATAAAGACACACAAAGTAAATCATAATTGGTAATGACAAACTTTGTTCTTGGTCAAAGAACGGGTTAACAATTTGCAGGAGTTCAAACATAATGGGGTTTTGAATGATAGCTTTCAAAGTAATACTCACTAAGATAAGAGTAATGTGCATAACAAGGAACATAAGAAACATGATTGAATAAATCATCATATGAATGAATGAAACACAACAACTCAAAATACTTGCTGAGATAGAAAGGAATAGGTTTACTGACTCAACTAAAAGGTAAACGATAGGCCCTTCGCAGAGGGAAGCAAGGATTTCAAGTTTCATAAAGAGCTTCCAAAAATATGGTACTTATTAGCTTTCAGCTCTCATTGCCCCTATCATAAGCATCTTTAGGTGATTAAGGTTTAAGTGATCAAATATGAGGATATGCTTGACAAGTTATAAGCTGAAAATCTCATGCCCCTTACTTACAAAGACCGTTCCTCATGCTACTCAAGTTTAGTCACAAGTAAGTTCTTGTCATTGTAAGTACATGTGTATCATAGAGAACCACCGACGGGGTACCCCTTGCCCGATGATACGGAAGAATCCCCATATCAAAATGACAAGGCAAGCAGACAATGAGCATCTCAGCAATCCTTTTATTTCCTATTTGCATAGGTTCTCTTTTTTTCTCTTTTTTCTTCTTTCCTATTTGCATAGGTCTTTCTTTTTTTTATAAAGAGGATGCTTCATAGATTGCTCACTATGCTTACGCTGCAAGTTTCCACCATGATTAGGCATGGCTTAGACCAGCCGCCTAGGCGTTTCTCTAACACATATACAAACTCCATGAGCCTTACAAGCTTCCCTTTCATTTCACACCGTCGGGATCCATAAGCAAAAGAACATGATATCAACTAAATAAAGTGCAATGTTGAAAGCGTTCCCCATGATAACATGGTTCTGCTAATTCACAACTTACAAAACGCAAGCATATACGCAACATAGATGGGCACAATTGTTCAAGTTTATTAAGTGCAAGAAAGTAAAGTGTGTCATCAAGATCATCAGAGCTTTAATCACTAATTTTCACCTAACAAGTTTAATTCGGAAGGTAGATAAAAACATGAATTTACTTGGAATAGCAATAATGCTAATAGGTAGGTATGGTGGACACAAATGGCATAGGTTTTTGGTTTAAGGATTGGATGCACGAGAAGCATTCCCTCTCAGTTACAGGTTTTAGGTTAGCAAGGCTGGGTAGCAAGCATAAGACTTGAAGGAAACAAACAAACATACAAGTCATAAAAACAAACATGCAATCTTCCTTGGAAGCACAAAAGATCTTAACTAGAGAATACTAAGCTTATGAGCCACTCAAGAAAGAAAGATGATGAAATTATATTTCTTAAAAGTACTTTTCTCTTTTCATTCAATTCTCAAATAGTGTTGCTACTGACTAGAGCCAGGTTTGCCAAAACCAACTAATTTACTTAATGATCCCAAAGTGATACCAATACTAACAACAAGATCCATCATATAACAGAAATTGAAAACTAATATAAGATATGCAAAAGAGTAAATGATAGAACTTCACATTAATATTCCATAACGCCAACTCACACCAAGGGATACATATATATCTAGCGAGAGGATAGACACTTCCATAATGCAAAACATCCTATATGATAACTTCTCTATTCATGATATGACTCTATTGAAAAGGTAAAAGGATATAAGATAGTGATGTGATACCGCGACACTCCCCCAAGCTTGGAACAAACCAAGGGGATGCCAAAACCTGATGACGTATTACTCCTTCGGTGGTGGTGGTGTTCTCTCGATGAGCTTTTCAATCAATATCCTCAAGTCAGCAATCTCGAAGGTGAGAGTATGAATCAACTCTGAGTTGTGCTCAATGCGGTTCATGATCATGTCGGGTTGTGAATCCCATATCGTACGATTCTTTCCCCACTCTTCCTCCTTAAAGTATTCTTTTCCTGCATGGTTAGAACGAGGCATATCCCAATTGGAGGGTAATTTTTCCTTGGGCATATTTTGGAATTGATGCTCATGGATAAGGGTATGGAAGGGATTCTTGGTGCGTGGAGGAGGTGACCGTGAAGTCAAGCAATGATGCAGAGTCTTCCCTCTAGTGGACATCCGTGCAGTCCTTTTGAATTTGGCGGGATTTGTCACCAATCCAATGCTTGCAATGGTGGTGCTAGTGTGCGAATGCTGGTCTTCCTTTGCCTCCTCTTCAGCTTCACTCTCGATGTCCTCCTCTTGCTCAGAGTCTTGGAGATCATCCCCTGCAGGCTCCTTGCCCTTTATCGTTGGCGGACACCATTGCGCCTCTAAAACTTTTAAGAATAGTTGTTGACAGAAATAGATCAAAACAAAAACATGACAAGAACACGATATACGAACCTCAGGGGATCCGGAGGATTATATATTACAAAGTTTTACAACAAAAGGAAGGTACCAGGAGAAAACGGGTCGGAGATGGGCTCCGGGGTGGCCACACCCCCTGGTGGCGCAGCTAGGTGGGCCCGCGCCACGGGGTGGTGTGAGCCACCCGGGCTCCATTTTCGTGCGTCTTTCTACTCATTGCTTTCCTTATTGGATAAAAACTGCAAAAATATATAACTTGACAGATTTTTCACGAACCTTTTCTTACCAGAACTTTTACATATTCGAAAGCGGACTCTGCAAGTCTCTGAACTTGGTCTTTGATAAAAAAATCGGTGTCACCAATTGAATAGCATCCATATCTTCATTGTAAGAATCTCCAGAAATATAGTTCTTGAGTCTCTGACCATTCACCACTTGTGTAGTGTTATCTTTTAAGGAAGAAATTTATATTGCACCTGAATGATACACTTCTTCAATAACAAAAGGTCCTTCCCATTTTGAGAGTAGTTTTCCTGCAAAAAATCTGAGACGAGAACTATACAATAGAACCTTCTCACCAACATGGAACTCTCTCTTAAGAATTCTACTGTCATGCCATCTTTTAACTTTTTCATTAAAGAGTCTAGCATTTTCATATGCTTCACTCCTCCACTCATCTAACGAACTTAAGTCAAATAATCTTTTCTCACCAGCGAGTTTGAAATCTCTATTAAGTTCTTTCACTGCCCAATAAGCTTTGTGTTCTAATTCTAAAGGAAGGTGGCAAGCTTTCCCATAAACCATTTTGTAAGGAGACATTCCTATAGGATTTTTATAAGCAGTTCTATAAGCCCATAAAGCATCATTCAACTTTTTAGCCCAATTTTTCCTGGATCTATTGACAGTCTTTTGCAAGATGGATTTAATTTCTCTATTTGATAGTTCTACTTGCCCACTAGTTTGGGGATGATAAGCTAAAGCAATTCTATGATTAACATCATATTTAGCAAGGGTCTTTCTAAAACCACCATGAATGAAATGAGAACCTCCATCAGTCATAAGATACCTAGGCACTCCAAACCTAGGAAAGATAATATCCTTAAGCATTTTTAAAGAGGTCTCACCATCAGCACTTTTTGTAGGTATGGCCTTTACCCACTTAGTAACATAGTCAACAACAACAAGAATATGAGTATAACCTTTTGAAGGGGGAAAAGGACCCATAAAGTTGAATCCCCAACAATCAAATGGTTCAATAACAAGAGAGTAATTCATAGGCATCTCATTGCGTCTAGAAATATTACCAACTCGTTTACACACATCACATGATAAGACAAATTTTCTTGCATCTTTAAAAAGGGTAGGCCAGTAAAAACCTGATTATATCACCTTTTGTGCGGTTCTATCTCCCGCATGATGTCCTCCATAGGCACTACCATGACATTTCCGCAATATCTCATTTTCTTCATATTTTGGAACACATCTTTGCATAATACCATCTACTCCCTCTTTATATAAATGTGGGTCATCCCAAAAATAATGCCTCAAATCGTAAAAGAACTTCCTTCTTTGTTGGGCTGTAAAAGTTGGAGGCAAATACTTGGAGACAATAAAGTTAGCATAATCAGCATACCAAGGGCTCCCTCGCGAGCTTACCCCTACTGCAGCCAACTGTTCATTTGGGAAACTATCATTAACAGGCATAGGATCAAAAGAGATGTTTTCCAATCGAGATAAATTATCAGCAACATGATTTTCAGCACCTTTCCTATCTACAATATGTAGGTCAAACTCTTGTAAAAGCAACACCCATCTAATAAGCCTAGGCTTAGCATCTTTCTTCGTCATAAGGTACTTAATAGCAGCATGATCAGTATGAATGGTAACTTTTGAATCAACAATACAAGGTCTAAACTTATCACAAGCAAAGACACTAGCATCGCACATGATTTCAAAGGGTAAGTTCCAATCAGGTGGTTGGACAATAGGAGAAGTAGTTAAAGCTTTCTTTAGAGTTTCAAAAGCTTCCTTACAATCATTATCAAAAACAAAGGGTACATCGTTTTGGAGAAGATTGGTAAGGGGTTTTGATATCTTGGAGAAATCTTTAATAAACCTTCTATAGAAACCAGCATGACCAAGGATACTACGAATACCTTTGACATCTCTTGGATAGGGCATTTTCTCAATTGCTTCAACTTTAGCTATGTCAACTTCAATGCCTCTTTTAGAAATTTTATGTCCAAGGATAATCCCTTCATTGACCATGAAGTGGCATTTCTCCCAATTAAGAACAAGATTAGTTTCTTCACATCTCTACAAAACTTTATCAAGGTTGTGCAGACAATTATCAAAAGAAGTTCCATAGATGGAAAAATCGTCCATGAATACTTCCACAATTTCCTCACAAAAACCATGAAAGATAGCAGACATGCATCTTTGAAAAGTAGTAGGAGCATTACACAAACCAAAAGGCATACGCCTATAAGCATAGGTTCCATAAGGGCACGTAAAAGTAGTTTTTTCTTGATCTTGTTATTTAACAGCAATTTGAGAAAACCCAGACTATCCATCAAGAAAACAAAAATGGGTCTTTTTAGACAACCTTTCTAACACTTGATCAATAAAAGGCAGTGGGTAATGATCTTTCTTAGTAACTTTGTTAACCTTTCTAAAGTTGATGCACATCCTATAACCTACTACTATTATCTGGGGAATAATCTCATCATTATCATTAGGCACAACAGTAATTCCTCCTTTCTTAGGGACACAATGAACAGGACTAACCCATTCACTATCAGCAATAGGATAAATAATACCAGCATCAAGGAGTTTTAATACCTTGTTTCTCACCACTTCCTTCATCTTAGGAGTTAAACTATGTTGATGTTCTACCACTGGTTTTGCATCGGATTCTATATTGATAGCGTGCTGACATATAGTAGGAGAAATCCCCTTTAAATCATCAAGGGTATAGCCCATAGCTCCTCGGTGTTTCTTCAATACTTCCAATAATCGTTCCTCTTCCTTCCCTGAAAGTTTAGAGCTAATAATAACAGGATGTATTTTCTTATCATCAATGTAAGCATATTTGATATCGTCAGGTAAAGGTTTTAGATCGAAAACCGGATCCTTTTTAGGTGGCAATGTGGTACCCAAATCTTCCACATGCAAGTTATGCTTAAGCATCTTAGGTTGACGATGGAGAATCTCGTCAATCTCATTTCTTTCTTCCATGAAGATATCACTTTTGTGGTCTTCCATAAAATGCTGCAAAGCATTGTTAGGAGCAAGAGAAATAGAAGAAAGTTGTTCAACTCTAAAATCCTCATTAGGAGTTTCAGTTTCATAAGGAACTTTAGAAAATTTCGAAAAATTAAACTCATAAGATTCGCCATCAAATTTAGTTAAAATTTTCTCCCCTTTATAGTGTATAATGGCTCCACACGTGTTCAAGAAAGGTCTACCAAAAATAATAGGATAGGTTTTACTAGCAGCTGAACCAAGTACTAGAAAATCAGCATGATATTTAATTTTACCACAAAGAACTTCCACATATCTTACAATACCAATTGGAGAGATGGTCTCTCTATTAGCAAGGTAAACAACCACATCAATTTCTTCTAGTTCGCATGGACTAATTTCATGCATAATTTCTTTGTAAAGCTCATAAGGAATAGCACTTGAACTTGCACCAATATCACATAAACCATAGTAGCAATGATCAGCAATTCTAACAGATAGCACATGGACACTAGCTTTTCTAGTTTTATTAGGATGTGAGACAATATTAGAAGCATCTTCACAGAAGACAATGTCTCCATCCTCTACTCTTTTAGTGACAAGGTCATTCAAAATTGCTACTGTAGGTTCAATGGTTATTTGTTCACTAGGCTTAATAGCTCTCTTCGTACTTTTATTAATTACACTAGTTATCATAGAGTGCCCCTTTATTTTATCCGGGAAAGGTATTTTCTCGATATAAGGTTCAGGTAAAATATGATCAATAGTGCAAACTTCAATACTTCTAGCAGGAACACAATCAACAATATCCTTATACGGTGCATGATACTGATACGTTACTAACGTATCCATAATTTTTGATGTTCCATGCTTGGTTTTATCTAGTTTCTTATGTTTTGTCCACACTTTGGAGTACTTTTCATATGATTTCTTGGACTAACCTATTAACAAGAGCCATAGTGCCAGCTGCCTGTTTCTACTGTTTTTGGTTCTAGGAAGTCAGAAAATGAATATTCTCGGAATTGGACGTGACAAAAGCCAAAGTTATTATTTTACCAGGGGACACTTGGATCCAGAATACGAGACGGAGAAGGGCTAGAGGGTGGCCACACCACCTGGTGGTGCGGGTCAGGCCAGGCCACGCCAGGGGGTGGTGTGGGCCCCTCCGGGACCCCCTTGGTCTCCTCTCTCGCCTATAAGAGCCTCCCGATGCATAAACCCTAAATCATCAAGCCTCTAGCCACGAAAAGTTCCGCAGCACCGCCGCCACCGAAGGGGAGATTCGGGGGACAGAAAGTCTCTATTCCGGCACCCTGCCGGGATTGGGAACTGCCCCCGGAGCCATCTCCATCAATCTCCACCACCATCTCCATCACCATTGCTGATTCCCATGATGAGGAGGGAGGAGTTCTCTCTCGAGGCTAAGGGTTCTACCGGTAGCTATGTGTTCATCTCTCTCTATGCATGATCATATTGTGATCATGAGCTTGTAATCTATAGATCTACCTTGCTACTCAAGTGCTTTAATAGATTTCTGCTCTCCCCACGTGCGTGAAAGTGACAGCGTGCACATCACGGTGGCACTTAGGCTAGAGATTACAAATACTTGTTATGAGTTATATTTGGAGTTGGATGTTGATGACCCACAAGTATAGGGGGTGTATCGCAGTATTTTTGATAAGTAAGAGTGTCGAACCCAACGAGGAGCAGAAGGTGCTGGCTAGTGGTATGGATCAGGAATTCTCTGCAAATACTTAGCAAACGGATTTTTAGGGGTTTTCGATTAAGTAAGTAAACACAGCACGCGTAAATAAAAGACATTAAGAATGAATGTAGCAAGTGGCCCAATCCTTTATGCAGCAAAGGACAAGCCAGTTGTATTTCTATAGATGACCAAACGTTCTCGAGGACACATTGGAAGACTGTCAAGTGCTTTCGCTTCATATAGTCGATTAATCTTCTCTAGCTTGCTAAGTGTTGTGTGGGTGAACCTGTGCTAATGTACCGTCCCATCCAAGACTTAATACATACTTGTGATTAAACCCCCTTGCAAACATCCATAAGTACAAGAAAGTAACTAAGGTAGAAACCTAACCACAACTTTAAACTCTAAGACCCTTACGTCCCTTGTGCAATGGTTTCCTAACGGGGGTTCAGGTTTCTGTCACTCCGGCAACCCCTACGATTAGTAGCCAAATACACAATGCATTCCCCTAGGCCCATATAGGTGAAGTGCCATGTAGTCGACGTTCACATGACACCACTAGAAGAAGTACACCACAACTTAAATAACAATCTATTGAATCTTTCTCAACGCAACTCCACTACTAACAACAAGACTTCTGCCATGTCCTCAAGAACAAAACGAACTAATCACAAGACATCATATGGATCATGATCAGAGATGGATATATGATGTATAACAATCTGAACATAAACAATAATTCAACGGTTCACTCAATAGCATCAAGTACAAAGAGTAATCAACACCGGGAAAGTTTCCCCTATGAACTAATGCAAGATTCAACCAATTGTTACAGCAATATGGAGATGGTGATGAGGGTGCTGATGGTGATGATGGTGGTGATGATGATGATGATCCGGATGAAGTCTAGCTTGATGGTGGTGTTGATGGCGATGATCTCCCCTCTCCGGGACGGAATTCCCCCGGCAGAAAGCTATCTGCCGGAGAGATCTTTCTCTCTCGGTGTTTTTCGCCCCGCAGAGGCGGCGGAATCTTTCTGTGGTCGCTCCCCGAGTCTTAGGGTTTCGGGAGGAAGATATACGCCAGAGGGGAGAGGCTAGAGTCGGCCAAGGTGGCCACACCACTGCCTGGCGTGGCCTAGGCCTGCCCGCGTGTAACACCCTCGAATCGGCCCTATGCAAGTTTTAGCCCTTTCCGCCAAACCCGCATAGAAACGATTCAAGGACGCCCACCAGGCACTTTCGTGCGGGTGGATAACGAAGTAATGCCATTACACAACAGTCCTCGATGGGACCCACAGAACATATATATATATACAACATGACTCCAAGAGTCAAGAATACAGAGATACAATACAAAGATCCAAATCACCTTGAAAACGATACAGCGTCCGAGTACGGACAAGATGCAAATTGGGCTAAGAGCCCTGAAGAATAACCAATGGCGTCCATAACCCTGCCCAGGCCAATCCGGAAGGGTAACCCTGCTAACAACGTCGATCTCAAACCTGCTACAACAAAAGGGGTGCCAACAAAGGGCAAAGGAAAAAGAGGAGCGTCAGTACTGAGGCCAGTACACGGCGAGGCTAGAATTCGGCGGCTCTCTCCTACATAGGTATGGTGGACTGAAGCGGCAGCGAAGCATGCACTAAAAAACCTATAGAGACTCGATTCATCTGTCAGCTATTAGAAAGGGATAAGAGAGACCTATTCGGATCCAACCTGATACTAACACCAATCATACCCATCCTGGTATTCCCCCTGGAGACCAAACGAGGAAGTCAAGCCGTGGAAACTCACACGGTTGGCAGTTTTATTTAATCTTTCCATGGCAGTTATCCAACTTACTAGTCATCTTAGATGTAAGTCAAATTATAACAGTAAACTTTAGTTATAGTTGTCTATGATCGAGAAACTGTGCTCCAAGTCGTCCATAACCGCGGACATGGCTTTTTGAAAAGATTTAACCCTGCAGGGGTGCACCAAAGTATCCACATGCACTTTGACCCTTTTTTCCAGATCAATTAACATACACCCATCGGTATGTCGGCGGGGCCTAAGTCATGACGTTTCCCAGACCCAAAGCAAGTACATGGGGGCCACCCCACTAAGCTACCCGCAACGAAGTCGGCCGGCTCCGGAACGGACCCAGGGTTTGTGCCAATGGTTATAAACGACTGGGAACCCAAAAGTGTGGCTGGGCTTGTCGATACCGCGAAAACATTCCACATCCTAAACAGTACAGGTGCTTCCCGCACAATCTTAAATAAAGCAGTAAAGCATGGAATATGTACAGAATAGTAAGAAAGCCCCAAACTACTTGTGGCCCCCAGTACAATACTTTGAAATAAGGTAGTAAGCCGATGGGGGTGCCCACACACCCTACCTGTGGTTAGCACGCTCGATCTCGGAACAGGTGTCAAGAACTCGGGTCCTAGGTGGACACAAGTGGGCGGTTAAAAACCAAATAATTACTATTACCCACTGGTGCCTCTTCATTAATCTACCATCAACATTAATTAATAAGCTATAATTACAAACATGATCAACACCACCGTTAAACATGTGCCAACCTCCCAACAACTGTGGAACAACGATGACGCGAAGCAACATCTGAGCAAGCAACTACGACTCGCAGGGCCAACTGTCTATCAAACAACAGGTAATAGGAGGTGTCCAAGGCAATATAGAGGCTGCACGGGATATAACTGGTGTATGGAAACTAAAGCATCGTGACATGGATAGCAATAGATCAACAGGAGGAAATAAAGACTGTAAATGCAAAATAGGTACAAGGGGGAGGGATGCTCGCCTGGGAAAACACTGCCGGAGATTCATATCCGGAGAACTTGTCGATACTCGCATCTACTCATCGGCCTAATCCGCGAAGAAGCAAACACTAGAAGAAACACCGGATGCGATATTTAATACTACGGTAGAAGATTCGGCATGATATGATATGATGCATGGCATGGCAAAGATGCGGTGCGATTAGGCAATATTAAGCGGAACCAGGGTCCCGACAAATTAATTACACGGTTCAAGTTATTTAGAACCCCAGCAATTTAAATGTTGGGTTAGCAAGACAAAACATGGCATCGGTTCGCTACACCAATTTAAATGGAGTCCGGAATAAGACAAGGATATCCCACCTATAGACTCCATATTTAATTATTAGGTAAATCGTCTATATGCCCCAACCATATGATGAGATGTGTGCAATCATGAGAGATTTAATATGCAACAATTTATATAGATGACATTTATAAAATAGGGCTTCGAGAAAAGGGGTCACACATTGGTCGAAGGTCTTGGGGTCTCGGAGAGGTTCGGGGTTCGACAGGTTCAACTTCAAACTCTGGGATCGGTCTTCGCCTCTAGGAAGGGGGGCCTTTGCGTCCATGAAGGGGAGCTCGATGTTCTGTGATCTTGTGGTTCAGATTCCATGTGTTGGTGACGGACTCGGGTGCAGGCTCTATTTGTCGACGGTGTACTTGAATCGTCTCATGTGTCCTCCTCGGGTGGAGCTTGGCGAAACATCGGGCACGGAGATAACAAAAATTGAACCGAGGAACACGTCAAGGGACACGGTGACCGCTGTGACCTTCCCTATTCATCAACACAAGCATAATGCGGTGCAGCTTCACAAGTTAACAAGATGGCCCCGGGAGGATATTGAATCGTTGGAGGGATCTGCAAGCGACTTGGCGTCCACCACAGCATGAAGTAGGCTGGAGACGTGCTCGCACGGCCGCAAGCACGGACAGAATATGGCGGCGATCTTGTGTAGAGGCGGCCTAGCGGTGGCTCGCGGAGAGGATCCCATGGGCGGCGGCAGAAGACGACGCGGAAGGGGCATCCGCGACAGAGGAGGCGCAGGAGGGCGCGGCAGTGCCACCACGGCGACGGAGCTCGAGATCAAGGGGCGGCGGACCTCTGCGGTTCCTGGACGCGGAAGGAAGCACCACGCGGCGGAAACCGAGGTGGCGATGCAGGGGTTCGGGCAGAGGGCGGTGGCGCTGTCGAGCGCGAACAGCGGCGGGGCTGGGTGTGGAACTCCGGCGACGGGGTTGGGCTCAAGGCGGGACTTGGAGGGGCGGCCCTGGGTAGCGAGCGGCGATAGCAGAGGGGATGCGGGCAGCGGCGGCTCCGGGGTCGCTCGCGGGCGGTCGATGCGGGGAGCTCCGCGGCACGCGGGCATGGTTGAGGAGGCGGCGGCGGATCTAGAGGGAGGCAGCGGAGGAGCGAGGTGCGGATCGCAGGGAGAGAGAGGGCGACGGGGACGGGTTGGTAGCCCTGGGGGCGCAGGGCCAGGGGATGGCGACCAGTGCAGGGTGGGGCCAGGCGGTTGGTGGCCCTGGGGCGACGCGGGAGTGCGCGCCCAGGTGGCCTGGTCGGGGTGCAGGCGGTGCTGGGCGGGAAAGGGGAGGGAGTTGGGGTAAGGTGGCGGGACGTGGTTGGCGGGGGTGATGTGGCGCACAGGGAGTGGAGGGGGAGAGGTGGCTGTGTGGGGAAGAGAGATGAGGTGGAGGGGGTTCGGTGAGGTGGAGGGAGGGGATTGGTCAGGGTGAGGTGGAAGGAGGCTGGGTAGGATAGGATTGGGCAGATTAGGGATTAGACAGGCTGGTTAGCAGGGTAATTTTGGGGGTGGCCGGCTGGGTCGGATCGGCCCGGTTTGGCTACCCCCTAAAAATTAAATAAAATATTTATTATTTAAAACGGGGCTTTTGAAAACCGTTTGTAGACGAACAAAAATATTCCGGAGACCCGAGTTTTGATTTGAAATAAAAGTGGGGGATATTTAGAAAACAAAACTAGGATTTTAGAAAATAGTTTTAGACAAACCATGCATAATGATGACGATGCTCAAATGCAATGTGGCATGATGACATGAGCATGCGGTCATGATGATGCAATGCACAAAAACACCGCGATTTTCTAGTAGTGGTTTTAGCGGGGCGCCACAATTCGACACCACTAACAAGGGATCTCGCCCTCGAGATCCGCCTCATGGTACTAGGAAGAAGGTCGGCGATCTGAATCTTCACGCTTCATGTAGATCCTCGCGACACCACTAACAAGAGGTCGTTGTCCACGTTCGTCGAGAACACTCCGGAGAAACAAAGATGAAGGAAGAGGTCATAAGGCTACCTCTAACTTCAGTGGAAGGAGTAAATTGCATAGATCCGCCAATTCAATGTGCAGAGCGAATGATAAGAGTAGTGGTATGGTCATGACTCCATCCCGCACTCAAAGCATTACTCTATACATGAATAGTAGAATTATGCAATCAACTCTCGAAATCAGACTGAAGATCTCGACAGGCGAGGTTCGGAAACAAAGGAGCGATACAGGGTTTCATCGGATCTGACATAGAGGATGTCGTCGCGTCGGAAAACACCGAAAGGCACAAACAAGGAACAAAGAATGGTACCGCAGATAAAGGATCACTCAGATAGCATGAAGTCCGGATGTAGAAGCACCGTTACCAAAGGAAGAAGCGAAACCCTGAAGGTACGACGGAAACCCAACCACGAGAAATCCTGGACTCGAAGAAAGAGAAGAGAGCAGATTCAAAACACGCAGGGGTAAGAGGAGATTAGCAGAGGGGTAAGGAGTAAAAGCAGACCTAACCAGACCTATCCAACCAATTTTGCAAAATAGTTGTGACACTCTACTTCGGCCGTTAGCTAGGTTATCCTACAGGCTGGACTTGTGGGGTATCGTAACTGCTGAGCTCTGATACCACTCTGTAACACCCTCGAATCGGCCCTATGCAAGTTTTAGCCCTTTCCGCCAAACCCGCATAGAAACGATTCAAGGACGCCCACCAGGCACTTTCGTGCGGGTGGATAACGAAATAATACCATTACACAACAGTCGTCGATGGGACCCACAGAACATATATATACAACATGACTCCAAGAGTCAAGAATACAGACATACAGTACAAAGATCCAAATCACCTTGAAAATGATACAGCGTCCGAGTACGGACAAGATGCAAATTGGGCTAAGAGCCCTGAAGAATAACCAATGGCGTCCATAACCCTGCCCAGGCCAAGCCGGAAGGGTAACCCTGCTAACAACGTTGATCTCAAACCTGCTACAACAAAAGGGGTGCCGACAAAGGGCAAAGGAAAAAAGAGGAGCGTCAGTACTGAGGCCAGTACACGGCGAGGCTAGAATTCAGCGGCTCTCGCCTACATAGGTATGGTGGACTGAAGCGGCAGCGAAGCATGCACTAAAAAACCTATAGAGACTCGATTCATCTGTCGGCTATTAGAAAGGGATAAGAGAGACCTATTCGGATCCATCCTGATACTAACACCAATCATACCCATCCTGGTATTCCCCCTGGAGACCAAACGAGGAAGTCAAGCCGAGGAAACTCACATGGTTGGCAGTTTTATTTAATCTTTCCATGGCAGTTATCCAACTTACTAGTCATCTCAGATGTAAGTCAAATTATAACAGTAAACTTTAGTTATAGTTGTCTATGATCGAGAAACTATGCTCCAAGTCGTCCATAACCGCGGACACGGCTTTCGAAAAGATTTAACCCTGCAGGGGTGCACCAAAGTATCCACACGCACTTCGACCCTTTTTGCCAGATCAATTAACATACACCCATCGGTATGTCGGCGGGGCCTAAGTCATGACGTTTCCCAGACCCAAAGCAAGTACATGGGGACCACCCCACTAAGCTACCCGCAACAAAGTCAGCCGGCTCCGGAACGGACTCAGGGTTTGTGCCAATGGCTGTAAACAACTAGGAACCCGAAAGTGTGGCTGGGCTTGTCGATACCGCGAAAACATTCCACATCCTAAACAGTACAGGTGCTTCCCGCACAATCTTAAATAAAGCAGTAAAGCATGGCATATGTATAGAATAGTAAGAAAGCCCCAAACTACTTGTGG
Organism: Avena eriantha; assembly: GCA_910589775.1. NCBI lineage: Eukaryota > Viridiplantae > Streptophyta > Magnoliopsida > Poales > Poaceae > Avena > Avena eriantha. The sequence goes on from OU342741.1 coordinate 25,655,926, forward strand.
CCCCTGGTACAATACTTTGAAATCAGGTAGTAACCCGATGGGGGTGCCCACACACCCCACCTGTGGTTAGCGCGCTCGATCTTGGAACAGGTGTCAAGGACTCGGGTCCTAGGTGGACACAAGTGGGCGGTTAAAAACCAAATAATTACTATTACCCACCGGTGCCTCTTCATTAATCTACAATCAACATTAATTAATAAGCTGTAATTACAAACATGATCAACACCACCGTTAAACATGTGCCAACCTCCCAACAACTGTGGATCAACGATGACGCGAAGCAACATCTGAGCAAGCAACTACGACTCGCAGGGCCAACTGTCTATCAAACAACAGGTAATAGGAGGTGTCCAAGGCAATATAGAGGCTACACGGGATATAACTGGTGTACGGAAACTAAAGCATCGCGACACGGATAGCAATAGATCAACAGGAGGAAATAAAGACTGTAAATGCAAAATAGGTACAAGGGGGAGGGATGCTCGCCTGGGAAAACACTGCCGGAGATTCATATCCGGAGAACTTGTCGATACTCACATCTACTCATCGGCCTAATCCGCGAAGAAGCAAACACTAGAAGAAACACCGGATGCGATATTTAATACTACGGCAGAAGATTCGGCATGATATGATATGATGCATGGCATGGCAAAGATGCGGTGCGATTAGGCAATATTAAGCAGAACCGGGGTCCCGACAAATTAATTACACGGTTCAAGTTATTTAGAACCCCCGCAATTTAAATGTTGGATTAGCAAGACAAAACATGGCATCGGTTCGCTACACCAATTTAAATGGAGTCCGGAATAAGACAAGGATATCCCGCCTATAGACTCCATATTTAATTATTAGGTAAATCGTCTATATGCCCCAACCATATGATGAGATGTGTGCAATCATGAGAGATTTAATATGCAACAATTTATATAGATGACATTTATAAAATAGGGCTTCGAGAAAAGGGGTCACACATTGGTCGAAGGTCTTGGGGTCTCGGAGAGGTTCAGGGTTCGACAGGTTCAACTTCAAACTCCGGGATCGGTCTTCGCCTCTAGGAAGGGGGGCCTTTGCGTCCATGAAGGGGACCTCGATGTTCTGTGATCTTGTGGTTCAGATTCCATGTGTTGGTGACGGACTCGGGTGCAGGCTCTATTTGTCGACGGTGTACTTGAATCGTCTCCTGTGTCCTTCTTGGGTGGAGCTTGGCAAAACATCGGGCACGGAGATAACAAAAATTGGATCGAGGAACACATCAAGGGACACAGTGACCGCTGTGACCTTCCCTGTTCATCAACACAAGCATAATGCGGTGCAGCTTCACAAGTTAACAAGATGGCCCCGGGAGGATATTGAATCGTTGGAGGGATCTGCAAGCGACTTGGTGTCCACCACAGCATGAAGTAGGCTGGAGACGTGCTCGCACGGCCGCAAGCACGGACAGAAGACAGCGGCGAGCCTGGCAAGGCATCGGCGACGAGCTTGTGCAGAGGCGGCCTAGCGGTGGCTCGTGGAGAGGATCCCATGGGCGGCGGCAGAAGACGACACGGAAGGGGCACCCACGACAGAGGAGGCGCAGGAGGGCGCGGCAGTGCCACCGCGGCGACGGAGCTTGAGATCAAGGGGCGGTGGAGCTCTGCGTTTCCTGGACGCGGAAGGAAGCGCCACGCGGCGGGAACCGAGGTGGCGATGCAGGGGTTCGGGCAGAGGGCGGTGGCGCTGTCGAGCGCGAACAGTGGCCGGGCTGGGTGTGGAACTCCGGCGACAGGGTTGGGCTCGAGGCGGGACTTGGAGGGGCGGCCCTGGGTAGCGAGCGACGACGGCAGAGGGCATGCGGGCAGCGGCGGCTCCGGGTCGCTCGCGGGCGGCCGATGCGGGGAGCCCAGCGGCACGCGGGCGTGGTTGAGGAGGAGGCGGCGGATCCAGAGGGAGGCGGCGGAGGAGCGAGGTGGGGATCGCAGGGAGAGAGAGGGCGACGGGGACGGGTTGGTGGCCCTGGGGGCGCGGGGCCAGGGGATGGCGACCAGTGCGGGGTGGGGCCAGGCGGTTGTTGGCCCTGGGGCGACGCGGGAGTGTGCGCCCAGGTGGCCCTGGTCGGGGTGCAGGCGGTGCTGGACGGGAAAGGGGAGGGAGTTGGGGGTGAGGTGGCGAGATGTGGTTGGTTGGGGTGATGTGGCGCACAGGGAGTGGAGGGGGAGAGTTGGCTGTGTGGGGAAGAGAGATGAGGTGGAGGGGTTCGGTGAGGTGGAGGGAGGGGATTGGTTAGGGTGAGGTGGAAGGAGGCTAGGTAGGATAGGATTGGGTAGATTAGGGATTAGACAGGCTGGTTAGCAGGGTAATTTTGGGGGTGGCCGGCTGGGTCGGATCGGCCCGGTTTGGCTGCCCCCTAAAAATAAAATATTTATTATTTAAAACGGGCTTTTGAAAACCATTTGTAGACGAACAAAAATATTCCGGAGACCCGAGTTTTGATATGAAATAAAAGTGGGGGATATTTAGAAAACAAAACTAGGATTTTAGAAAATAGTTTTAGACAAACCATGCATAATGATGACGATGCTCAAATGCAATATGGCATGATGACATGAGCATGCGGTCATGATGATGCAATGCACAAAAACACCGCGATTTTCTAGTAGTGGTTTTAGCGGGGCGCCACACCGCGCCATGGGGTGGTGTGGGCCCCCTATGGCCCAACTCCACTCCATCTTCTGGCATCTTGAGTCTTCTGGAAAAATAGAATTTTCCGTATATTTTCCCGGATTTTCTGATCTTCGCGAATTTTGCCTCCAAGCAGCACCTTTTCCATCAGAATCCTGACTGCAGCGGTCCATGCTCCAAAAGTCATCAACCATGCAAAAACAAATGAAATAACATAAGTATCACCTCTCAATACAAAATATATCAATGAATAATAATGAATTAAGACATAGAATAGTGATGCAAAATGGACGTATCAACTCCCCCCAAGCTTAGACTTTGCTTGTCCCCAAGCGAAACTGAGCTCAATAAACATGACCTCATGTTTATGCAGTGAAGAGTCGATAAAAGAATACGGACAAGAAGCATCACATTCATCTAATACATAGATCATAATAGAAGACAACTCACTATTATACAACTCAACTTGCAATGAGTAAAGGAAACACAATAAAGATACATAAAGTGAATCATAATTGGTAATGGCAAACTGTAGGGTCCGCAGCATAGAAAACAAAAAATTTCCTACGATGAGAACTATACGCCAAGATCTATCTACTAGATATAGAGCAACGGGTGGACATACATCCATGCAGAACTTACCCTCGAAGACAACGAGTTTTGTTAACGAGTAGGAACTCGTGGTTGATGTAGTCGTACGCTTGCCGATCTCAAGATCGTGTGGAAGTCCGACAGGTCCAGCAGCTCCAGCACCATCAAGTCCAGCACCGCAAAGTAGCGGTGCATCCGTGATCGCACACACATTCGGTCCACCGAACAACCTCCGCCTCCTCGCTCCAGCGATGCAGCGGAAGCAGCAACTCATTTCCAGATAAAGCCACCGGGAACATGTATCTCGCTAATCCGAGACCATGGGGAATAACTAGAGGGAGAAGAGAACCTTCACGAGGAGGTGGTGCAAGATGAGAGGAGGGAGTGGGGGCCTTTTATAGGGAGAGGGGGCAGCCCCTCACCATGGCCGGCGGCCAAGGGAGGTGCCCCCACCTCTTCCACATTCATGTGGGTGGAGCTCCCACTCACATAATTAGCCACCCACTCAAAATTCCACTCACCTCCATTAAATTTCCACCAAATTTAATGCAAGTTCTCATTAAATAAAACACTTTTATTTATTTTATTCAGAATTTTGTTAATTAAATTAATTAACAAACATTCACATAAAATCCCCTGCAACATTTCAATATCACATGCATAACCAGTTTCAGCAATTTCACCCGAAACAATTCCGGTTTCCATCGAAATGATTCCAGCGCTTTCTTAAATCTTTATCTGAAACATATTTGCTCCAAATGGTGTCGGTATCCCTTATGCGTGTCACCCTACGGTTCGTGAATAATGTAGACATGATCGAGACCCCTCTCCGATCAATAATCAGCAGCGGGACCTGGAGATCCGTACTGACTCCCACATATTCAATGATGACTCTTGTGATCGTGTGAACCTTTAACGTCGTAACTAAATCCCTTTGTCTCGCGATATATTACATGTCCGAGATTTGATCATCGGTATCCAAATACCTAGTTTGATCTCGTTACCGACATGCACTCTTTTCTCGTTCCCGTGATATAACATTCTAGTGATCACATCACTTGCTTGCAAGCTATTTCAATGTGATATCACCGAGAGGGCCCAGAGTATATCTATCCATCATCGGGATGGAAAAATCCCACTCTTGATCCATGAGCCTCAACATAACACCTTCGTAGCACTGAACCCACCTTTATAGTCACCCTGTTACGGTGTGACGTTTGATGTTATCAAGATACTCTTCCGGTGTTAGCAATTAACATGATCTCATGGTCTAAGGACTAAGATTACTTCGTATGATGTTATAACAATATAAACATAATGACTCTGATCGGAATGCTATACTTCGGATGAATGTTCATCACATCATTCCACCAATGTTGTGACCTCGTTATTAACGACATCCAATGTCCATGATCAGGAAACCTTGATCATCTTGTTAATCAACGAGCTAGTTTATAAGAGAGGCATAACTAGGACCTTTCCTTTTTGTTTATTAAACACACATGTATTAACGTTTCCAAATTAATACAATTATAGCATGTAAAATAAACATTTATCATAAACATGGAATAAGATAATAACCACTTTATTATTGCCTCTCGGGCATATTCCCTTCACAAACTTAGCTCTTGGTCGAAGAATAGTTGATAATTTGCTGGAGTTCACAAATAGCTGGTTTTCAAAGAAAGCTTTCAAAGTAGTAAACTTCAAGAAAAGAGCAATGTGCAAAACAAGGAATATAAGAAACATGAATGCATAAATCATCATATGAATGAATGAAACACATCAACTCAAAATACTTGCTGAGATAGAAGGGACTAGGTTTACTGACTCAACTACAAGGTAAAAGAAAGGCCCTTCGCAGAGGGAAGCAGGGATTACAAGTCTCATAAAGAGCTCCCAAAAATTATGATACTTACTAGCTTTCAGCTCTCATTGCCCCTATCATAGACATCTTTTCGTGGTTAAGGTTAAAGTGACACAACTAAGAGGATACGCTTGACAAATTATAAGTTGAAATCTCATGCCCCTTACTTATGAGTACCGATCATCATGCTACTCAACTTCAGTCACGAGCAAGCTCTTGTCATTGTAAATACATGCGTATCATTGAGAACCGCCAACGGGGTACCCCTTGCACATGACACATGAGCTATCCCATAATCAAAATGACAAGGCAAGCAGACAGTGAGCATCTCAGCGATCTTTTTATTTGCTATTTGAATAGGTTTTTATTGAAGATGCTTCATAGAATGCTCACTATAGTTATGCTGCAAGTTTCCACCATGATTAGGCATGGCTTAGGCTAGCGGCCCAGGCGTTTATCTAACACACATATAAACTCCATGATCTTACAAGTTCCACTTTTATTTCACACCGCCGGGATCCATAAGCAAAAGAACATGATATCAACTAGGTAGAAGTACCAATGAAGTGTTGAAAGCGGTCCCCATGATACATGGTTCGGCTAACTTCAACTCATAAAGCGCAAGCATATACGCAATAAAGAAGGACCCAATGGCTCAAGTTTATTAAATGCAAGAAAGTAAAGTGTGCCATCAAGTTCGTGAGAGCTTTAATCACTAATTTTCACATAACAAGTTTAATTTGGGAGGTAGATAAAACAAGAATTTACTTGGAATACCAATAATGCTACTAGGTAGGTATGGTGGACACAAATGGCAAAGGTTTTGGTTTAAAGGAGATGGATGCACGAGAAGAATACCCTCTCAGTACAGGTTTTTGGCTAGCAAGACTGGGTAGCAAGTACAAGAGTTGAAGGAAACAAACAAACATACAAGTGATAAAAAACAAACATGCAATCTTCCTTGGAAGCACAAAAGATCTTAACTAGAGAATACTAGACTTATGAGCAAATCAAGAAAGAAAGATGATGAAATTATTTTTCTCTAGAGTACTTCTATCTTTTTTTTTCAACTCAAAAAGGTGTTGCTACTGACCGAGCCAGGTTTGCCAAAACCAACTAAATTAACTCAATGATCCCAAAGTGATACCAATACTAACAACAAGATCAATCATATAACCACGAATTGAAAACTAATATAAGCTATGCAAAAGAGTGGATGATAGAACTTCTCATCAATATTCCATAACGGGAACTCACACCAAGGGATACAAATCTAACGAGAGAGGGGACACTTCCATAATGCAAACCATACTACAAAATAACTCCTCTATTCATGATATGACTCTACTAATAAGGTAAAAAGATAGAAGATAGTGATATGATACCGCGGCACTCCCCCAAGCTTGGAACAAACCAAGGGGATGCCAAACCTGATGACAAATTACTCCTTCGGTGGTGGTGGTATCTTCTCATCTTCGTCCGTCTTCCAGGGTAAAGGCTTCCCATCAACAAAGGATATCATGGTTTCTAGCATCCTGAAACTTGCAGCAGCACTTATGCGTTTAAATCTAGCCTCATACTCACGGTTTTGATTTTGAACGTCATAGAACTGTGCTTCCAGTTTGTTGGTTGTTTGGCGGAGTGAAAATACTTCATCTTTGAGTTCAGAAGTCTCCTTTTGGTGCTCGGCGATGAGCTCGGAACAAATCTTGTGGATGATGTCCACTTCGCGCTCCTCCATCTTCCTGTACCTAAAGACTTCTTGCTCCAATGCTTCCATCCTGTCCTCAAGACTTCCTTCACCTTTAGGGCCTTGAACTTCCTTAATCCGGACATCCCCACCTTCGAGCAACAACTCCTTGGGATGAATCTTCAATTCTCTCATGTATGGGTTGATGAAATCTTCTAAGGGATCTCCCTTGGATGTTCCAGAGGAAGACATTGTGGCTCCAAATCTGAGATTACACCTGGCAGAAACAGATCGAAACAAAAACACGATGAAAACACGATATACGAACCTTGGAAGATCCGTGGGGTTATATATTACGAAGTTTCATATCAAAAGGAAGGTACTGGGAGAAAACGAGTCGGAGGCGGAGTCCTGGGTGGCCTCACCACCTGGTGGCGCGGCCAGGGGTGGGCCCGCGCCATGGGGTGGTGTGGGCCACCTTGGCTCCGTTTCCATCCCTTTTTCGCTTCGTATCTTTCCTTATTGACTGAAAACTGCAAAAATATAGTTGTATTGTATTTTCGCGGAACTTTTCTTACTAAAACTGTTACCTAGTTGAACACGGACTCTGCAGGTCTTTGAATTTGGTATTTAGTGGATCCTTCTGGAGTCATCACTTGAATCATCAGTATCTTCATCTTCATATACTTATTACTTGAGTCATAAAACCCTTCTCTTCCTTACTATACCATTATCTCCACTTCCTGGAAATTTCTTTCACACAAAACTTCACACAGTTCTTATTAGCAACATTAGTATAAGTGAAGTGATAAAAACCTTTTGAGTCCAACTTCGACTGAAAACCATGAAAAAAAAAGTTACTGTAGAAACTCCTTTCGAAAACCCAAAAAGAATTCAAAAAGGAAATCGAATAAAGAAGCAAATGCAAGATTGGCAAAATTTGTCAAAACAGACCAGTAGGTAAAGATCAATTTTTTAGAAAATCTTCAGTTGCTCAAATCAAAAAGTGCAAAACTTACGAAAGTTAAATAACAACCTGGGGCAGAAGCACAACAAATTACATCTCAATCCGACATATAGAGATCTCTCACGAATTTTTACGGTGAAGCACAAAAATCTGTTTCATTATAGCAACTTCCCCAAATCTTACTTCTCTCCCATTAGAGGTTGATCTTGACACAAAAACCAAACAAAACGGATAAAGAGCGGTTATTACCAAAGTAATAACTTCCAAGACTCAAAGAAACAAAAACAAACTGAAAGCAAAAACAAATTGGGTTGTCTCCCACAAAGCTCTTTCTTTATAGCCATTAAGATGGGCATGATAATTTTGAAGAAGCTCTCATGGGGATATGATTGAAGTGAGAGAGAGCAATAAGAAGCAAACACACACACATTTAAGCCTAACCCACTTCCTATGCAAGGGGATTTTGTAAACAAACAAGTTATTGAAACCAAAGGCAACTTGCATAAGAAGGCAAAAGAAGTGCAACATAAAAACTTTCAGCATAAAACGGGGAAACTTGATATTATTGAGATGCACAAGAACACTTTTCCCCCTCTCATAATAGCTTTCAGTATCATGCATAATCTTAACAATATAGCTATCACAAGGACTATCATAGCAATGATCACTTATTCTAACAGAAAACACCGGAATACTAGCTCTCATAACACTACTTTGTGAAACAATATTAGAGGTATCCTTACAAAGGATAGTGTGTCCCTCTTTATCATATTTAGCAACAAAGTCTTTCACACTTGCTACCATAGGTTCATCAACCATTTGTTTATCAGGTTCAACAGCCTTATTCATACTTTCATTAACCATACTAGCCATCATAGAATGTTCCTTTACCTTAACTGGGAAAGGCATTTTCTCAATATAAGGTTCGGGTAAAACATGATTAGTAGTATAAACTTCAGTACTTCTAGCAGGAACACTCTTAGCAATATCTTTATAAGGTTCATGATACTTATTCCACTTCTTTTTAGGCACTTCAATATAAGAAGCAAAGGCCTTAAAATAAGAAGCAATAGCTTGAGAGTCTAAACCATAAGCATTTTTAATATTTTAAAAGTCATCAGTTCCCATAAAAGATTCAATGCATTCATAATCATAATTTATACCTGACTTTCTACCTTTGTCGTTCTCCCAAGCTTCAGCATTGTCTTGAATACGATCTAGAAGGTCCCATTTAGCTTCTTCTTCCATGCGAGTGAATGATCCAGCACAAGAAGCATCCAATAAATCTTTATCATGTAGAGGGAGCCTTGCATAAAAGTTATTGATAATAATATTGTTGGGGAGCTCATGAATGGGACATTTGAGCATTAGTAACTTCAATCTCCCCCAAGCTTGAGCTTTACTCTCTCCATCAAGAGGCCAAAAGTTGTATATTTGATTCTGATCTTTATGAATTTCACGAGGATAAAACTTTGAATAAAAGAGAGGCACTATTTCCTCCCATTCCGGAGCTTGACCATTCTTCAGCAGCTTATACCATTCCTCGGCTCTTTCTTTCAGTGATAATGAGAATAACTTCTTCTTAACTTGATCTGTAGTATTACCTGCACACTTGAACAACCCGCATAATTCGTGTATAAAGAGTAAATGATCACCGGGATGGACAGTTCCATCCCCAACATAGTAGTTATCCATAACACGATCAATAATTCTTGTAGGTATTTTGAAAACATCTTTCTCAGCAGGTGGTGGCTTATCTACTACCTTAGTAGTGGTAGTAGCCTTACCAAATAAGAAACTCAGCAAACTATCCATAACTGAAATAAAGCAACTAGTAGACGTAAACAATACTCACAGTAGAAGTTTCCTTTACCAGTTCCACTCTCCAATAGCGCTTCACTCCCCGGCAACGGCGCCAGAAAATAGTCTTGATGACCCACAAGTATAGGGGTGTATCGCAGTATTTTCGATAAGTAAGAGTGTCGAACCCAACGAGGAGCAGAAGGTGCTGGCTAGTGGTATGGATCAGGAATTCTCTGCAAATACGTAGCAAACGGATTTTTAGGGGTTTTCGATTAAGCAAGTAAACAAAGCACGAGTAAATAAAAGACAGTAAGAATGAATGCAGCAAGTGGCCCAATCCTTTATGCAACAAAGGACAAGCCGGTTGTATTTCTATAGATGACCAAACGTTCTCGAGGTCACATGGGAAGACTGTCAAGTGCTTTCGCTTCATATAGTCGATTCATCTTCTCTAGCTTGCTAAGTGTTGTGTGGGTGAACCTGCGCTAATGTACCGTCCCATCCAAGACTTAATACATACTTGTGATTAAACCCCCTTGCAAACATCCATAAGTACAAGAAAGTAATTAAGGTAGAAACCTAACCATAGCTTTAAACTCTAAGACCCTTACGTCCCTTGTGCAATGGTTTCCTAACAGGGGTTCAGGTTTCTGTCACTCCGGCAACCCCTATGATTAGTAGCCAAATACACAATGCATTCCCCTAGGCCCGTATAGGTGAAGTGTCGTGTAGTCGACGTTCACATGACACCACTAGAAGAAGTACACCACAACTTAAATAACAATCTATTGAATCTTTCTCAACGCAACTCCACTACTAACAACAAGGCTTCTCCCATGTCCTCAAGAACAAAACGAACTACTCACAAGACATCATATGGATCATGATCAGAGATGGAATAATGATATATAACAATCTGAACATAAACAATAATTCAACGGTTCACTCAATAGCATCAACTACAAAGAGTAATCAACACCGGGAAAGTTTCCCCTATGAACTAATGCAAGATTCAACCAATTGTTATAGCAATATGGAGATGGTGATGATGGTGGTGGTGATGATGATGATGATCCCGATGAAGTACAGCTTGATGGTGGTGTTGATGGCGATGATCTCCCCTCTCCGGGAAGGAATTCCCCCGCCAGAAATCTGTCTGCCGGAGAGATCTTTCTCTCTCGGTGTTTTCCGCCCTGCAGAGGTGGCGGAATCTTTCTGTGGTCGCTCCCCGAGTCTTAGGGTTTTGGGAGGAAGATATACGCCAGAGGGGAGAGGCTGGAGTGGGCTAGGGTGGCCACACCACTCCCTGGCGTGGCCTAGGCCTGCCCGCGCCATGGGGTGGTGTGGGCCCCCTGTGGCCCAACTCCACTCCATCTTCTGGCATCTTGAGTCTTCTGGAAAAATAGAATTTTCTGTATATTTTCCTGTATTTTCTGATCTTCGCGGATTTTGCCTCCAAACAACACCTTTTCCATCAGAATCCTGACTGCAGCGCTCCATGCTCCAAAAGTCATCAACCATGCAAAAACAAATGAAATAACAAAAGTATCACCTCTCAATATGAAATATATCAATGAATAATAGTGAATTAAGACATAGAATAGTGATGCAAAATGGACGTATCACATGTCTCTATGAAATTGTGGTGTTTGTTGGAACCATCTAGAGCTCAAGGTGATAGTGTGGGGTTATCTAGATGGGAAAGGCTTACTTATAGGTGTGATGTTATAGCCCTACTGTAACACCCTCGAATCGGCCCTATGCAAGTTTTAGCCCTTTCCGCCAAACCCGCATAGAAACGATTCAAGGACGCCCACCAGGCACTTTCGTGCGGGTGGAAAACGAAGTAATACCATTACACAACAGTCCTCGATGGGACCCACAGAACATATATACATCAGTGACTCCATGAGTCAATAATATAGATATAATATACAAAGATCCAAATCACCTTGAGAACGATAGGGCGTCCGACTACGGACAAGATACAAATGGGGCTAAGAGCCCTGAAGAATAACCAATGGCGTCCATAACCCTGCCTAGGCCAAGCTGGAAGGGTAACCCTGCTACCGACGTCGAACTCGAACCTGCTAAAACAAAAGGGGTGCCAACAAAGGGCAAAGGAAAAAGAGGAGCATCAGTACTGAGGCCAGTACACGGCGAGGCTAGAATTCGACAAATCTCGCCTACATAGGTATGGTGGGCTGAAGCGGCAGCGCAGCGGCACTAAACAACCTATTGAGACTCGGTATCACTGGCGGCTATTAGAGAGGGGTAAGAAAGACCTATTCGGATCCAACCTGAAGCTAACACCAAACAAGCCCATCCTGGTATTTCCCCCTCGAGACCAAACGAGGAAGTCAGACTGAGGAACTCACACGGTTGGCAATTTTACTCATTCCGTTTTAGTGTAGCACTTACTATTCAGACATAGATAACATGAGTCATCCGGATAACATAAGTAGTGGGCAGTTTAGTTAACATTCCATTGTAGTGGGAACAGTTACTAGTCAGATATAATTGTCCCGAGGAATCCCAAAACCCAGCAGTTGTTGGCAATTTTATCATATTCCATTGGAGTTGCGATACTTACTAGGCAGGTATAGTATGACACGGATCACCACGGATCCACCAGATGTTGGCATTTTTATTACCCATTCCGTTATACTTGAGCTGATTACTAGTCACATATTTAGTCAAATTTATAGCACCACTTTAGTTATGCTTGTCTATGATCAAGATACTATGCTCCAAGTCGTCCATAACCACGGACACGGCTTTCAGAAAGTTTTACCCTGCAGGGGTGCACAAATAGCAACACACACTCGATCAACCTCGGAAAAACCAACTCAAAACCCAACGAGGCATTCACGACAAAGCGATCACAGGATTCATAAAATATTTCAGGGGGCCACCCCACTAAGCTACCCGCAACAAAGTTGGCCGGCTCCGGAACGGACCCAGGGTTTGTGCCAATGGCTGTAAACGACTGGGAACCCGAAAGTGTGACTGGGCTTGTCGATACCACGAAAACATTCCATGTTCCCAAAACAATACAGGTGCTCCACGCACAATCTTAAATAAAGCAGTAAAGCAAGGCATAGGTACATAATAGTAATAAAGCCCCAAACTACTTGTGGCCCCAAGAAATAGAAATGAATCAAGCTCTGGCTCAAGGGGTCCATAAGGCCTCCCGGATGTGGATAGTGCGAAAAATCAAGGAACAGGTATCATGTACTCGGGGTCCTACGGGACACAAGTGAGCGTGGAAGAACCAAATAACATCTATTTCCCACCGATGCCTCTGCATTAGTTATATCTAGCATTTTAATAGTTGTAATTAAAGTCTTGATCATCTCCACTAATAAACATCTCCACCATAAACATCTGCCAGCATTCCAACATCCGTGGTACTCGACAACACGAGATCGCACCCTGAGCAAGCAACTACGACTCGCAAGGCTAGCTAGCTACCAAATATAGGTAATAGGAGGTGTCCATGGCAATATAGAGGCTGCACGGGGTATAACTGGTGTTCGGAAAACTAAAGCATTGCGACACGGATAGCAATAGATCAACAGGAGGAAATAAAGACTATAAATGCAAAATAGGTAGAAAGAGGGAGAATGCTCGCCTGGGAAACACTGCCGGAGATTCATATCCGGAGAACTTGTCGATACTCGCATCAACTCATCGGCCTAATCCGCGAAGAAGCACACACTAGAACAAACACCGGATGCAATATTTAATACTATGGTAGAAGATCCGGCATGATTATGATATGATGCAGATGCGGTGCAATTAGGCAGTATTAAGCGGAACCGGGGTCCCGATAATTAATTAATAGGTTCAAGTTATTTATCTACCCCGCAAATTAAATGTTGTATTAACAAGACAAAACATGGCATCGGTTCGCTACACCAATTTAAATGAAGTCCGGCATAAGACAAAGATATTTCGCATAAACACTCCATATTTAATTATGAGGTGAATCGGCATAAGGCCCCCAACCCACATGATATGCGGGCGAGATGAACAATTAAACTGCAACAAGTTTTATATAGAAGGCATTTATAAAATAGGGGTCTTGGTTAGGGGATCACATTAGGTTTCGGCGAACTTTGTGTTCACCGAGGGTCGGTGGGGGTTTGGCTCCGGCGGGATCGGTCTTCGGGGTCGGACTCCGGGATCGGGCTTCAGGATCCGTGAAGGAGTTCTTGTCCGAGATTCCTCGAGCACCTTCGGTTGGGTACGGTCTTCGGTTCCCGTGAAGGGGATCATGTCGTATGGTGGACTAAGGTTCCATGTCAGCATCTCCGGTACATCAGATCCATGAGGACGATCCCTAGGTTTTGACTGGTTCATCCGTGGAGGCTCTCATCAGAAATCACCGAGCCGAGGTCGATCTAGTGTACAGAAAGGCCTGAAGTAGTGTCACATATTAACCACACCTTCAACAGTACCAAACAACATGTCTCAGACTGCAAAGGCGGGGAGATAGGACATGCTAGAGGCGGCTCGGCAGCACGTACGTGGTCAGGACCCATGCGGAGAACAACTCTGGTCGGCAGAGCTTCTGCAGGAGGGTGGAGACGCGGCGCTGCCGCTAGGGCAGGAGCTTGAGACATGCTTGGGAGGTCGAGGAGGCAGCCGGGAGCAGCGGGCGAGTGACCGCGCAGGGCGTCGCAGGCGGGAGCAGAGGGAGCGGTGCTCGGGTCCCGTGGTCGAGCTGGGGAGGGGATCCGGCAGCACAGAGCCCGGGGAAACGGGGCGCGCGCTCGCTGGGAGGGCCAGAGGAGGAAGGAGAGGGCGGAGGTGGAGGCGCCGGAGATGGGAGGGAAGGTGGCCCGGCGGCGGCCGGCAGTTGCCGAGGCAGGCGCTGCCGGAGTGGTGGCGGATCCGAAAAGGAGGGGGCGCGCGGGTAGGGCGGTGGCGAGGCTGACGGAGGAGCGGCCGATGCGCGGAGAGGACAGCGGAGGCGCGGAGAGGACAGCGGAGGCGCGGCTGAGGCTGGAGTCGACGGTGGCGAGGAGAAGGCACGGAGCATCGGGGCCCGCGGCGGACGGCGCTGGCCGGCGGCCAAGGGACGCGGGGAGGAGGAGGGGACGGCCAGAGAAGCGGGTGGAGGCGGCCGAGGTGGACTCCTGTCAGCGGTGAGGCGCGCCGGGGCGGGCGCGGGGCAAGGCGACAGCGTCGCGGAGCTCTGCGGGAGGAGAGGGCGGCGACGGAAATCGAGGAGCCTGGGGGCGAATGCGCGGTTCACGCGGTAGGGGTGTGGCCGGGGCTATGCGGTAGGTGGAGGCGGACGCAGAGTGGTGGGGCCAGGCGCGGGCCAGGGTGGTTGTCCGCGTGCGGCCGCGTGGGGACGCGCGCGTGGGCGGAAAAAGCGGTGGCCAAGTGGCGGCTGGGTGGCTGTGTGAGTGGGTCGGGTAGGTGTGGCGGCTGTGTGTGTTGTTGCGTGTGAGTGGGGACAGGGGCTGAGGTGGCGAGCATCGGTTGGTGCAAGTGAGGTGGAGGGTCTGGGTAGGATAGTCTGGGTAGGTTATTTGGTAGAAAGTGTTAGGGATTTAGTTGAGGTTTTATTTTAGGGCGTGGAGGTGGTCGGCTGTGCTTTCGGGCCTGGCTGGCTGCCTCCCAAAAATATTATAAATATTATTTACTTAAATAAAAGGCTTTTGTAATCTGTTTTTAGGCAAATAAAAATATCCGGAAGAGACCGGGGTTTTAATTTGAAATAAAGACAGGGGATATTTAGAAAACAAATATAGGCTTTTATAAAATAGTTTTAGACAAACATATGCATGATGATGACGATGCTCAAATGCAAGGTGGCATGATGACATGAGCATGTGGTCATGATGATGCAATGCACAAAAACAACGCGATTTTCTAGTAGTGGTTTTGGCGGGATGCCACAATTCGACACCACTAACAATGGATCTCACCCTCGAGATCCACCTCATGGTACCGGAAAGAAGGTCGGCAATCTGAAACTTCTCGCTTCGTGTAGATCCTCGTGACACCACTAACAAGAGGTCCTGGTCCGTGATCGTCGAGAGAACACTCCGGGAACAAAGGGCGAAGGTAGAGGTATCCACAAATAAAGCCACCTCTAGCTTCCGTAGACAGACTAAAATTGCTGGATCCACCGATTCAATATACAAAAGCGAATGATAAGAGTAGTCGGATGGTGATCAGTCCATCGCGCACTTAAACCATTACTCTACACACAAATCGGAGAATTATGCAACCAACCCTCGGAATTAGACTGAAGATCTCGACAATCGAGGTTCGGAAACAAAGGAGTGATGCAGGCTCTGCATTGGATCTAGCGTAGATGATGTCGTCACGTCGGAAAAACACCGGAAAGCACAAACAAGGAACAAAGAATGGTACCACAGATAAAGGATCACTCAAATAGCACGAAGACCGGATGCAGAAGCACCGTTACCAAAGGAGGAAACGAAACCCTGAAGGTACGACGGAACCCAACCACGAGAAATCCTGTACTAGAAGAAGGTAAGAGAGCAGATTCAAAAGACGCAGAGGTAAGAGGAGAATAGCAGAGGGGTAAGGAGTAAAATCATACCTAATCAGATCTATCCAACCGACTTTGCACAAATAGTTTTGACACTCTACTTCGGCCGTTAGCTAGGTTATCCTACAGGCTGGACTTGTGGGGTATCGCAACTGCTGAGCTCTGATACCACTCTGTAACACCCTCGAATCTGCCCTATGCAAGTTTTATCCCTTTCCGCCAAACCCGCATAGAAACGATTCAAGGACGCCCACCAGGCACTTTCGTGCGGGTGGAAAACAAAGTAATACCATTACACAACAATCCTCGATGGGACCCACAGAACATATATACATCAGCGACTCCATGAGTCAAGAATACAGATATAATATACAAAGATCCAAATCACCTTGAGAACGATAGGGCGTCCAACTATGGACAAGATACAAATGGGGCTAAGAGCCCTGAAGAATAACCAATGGCGTCCATAACCCTGCCCAGGCCAAGCCGGAAGGGTAACCCTGCTAACGACGTCGAACTCGAACCTGCTAAAACAAAAGGGGTGCCGACAAAGGGCAAAGGAAAAAGAGGAGCGTCAGTACTGAGGCCAGTACACGGCGAGGCTAGAATTCGGCGGCTCTCGCCTACATAGGTATGGTGGGCTGAAGCGGCAGCGCAGCGGCACTAAACAACCTATTGAGACTCGGTATCACTGGCGGCTATTAGAGAGGGGTAAGAAAGACCTATTCGGATCCAACCTGAAGCTAACACCAAACAAGCCCATCCTGGTATTTCCCCCTCGAGACCAAACGAGGAAGTCAGACCAAGGAACTCACACGGTTGGCAATTTTACTCATTCCGTTTTAGTCTAGCACTTACTATTCAGATATAGATAGCATGAGTCATCCGGATAGCATAAGTAGTGGGCAGTTTTAGTTAACATTCCGTTGTAGTGGGAACAGTTACTAGTCAGATATAATTGTCCTGAGGAATCCCAAAACCCAGCAGTTGTTGGCACTTTTATCACATTCCATTGGAGTTGCAATACTTACTAGGTAGGTATAGTATGACACGGATCACCACGGATCCACCAGATGTTGGCATTTTTATTACCCATTCCGTTATACTTGAGCTGATTACTAGTCACATATTTAGTAAATTTATAGCACTACTTTAGTTATGCTTGTCTATGATCGAGATACTGTGCTCCAAGTCGTCCATAACCGCGGACACGGCTTTCAGAAAGTTTTACCCTATAGAGGTGCACAAATAGCAACACACACTCGATCAACCTCGGAAAAACCAACTCAAAACCCAACGAGGCATTCACGACAAAGCGATCACAGGATTCATTAAATATTTCAGGGGGCCACCCCACTAAGCTACCCGCAACGAAGTTGGCCGGCTCCGGAACGGACCCCGGGTTTGTGTCAATGGCTGTAAACGACTGGGAACCTGAAAGTGTGGCTGGGCTTGTCAATACCGCGAAAACATTCCACGTTCCAAAACAGTACAGGTGCTCCACGCACAATCTTAAATAAAGCAGTAAAGCATGGCATAGGTACAGAATAGTAATAAAGCCCCAAACTACTTGTGGCCCCAAGAAATAGAAATGAATCAAGGTCTAGCTCAGGGGGGTCCATAAGGCCTCCCGGATGTGGATAGTGCAAAAAATCAAGGAACAGGTATCAAGTACTCGGGGTCCTATGGGACACAAGTGAGCGTGGAAGAACCAAATAACATATATTGCCTCACTGATGCCTCTGCATTAGTTATATCTAGCATTTAATAGTTGTAATTAAAGTTATGATCATCTCCACTAATAAACATCTCCACCATAAACATCTGCCAGCATTCCAACATCTGTGGTACTCGACAACACGAGATCGCACCTGAGCAAGCAACTACGACTCGCAAGGCTAGCTAGCTACCAAACACAGGTAATAGGAGGTGTCCATGGCAATATAGAGGCTGCACGGGGTATAACTGGTGTTCGGAAAACTAAAGCATCGTGACACGGATAGCAATAGATCAACATGAGGAAATAAAGACTATAAATGCAAAATAGGTAGAAAGAGGGAGAATGCTCGCCTGGGAAACACTGCCGGAGATTCATATCCGGAGAACTTGTCGATACTCGCATCAACTCATCGGCCTAATCCGCGAAGAAGCAAACACTAGAACAAACACCGGATGCAATATTTAATACTATGGTAGAAGATCCGGCATGATTATGATATGATGCAGATGCGGTGCAATTAGGCAGTATTAAGCGGAATCGGGGTCCCGATAATTAATTAATAGGTTCAAGTTATTTATCTACCCCGCAAATTAAATGTTGTATTAACAAGACAAAACATGGCATCGGTTCGCTACACCAATTTAAATGGAGTCCGACATAAGACAAAGATATTCCGCATAAACACTCCATATTTAATTATGAGGTGAATCGGCATAAGGCCCCCAACCCACATGATATGCAGGCGAGATGAAAAATTAAACTGCAACAAGTTTTATATAGAAGGCATTTATAAAATAGGGGTCTTGGTTAGGGGATCACATTAGGTTTCGGCGAACTTTGTGTTCACCGGGGGTCGGTGGGGGTTTGGCTCCGGCAGGATCGGTCTTCGGGGTCGGACTCCGGGATCGGGCTTCAGGATCCGTGAAGGAGTTCTTGTCCGAGATTCCTCGAGCACCTTCGGTTGGGTACGGTCTTCGGTTCCCGTGAAGGGGATCATGTCGTATGGTGGACTAAGGTTCCATGTCAGCATCTCCGGTACATCAGATCCATGAGGACGATCCCTAGGTTTTGACTGGTTCATCCGTGGAGGCTCTCATCAGAAGTCACCGAGCCGAGGTCGATCTAGTGTACAGAAAGGCCTGAAGTAGTGTCACATATTAACCACACCTTCAACAGTACCAAACAACATGTCTCAGACTGCAAAGGCGGGGAGATAGGACATGCTAGAGGCGGCTCGGCAGCACGTACGTGGTCAGGACCCATGCGGAGAACAACTCCGGTCTGCAGAGCTTCTGCAGGAGGGTGGAGACGCGGCGCTGCCGCCAGGGCGGGAGCTTGAGACGTGCTTGGGAGGTCGAGGAGGCAGCCGGGAGCAGCGGGCGAGTGACCGCGCAGGGCGTCGCAGGCGGGAGCAGAGGGGGCGGCGCTCGGGTCCCGTGGTCGAGCTGGGGAGGGGATTCGGCGGAAGAGATACCAGGGAAACGGGGCGCGCGCTCGCGGGGAGGGCCAGAGGAGGAAGGAGAGGGCGGAGGTGGAGGCGCCGGAGATGGGACGGAAGGTGGCCCGGCGGCGGCCGGCGGTTGCCGAGGCAGGCGCTGCCGGAGTGGTGGCGGATCCGAGAAGGAGGGGGTGCGCGGGTAGGGCGGTGGCGAGGCTGACGGAGGAGCGGCCGATGCGCGGAGAGGACAGCGGAGGCGCGGCTGAGGCCGGAGTCGACGGTGGCGAGGAGAAGGCGCGGAGCGTCGGGGCCCGCGGCGGACGGCGCTGGCCGGCGGCCGAGGGACGTGGGGAGGAGGAGGGGACGACCGAAGAAGCGGGTGGAGGCGGCCGAGGTGGAATCCTGTCGGCGGTGAGGCGTGCCGGGGCGGGCGCGGGGCAAGGCGACGGCGTTGCGGAGCTCTGCGAGAGGAGAAGGCAGCGGCGGAGATCGAGGAGCCTGGGGGCGAACGCGTGGTTCACGCGGTAGGTGTGGGGCCGGGGCTGCACGGTAGGTGGAGGCGGACGCGGAGTGGTGGGGCCAGGCGCGGGCCGGGGTGGTTGTCCACGTGCGGCCGCGTGGGGACGCGCACGTGGGCGGAAAAAGTGGTGGCCAGGTGGCGGCTGGGTGGCTGTGTGAGTGGGTCGGGTAGGTGTGGCGGCTGTGTGTGTTGCTGCGTGTGAGTGGGGACAGGGGCTGAGGTGGCGAGCACCGGTTGGTGCAAGTGAGGTGGAGGGGCTGGGTAGGATAGTCTGGGTAGGTTATTTGGTAGAAAGTGTTAGGGATTTAGTTTAGGTTTTATTTTAGGGTGTGGACGTGGCCGGCTGGGCTTTCGGGCCTGGCTGGCTACCTCCCAAAAATATTATAAATATTATTTACTTAAATAAAAGGCTTTTGTAATCTGTTTTTAGGCAAATAAAAATATCCGAAAGAGACCGGGGTTTTAATTTGAAATAAAGACCGGGGATATTTAGAAAACAAATATAGGCTTTTATAAAATAGTTTTAGACAAACATATGCATGATGATGACGATGCTCAAATGCAAGGTGGCATGATGACATGAGCATGCGGTCATGATGATGCAATGCACAAAAACAACGCGATTTTCTAGTAGTGGTTTTGGCGGGATGCCACACCAACCATGGATTAGAGTGTCCAATCGGAGAGTAGTTAAGAGTAGTATCATAAAGAGAAGATATTTATATGAGAGTGTTCACTAGTGAAAGTATGATCTCTAGGCCTTGTTTCTAAGCTTTGAAACACCATTTGCAATTAGATCTGTTACATGTTTTCTTGCTTCCATCTTTATTTCAGTTTGCCTTTAGTCTTTTCCCACGTCAACCACACGCCAGCAAGCTATTTTCTCGCACCATTACCACTTATAATTATTCATACCACTTGTATTTCACTATCTCTTCACCGAACTAGTGCACCTATACACCTGACAAGTGTATTGGGTGTGTTGGGGACACAAGAGACTTCTTGTATCTTGATTGCAAGATGCTTGCGAGGGGATACCTTTGACCACTTCCTCCCTGAGTTCGATAAACCTTGGGTGATCCACTTAAGGGAAAACTTGCTGCTGTTCTAGAAACCTCTGCACTTGGAGGCCCAACAACTGTCTACAAGAATAGAAGTGCGTAGACATCAAGCTATTTTCGGGCGCCGTTGATGCGTCCATTTTGCATCACTATTCTATGTCTTAATTCACTATTATTCATTGATATATTTCGTATCGAGAGGTGATACTTATGTTGTTTCATCTATTTTTGCATGGTTGATGACTTTTGGAGCATGAACCGCTGCAGTCAGGATTCTGATGGAAAAGGTGCTGTTTGGAGGCAAAATTCGCGAAGATCAGAAAATCCGGGAAAATATACGGAAAATTCTATTTTTCCAGAAGACTCAGGATGCCAGAAGATGGAGTGGAGGTGGGCCACAGGGGGCCCACACCACCCCATGGCGCGGGCAAGCCTAGGCCACGCCAGGGAGTGGTGTGGCCGCCCTGGCCCACTCCAGCCTCTCCCCTCTGGCGTATATCAACCCCACGAAACCCTAAGACTCGAGGAGGGACCACAGAAAGATTCCGCCGCCTCTGCGGGGCGAAAAACACCGAGAGAGAAAGATCTCTCCGGCAGACAGATTTCTGCTGAGGGAATTCCTTCCCAGAGAGGGGAGATCGTCTCCATCAACACCATCATCAAGCTGGACTTCATAGGGATCATCATCATCACCACCATCATCACCATCAGCACCCTCATCACCATCTCCATATTGCTGTAACAATTGCGTTGAATCTTGCATAGTTCATAGGGGAAACTTTCCCGGTGTTGATTACTCTTTATAGTTGATGCTATTGAGTGAACCGTTGAATTATTGTTTATGTTCAGATTGTTATACATCATTATTCCATCTCTGATCATGATCCATATGATGTCTTGTGAGTAGTTTGTTTTGTTCTTGAGGACATGGGAGAAGTCTTGTTGTTAGTAGTGGAGTTGCGTTGAGAAAGATTCAATAGATTGTTATTTAAGTTGTGGTGTACTTCTTCTAGTGGTGTCATGTGAACGTCGACTACATGACACTTCAGCTATAAGAGCCTAGGGGAATGCATTGTGTATTTGGCTACTAATCGTAGGGGTTCCCGGAGTGACAGAAACCTGAACCCCCGTTAGGAAACCATTGCACAAGGGACGTAAGGGTCTTAGAGTTTAAAGTTGTGGTTAGGTTTCTACCTTAATTACTTTCTTGTACTTACGGATGTTTGCAAGGGGGTTTAATCACAAGTATGTATTAAGTCTTGGATGGGGCGGTACATTAGCACAGATTCACCCACACAACACTTAGCAAGCTAGAGAAGATTAATCGACTATATGAAGCGAAAGCACTTGACAGTCTTCCCATGTGTCCTCGAGAACGTTTTGGTCATCTATAGAAATCCAACCGGCTTGTCCTTTGCTGCATAAAGGATTGGGCCACTTGCTGCATTCATTATTACTGTCTTTTATTTACTCGTACTTTGTTTACTTGCCTTATCAAAAACCCCTAAAAATCCGTTTGCTAAGTATTTGCAGAGAATTCCTGATCCATACCACTAGCCAGCACCTTCTGCTCCTCGTTGGGTTCGACACTCTTACTTATCGAAAATACTGCGATACACCCCCTATACTTGTGGATCATCAAGACTATTTTCTGGCGCCGTTGCCTGGGAGTGAAGAGCTATTGGAGAGTGCAACTGGTCAAGAAACTTCTACTGTGAGTATTGTTTACTTGTGCTAGTTGCTTTATTTTCGTTATGGATAATTCGCTGAGTTTCTTATTTGGTAATGCTACTACCACTGCTAAGGTAGTAGATAAGCCACCACCTGCTGAGCCAGATGTTTTCAAAATACCTACAAGAATTATTGATCGTGTTATGGATAATTACTATGTTGGGGATGGAACTGTCCATCCCGGTGATCATTTACTCTTTATACACGAAGTATGCGGGTTATTCAAGTGTGCAGGTATTACTACAGATCATGTTAAGAAGAAGTTATTCTCATTATCACTGAAAGGAAGAGCTGAGGAATGGTATAAGCTACTGAAGAATGGTCAAGCTCTAGAATGGGAGGAAATAGTACCTCTCTTTTATTCAAAGTTTTATCCTCCTAGTGAGATTCATAAAGATCGGAATCAAATATACAACTTTTGGCCACTTGATGGAGAGAGTACAGCTCAAGCTTGGGGGAGATTGAAGTTGCTAATGCTCAAATGTCCCATTCATGAGCTCCCCAATAATATTATTATCAACAACTTTTATGCAAGGCTCCCTCTACATGACAAGGATTTATTGGATGCTTCTTGTGCTAGATCATTCACTCGTATGGAAGAAGAAGTTAAATGGGACCTTCTAGATCGTATTCAAGACAATGCTGAAGCTTGGGAGAATGACAAAGGTAGAAAGTCAGGTATAAATTATGATTATGAATGCATAGAATCTTTTATGGGAACTGATGACTTTCAAAATATTAAAAATTCTTATGGTCTAGACTCTCAAGCTATTGCTTCTTATTTTAAGGCTTTTGCTTCCTACATTGAAGTGCCTAAAAATAAGTGGAATAAGTATCATGAACCTTATAAAGATATTGCTAAGAGTGTTCCTGCAAGAAATACTGAAGTTTATACTGCTAATCATGTTTTACATGAACCTTATATTGAGAAAATGCCTTTTCCAGTTAAGGTAAAGAAACATTCTATGATAGCTAGTATAGTTAATGAAAGTATGAATAAGGCTTTTGCACTTGATAAACAAATGGTTAATGAACCTATTGTAGCAAATGCGAAAGACTTTGTTGCTAAATATGAAAAAGAGGGACACACTATCCTTTGTAAGGATACCTCTAATATTGTTTCACAAAGTAGTGTTATGAGAGATGGTATTCCCGTGTTTTCTATTAGAATAAGTGATCATTGCTATGATGGTCCTCATGATAGCTATATTGTTAAGTTTATGCATGATACTGAAAGTTACTATGAGAGAGGGAAAAGTGTTCGTATGCATCTCAATAATATCAAGTTTCCCCGTTTTATGCTGAAAGTCTTTATGTTGCACTTCCTTTGCCTTCTTATGCAAGTTGCCTTTGGTTTCAATAACTTGTTTGTTTACAAAATCCCCTTGCATAGGAAGTGGGTTAGACTTAAATGTGTGTGTGTTTTTGCTTCTTAATGCTCTCTTTCAATTCAATTTGTATCCCTATGAGAGCTTCTTCAAAATTATCATGCCCATCTTAATGGCTATAAAGAAAGAGCGTTATGGGAGACAACCCAGTTTGTTTTTGCTTTTAATTTGTTTTTGTTTCTTTGAGTCTTGGAAGTTATTACTTCAGTAATAACCTCTCCTTACCCGTTTTTGTTTGGTTTTTGTGCCAAGATCAACCTCTAATGAGAGAGAAGTAAGATTTGGGGAAGTTGTTGTCCCAAAACAGATTTTTGTGCTTCACCGTAAAAATTCGTGAGAGATCTCTTTATGTCGGATTGAGCTGTAACTTTTCGTGCTTCTGCCCCAGGTTGTTATTTAACTTTCGTTAGTTTTGCACTTTTTGATTTGAACAACAGAAGATTTTCGAAAAAATTGACGAGAGCGAAAGAAAATGCAAGTGAAAGAGAATTGTAGGCTTCTTTCCTAAAAGCGGTGGTTCTCGCCTCCCTGTGCCCAAAGCGGGGTGGGCGACAGCGCTGCGGTACCTGCTGGTCTGTTTTGACAGATTTTGCCAATCTTGCATTTGCTTCTTTATTCGACTTCCTTTTTGAATTCTTTTTGGGTTTTCGGAAGGAGTTGCTACAGTAGCTTATGTTTTGATGGTTTTCAGTTGAAGTTGGACTCAAAAGGTTTTATCACTTCACTTATACTAATGTTGCTAATGAGAACTGTGTGAAGTTTTGTGTGAAAGAAATTTCCAGGAAGTGGAGATAATGGTGTAATAAGGAAGAGAAGGGTTTTATTACTCAAGTAATAAGTGTATGAAGATGAAGATATCGATGATATTGAAGTTATAACTCCAGAGAAATTGATTGAGGACCAAATTTAGAGACCTGCAGAGTCCGTTTCCAACTAGGTAACAGTTATGGTAAGAAAAGTTCCGCGAAAATACAATACAATTATATTTTTGCAGTTTTCAGTCAATAAGGAAAGCTACAAAGCGAAAAAGGGACGGAACCAGAGCCAGGGTGGCTCACACCACCCCATGGCGCGGGCCCACCCATGGCCGCGCCACCAAGTGGTGTGGCCACCCCGGACTCCGTCTCCGACCCGTTTTCTACCAGTACCTTCCTTTTGATATGAAACTTCGTAATATATAACCCCCGGATCCCCCGAGGTTTACATATCGTGTTTTATTTGTGTTTTTGTTTCGATCTGTTTCTGCCAGGACATACTCTTTAAAAGCTTAGAAGCACAATGGTGTCTGCCAAGGATAAAGGGAAGGAGCCCATGGAGGAAGACCTCCAAGACCCTGGGAAGGAGAAGGAGATCAAGAGTGAAGGTGAAGAAGAGCAAGGCCAACACCCGCATACCGGCACTACCGTTGCAAGCATCAGAGTGGTGGCAAATCCAGCCATTGGAGGGAAGCCTCCTCATCACCTTTCAGATCCCTGGTCACTTCCTCCACGCACCAAGAATCCTTTCCACACTCTTATCCATGAGCATCAATACCAGAATATGCCCAAGGGGAAATTACCCTCCAATTGGGATTTGCCTCGTTCTAACCATGCAGGAAAAGAAGACTTCAAGGAGGAAGAGTGGGGGAAGAATAGCAAGAGCTAGAATTCTCAACACGACATGATCATGAGCCGCATTGAGCAAAATTCACAGATGATTCGTAATCTCACCTTCGAGATTGAGGACTTTGGGAAACTGATCAAGGAGCTCATCAAGAGGATACCACCACCACCAAAGGAGTAATTCGTCATCAGGTTTGGCATCCCCTTGGTTTGTTCCAAGCTTGGGGGAGTGCCGCGAAATCATATCACTATCTTCTATTTTTTACCTTATTAGTAGAGTCACATCATGAATAGAGGAGTTATTATGTAGTATGGTTTGCATTATGGAAGTGTCCCCTCTCTCGTTAGATTTGTATCCCTTGGTGTGAGTTTCCGTTATGGAATATTAATGAGAAGTTCTATCATTCACTCTTTTGCATAGCTTATGTTAGTTTTCAGTTCGTGGTTATATGATTGATCTTGTTGTTAGTATTGATAGCACTCTGGGATCATTGATTTAATTTAGTTGGTTTTGGCAAACCTGGCTCGGTCAGTAGCAACACCTTTTTGAGAGTTGAAAATAAAAAGATAGAAGTACTCCAGAGAAAAATAATTTCATCATCTTTCTTCCTTGGTTTGCTCAGTATTCTCTAGTTAAGATCTTTTGTGCTTCCAAGGAAGGTTGAATGTTTGTCTTTATCACTTGTATGTTTGGTTGTTTCCTTCAACTCTTATACTTGCTACCCAGCCTTGCTAGCCAAAAACCTATACTGAGAGGGTATTCTTCTCGTGCATCCATTTCCTTTAAACCAAAACCTTTGCCATTTGTGTCCACCATACCTACCCAGTAGCATTATTGCTATTCCAAGTAAATTCTTGTTTTATCTACCTCCCAAATTAAACTTGTTATGTGAAAATTAGTGATTAAAGCTCTCAAGAACTTGATGGCACACTTTACTTTCTTGCATTTAATAAACTTGAACCATTGGGTCCTTCTTTGTTGCGTATATGCTTGCGCTTTATGAGTTGAAGTTAGCCGAACCATGTATCATGGGAACCACTTTCAACACTTCATTGGTACGCGTACCTAGTTGATATCATGTTCTTTTGCTTATGGATCCCGGCGGGGTGAAATAAAAGTGGAACTTGTAAGATCATGGAGTTTATATGTGTGTTAGAGAAACGCCTGGGCCGCTAGCCTAAGCCATGCCTAATCATGGTGGAAACTTGCAGCATAACTATAGTGAGCATTCTATGAAGCATCCTCAATAAAAACTTGTGCAAATAGCAAATAAAAAGATCGCTGAGATGCTCACTGTCTGCTTGCCTTGTCAATTTGATTATGGGATAGCTCTTGTGTCATGTGCAAGGGGTACCCCGTTGGCGGTTCTCAATGATACACATGTATTTACAATGACAAGAGCTTGCTCGTGACTGAAGTTGAGTAGCATGAGGATCGGTACTCATAAGTAAGGGGCATGAGATTTCAACTTATAACTTGTCAAGCATATCCTCTTAGTTGTGTCACTTTAACCTTAATCACCAAAAGATGCCTATGATAGGGGCAATGAGAGCTGAAAGCTAGTAAGTATCATAATTTTTGGGAGCTCTTTATGAGACTTGCAATCTCTGCTTCCCTCTGCGAAGGGCCATTCTTTTACTTTGTAGTTGAGTTAGTAAACCTACTCCCTTCTATCTCAGCAAGTATTTTGAGTTGAGGTGTTTCATTCATTCATATGGTGATTTATTCAATCATGTTCTTATGTTCCTTGTTTTGCACATTGCTCTTATGTTGATGTTTACTACTTTGAAAGCTTTCTTTGAAAACCAGCTATTTGTGAACTCCAGCAAATTATCAACTATTCTTCGACCAAGAGCTAAGTTTGCCATTACCAATTATGATTCACTCTATGTATCTTTATTGTGTTTCCTTTACTCTTTGCAAATTGAGTTATATATTAGTGAGTTTTCTTCTATTATGATTTATGCTTTTGATGAATCTGATGCTTCTTGTCCGTATTCTTTTATCGACTCTTCACTCCATAAACTTGAGGCCATGTTTATTGAGCTCAGTTTCGCTTGGGGACAAGCGAAGTCTAAGCTTGGGGGGAGTTGATGCATCCATTTTGCATCACTATTCTATGTCTTAATTCACTATTATTCATTGATATATTTCGTATTGAGAGGTGATACTTATGTTGTTTCATCTATTTTTTCATGGTTGAAGACTTTTGGAGCATGGACCGCTGCAGTCAGGATTCTGATGGAAAAGGTGCTGTTTGGAGGCAAAATTCGCGAAAATCAGAAAATCCAGGAAAATAAACGGAAAATTCTATTTTTCCAGAAGACTCGGGATGCCAGAAGATGGAGTGGAGGTGGGCCACAGGGGGCCCACACCACCCCATGGCGCGGGCAAGCCTAGGCCACGCCAGGGAGTGGTGTGGCCGCCCTGGCCCACTCCAGCCTCTCCCCTCTGGCGTATATCAACCCCACGAAACCCTAAGACTCGAGGAGGGACCACAGAAAGATTCCGCCGCCTCTGCGGGGCGAAAAACACCGAGAGAGAAAGATCTCTCCGGCAGACAGATTTCTGCTGAGGGAATTCCTTCCCAGAGAGGGGAGATCGTCTCCATCAACACCATCATCAAGCTGGACTTCATAGGGATCATCATCATCACCACCATCATCACCATCAGCACCCTCATCACCATCTCCATATTGCTGTAACAATTGCGTTGAATCTTGCATAGTTCATAGGGGAAACTTTCCCGGTGTTGATTACTCTTTATAGTTGATGCTATTGAGTGAACCGTTGAATTATTGTTTATGTTCAGATTGTTATACATCATTATTCCATCTCTGATCATGATCCATATGATGTCTTGTGAGTAGTTTGTTTTGTTCTTGAGGACATGGGAGAAGTCTTGTTGTTAGTAGTGGAGTTGCGTTGAGAAAGATTCAATAGATTGTTATTTAAGTTGTGGTGTACTTCTTCTAGTGGTGTCATGTGAACGTCGACTACAAGACACTTCACCTATAAGGGCCTAGGGGAATGCATTGTGTATTTGGCTACTAATCGTAGGGGTTCCCGGAGTGACAGAAACCTGAACCCCCGTTAGGAAACCATTGCATAAGGGACGTAAGGGTCTTAGAGTTTAAAGTTGTGGTTAGGTTTCTACCTTAATTACTTTCTTGTACTTACGGATGTTTGCAAGGGGGTTTAATCACAAGTATGTATTAAGTCTTGGATGGGGTGGTACATTAGCACAGGTTCACCCACACAACACTTAGCAAGCTAGAGAAGATTAATCGACTATATGAAGCGAAAGCACTTGACAGTCTTCCCATGTGTCCTCGAGAACGTTTTGGTCATCTATAGAAATACAACCGGCTTGTCCTTTGCTGCATAAAGGATTGGGCTACTTGCTGCATTCATTATTACTGTCTTTTATTTACTCGTACTTTGTTTACTTGCCTTATCGAAAACCCCTAAAAATCTGTTTGCTAAGTATTTGCAGAGAATTCCTGATCCATACCACTAGCCAGCACCTTCTGCTCCTCGTTGGGTTCGACACTCTTACTTATCGAAAATACTGCGATACACCCCCTATACTTGTGGATCATCAAGACTATTTTCTGGCGCCGTTGCCTGGGAGTGAAGAGCTATTGGAGAGTGCAACTGGTCAAGAAACTTCTACTGTGAGTATTGTTTACTTCTGCTAGTTGCTTTATTTTCGTTATGGATAATTCGCTGAGTTTCTTATTTGGTAATGCTACTACCACTGCTAAGGTAGTAGATAAGCCACCACCTGCTGAGCCAAATGTTTTCAAAATACCTACAAGAATTATTGATCGTGTTATGGATAATTACTTTGTTGGGGATGGAACTGTCCATCCCGGTGATCATTTACTCTTTATACACGAAGTATGCGGGTTATTCAAGTGTGCAGGTATTACTACAGATCATGTTAAGAAGAAGTTATTCTCATTATCACTGAAAGGAAGAGCTGAGGAATGGTATAAGCTACTGAAGAATGGTCAAGCTCTAGAATGGGAGGAAATAGTACCTCTCTTTTATTCAAAGTTTTATCCTCCTAGTGAGATTCATAAAGATCGGAATCAAATATACAACTTTTGGCCACTTGATGGAGAGAGTACAGCTCAAGATTGGGGGAGACTGAAGTTACTAATGCTCAAATGTCCCATTCATGAGCTCCCCAATAATATTATTATCAACAACTTTTATGCAAGGCTCCCTCTACATGACAAGGATTTATTGGATGCTTCTTGTGCTAGATCATTCACTCGTATGGAAGAAGAAGTTAAATGGGACCTTCTAGATCGTATTCAAGACAATGCTGAAGCTTGGGAGAATGACAAAGGTAGAAAGTCAGGTATAAATTATGATTATGAATGCATAGAATCTTTTATGGGAACTGATGACTTTCAAAATATTAAAAATGCTTATGGTCTAGACTCTCAAGCTATTGCTTCTTATTTTAAGGCTTTTGCTTCCTACATTGAAGTGCCTAAAAATAAGTGGAATAAGTATCATGAACCTTATAAAGATATTGCTAAGAGTGTTCCTGCAAGAAATACTGAAGTTTATACTGCTAATCATGTTTTACATGAACCTTATATTGAGAAAATGCCTTTTCCAGTTAAGGTAAAGAAACATTCTATGATAACTAGTATAGTTAATGAAAGTATGAATAAGGCTTTTGCACTTGATAAACAAATGGTTAATGAACATATTGTAGCAAATGTGAAAGACTTTGTTGCTAAATATGAAAAAGAGGGACACACTATCCTTTGTAAGGATACCTCTAATATTGTTTCACAAAGTAGTGTTATGAGAGATGGTATTCCCGTGTTTTCTATTAGAATAAGTGATCATTGCTATGATGGTCCTCATGATAGCTATATTGTTAAGTTTATGCATGATACTGAAAGTTACTATGAGAGAGGGAAAAGTGTTCGTATGCATCTCAATAATATCAAGTTTCCCCGTTTTATGCTGAAAGTCTTTATGTTGCACTTCTTTTGCCTTCTTATGCAAGTTGCCTTTGGTTTCAATAACTTGTTTGTTTACAAAATCCCCTTGCATAGGAAGTGGGTTAGACTTAAATGTGTGTGTGTTTTTGCTTCTTAATGCTCTCTTTCAATTCAATTTGTATCCCTATGAGAGCTTCTTCAAAATTATCATGCCCATCTTAATGGCTATAAAGAAAGAGCTTTATGGGAGACAACCCAGTTTGTTTTTGCTTTTAATTTGTTTTTGTTTCTTTGAGTCTTGGAAGTTATTACTTCAGTAATAACCGCTCCTTACCCGTTTTTGTTTGGTTTTTGTGCCAAGATCAACCTCTAATGAGAGAGAAGTAAGATTTGGGGAAGTTGTTGTCCCAAAACAGATTTTTGTGCTTCACCGTAAAAATTCGTGAGAGATCTCTTTATGTCGGATTGATCTGTAACTTTTCGTGCTTCTGCCCCAGGTTGTTATTTAACTTTCGTTAGTTTTGCACTTTTTGATTTGAACAACAGAAGATTTTTGAAAAAATTGATGTTTACCTGCTGGTCTGTTTTGACAGATTTTGCCAATCTTGCATTTTCTTCTTTATTCGACTTCCTTTTTGAATTCTTTTTGGGTTTTCGGAAGGAGTTGCTAAAGTAGCTTATGTTTTGATGGTTTTCAGTTGAAGTTGGACTCAAAAGGTTTTATCACTTCACTTATATTAATGTTGCTAATGAGAACTGTGTGAAGTTTTGTGTGAAAGAAATTTCCAGGAAGTGGAGATAATGGTGTAATAAGGAAGAGAAGGGTTTTATTACTCAAGTAATAAGTGTATGAAGATGAAGATATCGATGATATTGAAGTTATAACTCCAGAGAAATTGATTGAGGACCAAATTCAGAGACCTGCAGAGTCCGTTTCCAACTAGGTAACAGTTATGGTAAGAAAAGTTCCGCGAAAATACAATACAATTATATTTTTGCAGTTTTCAGTCAATAAGGAAAGCTACAAAGAGAAAAAGGGACGGAACCAGAGCCAGGGTGGCTCACACCACCCCATGGCGCGGGCCCACCCCTGGCCGTGCCACCAGGTGGTGTGGCCACCCCGGACTCCGTCTCCGACCCGTTTTCTACCAGTACCTTCCTTTTGATATGAAACTTCGTAATATATAACCCCCGGATCCCCCGAGGTTTACATATCGTGTTTTATTTGTGTTTTGTTTCGATCTGTTTCTGCCAGGACATACTCTTTGAAAGCTTAGAAGCACAATGGTGTCTGCCAAGGATAAAGGGAAGGAGCCCATGGAGGAAGACCTCCAAGACCCTAGGAAGGAGAAGGAGATCAAGAGTGAAGGTGAAGAAGAGCAAGGCCAACACCCGCATACCGGCACTACCGTTGCAAGCATCAGAGTGGTGGCAAATCCAGCCATTGGAGGGAAGCCTCCTCATCACCTTTCAGATCCCTGGTCACTTCCTCCACGCACCAAGAATCCTTTCCACACTCTTATCCATGAGCATCAATACCAGAATATGCCCAAGGGGAAATTACCCTCCAATTGGGATTTGCCTCGTTCTAACCATGCAGGAAAAGAAGACTTCAAGGAGGAAGAGTGGGGGAAGAATAGCAAGAGCTAGAATTCTCAACACGACATGATCATGAGCCGCATTGAGCAAAATTCACAGATGATTCGTAATCTCACCTTCGAGATTGAGGACTTTGGGAAACTGATCAAGGAGCTCATCAAGAGGATACCACCACCACCAAAGGAGTAATTCTTCATCAGTTTTGGCATCCCCTTGGTTTGTTCCAAGCTTGGGGGAGTGCCGCGAAATCATATCACTATCTTCTATTTTTTACCTTATTAGTAGAGTCACATCATGAATAGAGGAGTTATTATGTAGTATGGTTTGCATTATGGAAGTGTCCCCTCTCTCGTTAGATTTGTATCCCTTGGTGTGAGTTTCCGTTATGGAATATTAATGAGAAGTTCTATCATTCACTCTTTTGCATAGCTTATGTTAGTTTTCAGTTCGTGGTTATATGATTGATCTTGTTGTTAGTATTGATAGCACTCTGGGATCATTGATTTAATTTAGTTAGTTTTGGCAAACCTGGCTCGGTCAGTAGCAACACCTTTTTGAGAGTTGAAAAGAAAAAGATAGAAGTACTCCAGAGAAAAATAATTTCATCATCTTTCTTCCTTGGTTTGCTCAGTATTCTCTAGTTAAGATCTTTTGTGCTTCCAAGGAAGGTTGAATGTTTGTCTTTATCACTTGTATGTTTGGTTGTTTCCTTCAAATCTTATACTTGCTACCCAGCCTTGCTAGCCAAAAACCTATACTGAGAGGGTATTCTTCTCGTGCATCCATCTCCTTTAAACCAAAACCTTTGCCATTTGTGTCCACCATACCTACCCAGTAGCATTATTGCTATTCCAAGTAAATTCTTGTTTTATCTACCTCCCAAATTAAACTTGTTATGTGAAAATTAGTGATTAAAGCTCTCAAGAACTTGATGGCACACTTTACTTTCTTGCATTTAATAAACTTGAACCATTGGGTCCTTCTTTGTTGCGTATATGCTTGCGCTTTATGAGTTGAAGTTAGCCGAACCATGTATCATGGGGACCGCTTTCAACACTTCATTGGTACGTGTACCTAGTTGATATCATGTTCTTTTGCTTATGGATCCCGGCGGGGTGAAATAAAAGTGGAACTTGTAAGATCATGGAGTTTATATGTGTGTTAGAGAAACGCCTGGGCCGCTAGCCTAAGCCATGCCTAATCATGGTGGAAACTTGCAGCATAACTATAGTGAGCATTCTATGAAGCATCCTCAATAAAAACTTGTGCAAATAGCAAATAAAAAGATCGCTGAGATGCTCACTGTCTGCTTGCCTTGTCATTTTGATTATGGGATAGCTCTTGTGTCATGTGCAAGGGGTACCCCGTTGGCGGTTCTCAATGATACACATGTATTTACAATGACAAGAGCTTGCTCGTGACTGAAGTTGAGTAGCATGAGGATCGGTACTCATAAGTAAGGGGCATGAGATTTCAACTTATAACTTGTCAAGCATATCCTCTTAGTTGTGTCACTTTAACCTTAATCACCAAAAGATGCCTATGATAGGGGCAATGAGAGCTGAAAGCTAGTAAGTATCATAATTTTTGGGAGCTCTTTATGAGACTTGCAATCCCTGGTTCCCTCTGCGAAGGGCCATTCTTTTACTTTGTAGTTGAGTTAGTAAACCTACTCCCTTCTATCTCAGCAAGTATTTTGAGTTGAGGTGTTTCATTCATTCATATGGTGATTTATTCAATCATGTTCTTATGTTCCTTGTTTTGCACATTGCTCTTATGTTGATGTTTACTACTTTGAAAGCTTTCTTTGAAAACCAGCTATTTGTGAACTCCAGCAAATTATCAACTATTCTTCGACCAAGAGCTAAGTTTGCCATTACCAATTATGATTCACTCTATGTATCTTTATTGTGTTTCCTTTACTCTTTGCAAGTTGAGTTATATATTAGTGAGTTTTCTTCTATTATGATTTATGCTTTTGATGAATGTGATGCTTCTTGTCCGTATTCTTTTATCGACTCTTCACTCCATAAAATTGAGGCCATGTTTATTGAGCTCAGTTTCGCTTGGGGACAAGCGAAGTCTAAGCTTGGGGGGAGTTGATGCATCCATTTTGCATCACTATTCTATGTCTTAATTCACTATTATTCATTGATATATTTCATATTGAGAGGTGATACTTATGTTGTTTCATCTATTTTTGCATGGTTGATGACTTTTGGAGCATGGACCGCTGCAGTCAGGATTCTGATGGAAAAGGTGCTGTTTGGAGGCAAAATTCGCGAAGATCAGAAAATCCGGGAAAATAAACGGAAAATTCTATTTTTCCAGAAGACTTCGGATGCCAGAAGATGGAGTGGAGGTGGGCCACAGGGGGCCCACACCACCCCATGGCGCGGGCAAGCCTAGGCCACGCCAGGGAGTGGTGTGGCCGCCCTGGCCCACTCCAGCCTCTCCCCTCTGGCGTATATCAACCCCATGAAACCCTAAGACTCGAGGAGGGACCACAGAAAGATTCCGCCGCCTCTGCGGGGCGAAAAACACCGAGACAGAAAGATCTCTCCGGCAGACAGATTTCTGCTGAGGGAATTCCTTCCCAGAGAGGGGAGATCGTCTCCATCAACACCATCATCAAGCTGGACTTGATAGGGATCATCATCATCATCACCATCAGCACCCTCATCACCATCTCCATATTGCTGTAACAATTGCGTTGAATCTTGCATAGTTCATAGGGGAAACTTTCCCGGTGTTGATTACTCTTTATAGTTGATGCTATTGAGTGAACCGTTGAATTATTGTTTATGTTCAGATTGTTATACATCATTATTCCATCTCTGATCATGATCCATATGATGTCTTGTGAGTAGTTTGTTTTGTTCTTGAGGACATGGGAGAAGTCTTGTTGTTAGTAGTGGAGTTGCGTTGAGAAAGATTCAATAGATTGTTATTTAAGTTGTGGTGTACTTCTTCTAGTGGTGTCATGTGAACGTCGACTACAAGACACTTCACCTATAAGGGCCTAGGGGAATGCATTGTGTATTTGGCTACTAATCGTAGGGGTTCCCGGAGTGACAGAAACCTGAACCCCCGTTAGGAAACCATTGCATAAGGGACGTAAGGGTCTTAGAGTTTAAAGTTGTGGTTAGGTTTCTACCTTAATTACTTTCTTGTACTTACGGATGTTTGCAAGGGGGTTTAATCACAAGTATGTATTAAGTCTTGGATGGGGCGGTACATTAGCACAGGTTCACCCACACAACACTTAGCAAGCTAGAGAAGATTAATTGACTATATGAAGCGAAAGCACTTGACAGTCTTCCCATGTGTCCTCGAGAACGTTTGGTCATCTATAGAAATACAACCAGCTTGTCCTTTGCTGCATAAAGGATTAGCCACTTGCTGTATTCATTCTTACTGTCTTTTATTTACTCGTACTTTGTTTACTTGCTTTATCGAAAACCCCTAAAAATCCGTTTGCTAAGTATTTGCAGAGAATTCCTAATCCATACCACTAGCCAGCACCTTCTGCTCCTCGTTGGGTTCAACACTCTTACTTATCGAAAATACTGCGATACACCCCCTATACTTGTGGGTCATCAGCCGTTGCCAGGGTGGTAAGGTAAAAGGTACTCACATCCTCCGATGTGAGTGCTCGAAGTTATTTCCTTTAGATTCTGCAATTTTGTCTTTTTGTTTCTTGTTTTCACTAGTTAGGCTTAATGGAAAACAACAACAAAATTACAGAGCTTTTTAGTATTTTTCCTAAGTCAGAACATGAATTGTCTGAAAAGAAAATTAAAAAACCCATGGTACTTTCTTTGCATGCTAATAGCAATGTTATTAGTATGAATCTTTTGAACACCTTTGTTACTAATGCTATGGAAACGTCTAAGCTTGGGGAAGTTGGTTCTTATGAAAATGATCTTTTTAGTTCCCCAGCTTTGGAAGATAGCTATT
Organism: Avena eriantha; assembly: GCA_910589775.1. Lineage (NCBI taxonomy): Eukaryota > Viridiplantae > Streptophyta > Magnoliopsida > Poales > Poaceae > Avena > Avena eriantha. Next base: position 25,692,032 of record OU342741.1, read on the forward strand.
CTATTGCTTATGATGATACCAAACCTCCAATATATGATGATTACAATGATGAATATGGTATTTTCAGTCCACCTACTATTGAGGAGGAAATTAATTATGATTACAATATGCCTCCTATATTTGATGATTATGGTGATGAGAATAATAATGATAGCTATTTTGTTGAATTTGCTCCCACTATGATTAATAAGAATGACTATGCTTATATGGAGAGTGATAATTATTATATGAATGTGGCTCATGATAAGAGTATTTTATGTGATAGTTATAATGTTAATTTAATTCATGATGCTACTCAAAGTTATTATGAGAGAGGGAAACATGGTTTTATGCATCTCAATAATATTAAGTTTCCCCTCTTTATGTTGAAAGTCTTGAAGTTGCACTTGTTTTGCTTTCCTATGCTTGTTGCTTTGTGATTTCATGACTTGTTTCTTTACAAGATTCCTATGCATAGGAAGTGGGTTAGACTTAAATGTGTTTTGAATTTTCTTCTTGATGCTCTCTTTTACTTCAATTCATATTTCTTATGTGAGCATCTTCTCAAACTATCATGCCTAACTTAAAGGCGTTAAAAAAGTACTTATTGGGAGATAACCCAAAAGTTTTAGATGAGTCTTGAAAATTATTACCTCTCTAATAACCGCACCTTATCTTTTTTATTTGCTTTTTGTGCTAAGAGTAACCTCTAATGAGAGAGAAGTAATGATTGGGAAAGTTGTTGTCCCAAAACAGATTTACGTGCTTCACCGTAAAAATTCGTGTAAAATCTCTGTACGTCCTTTTGAGGCGTGCATTTTTGTGCTTCTGCCCCAGGTTGTTATCTAACTTTCATTAGTTCAACACTTTTTGATTTGAGGAACATAAGGTCTTCGAAAAATTTTGTCTTTACCTGCTGGTCTGTTTTGACAGATTTCTGCATTTGCTTCTTGTTGGTCCCTTTTTGAGTTCTTTTGGGGAATTGAGATTTTTGAGGAAAGTGCTACAGTAGATTGTGTTTTAATGGAAGTTTTATTGGTGTTTGAACTGAACCTAAAGAATTATTATCTTGAAGTGCACTAATAATGTTGCTGATAAAGATTGTGTGAAGTTTTCTATGAAGGAAAAAATTCAGGTGTATGGAAGGAACGAGTAATGAGATGAAGGATGGACTAAAGCTCAAGCTCGGGGATGCCACGCGTGTCACCCCAAGAAATATCCAAGAAGTACAAGCATCAAAGCTTGGGGATGCCCAAGGCATCCCCCTCTTCATCAATAAAAATCCCAGGTTTCTTCCAAACGCTTCATTTTTATTGTTTCATGCACAGTTGTGTTGTTCTTGGAGCGTCTTCTTTTTCGTTTTTTGTTTTGGTTTTTAGTTTGCTTGGTTTTATTAGTTTTCTTAATAAATTGGTTGGACCCCCTCTTTCATGCATTGGTATTCAATTAGTTTGGTTTGGATTGGAAAAGAGTAGGAAAGCTCATGCTTAAGTGGTAAAGAGAGCTTGTTTTTGACTATGGCCTATGCTTTGTCATGCCATGCTTGATATTGTTTTGGATTTATGCTTAGTATTCTTTGCTGTAGCATGACTTGTTATAAACAATTGAGATTTCTTAATGTGCCTTGGATGAATAATGCGTTGTTTTAGCATATTAAAAGCATAGTATAGTGGTATTCTCCTTTGATGCTTTATTTGGGCTGACTTGGCGCATACTCACACCATGTTATGACTATCTCAAGTCACCATAGCCTTTATGATCCTTTAGTTTTCAACTTGTAGTATCACTTTATGCTTTGATCAATGATGTTTTGTCGCTCTGCATGATTATGGCCATTATTGCTCTCTTAGTTTGTCGCTCCCAGTCTTTTGCTAGCCTCCACAACCAAGTATGAGTTCCACTCATGCATCCAACTCCCTAAACCAAGTTATTCCAAAGAGTCCACCATACCAACCTATTAGCATTTGCTATTCCAAGTATATTCATGTTTTTATCTACCTTCCAAATTAAACTTGTTATGTGATAATTAGTGATTAAAGCTCTCACGAACTTGATGGCACATTTTACTTTCTTGCATTTAATAAACTTGAACCATTGCATCCATCTTTGTTGCGTGTATGCTTGCGCTTTATAAGTTGAAGTTAGCAGAACCATGTATCATGGGGAACGCTTTCAACATTGCACTTGTACTTTGTACCTCATTGATATCATGTTCTTTTGCTTATGGATCCCGACGGTGTGAAATAAAAGTGGAACTTGTAAGATCATGGAGTTTGTATGTGTGTTAGAGAAACGCCTGGGCCGCTAGCCTAAGCCATGCCTAATCATGGTGGAAACTTGCAGCATAACCATAATGATCACTCTATGAAGCATCCTCAATAAAAACCTATGCAAATAGCAAATAAAAAGATCGCTGAGATGCTCATTGTCTACTTGCCTTGTCATTTTGATTATGGGATAGCTCCTGTATCATGTGCAAGGGGTACCCCATTGGCGGTTCTTTATGATACATATGTACTTACAATAACAAGAGGTTACTCGTGACTAAAGTTGAGTAGCATGAGGTTCGGTCTTCGTAAGTAAGGGGCATGAGATTTCGGTTTATAAGTTGTCAAGCATATCCTCTTAGTTGTGTCACTTTAACCTTAATCACTTCAAGATGCTTATGATAGGGGCAATGAGAGATGAAAGCTAATAAGTACCATAATTTTTGTAAGCTCTTTATGAAACTTGAATCCCTGCTTCCTTCTATGAAGGTCTTTCTTCCACTTTTATATTGAGTCTCCACCTTCTATCTTTATGCACCTACTTTGAGAGCATAGTGGCCATTCTTAGCTCTATGTGCATTGTCCCAAGACTTGTTGATTGATGCATAACTTGATATTGCTTGTTCTTAAACTACTTGTATCTAGTCACTCTTATGAACTTTGAAGGTGTCCTATGCATTTATTTTTGCTACTCTATGAGGGACAAGCTGAATGCCACTATGCTATGTTTTATTTATGTCAAACAAACAAACGTCTTGCAAAGCATTGTTATTCATGAATCTTTTGTTTGTGCATTTTCATGTTGCAACTTAGTTGCTTTGTCTTATTGCTAGAACTTTGTCTTTCATGTTATGATTGAAGTACTATGATCCCAGCTATCAATGTTTTACAAATACTTTGATCAAGTTTATGATGGTGCATGTCACCTCAAAAATTATTCTTTCTTTTTTATCACTTACCAACTCGAGGACGAGCAGGAGTTAAGCTTGGGGATGTTGATACGTTACTAACGTATCCATAATTTTTGATGTCCCATGCTTGGTTTTATCTACTTTCTTATGTTTTGTCCACACTTTGGAGTACTTTCCATATGATTTCTTGGACTAACCTATTAACAAGAGCCACAGTGCCAGCTGCCTGTTTTCTGCTGTTTTTGGTTCTAGGAAGCCAGAAAATGAATATTCCTAGAATTGGACGGGACAAAAGCCAAAGTTATTATTTTATCGGGGGACACTTGGAGCCAGAATATGACACGGAGAAGGGCCAGAGGGTGGCCACACCACCTGGTGGCGCAGGCCAGGCCAGGCCGCGCCAGGGGGTGGTGTGGGCCCCTCCGGCACCCCCTCGGTCTCCTCTCTCGCCTATAAGAGCCTCCCGATGCATAAACCCTAAATCATCAAGCCTCCAGCCACGAAAAGTTCCGCAGCGCTGCCGCCACCGAAGGTGAGATTCGGGGGACAGAAAGTCTATGTTCTGGCACCCTGCCAGGACGGGGAAGTGCCCCCGGAGCCATCTCCATCGATCCCCACCACCATCTCCATCACCGTTGCTGATTCCCATGATGAGGAGGGAGTAGTTCTCTCTCGAGGCTAAGGGTTCTACCGGTAGCTATGTGTTCATCTCTCTATGCGTGATCATATTGTGATCATGAGCTTGTAATCTATAGATCTACCTTGCTACTCAACTGCTTTAATAGATCTCTGCTCTCCCCACGTGTGTGAAAGTGACATTGTGCACATCATGGTGGCACTTAGGCTAGAGATTACAAATACTTGTTATGAGTTATATTTGGAGTTGGATGTCTCTATGAAATTGTGGTGTTTGTTGGAACCATCTAGAGCTCAAGGTGACAGTGTGGGGTTATTTAGATGTGAAAGGCTTACTTTGAGGTGTGATGTTATAGCCCTACCATGGATTAGAGTGTCCAACCGGAGAGTAATTAAGAGTAGTATCATAAAGAGAAGATATTTATATGAGAGTGTTCAATAGTGAAAGTATGATCTCTAGGCCTTGTTTCTAAGCTTTGAAACACCGTTTGCAATTAGATATGTTACATGTTTGCTTGCTTCCATCTTTATTTCAGTTTGCCTTTAGTCTTTTCCCACGTCAACCACACGCCAGCAAGCTATTTTCTCGCACCATTACCACTTATAATTATTCATACCACTTGTATTTCACTATCTCTTCGCCGAACTAGTGCACCTATACACCTGACAAGTGTATTGGGTGTGTTGGGGACACAAGAGACTTCTTGTATCTTGACTGCAAGGGTTTCTTGAGAGGGGATACCTTTGTCCACTTCCTCCCTGAGTTCGATAAACCTTGGGTGATCCACTTAAGGGAAAACTTGCTATTGTTCTACAAACCTCTACACTTGGAGGCCCAACAGATACTTGTTCCATTCTCTCTTTGGAATTTCAATATATGAAGCAAAAGCCTTAAAACAATTTCCAATAACTTGAGAGTCTAGACTATAAGCATTACTAATATTCTGGAAGTCATCAGTTCCCATAAAAGATTTAATGCATTCATAATCATAATTTATACCTGACTTTCTTCCTTTATCATTCTCCCATGCTTCAGCATTGTCTTGAATACGGTCTAGAAGATCCCATTTAGCTTCTTCCCATGCGTGTAAATGATCCAGCACAAGAAGCATCCATAGATCCTTATCATGAAGAGAAAGTCTTGCATATTGTTAGGGAGCTCATGAATAGGAAATTTGAGCATTAGTAACTTTAATCTCCCCCAAGCTTGAGATGTACTCTCTCCATCAAGAGGCCAAAATTTGTATATTTGATTCCGATCTTTATGAATCTCACTAGGAGGATAAAATTTTGAATAAAAGAGAGGTACTACTTCCTCCCATTCAAGAGATTGACCATTCTTCAGCAGCTTATACCATTCCCCAGCTCTTCCTTTTAGTGATAATGAGAATAACTTCTTCTTGACTTGATCTGTTGTAATACCTACACACTTGAATAACCCACATAATTCATGTATAAAGAGTAAATAATCACCCGGATGGACAGTTCCATCTCCAAAATAGTAGTTATCCATAACATGGTCAGTAATTCTTGTAGGTATCTTAAAAGTATTATTTTCAGCAGGTGGTGGTTATTCTACTACCTTAGCAGTGGTAGTAGCTTTACGAAATAAGAAACTAAGTGAATTATCCATATTGCAATAAAGTAACTAACAGAAATAAACAATACTCACAATAGAAGTTTCCTTTACCAGTTCCACTCTCCAATAGCGCTTCACTCCCCGACAACGGCGCTAGAAAATAGTCTTGATGACCCACAAGTATAGGGGGTGTATCGTAGTATTTTCGATAAGTAAGAGTGTCAAACCCAACAAGGAGCGAAAGTTGTTGACGAGTGGCTTGGAGTAGGAATTCTCTGTAAATACTTAGCAAACGGATTTTTAGGGGTTTTGATAATGCAAGTAAATAAAGTACGAGTAGATAAAATACAATAATAATAAAAGAAGCAAGTGGCCCAATCCTTTCTTTAGCAAAGTACAAGCCGGTTGTATTACTTAAGATGACCAATCATTCTCGAGGACACACGGGAATATCGTCAAGTGCTTTCGCTTCATATAGTTGATTAATCTTCTTTAGTTTGATAAGTGTTGTGTGGGTGAACCTATGCTAATGTACTGACCTTCCTAGGACTAATACATACTTGTGATTATACCCCTTGCAAGCATCTGCAAGTACAATAAAGTAATTAAGATAGAAACCTAACCACAACTTTAAACTCTGAGATCCTACACTCCCTTGTGCAAAGGTTTCCTAACGGGGGTTTAGGTTTCTGTCACTCCGACAACCCCTACGATTAGTATCCAAATACACAATGCATTCCCCTATGCCCATAAAGGTGAAGTATCATGTAGTCGATGTTCACATGACACCACTAGAAGAATAACACCACAACTTAAATATCAAACCATTGAATCTTTCTCAACACAATTCTACTACTAACAACATGACTTCTCCCATGTCCTCAAGAACTAAATGAACTACTCACAAGACATCATATGGATCAAGATTAGAGATGAAATAATGATAAGTAACAATCTGAACAAAAACGATAATTCAATGGTTCCACTCAATGGCATTAACTACAACAAGTAATCAATACCGGGAAAATTTCCCCTAAGAACTATGCAAGATTCGACCCAATTGTTACAACGGTATGGAGTGGTGATGATGGTGCTGGTGGAGATGATGATGGAAATGATGATGATCTCGATGAAGTCCAGCATGATGCTAGTGTTGATGGCGACGATCTCTCCTCTTCGAGAAGGAATTTCCTTGGCAGATTTCTACCTGCCGGAGAGCTCTTTCTCTCTCTGTAGTTTTCCGCCCCACGGAGGCGGCGGAATCTTTCTGTGGTCGCTCCCCAAGTCTTAGGGTTTCGTGGGGGTAATATACGCCAAAGAGCAGAGCCAGAGGTGGGCCAGGGTGGCCACACCACCTGGTGGCATGGCCTAGGGTGGCCCGCGCCAGGGGGTGGTGTGGGCCCCCTATGGCCCAATTCTGCTCCCCCTTTTGCCTTCCTTCATCTTCTGGAAAAATAGGATTTTCCATATATTTTCCGGGATTTTCTAATCTTCGCGAATTTCGCCTCCAAACAGTGCCTTTTCCATCAGAATCCTGACTTCAGCGGTCCATCCTCCAAAAGTCATCAACCATGCAAAAACAGATGAATTAACATAAGTATCATCTCTTAATATGAAATATATCAATGAATAACAGTAAATTATGATATAGAATAGTGATGCAAAATGGACGTATCAGGCATGTTGACCTATGATTATCTAGTACTTGGATGTTTTATCTTATTTATCTGCAATTGCCCTATGTCTTGATTGTCATGTGAATTGTCTTGTCCATGCAACGCCCGTCCATACATCCCTATGCCTACCGTGCTTTAATCCTACTGTTTGCTGCTACTGTCACTACCGTTTTACTTTTACTACTGATGTTACTCTGTTGTTACTTTAGTATTGCTACCATAAAATTGTTGCTACTGATAAACTGATGTGAGCAAGATTGTTTCCAGGTGCAGCTGAATTGACAACTCAGTTGTTAAGGCTTATAAATATTCTTTGGCTCTCCTTGTGTCGAATCAATAAATTGGGTTTCACTTCCCTCGAAAATACCGCGATACACCCCCTATACTTGTGGGTCATCAAGACTATTTTCTAGTGCCGTTGCCAGGGAGCATAGCTTTATTTATCAAGTTCACTTGGACTCACTATTGTTCGCTGCCATCCATCCATACACCACCACATACACATGTTACACACATTGCTACTACTGCTGAATCTGAAACTTCTGATACTTATGATGCTGCTTCTACTGTGCTTGATAAGAGTGGTTCGTTAGGTTCTTTCCTAGATGCTAAGATTGCTAGAACTATAGCTGGAAATACTGAAACTCCTAATGAAGACACTACTACACATGTTAGTTCATCAGAGAGCTATGATATTGAGGACGGTTATATAGAGATGACCGATGAATTTATTGAAGAATGTCAAAACACCCATGATAGGAGTGCTGCTAAGAGTCTCCTTGAGAGGTGTACTATAAAACCCAAATTGTCTCCTAATGCTAAGTTTGCTGCATGTCCCAAAACCATTAAAGATAAGGATTATTATTTCTCTCTTGATCTATCTTATATAACTATTGTTGAGAAAGAACCTTTTTGTGGGACTAAGAATGAGAGTGCGGTAGCGCATATGACTGAGCTTTCTACTATGCGTGGTTTATTTTCTAATGATATTAAGATGCGCACCTACTTTGTTGCTAAAATTTTCCATTTTTCACTGAAAGGAGAAGCTAAAACTTGGTTTCATAATTTACCTCCTGGATCTATTGATAGCCCTGATTGCTTGATTAGTACTTTCCTGCAGAAATATTTTCCCCCTAGTGCTAGACATGCTCTTTTGCCGGAACTTTTTGATTTCAAACAGGGAGAAAAAGAGATATTGCCTGAATCTTGGGCAAGGTTTTGTGCTTTTATTCATGCACAGGCTGGATGTCCATTACCTAAGAATAAGCTTCTTGATATATTTTATAATGGACTAACTGAAGAATCTAGGACATACCTGGATAGTTGTGCTGATTGTGTTTTCAGGAATAGGACTCCCAAGGACATTGAGGAATTAATGGCTAAAATAAGCAAGAACTATGAAGATTGGACTCCTCCTGAACCAGCTATACCTGAACCAACTATTCCTATGCCTATACCAAAATCAAAGAAGAGGGGAGTTATTGAACTAAATGATGAAGTGATGAAGGAAGCTAAGAAATGTCTTAAGGAGAAGGGTATTAAAGCTGAACACGTGAAGAATCTACCCCCTATAGAAGAATTATGCTAGCCAGTCTCCTACTCATCCACTATTGAGGTACACTCTCTCCAACATTTTGATGAAGGTGATATTCCTTACTCTAAACCTACTGATCAATGCTTAGAAGAATTCAATATTTTTATTGTTAAGCAAGATAATTTTAATAAAAGGGTGCAAAATCATTTAATGGAAAACTCTAGAGCTATTGTTGAGTTAAAAGATATTGTGGAAAGAAGCTCTAATGATGTTAAAATGCTTGTTAAACATTTTCAAATGGTTCAAACTCAAATAGATCAACTTATTAAAGTGCAAAAAGACTTGATAGTTAATGTTGCTAAAGAAAAACATGCTTATGAAATTAGAACTAGAAGTGGTGTTGCTACCCAGGATCCTCTATATCCTGAAGGACATCCTAAAAGAATTGAGCAGGATTCTCAACAAGTTGAAAATAGTGGTACTTCTCCTAAGAAAAGGAAAAAGAAACATAAAACTATTGTAGAATCTCCTGAACCTACTGTAGATCCTAATAGTATATTTGTCTCTGATGCTGAAACTAAAAGCGGTAATGAGGAAAATGATGATCCTGATAAAGAAAAAGTTGAAGAAGAACTGATACATTGCAAATGTATCTATAATTTTTGATATTCCATGCTTGGTTTTATCTACTTTCTTGTGTTGTGTCCACACTTTGGAGTACTTTTCATATGATTTCTTGGACTAACCTATTAGCAAGAGCCACAGTGCTAGTTCCTGTTTTCTGCTGTTTTTGGTTCTAGGAAAGTCAGAAAATGAATATTCTCGGAATTGGACGGGACAAAAGCCAAAGTTAGTTTTTCACCGAGGGACACCTAGAGCCAGAATACGAGACGGAGAGCGGCTAGGGCCCGGCCACACCACCTAGACACGCGGCCTGGCCTGGCCCACGCCAGGGAGTGGTCTAGCCGCCCAGGCACCCCCTCGGCCTCTCCTTCCGCATATATATTGCCTCTTTAATACGAAAACCCTAAGTACCCGATCAAAATTCCACTAAAGAGTCTGTAGCCGCCGTCATCTCCATCCCTAGATAGGGAGGGATCTGAAGCTCTTCCCGGCACCCTGCTGGAGAGAGGAATTCACCCTGGAGGCCTTCTTCATCATCATGCAAGCCTCCGGTGTGATGCATGAGTAGTTCATCTCTGGACTACGGGTCCATGTAGTAGCTAGATGGCTGGTTCTCCTCCTTTGTGCTATCATGTTTAGATCTTATGAGCTCTGTTCATGATCAAGATCATATATTTGTAATTCTGCATGTTGTGTTTGCGGGGATCCGATGGATATTGAGATGCTATTTCAGATTGATTATTGATTCTATCATGTCTTTGTTATTTGTGATCTTGCATGCTTTCCGATGTTAGTAGCTATCTTGGCCAAGTAGATGCTAGCAACTCCAAGAGTTAGTATTTATGCTCGATAGTGGGTTCATGCCTCTAGTAATCTAGGGAAGTGACATAAATCTCTAAGGTACTAGATGTGATATTGCTACTAGGGAGAAAACAACAATACTTCGTTCATAGAACAATCGTATTGTTTACTTTACACACAATTCGTAATGCAATTATCCATTGCTTGCAACTTAATACTAGAGGGGGTTCGGATGATAACCTGAAGGTGGATTATTAGTCATAGATGCAGTTGGATGGCGGTCTATGTATAATGTTGTAATGCCCAATCAAGTCTCAAAGGAGTCAAGATGAGTAGCATATGCTTGTATGCTTTTTCGATATTTGTCAATTACCCCGCTGTAATTTGTTCACCCAGCATGTTATCTATCTTAAGGAGAACTACCTCTAGTGAACATGGACCCCGGTCCTTTCTTTTACCATTAATCTACAATCAACTGTTTACTGCTCTTTGTTTACTTTATGTAAACTATTACTTTCTTCCACTTGATATGTTTAATCCTTTGTTTTCAGTAAAACCGGTGAGATTGACAACCTCATCGCAAGTTGGGGGCAAAGTTCTGTGGTTGTGTTGTGCAGGTCTCCACGTTGCTACTAGCACCGGTAGTGCGCCTTGCCAAGGCTCAGCTAGCAACACCTTTAGGATGTTTCCTTGCTCCTACTGGTTCGATTAAACCTGGGTTTCATACTGAGGGAAAACTTGTTGTTGTGCTCATCATACCTTCCTCTTGGGGTTCCCCAACGAGCTCGATATATTTTGGGCCATCAAGCTATTTTTCTGGCACCGTTGCCGGGGAGTCAAGGACATCTTCACAAGGGGAGTCCCTCATAACCAATCTCTTTACTTTTTTGTTTTTGTTTTGCTTAGTTTACTTTTGCTTGGTTTGCTTGTTTCTTTATCAAAAACACACAAAAAATTAGTTTTACAAGTTTGCTTTCTTTATTAAAAACACACAAAAAATGACTACCCTGGAAAATACCAAGTTATGTGACTTCACTAGCACCAACAACAATGATTTCATGAGCACACCTATTGCTCCACCTGTTCCTGAAGCTACTTTCTTTGAAATAAAACCTGCTTTACTCAATCTTGTTATGAGAGAACAATTTTTTGGTATTGGTAATGAAGATGCCGCTGCCCATCTAAATAACTTTGTTGAACTTTGGGAGATGCAAAAGCATAGGGATATAGATGGAGATATTATTAAGCTTAAATTGTTTCCTTTCTCTTTAAGAGGAAAAGCTAAAGAATGGTTGAATTCCTTGACTAGGAATAGTATTGATTCTTGGACTAAATGCAAAGATGCTTTCATTGGAAAATACTATCCTCCTGCTAAGATTATATCTATGAGAAGTGAAATAATGAAGTTTAAACAATCTAATAATGAACATGTTGCTCAAGCATGGGAAAGAATGAAATCTTTGGTAAAGAATTATCCTACTCATGGACTGACGGCTTGGATGATCATCCAAACCTTTTATGCAGGATTAAACTATTCTTCAAGAAAACTATTGGATTCTGCTGCTGGAGGTACCTTTATGACCATTACTTTGGGTGCTGCAACAAAGCTGCTGCACAATATGATGGTTAACGATTCTGAATGGCATACTGAGAGAGCTCCACAAGGTAAGAAGGTAAATTCTATTAAGGAAACCTCCTCCTTGAGTGTTAAGGTTGATGTTATTATGTATATGCTTGCTAATGGGAAAGCCCATATTGATCCAAATAATGTTCCCTTAGCCTCCTTGGTTGCTCAGGAAGAGCAAGTTGATGTGAACTTTATAAGAAATAACAATTTTAGCAACAATGCCTACAGGAATAATTTTGGTAACAACAATTATAAGCCATATCCTCCCAACAATGGTAATGCTTATTGAAATTCTTACAACAATAATAGGAGTGCACCCTCTGAAGTTGAAGTTATGCTTGAAGACTATATTAGTAAACAAACTGCTTTCAATAAAACTATTGAAGAAAAACTCTCTAATGCTAAAAGAAATATAGCATCATTGGCTGAAGCTCAATCTTCTTTGAATAAAATGGCAGCTAAACCTGAAACTATTGATAATCCTTTTGCTGCTACCAATGCCATACAAGTGAGAATTGATGAAAATGTTAGACTATTAGCTAAATTGCATGCTAAGTGGGAGAGAGAAGATGAAATTGCTAGAAACATTAGTGTTTCTACTATCACTACCACTAGTGTTGGGTCTAGTAATAGCTCTACTACTTTAGAAGATAATAATGATTTTGATCTTGATGGTTTAAATATCTCTAAAGTTATTAAGTTCCTACAAAAGCTTGCTAAAAGTCCTAATGCTAGTGCTATGAATATGGCATTTACAAAACACATTACTGATGCTCTCATAAAGATTAAAGAAGAAAAGATGAAACATAAAGCTTCTATTCCTATAAAACAAGAAGATGGTTGGGAACCCATCATTAATATGAAAGTGAATGATTTTGATTTCAAAGCTTTATGTGATCTTGATAGTAGTGTTTCTACTATGCCTAGAAAGATTTATGATATGCTTGATTTGCCACCTCTTGAATATTTCTATTTGAATGTTCCACTTGATGATAATTCTAAAAAGAAACTCATGGGGAGTCTTAATGATGTTCTTGTTATTTTTAACAATGCTTATGTCCCCATTGATTTCTATGTTTTGGATGTCGAATGCAATGCTTCTTGTCGTATTACTTTGGGAAGACCTTTTCTTAGAACTATTAGTGCCATTATTGATATGAAAGAAGGCACTATTAAATATCAACTCCCACTCAAGAAAGGTATAGGACACTTCCCTAAGAAGAGAGAGAATATCTCTTTTGTTTCTCCTATGAAAACAAAATTTGCTCTTGATGCTTCTTCATTTGAGAACACTTGATTCATTTTCCTTCTTCTTATGCCTAACTTAAAGGCGTTAAAGAAAAGTACTTATTGGGAGATAACCCAAAAGTTTTAGATGAGTCTTCGAAGTTATTACCTCTTTAATAACCGCTCCTTATCGTTTTTATTTTCTTTTTGTGTCAAGAATAACATCTAATGAGAGAGAAGTAATGATTGGGAAAGTTGTTGTCCCGAAACAGATTTATGTGCTTCACCATAAAAATTCGTGTAAAATCTCTGTATGTCCTTTTGAGGCGTGATTTTTTGTGCTTCTGCCCTAGGTTGTTATCTAACTTTCGTTAGTTCAACACTTTTTGATTTGAGAAACAAAAGGTCTTCGAAATAATTCGTCTTTACCTGCTGGCCTGTTTAGACAGATTTCTGCCATTATTTGCATTTGCTTCTTGTTGGTTCTTTTTTGAGTTCTTTTGGGGTTGAGCTTTTTGAGGGAAGTGCTACTGTAGCTAGTGTTTTAATGGAAGTTTTATTGGTGTTAGAACTGAATCTAAAGACTTATTATCTTGAGTGCACTAATGTTGCTAATAAAGATTGTGTGAAGTTTTGCATGAAGGAAAAATTTCAGGTGTATGGAAGGAATGAGTAATAAGATAAAGGATGGACTAAATCTCAAGCTTGGGGATGCCACGCGTGTCACCCCAAGAAATATCCAAGAAGTAAACGTGACATGGGTATACCCTATAGGTACTCGAGCTTGGTATATACGGCCTGAATACAGCGGAAGCCCACGGTGTCGCCAAGGCCCAAATAGAGAACTTGAGTAGCCTACGGACTCTTGATTGCTTGAAGAACAAGAAGAAGCTAAAGATAGAAAGTTCAAAGGGAAAAACCCTAACCTGTAACCGACTCGACCTGCTACCCGAGACCTGGCCTATCTATATAAAGGCTAGGAGGGGCAGCGAGGAGGACACACGCAACCCTAGTTTCCACAACCCTCGCCAGATTGCATCTGCGCACCCTTGTAATCTTCGATTCCTTTGATAATTCCACGAGCAGACAAGCAGGAGTAGGGACCTCTACGAGGCCTGAACCTAGGTAAATCTTCGAGTCCCCTATGTGCTTGTTTGCTAGCCGATAGATGTCTCCAGCGCTCCCTCCTTCTCCAAAACCCAAGTCCATAACAATGGGCATTCATGAGTTAAACCCTCATCAATTGGCGCCGTCTATGGGAACTGGGAGTGCTGATGTTGCAGCTTCTTCAGCCCAATCAACTGCGATCTACAACTCCGCAAAAGTGGAAATTCGCTAGCTCTTCGGCGTGTTCGACTTCACCGTCCACACGCCGGCCACTCGCCCAGCTTTCGAGTCCGTGGGTGATGGGATCAGCTTGGCGATCGGGAGCTTCCGCTTCCAAGTTGGTCAGGTGGGCACGCTTCGCATGCCTGACCAGCCGACGACACCATCGATTGCTCCAGCATCGTGGTTCCCTCTGCTGATCGGCACCCTTAATGAGCTCAATGCCTCGACAACAGTTGAGAATACGGACAATGACAGTAGTTGCGGATCCGATCTGGGCGATCTGGCAACTGAAGATGGAGCCTACGGCTTCGGATCTGAAAGTTGTGGGAGCAGCAGCTTCCCCAACCACTTCATGTGCACCGTCATCAACACAGGTGACTCCTCCGCCAATTGCGACAACATGGGCAACGGTGGCCATAGAGCCAATCCGCCAAACGGCGGCATACCCAATGGCGGACCACCGCCAAACGGCGACCCTACTAACGTCACCCCCGTCAACAATGGAGGAGCAGTTGAGCCTCTAACTATGATAAACGAGCAAACCGGTGAATGTGTCGTGATTAGACTCAACGACCTCGAGTGGGCTCGTTGCCGAGAAGCCCTACGAGGCCACCCTCTACCCTTCGGCTCCCCGCAAGAACTGCTGATGGGTTACCATTGGCTCCTGAAAGAGGAGTACAAGCGCCAACTACAAACAATCGCGCAACTCGAGGCGCGTAAAAAGGCGGCAGATGAGTCAAGCCTCCGATGAGGTGGGCTCTCCTCCCATGGAGGATCCTCCTCCAAGTGCAATGAGTACATCGCCAACAAGAGACGATCTCGACTCGCCCACCTCACTGAAGAAGAACATATAGAAGCCGCCAAAGTCCTCGACTTCGGCTCCATGACGGTGGATACGCGTGGCAACGTGCTCCCAAAAACGCCGCAAGTTGTGGTAACGGCGGCCACCATGTACCTCCTCAACAACCAGCCGCCAGCTGGAGACCCTTGAGCTGCCATGTACCGATCTACGATCGCAGGCTTGGGGTTAATCGAGGCCGCCCTCGACAAAGAGCCGACACCGGAACCAAAGAAAGGCAAGGCTCTAGCAAAACGCTACGCCTCGCCTTCATCTAGCGATGACAGTCACGATCTGTCTCGACGTCGCCGCTCCTGGCGACACGACCACGACTACGACGCGCGCGATGACATCACGCAGCGCAAGATCGACAAATCAAGGGTGCGACGTGCCCGATCGACTAACTCAGAAGACGAAGATGTGGAGCTCTATGGCGCTAGATGCTTCAGCAGGGCCATCAGGCAAAAGCGAATGCCCAAGGGGTTTAAGCTCCCATCAGAGAACCCGAAGTTCGACGGTCTGCAAGACCCGAAAATCTGGCTAGAGGACCACATCTCCTCCGTCAGGCTCCACGGCGGAAGTCGAAGCACGGCTATGCAATGCCTGCAGCTACAGCTACAGGTCGCCGCCCGAGCATGGCTCAATAACCTCCCACGCGGATCCACTCGCAGTTGGGAAGAGCTGGTCTACAGCTTCGTGCGCAACTTCAAGGACACCTACAAAAGGCCCGCGTCAATCGAAGAGCTGAGGTGCTGCCAGCAAAGATCGGGCGAATCACTACGCTCGTACATCCAGAGGTGGTCCATCATCAAGAACTCCGCATAAAATATCTCGGAGGACCGCGCAATCGACGCATTAACCGGTGGCGTTCTCCGCATAGAGCTCAGGGAGGAGCTGGGCCGCTCGAAGCCCAAGACCATCGATCACCTGATGGAAATTGCGAATCAATGGGCGGATGGAGAAGATTCGGTGAAGAATCACGTTCACTCCAACGAGGAAGCAGAACTCGAGTGCAGACGCGACCATCGAAGCAAACGGCGAATGCGCATCTACGATGATCGCGATGACATCAACATGGTCGCAGCCGGCTACGCCGACAGGCGCGACGACAACCGCAATAGCGGCTATCGCAGCGGATACCGCGACTCCGGGAAAACCACGCAAGTATGGCAGCGCCGCACTCGCGATGAAGCGCCCGCCGCGTCCATTGAAGACAAGCTGTCCGGGCCATGCACCGTGCACTTCTAAATCGACAAGCATGATGGAAAAAAGAAATCTAGCCACATCCTCAAAGACTGCTGCGAGTTCCTCAAACTCCATGAAGGCCTGGCTCGGATGAATCACGACGCAGTCAACAGGGGCTACAGAGCCTCCCTAGGCGCTGTGGCACATGGAGCTCCTCCACCACCACCTGGACCATCGCCAAACGCAGCTGCACCCAACCAGCATCATGGAGGCGAGTCGTTCCCGCGGGCCATGGGCACCATGATGATCCAAAAGGGTCGCCCCTCCAACCGGGTGCAAAAGGCCATCACTCGCCAAGTTAATTTGGCAACAAACTCGCCACCATCCACCACTAAGTACCTCAGTGGAAGTGAGTCCTGCATCACCTTCGACAAGCGCGACTATCCGCGCCAAGTACCTCGTCCAGGCCATTGTCCCCTCGTACTCGAGGCACAAATTGGAGGCTTCGACATGAGCCGCGTCTTCATGGACGGCAGAAGTGGCATCAACCTTAGGTTCGTGAATACCTTGCGAGCAATGAGGATCCCTCTGACTTGCTTAGAGGCCTCAGACACAGCATTCCACGGCATCGTCCCAGGCAAGGGCGTATATCCCCTTGGCAAAATCAACCTCGACGTCATCTTCGGCACGCCGAAAAACTTTTGACGCGAGCGCATTGACTTCGAAGTCGTCGACTGGCCCTCACAGTACCACTGCATCCTCGGACATGTCGTGTTTGCTAGGTTCATGGCTGTGCTGCACTACGCCTATCTGCAGATGAAAATGCTAGGCCCTAATGGCGTCAGCACAATCAACGGGAGCTTCGAGAGGTCTGACAGTTGCAACATGGAATTCAACAGAATTTCCCAGTCCTTCAGCATGCAAGAAGAACTCGCGAGAGTAAAGGAGTCAACAGACAACAGTCTGCCTCCCCTGTGCCGGCCAAGCTCACCCGACCTATCCTTCGACTCATCGGTGCACACGAAGAAAGTTCAGGTCCACCCATCGGATCCCGCCAAGACGGCCCTCATCGCCAACAACTTGAGTCCCGCAGAGGAACTCGCGCTCATCGAATTCCTCCGTGAGCACTGGGAAATCTTCGCCTAGTGTCCAGCGGACATGCCAGGAGTTCCCAGGGAATTCGCCGAGCACACACTCAATGTCAACCCAGACGCAAGGCTAGTCAAACAAACAATTCGGCGACTGTCTGAACAAAGAGCAAAGGCAGTTGGAATGGAAATCAACAGACTCCTCGATGCCAAATTCATACGCGAGATCAAGGAAAGCACTTGGCTCGCCAACACGGTGCTAGTACCAAAAAAGGACACGGATATCATGCGGATGTGCGTGGACTTCACCTCTTTGAATAAGCACTGTCCGAAGGACCACTTCCCGCTACCGCGAATCGACCAGATCATCGACTCCACCGCGGGATGCGAGTGCCTTTGCTTCCTCGATACCTACTCAGGCTACAACCAGATTTGAATGAAGGAGGAAGATCAATAAAAAACGGCGTTTACAACGCCTTTTGGTGTGTTCTGCTACAACACAATGCCCTTCGGGCTAAAGAACGTAGGAGCCACCTACCAGCGGTGCATGCAGGCTTGCCTCAAGAACCAACTTGGTCGCAACATCCAAGTCTATGTTGATGAGATAGTAATCAAGACCAAAGAGGAAGCTTCACTAATCGACGATTTGCGCGAAACCTTCACCAACCTCGACCGCTACCGGATCAAGCTCAATCCAGACAAATGCGCCTTCGGCGTACCATCAGGGCAACTACTCGGGTATCTTATCTCCGCGAGAGGGATCGAGGCAAACCCGAATAAAATAAAAGCCATACTGGCCATGGAGAAGCCGAAAAACATAACAGGTGTCCAGCTGTTGGCTGGGCGAATCACGGTGCTTAGTCAATTCATTAGTCCAATGGGCGAAAAGGCACTACCTTTCTACCAACTCCTCCGCAAAGCTGACAAGTTCGAGTGGACCAATGAGGCACATGAAGCATTTGAAGACCTCAAGCGCCTACTGTCCACCTCGTTAGTACTGGTGACCCCACGCGAAAGCGAACCATTGTTGTTGTACATCTCCGCCACCAACCACACTACTAGGAAAATGGCTATAGGTAATACGCACATCCGTGGCGCACGTGCTAGTGGTGCCCCACGGCTAAAATAGGCGTGGCGCACTGCCTAAAGGTGCCCTACGAGTAACTACAGTAAGCGTGGCGCATATGTGCGTGGTGCGCCACGGATGTGTGTGGGCCAGGGCACTGTCGGTCGTATACCACATAGCCTTAGCGCACCTAAGCTTAGTGCGCTTTGAGCGTGACCGGCAGTTGTGGCGCAGTTGGGCACCATGCGCTACAGGAAAAATCAGGCCACACTGCTGTGTAACTGGGAGAACAAGTCTGTGGCGCACGGGTGGCATGTGCGCCACGGCTGTTCTTTATGCCTATGGCGCACCACGCCATGTGCGCCACGGATGTGCGTGCTGCCTGCTACATTTTCGCACATAACCTTTTGCACATTGCCTAGATCCACCATCTCCCACTTCACTTTCCCCTCCTTCCTCTTTGGATCTCGCCCCCCTCCTCCTTACCACCTCATTTTCTCCACTATTTCACCATTTGTAGCTTGTAAAACTTACCTTGGATGCTACATACATAATAGAGGAAGGCTCTCCTTCCGGCCACCATCTCTCGGTCTCTCACCTCTCCTTCGAGATCTTCTCGCTGTCTCTCGTCTCGGTAAGTTGTCTATGTAAGAGGGATGTGTTTATGTGTATGGATGATATGGTCACATATCTATGGAGAGGATCGATGCTCTCATGTGTTTGGAGAGCATGCATGCATGCTCTCTCATATATTCGCATTGTTTTGCCAAAATGTTGATTTATTTCCATTTTGGCAAAACTTTGGCATTTCGCAAAGGTCCGAATTTTAGGATAGGTCATGTGATACATTGCAAATGTATCTATAATTTTTTATGTTCCATGCTTGGTTTTATCTACTTTCTTATGTTTTGTCCACACTTTGGAGTACTTTTCATATGATTTCTTGGACTAACCTATTAACAAGATGCCACGGTGCTAGTTGCCTGTTTTCTGCTGTTTTTGGTTCCAGGAAGTCAGAAAATGAATATTCTCGGAATTGGACGGGACAAAAGCCAAAGTTCCTATTTTACCGGAAGACTCACGGAGCCAGAATACGAGACGGAGGAGGGCCAGGGCCTGGCCACACCCCCCCCCCCAGGCGCGGGCTAGCCTTACCCGCGCCACCAGGTGGTGTGGGCCCCCTGGCCACCCCCTCGGTCTCCCCTCTCGCCTATAAGAGCCCCCCGATACCAAAACCCTAAAGAATCAAGCCTCCAGCCACGAAAAGTTCCGCAGCGCCGCCGCCACCAAAGGGGAGATTCGGGGGACAGAAAGAGTCTGTTCCGGCACCCTGCCGGGACGGGGAAGTGCCCCCGGAGCCATCTCCACCGCCATCTCCATCACCGTTGCTGATTCCCATGATGAGGAGGGAGTAGATCTCTCTCGAGGCTAAGGGTTCTACATGTAGATATGTGTTCATCTCTCTCCCTATGCGTGATCATATTGTGATCATGAGCTTGTAATCTATAGATCTACCTTGCTACTCAAGTGCTTTAATAGATCTCTACTCTCCCCATGTGTGTGAAAGTGACAGCGTGCTCACCATGGTGGCACTTAGGCTAGAGATTACAAATACTTGTTATGAGTTATATTTGGAGTTGGATGTCTTTATGAAATTGTGGTGTTTGTTGGACTCATCTAGTACTCAAGGTGACAGTGTGGGGTTTTCTAGATGGGAAAGGCTTACTTTGTGGAGTGTTGTTATAGCCCTACCGTTGATTAGAGTGTCCAACCGGAGAGTAGTTAAGAGTAGTATCATGAAGAGAATATATTTATATGAGAGTGTTCACTAGTGAAAGTATGATCCCTAGGCCTTGTTTCTAAGCATTGAAACACCGTTTGCTACTAGATCTGTTACATGTTTGCTTGCTTCCATCTTTATTTCAGTTTTGCTTTAGTCTTTTCCACGCCATCAAGTTATTTTCTATCACCGTTACCACTTATAATTATCCATACCACTTGTATTTCACTATCTCTTCGCCGAACTAGTGCACCTATACACCTAACAAGTGTATTAGGTGTGTTGGGGACATAAGAGACTTCTTGTATCTTGATTGCAGGGTTGCTTGAGAGGGGATACCTTTGACCACTTCCTCCCTGAGTTCGATAAACCTTGGGTGATCCACTTAAGGGAAAACTTGCTGCTGTTCTACAAACCTCTGCACTTGGAGGCCCAACAACTGTCTGCAAGAATAGAAGTGCGTAGACATCATCATGCCGAAATTTTTCATCGACCATTGCATGCATGCATTGGTTCTGTGGTTGTAATAAACTTCTAATTCTACCGTGTACACCGCGCAGGCAACCATGGTCCGCATAATGAGCGAAGGCATTGTTGATAGATTTTTGAAATGCGCGACGGCCGACATGATACGAAATAACATGACGGAGATAAGATGTCTGTGCAGAAGATGCAAACTCAATTGGTTGATCGACCTAGATTCCGGAAATCTGCAGGCGCACCTGCTTCGCCATGGTTTCATGGATGGCTACACTCGGTGGATAAGTGATGACGAAGACGATGAGGCCGTAAATGGGGTGGCGGAAAATGAGGAAGGCGGGCAACATGATCATGATCACGGCAAGGACGGGCGATATGAAGAAGAGTCTCCTGGAGATGGTGAAGGTGCGGAAGCAGACCAGGATGATGATGATCTAGATGCCGGAGCAGACGATGGGACAACGTCAGGCTGGGTGCGGGACCCTTATGTTCAAGAACTGCTTCTCAAGCAGACGAGTAACGCCAGGGCTGCCGCTAGAGAGAAAGCCAAGCTTGCGCAACTTGAGAAAGACGCGGTTACTCCATTGTATGAAGGATGCAAGCCCGATGATACCCGATTGAATGTAACGCTCAAGGCTATGGAGATGAAGGCAAAACATAAATGGACCGACGCAAGCTTCGACGATATGATGGCATTCTGGCACGATCGTCTCCCGGAGGGGAACACATGTCCAACTAGTATCGAGGACGCCAAGAAAATCGTGTGTCCTCTTGATCTACCGCACATTAGATACCACGTCTGCATCAAAGATTGCATCATTTATCGGGACGAGGACGCGGAGAAAACCACATGCCCGGTGTGCGGCGTTAGTCGATACAAGAAAGGGAAGAAAGCTCCTCGAAAAGTGGTATGGTACTTTCCTATCACTCCTCGTCTGCAGCGCTATTTCACAGACCCTAAGGAAGCAAATCTCATGCGCTAGCATGCGGAAAGAAAGAAGCCAGGAGATGACGATGACCCTAAAAAGGATGAGCTGCTGACGCACCCTTCAGATGGTAGCCAGTGGAAAGCATTAGACCTCGAATTCCCAGAATTCGGTGGAGATTCGAGGAACATCAGGCTAGGTGCAAGCACCGATGGACTCAATCCGTTCGGTAGCCAGAGCAGCACGCACAGCACTTGGCCCGTGTTTGTATGGATGTACAACCTCCCTCCCTGGTTGTGCATGAAAAAGAAGTACATACAAATGAGTATGCTAATTCAAGGGCCAAAACAACCTGGTACCGACATCAATCTATATCTCAGGCCATTGAAAGATGAGCTAGCCATGTTATGGGAATCCGGAGCCAATACGTATGACGCTGTCGCACAAGATTATTTCACTATGAGAGCCACGTTGGTCACTACAGTGCAAGACTATCTAGGTTGCGGATATTTCTCGGGGCAGGTTATCCAAGGATTCTACGCATGCGTTAGGTGCATGGATAACACGACCTATCTCCAACTAGAGAAAGATCCAAGGTCTTCGAAAACCATGTTCATGGGGCACCGAAGGTGGCTTGGAAAGAATGATGCATGGAGAAAACATGGAGATCTGTTCAATGGAAAATCCGAGACCCGAGGAATCCCAGAGCGGAGGAGCAGCGAAGAAGTGGATTTTGCTGAAAAACTAGAAAGAGTTTCCTAGACCGGGAAAGAAGCGAAAGAGGCAGCAACACAAGCCGTTGATGAAGGTATGGAAAACAAGGTCTGTTTTCTAGGAGTTGCCATACTGGAAGTTTCTCCGCATGCCTCATAGCCTTGACATCAGGCATATCACGAAGAACGTGTGCGAGAGTCTAGTCGCCACCCTAATCAACATGCCAGATAGGACGAAAGATGGTCCTAAAGCAAGGAACGACTTGATACTCATGGGCATCCGGAAGGATCTTCATGGAGGACGCCCTACTCCTAATGATCAAGAAGATGACGATGATCATCAGTCGAAGGTGACACAAGGTCGTCGAAAAGGTAAAAAGGTCAAGAAGAACGAATATTACTGCCCCCCTTCGTGCTTCACACTAAGCCAGGATGAGATCAAACAGTTTTTCAAGTGCTTCTAGGAGTCAAATTTCCTTACGGCTATGCGGGCAAGATAAGCAGGTACCTAGATGAGGCTAAGCAGAGGTTTAGTGGGATGAATTCTCACGACTGTGCCGTGCTAATGACGCAGATACTTCCGGTTGCACTACGAGGTATAATGGACGAGAATGTCCAAGAAAGGGCTCTGCAAGTTTTTCGACGTCGTCTCTCGAAAGTCAATTGGCGTGAAACAACTCGGGAGGCTACAAGAGGAGATCGTGGTGATACTATGCAAGCTCGAGATCTACTTCTCGCCTGCATTCTTCGACATTATGGTACATCTGCTGGTCCATATCGTGGAAGATATCATCCAACTCGGACCGATGTTCCTCCGCAGCATGATGCCGTTCGAAAGGATGAATGGACACATCAAAGGATACGTTCGCAACAAGTCCCGTCCAGATGGAAGCATAGCCAAGGGCTTTCTGGCCGAAGAGTGCATCTCTTTCTGCATGAATTATCTAGGCATCGAGAACCATGGCGGTCTTCCCGTCAATAGGCACCTTGGCAAGCTCAATGGATCGGGTCACCGAGAGGGTCATCGCGTACTGCATGCAGACTACGATTGTCGACACGCAGACTTTGATAGAGCAAACCTAGTCGCGCTACAACATTTAGAACTGGTCAATCCTTGGGTACAAAAGCACAAAAGGTCAATCGAGA
Organism: Avena eriantha; assembly: GCA_910589775.1. Classification (NCBI taxonomy): domain Eukaryota; kingdom Viridiplantae; phylum Streptophyta; class Magnoliopsida; order Poales; family Poaceae; genus Avena; species Avena eriantha. Next base: position 25,715,444 of record OU342741.1, read on the forward strand.
AGAAGTATAGTGACCGGGGCATACAGAGGACGCGGGGAGAAATAATCAAAGAGCACAACTCAGATTTCACGTGTTGGTTTAGGCAGACGCTCCTAGATAATCCCCCGCAATCGCATTCTGTAGAGGAAAACATCATATTCCCCTTGTCGTAGGGACCCATGCACAACCTGGTGACCTATCAGGCGTATGATATCAACGGCTACACATTCTACACGGAGGAAAAGGACAACAAGTGTGACTATCAGAACTCAGGCGTAACATCGAAATTCTACACCGATGACAACGTGAAGGAAAGATTTTACGGAAGTATCGAGGAGATCTGGGAGCTCGACTACTATGGAGAAAAGGTGTCGATGTTCCATGTCAGATGGGCCAAGAGCGTCGAAAGAGAAGACCGGTATTTCACAACCATGTCTATACCCGAAGCAGCCAAATCCAAGGCCGCAGGTGCGCACGTCGCCGTGAAAAATGAACCGTGGGTACTGGCTAGCAAAGTGGACCAATGTTTTTTTATTACCGACCTGACAAAGCCTAGTCGTGTTGTCGTGAGGAGAGGAAAAAGAAACATCATCGGAATGGATGGAGTCGCCAACGAGCAAGACTTCGACAAGTACGGTGATCCAAAGATTGAAGATGACGACGACTACGATGAAGAAACATACATCACAAGAAGAAAAAGGACAACCTTACCCAAAAAAGGTAGCCCGTTCGAGCGAAGAAACATAAAAGTGCCAGGGCTAAATTATTCAACCGCGACAAAGAAGGGAAAAAAGATTGTAAAACGCTAGCTCAAAAAAGATTGTAAAACGCATGCTCAAAAAAGATTGTATTGATGCATAGGGATGGCATATTATTAATGGATACATTATTATTTAATTTCTTTCTACTTTGAATCAGTTTTGTACCACTTTTGATGATATATATGTACCGTTTTTGTCATATAAAACATATAACAGATATTTTATATAGTTTACATAATTTTTGGGATATTTTTTAACATTTTAAAGTAGTTTTAAAATAAAAACAAAAAATGGGGGCACCAGGGTTCGAACCTGGGTGCTCCAGGTTTAGTGAGCGTACATAGCTAGGGCAGAACCATAACCGTAGCGCACTAGGTAAGGGTGCGCTACGGCTAAGTGTTGTGACAAGTCAACTGCTGCGCACGGTCATCTCCCATCTATCCCATAACCTAAGCTGCTACCGACGCGCCGCTGCCGCTCGATCTGCTGCCTCCGCTCGCCCGCTGCCTGCCGAGGAGGAGAAGAGGAGGCAGCCGTGTCTGTGGAGGAGGAGAGGAGGCCGCCCCGTCCGAGGAGGAGGAGAGGAGGCCGCCTTGTCTGTGGAGGAGGAGAGGAGGCCGCCGCATCCGAGGAGGAGGAGAGGAGGTCGCCGCGTGTCCGTGGAGGAGCTCTGATAGCTCAATGCACGGCGCCCAGAAAAATGCTTGATGGCGGTGTTGATGTAGAGCTCGTTGGGAACCCCAAGAGGAAGGTATGATAAGCACCGCAGCAAGTTTCCCTCAGTTATGAAACCAAGGTTTAATCGAACCAGTAGGAGCAAGGAAACACCCCAAAGGTGTTACTAGCTGAGCTTTGGCAGGGCGCACTACCGGTGCTAGTAGCAACGTGGAGACCTACACAACACAACCACAGAACTTTGTCCCCAACTTGCGATGAGGTTGTCAATCTCACCGTGTTTTGCGGTAAACAAAGGATTAAACGTATCGAATGGAAAGAAGTAATAGTTTGCAGAAAGTAAACACAAAGAAGTAAACAGTTGTAGATTGTATATAAAGAAAAAGACCGGGATCCATAGTTCACTAGAGGTGGCTCTCCTTAAGATAGATAACATGCTGGGTGAACAAATTAAAGCGGGGCAATTGACAAACACCGAGAAACCAATACATGCATATACTAATCATCTTGACTCCTTTGAGACTTGATTGGGCATTACAACATTATACATAGACCGCCATCCAACTGCATCTATGACTAATAATCCACCTTCAGGTTATCATCCGAACCCTCTCCAGTATTAAGTTGCAAGCAACATATTATTGCTTTACCAACTGCGTGTAAAGTAAACAATACGATTGTTCTATGAAAAAAGGATTGTTGTTTTCTCCCTAGTAGCAACAGCACATCTAATACCTTAGAGATTTCTGTCACTTCCCCAGATTACCAGAGGCATGAACCCACTATCGAGCATAAACACTAACTCTTGGAGTTGCTAGCATCTACTTGGCCAAGATAGCTACTAACAACGGAAAGCATGCAAGATCACAAATAACAAAGACATGATAGAATCAATAATCAATCTGAAATAGCATCTCAATATCCATCGGATCCCCGCAAACACAACATGCATAATTACAAATAGATGATCTTGATCATGAACGGAGCTCACAAGATCTAAACATGAAAGCAGAAAGGAGGAGAACCAACCATCTAGCTACTACATGGATCCGTAGTCCAAGGATGAACTACTCACACATCACACCGGAGGCTTGCATGGTGATGAAGAAGGCCTCCAGGGTGAATTCCCCTCTCCGGCAGGGTGCCGGGAAGAGCTTCAGATCCCTCCCGATCTAGGGATGGAGATGACGGCGGCTACAGACTCTTCGTGGATTTTTGATCGGGTACTTAGGGTTTTCGTCCCGAGGGAAATGTATAGGCGGAAGGAGAGGCCGAGGGGGTGCCGGGAGCGGCCACACCACCCCTTGGCGCGGGACAGGCCTGGCCGCGTGGCCAGGTGGTGTGGTGGCCCCTGGCCCCTCTCCGTCTCGTATTCTGGCACTTGATGATATCCGGAAAATAGGCACTTTGGCTTTTGTCCCGTACAATTCCAAGAATATTCATTTTCTGACTTTCCTGGAACCAAAAACAGTAGAAAACAGGCAGCTGGCACTGTGGCTCTTGTTAATAGGTTCGTCCAGGAAATCATATGAAAATTACTCCAAAGTTGGAGCAAAACACAAGAAAGTGGATAAAACCAAGCATGGAACATCAAAAATTATAGATACATTTGCAATGTATCAACATCCCTAAGATTAACTCCTGCTCGTCCTCGAGTAGGTAAGTGATAAAAAGAAAGAATAATTTTTGAGGTGACATGCACCATCAAAGACTTGATCAAAGTATTTGCAAAACATTCAAAACTGGGATCATAATACTTCAATCATAGCATGAAAGACAAAGTTCTAGCAATAATCAAAGAAACTATGATGCAACATGAAAAGGCACAAACAAAAGATTCATGAATAACAATGCTTTGCAAGACGTTTGTTTGTTTCACATAAAGAAAACATAGCATAATAGTATTCAGCTTGTCCCTCAATAGAGTAGCAAATATAAATGCATAGGACACCTTCAAAGTTCATAAGAGTGACTAGATACAATAGTTTAAAACAAGCAATATCAAGTTATGCATCAATCAACTAGTCTTGGGACAGTGCACATAGAACTAAGAATGGCCACTATGCTCTCAAAGTAGGTGCATAAAGATAGAAGGTGGAGACTCAATATAATGGTGGAAGAAAAGCCTTTGTAAAAGGAAGTAGGGATTCAAGTCTCATAAAGAGCTTCCAAAAATTATGGTACTTATAGCTTTCAGCTCTCATTGCCCCTATCATAAGCATCTTGAAGTGGTTAAGGTTAAAGTGACACAACTAAGAGGATAAGCTTGACAAGTTATAAGCCGAAATCTCATGCTCCTTACTTACGAAGACCGAACCTCATGCTACTCAACTTTAGTCACAAGTAAGCTCTTGTCATTGTAAGTACATATGTATCATAAAGAACCGCCAACGGGGTACCCCTTGCACATGATACAGGAGCTATCCCATAATCAAAATGACAAGGCAAGTAGATAATGAGCATCTCAGCGATCTTTTTATTTGCTATTTGCATAGGTTTTTATTGAGGATGCTTCATAGATTGCTCATTATGGTGATGCTGCAAGTTTCCACCATGATTAGGCATGGATTAGGCTAGCGGCCCAGGCATTTCTCTAACACACATACAAACTCCATGATCTTACAAGTTCCACTTTTATTTCACACCGCCGGGATCCGTAAGCAAAAGAACATGATATCAACGAGGTACAAAGTACAAGTGCAATGTTGAAAGCGTTCCCCATGGTACATGGTTCTGCTAATTTCAACTTATAAAGCGCAAGAATATACGCAACAGAGAAGGACCCAATTGTTCAAGTTTATTAGAGGCAAGTAAATAAAGTGTGCCATCAAGTTCGTGAGAGCTTTAATCACTAGTTTTCTCATAACAAGTTTAATTTGGAAGGTAAACAAAAGCATGAATATACTTGGAATAGCATAAGATAGTAGGTAGGTATGGTGTACTCTTTGGAATAACTTGGTTTAGGGAGTTGGATGCATGAGTGGAACTCATACTTGGTTGTGGAGGCTGGCAAAAGACTGGGAGCGACAAACTAAGAGAGCGATAATGGCCATAATCATACAGAGCGACAAAACATCATTGATCAAAGCATAAAGTGATACTACAAGTTGAAAACTAAAGGATCATAAAGGCTATGGTGACTTGGTATAGTCATAACATGGTGTGAGCATGTGCCAAGTCAACCCAAATGAAGCATCAAAGGAGAATACCACTATACTATGCTTTAATATGCTAAAACAATGCATGATTCATCCAAGGCACATTAAGGAATCTCAATTGTTTATAACAAGTCATGCTACAGCAAAGAATACTAAGCATAAAGCCAAAACAATATCAAGCATGGCATGACAAAGCATAGGCCACAGCCAAAAACGAGCTCTTTTTACCACATAAGCATGAACTTTCCTACTCTTTTCCAAACCAAACCAAACTATTTGCAAACCAATATATCAAAGAGGGGGTCCAACCAATTTATTCAGAAAACTAAGCAACCCAAAGCAAACAAAAACCAAAACAAAAACGAAAAAGAAGATGCTCCAAGAAAAACACAACTGTGCATGAAACAATAAAAATGAAGCGTTTGGAAGAAACCTGGATTTTTATTGATGAAGAAGGGGATGCTCAAGGCATCCCCAAGCTTTGACGCTTGTACTTCTTGGATATTTCTTGGGTGACACTCGTGGCATCCCCAAGCTTGAGCTTTAGTCCATTATTCATCTCATTACTCATTCCTTCCATACACCTGAAATTTTTCCTTCATACAAAACTTCACACAATCTTTATTAGCAACATTAGTGCACTTAAGATAAATAAGTCTTAAGGTTCAGTTATAACACCAAATAAACTTCCATTAGAACACTAGCTACTGTAGAACTTTCCTCAAAAAGCTCAATTCCCCAAAAGAACTAAAGAAGGAACCAACAAGAAGCAAATGCAGAAAATGGCAGAAATTTGTCAAAACAGACCAGCAGGTAAAGACGAATTTTTTAGAAGACCTTCTGTTGCTCAAATCAAAACGTGTTGAACTAACGAAGGTTAGATAACAACCTGGGGAAGAAGCACAAAACATTACAGCTCAATCCGACATACAGAGCTCTTTCACGAATTTTTACGGTGAAGCACAGAAATTTGTTTCGGGACAGCAACTTTCCCAATCATTACTTCTCTCTCATTAGAGGTTACTCTTGGCACAAAAAGCAAATAAAAAGGATAAGGAGAGGTTATTACAAAGGTAATAACTTCCAAGACTCATCTAAAACTTTTGGGTTATCTCCCAATAAGTACTTTTCTTTAACGCCTTTAAGTTAGGCATAAGAAGCAAAGAAAGAATCAAGTGTTCTCAAATGAAGAAGCATTAAGATCAATACCAGAAATATTTTCAACAAGGCAAGGTATATCATCCAAATAAGTTCTAGAGAATCCTCTCTCAATGCTCTTGGGTTCACTATTCTCATCAAAAGGGTTTGCGGGAACAATCCAATCGAGATTCTTTTCTATGGCATCGTGTATTGCTACTAGTTTAAAGGGTATTGGTATCTTAGGTTCCTCCCCATTAGGTTCGGTTTTGCTCATCTTTTCTCGTGTACCAACAACATCTACACATGAGCCTAGCATATTGAAACATTCAAAAACTTTTCTAGCTTCCTTGGCAACATCATAGAACTCCTTAAACAAAGTTTCTAGAATAAAATCCCTCTTTTCAGGGTCCTCATTTCTTTAAGCTTAAGAAACATTATTTGCATTAAGGGGTTGAGGTTAACAAACCTAGCTTCTAACATGTGAATTAAAGAAGCTGCAGTAATCTTATAGTTTGGACAAAGTTCTACAAGGGATCTATCCTCAGTATCTTCATGCTTACTAACATGATTAAAGAATTCTTCAATGTTATCTTTTCCAATTATAGAACCACTACCAATTGGAAGGTCTTTCAGGGTGAATGTAGGGATCAACATGATGAGCTAAGGGAGAGGTGACTACTAAAGGAGACTTAATTTTTTTGTGTTTTTGAATAAGAAAGCAAACTAGTAAAACTATTTTTTTTGTGTTTTTGAATAACAAAACAAGCAAACAAAGCAAAAAGAAAACTAAGCAAAACAAAAACAACAAAGTAAAGAGATTGGTTATGAGGGACTCCCCTTATGAAGATGTCCTTGACTCCCCGGCAACGGTGCCAGAAAATCGCTTGATGGCTCAATGCACGGCGGCCAGAAAAATGCTTGATGGCGGTGTTGATGTAGAGCTCGTTGGGAACCCCAAGAGGAAGGTATGATGAGCACAGCAGCAAGTTTCCCTCAGTTATGAAACCAAGGTTTAATCGAACCAGTAGGAGCAAGGAAACACCCCAAAGGTGTTACTAGCTGAGCTTTGGTAGAGCGCACTACCGGTGCTAGTAGCAACGTGGAGACCTACACAACACAACCACAGAACTTTGTCCCCAACTTGCGATGAGGTTGTTAGTCTCACCGTGTTTTGCGGTAAACAAAGGATTAAACATATCGAATGGAAAGAAGTAATAGTTTGCAGAAAGTAAACACAAAGAAGTAAACAGTTGTAGATTGTATGTAAAGAAAAAGATCGGGATCCATAGTTCACTAGATGTGGCTCTCCTTAAGATAGATAACATGTTGGGTGAACGCGGGGCAATTGACAAACACCGAGAAAGCAATACATGCATATACTAATCATCTTGACTCCTTTGAGACTTGATTGGGCATTACAACATTATACATAGACCGCCATCCAACTGCATCTATGACTAATAATCCACCTTCAGGTTATCATCCGAACCCCCTCCAGTATTAAGTTGCAAGCAACAGATTATTGCTTTACGAACTGCGTGTAAAGTAAACAATACGATTGTTCTATGAACAAAGGATTGTTGTTTTCTCCCTAGTAGCAACAGCACATCTAGTACCTTAGAGATTTCTGTCACTTCCCCAGATTACCAGAGGCATGAACCCACTATCGAGCATAAATACTAACTCTTGGAGTTGCTAGCATCTACTTGGCCAAGATAGCTACTAACAACGGAAAGCATGCAAGATCACAAATAACAAAGACATGATAGAATCAATAATCAATCTAAAATAGCATCTCAATATCCATCGGATCCCCGCAAACACAACATGCAGAATTACAAATACATGATCTTGATCATGAACTAAGCTCACAAGATCTAAACATGAAAGCACAAAGGAGGAGAACCAGCCATCTAGCTACTACATGGATCCGTAGTCCAAGGATGTACTACTCACGCATCACACCGGAGGCTTGCATGGTGATGAAGAAGGCCTCCAGGGTGAATTCCCCTGTCCGGCAGGGTGCCGGGAAGAGCTTCAGATCCCTCCCGATCTAGGGATGGAGATGACGGCGACTATAGACTCTTCGTGGATTTTTGATCAGGTACTTAGGGTTTTCGTCCCGAGGGCAATATATAGGCGGAAGGAGAGGCCGAGGGGGTGCCGGGAGCAGCCACACCACCCCCTAGCATGGGTTAGGCCTTGCCGCATGGCCAGGTGGTGTGGTGGCCCCCTGGCCCCTCTCCGTCTCGTATTCTGGCACTTGATGACATCCGGAAAAATAGGCACTTTGGCTTTTGTCCCGTCCAATTCCGAGAATATTCATTTTCTGACTTTCCTGGAACCAAAAACAGTAGAAAACAGGCAGCTGGCACTATGGCTCTTGTTAATAGGTTAGTCCAAGAAATCATATGAAAAGTACTCCAAAGTTGGAACAAAACACAAGAAAGTGGATAAAACCAAGCATGGAACATCAAAAATTATAGATACATTTGCAATGTATCAAGCTCCATCCGCTCTCTTCGTCATCATCCGCGCGCTCTTCGTTGTCGTCGTCTTTGAGGTGAGCGTGCCCTCTCCCCTCTCTCCCCTCTCTGACCTGGAACACAAAAACATAGGGTTCCTCTGCATCGTGCTCTTCTTACTTGATTCGCAGACAAAAACATAGGGCTGCCTGCCGAGCATGAACGTAGAAGCAGCAGCAGCTTGCACAATCAAGATAGTTAAAAAATAGCTGATAAACTTTGGTTGGTCCAGATAGTTAGTTGTCCATGGATTTAGCCCCATTTTACTGCTGGAAGACCAAAATTTCTATGTTATAGTTGAATGTTTTATGTCAACTGTGGAGTAACTGGCCAAAGCATTCTAACTGTCAATATTTTTGTAAGAGGTAGCATTTCAGATGCTGTATTTGTGGTGGTTAATTAAGCTACCCATGTCAATAATGCATGTCCTAGTTAATTAAGCTACCCATGTCTGCTCTTTTTTTGCTGTGATGAATCATAAGGAAAATCTTATTTCTATTTATATATTTCAATATGTTATTATAGTAAATAATTTCAGTATTTTATTATAGTGAAATGCTCGACCAAGAACTATAGATATAACTGTCATTACCCTGATCAATACCAAAAAAATCCATTATACAAGTCACATATTTGCAAGTAAAAATGTATTAACAGAAAGATGCTTTCTTTGACATGCATTTTACAAAAGCCACTTATAAAATAAGAATGGAGTCTCTTTAAAAGAAGTGGAATGTCATATTTGAACCAGTTCCCAGGTTACAATTAGCTTATAGGAGTCTCTTTAAAAGAAGTGGAATGTCATATCTGGACCAACCAAAGTTTATCATTTTCTGTTTATCATTTGCTGTCAAAACTGGATATAAAAGAAGAATGGAGTCTCTTTAAAAGAAGTTTATCATTTTCTCTTTAAAGTTTATCATTTGCTGTCAAAATTGGAGATGGAAGTGTTCCTTTTCTGTTTCCTTTTCTTTGAATATATCACTGAATAATTAAGACTATCCAGGCATTATCATTTTCTGGAATTTTAATGAAAATGAAGTTGCCTAGGAATCTTGCTCAACATGGAAGAATATATGATGTTGGAGGCCTAAGAATAAAATGAATAGAATGAAATAGAAAATGAATAGAATTTTATTTCCTGTTCTTGAATAGAATGAAACAGAAAATGAATTTTATTTGCTACAATTTGCTTATTGTCAATTGCTGTTCTTGCTATCATTTTATTGAAGTGCACTTGCTGTAACTTGCTTGTTTTCAAGACCACCTGAAAGTTCTACATCTGATATATGTTCCTGCCTTCCACCATTCTTGGTTATGCTCTCCTTTAAATCCCAGTTAGAGTGGTTGTTGTGCTTTGTTGTATTCGTAGCTATATTACCCTGCCTAGTTGTATTCGTATGCAGGTGCTTGTATGAAATGAGTTCCGATTTTCTCCGAAATGTTGATTAACTTCTGTTCCAGCAGAAATCAGGCACTCCTAGTTTAACAAAAATGAGCAAAGGTCATGCCGGCTTTTTCCGCACACTTTAGTAACCATTATTTGCCTTTTATTAGTGCAAACATGTGTGACAATGACGAGGCTGGATCTTCTCAGCGTATCAATGCTGAAGGAGAAGTGAGACCTCAAAACAGACCCTTGTCATTCTGGGAGGAGTTCGAGCGGCTAGAAAGAATGACAGAGGGTGATGAAGAATACAACCCTTCCGAGAGTGACGCCGATGAGATGGAAGACGCGGAGGAAGAAGAAGCGGCTGAAGGAACGGCGGATGATGAAACCACTGATGGCAGCGAGGGCACAACAAGTGGTAGTAATCCGCCTAAGAAGAAGAAGGAAAGGCGCCCGAACACGGTCGGCACCATCAGAGAGGAAATTACCAAAGTGATCCCAATAGGGGTTCCTTTTGCGCCCGACCATGTGGTCAAAGGGTACGGTGGGCAAGTGGCGGCTATCACCCGGACCGCCATCTCGATCAACACCGAGAATCTCCGGCATAAAGATAATGGCCATTTCGCACACTCCTCTTTGAGAAGCTGCACGCAAGATACAAGTTCCCCCTTCAGTATCGGAACATAGATTATCATGGGAATGAAGTAAATAAATCCGCTCTCACGAGGATGAGCACCACCCTGGCCAGCTAGAGAACCCGGATAAAGAAGAAGATATTTAAACAAGGGAAAAGTCTCGAGGAGATCCAGAAGATTGACCCGCAGATCACCGAAGATCAATTCCAGGAGTTCAATGCCAAGTGCAAATCCGAAGCAGCCAAGACCTCGAGTAAGCGGGGAAAGGAATTGCAGGCGATGAATATAGGTCACCACCATCTCGGATCTGGTGGTTACAGAGCTGCGGAGCCCAAATGGGATAAGGAGGACGACGAGTATAGAGCTAAGGGGATACCTGACCCCTTTTCAAAATTCGAAAACAAGCAGCTTCGAAACTTTATCAGGGCTCGTTACCATGTGGACCCCAAAACCAAAGAATTCACCGCGGAAACTAAGGTGAAGGACTTCGAGGTTCTTGCGGTAAGTAATTTCATTACCGTGGATCAAGTCGATTACATTCTAATCGATCAAGTCGAACTTCTAAACGGTTCACGTTACTTCTTCTGCAGGAGCAGGAAATTGCTAGTCAGGGATCCCATGGTTCCTCATCCCACGGGTCGACGGCGGCCACCCGGTGGGATAACCCTTTTAACAGGGCGATGAACCGGGCCAAGAAAATCACACCGGTTACAAAGAAGCCATCGTCGGCTAGCCGTCTGGCCGGCTTCAGGGCTAAGAATTGGGTGGATCATTTTGGTCCACCCCCGAGGACGCGTGTAGAGGGAACAAGCGACGAGGAAAACCGCGAGGTTCAGGAACTTAAGGAACAAGTGGCGCGGATCCCACAGATCATCCAAGACAACATGGTAATCACCCTCACCTCCATCCTGCGTACCTTGGTGGAGTCAATAGCAAACTGGAGTGCGGGTGGTCGACAAGGGTCGTGCCCGATTCCAAGCATGGTCAGTAGCCACTCAAACAATGCGGCATCGGCAAACCCAGTGAATTATGTGTTCGTAACTCCGCCTGCTAGCACGGCGGCGCCGGAAGCATTGGTGACTCCGCCCGCTAGCACGGCGGCACCGGAAGCATTGGTGACTCCCCTGCTATCACCGCGGCGCCGGAGCTTAATGCAACCGATAGGGAGAATACACCGGCGGCCGGCACCGTGCCATCAAGCAGACCCTCCGTCTCTTGCACGCCCATCGTCGTATGCGGTGCCTCGACATTAGCCGAGCTCGACGCCATCACGGTAAACCAAATACTTTACCGCCTTGCCATTTATTACTCTTATGGCATCTTTTTAATGCCATACATGTTTTTGGCAGAAGGATGTTCCATGCACTCTCTTAAGCTTCGTGAACAACGAATTGAGGGATGTTTCCAAGGGTACCATCATTCAACCCTTGCACCGCACGTTCCACTCAAAGCCGATGCCAGATAGCGTGCATAGGGTTAAAATTATCCGGGTGCTAAGGGGCTTGCCACTTCAGAAATGAGGAGTGTGCATGACGGTGTGCTGACGATAGAGAGACGCCTTCTTGTGGAGAAAGATCACTCGCACCCGGTATTCGTGGTTAAGGTGCCACGAGGCTTGGGCTTCGTCGATAATGTCCCCGCGAATCTGTTCTTCCTGCGGTTTGACGGCATCTTCAATATGTTCCACCTGTATCCGCTGCACTATACCATGGTACGCCAATTTTCTCTCAACCTGGCCATTTAGATCATTAGAGAGAACACCACGGACATCGCTATAGTGGACCCCTACTACATGCGTGATGGCTGCTTGGGAAGCGCCATTGAACGGCGATTCGTGGCCTCGTACCTCCAAGGCATCTTGGTGGTGAACAAGACAAAGGAATACATTCTCGTGCCTTTCTCTCCCGAGTAAGTCATTATTCACTCGCCGCCATAACATGCTTTATTAGATTTTCATCATTCTTTTTCCAACACATTCCGTTTGAATTGTTTTGCGCAGAGATCAACACTGCACACTCATCTACTTGTCGCCGAAACATTCGCAAGCCACATATTTCGACTCAGGGAGTCAAGAAAAGAAGAAAAACTATGACAACATCAAGGAAGTTCTGGATGATGCTCTCACCGGCTATGCCTCAGCAGAAGGCGCCACCTTCGTGCATAAGAAGCTCAAGTTTGGTAGGCACGTCTTCACCCATTTGATGGAATTCCCCTGCGTGAAGCAGCCGGCAGGCAGTCAGAAGGAAGCCTACTATGCACTCCATCACATGAGGGCGTTCCTACTAGAGCAACAGAATTCTACGCTACCAGATCATCTCAAACGGTGGGCCGAAGTCAAGGCCAGGATCAATGATTCAGATAATAGACAAGAGATGTACCGCATCCAGCAATAGTTTGGGGGAAATCATCAGCCGTGATGTCATGACTTTAGGGGGGGTCTTCTATGGAGGCAATCCCCCGAATAACCATGACGTAGTAGATCGCCTAAAGATGCAGGGTGACTATAGGGCGTTCATGACGAAACAAGGTGTCCTCCTGTTCCCTGAGCTGAGCCAGAAGTCTTGATGTGTTGGTCTAGTTGTAGTTCTTTATCCCCACAAGTACTTGTGTGTGTCGACATGTACATGCTACTACTTGGTATTTTTTGCTTACTTTGTTACCTTATTTGACAAGTATATCTTTATATGCGACTTTTACTTGTTTTTTCACCCACCATTTAATTATTATTGCCAACTTTTAGATGACGTGGTACGTCGTGTACAAGGGACGGGTTCCCGGAGTCTACGATGATTGGGAAGACTGTCGGAGACAGGTGCACCGTTTCAGCGGCAATAGCTACAAAGGGTACAACACTATGGCGAAGGCGGAAGCTAGATACGTAAGTTATCTAGAAGGAGTTAGGACGAGGAACCGGATGAAGACCTATACCTCCGTCGTGGTGATGGTTATCGTCCTTGGTTGTTTGTCCTGCATGTTCCTACTTTAGATGTCTAGGAGAGCTTCCGCGAGCTCTAACTTGGTTCAGACATGTATTCATGTCATCACTAGCTACTTTGTAACTTGATCGAAATAATGTAACTTATACTGTGTATTTATATATGTGACTTATCTATATGTATTTGTTTCTATCTTGTCTGTGTATTTATTTCTGTATTGTATATATGTGTATTTCTTTCTGTACTGCATATATGTGTATATCAGCTGTATTGTATATAATCTGTATTGAATATCATCTGTATTGAGTATTTTTTTTTAAAAGCTCAACCGTGACGCACAATACTTGGTTAGTGGCGCACTACGTTGGTGGCGCACGTTGTCAAATACTAGTAGTGCACTATGTCATGTGCCACAGGAAAAACAGTAGTGGCGCACAAGGCAGTGCGCTACCACTAACTAGATACTAGTAATGCACTATGTCATGCGCCACAGGAAAAACAGTAGTGGCGCACAAGGCAGTGCGCTACCACTAACTCGAGATACCTGTAGCGCACCTGACAGTGCGCTACGGGCACTTTTTAGCTGTAGCGCAGAAGTCGTGGCGCATCCCTAGTGTGCCACGGAAGGGGAAAATAGGTGCGCCATAGACGTGCGTTTTCCTAGTAGTGCCAGGTTGTCAGCACAATGCTCGAGTAGAACGAGCCGAGGAAAACAAGGTCCACGGAGTACATCGCCCAGTCTACTACCTCAGCGAGGTACTTACGCCAACAAAACAGCGGCACCCGCACTACCAGAAACTGGCGTACGGCGTCTTCATGATAGCCCGGTGACTGCGCCACTACTTCCAGGAACACCCAATCATGGTAGTCAACAACGCCCCGCTTGGGCATATCCTCAACAATCCTGACGCCACCGGACAAGTCGCGCTTTGGGGAACCGAACTGTCTCCACGAGACATTACATATGAAAAACGTGATGCAATCAAGTCGCAAGTTCTCCCCGACTTCCTCGTGCACTGGATGGAGAACCAACTCCCCAAAAAACCAGATATGTCCTACCTCTGGACAATGCACTTCGACGGTTCGAAGCGAAAGGATGGGGCCAGCGTAGGTGTCATACTAACATCGCCCCAGAGAGACAAGCTGAAATATATCATGCGAATGCAGTTCACTGCCTCCAACAATGAAGCTGAATACGAGGCCCTACTGCACGGGATGAGGATGGCAAAAGCCTGCGGCGCCAAGAGACTCATAATATATGGCGACTCCAAGCTGGTCGTCAACCAGGCAATGCACGAGTACGACGCACTGAACGATAACATGATCGCCTACCATAACCTCTACGACACACTCGAAGGGGACTTCGACGGTTGCGAGCTGCGGCACATAGGCCGCAAAAGCAATGAAGAGGCGGACACACTCGCCAACATAGGCTCTACCTGTGCCCCCATACCACCTGGGGTATTTCTCGAGCGCATCTGCGAATGCTCCATCAAACCAAAGGCCGCAGAGAAGAAAACAAGCGCAACAACGGACTCGGGGGCTGTGCCGCCCAATGAGCCAATGGCACTCGACGACCTGGAGCTGGACACGGGACTCGAAGGACCAATGAGCATCATGATGATCGAGCCATCCTGGACTCAACCATACATCACGTACCTCTCAGCAAGAGGCTACCGGACGATCCGACTGACGCCCGGCACATCGCATGGTGATCCAAGGCATTTGTTGTTATCAACAACAAACTATACAAGCGCAGCATCACAGGGGTACTCCAACGATGCATCTCCACGGCCGATGGAAGAGCTGTTCTCTTCGACATCCATGAGGGGACTTGTGGGCACCATGCTGGCAGTCGCGCTCTCGTCGCCAAAGCTCTACGAGCTGGATTCTACTGGCCTACGGCCATGCTTGACGCCAAGGACATCGTCCAAAAATGCAACGCTTGCCAGCGATTCTCGGACAAGCCACACGCACCTGGCGCAGAACTCCGTCCAATTCCATTGGCCTGGCCCTTCGCGCAATGGGGACTCGACATGGTCGGCAAGCTCCCAAAGTACTCACGAGGAGGCTACGTCTACCTCATGGTCGCAGTCAACAAATTCACCAAGTGGATAGAGGCCATGCTAGTAACTAATCAATCAAGATACAGTGCAGTCAAGTTGCTCGAGTCCATAGTCTATCGCTTCGGAGTGCCACAAAGCATCATCACGGACAACGGGACGAACTTCACATCCATGGAGTTCCAAGAATTCTACGAGAATCTGGGAATCAACGTCAGCTATGCCTCTGTAGCGCACCCACGGACCAACGGTTAGGTCAAAAAAGCTAACGGGCTCGTCTGCGGCGGCATCAAGAAACGACTCCTCAGGCCACTCGAACAGGCCATGGGATGTTGGCCAGACGAGCTGCAATCGGTACTCTGGAGCCTACGCATAACTCCAAACAGCGCCACAGGGTACACCCCGTTCTTCATGGTGCACGGGGCTGAAGCGGTGCTACCCGCCGAAGTATGATACAAAGCACCATGTGCGGTCGCTTACAGCAAGCAGGAGTCAACTCTTGCACTTGAAGATTCCATCGACCTCCTTGACGAGGCGAGGGAAATCGCCGCGGAAAGATCAACGATCTACCAGCGGAACCTGCGCAACTACCACAGCAGAAGGCTACGCCCCAGGTCCTTCGTCGAAGGTGACCTAGTCCTGCGACTAAAACAGCAAGGGAATCTCAAGCTCGAGTCCCCCTGGGAGGGACCATACGTGATTACAGAAGTAATTCCAGGTGGCGCCTATCGCCTTAAAGATTTAGAGACAGGAGTCGCATACTCCAACCCTTGGAATGTCGCGCAGCTGCGGCGCTTCTACCCTTAGTCATTTTTGTTTTTACATTGCAAATAAGGCTACTCAGCCAAGCCTACCTAGCCACACATTGTACCTCGTACTATCCTATGAATAAATAAAGCTAAGTGCCCCAAAACTCTGTGTTTTCTTTTATTTTTTGCAAATTATCCACTCGGGGGCTGCGCCACCCTATACACATCTGTTCTACGAACTAACGTGATATCCTGAGTAGCTGGCACACCAATCAAAACCCTTGACAAACACCAACCCAGTTGCAACACACCTGACAGGTTGGCAAGGGGCTGAGATAAACACAAGTCAGGCTAACGAAAAGGAATTGCATAGTGCAACGCACTCGCAAAACATACACGCCAACAAGCTCTTTATATACATCAATGTTAATCAATTATACACAACATATGTATGAACTTTACAACAGTGGTACAACTATGTGCATGATACAAACTAAACTACTGTTACAGCAAAGGAACGTTGGTATGCTCCTCGAAGAAGTCGACGATTTCCTCCGCTGGGCGATCCACCGCCTGGTAGTGCGGAGCCATGTTCCAAGTCGAACCTGCTGGTGGCGCTGGCGGTCCGGCTGCAACTGCTGCAACATCCACATCAGGCCTATGCAGTTGCACCACCAATAGAGCAGCCTTGGCACCAGCCACTAACTATTGCCGTACACACTCGTGGACCGCACTCAAGTCTTGGAATTTAGCAAGAAGAGCCAGCAGGCTCGATGGAACAACGTCCAGCAGGAACATCGTCTGGTAATTATTCTTCAAGCACGATTGCGACTTCTTCAAGAAGTGAAGGACTCGTGATGCACGATCCTGCAGGGTTGCCAGCGCGATCATGATCCACCCAGAAGTATCCACTCGCCTGAAGCTGCTCTTGGGTCAGGTCATTCATGCGAATGGCAATCATATCCTTCTCATCATGCAGATGGCGCGCACTGACAACTATACCAAGCAAAGGAAGAAGTATGAAGACAACAAACTACTGCGGGTGACTATAGGGAAAAGATAAGGAAGAAGAAAACTAACATTTGAATTGGTCGCCTAGCTGCGTCACCTCCCCCAGCAGATATTGTTCTCGGGCGACGCCCTTCTCCACCCTCGATTTCCATACATCCACGGCAATTCACGCTCCAACTGCTTCACGCAGTCACGGAGTCGCGAGAGCAGAGACAGCTCATCCACCCTTGAGCGCGGCGGCGCCAAGGTGTCATCAGGGGGTGGTGAATCCCGAGGTTCCCTCAAAAGATCACTCGATGTGCCCTATCACAAGTCAAGCAAGAGACAATAAGAAGACTAAGGCGAGGCATAGACAAAAGACTCGAGTGCATTCAAGATTAACAAAGTATCAGCAGATACACTCGCCAAAAGGCATGTTTTTTACAAAAGAAATAAGCTATTTAACTATTACAAGACGCGACTACTGAGGAGCAACTGGCTTCTTCGACTTAGACTTCAGTTTTGGGGGCCTCATCGAGTCTGTGGCAGTATCAGACGCCACAGACTTCCCGCCGACCCTTGACGTCGCAGCCTTCGCCGCCTTCTTGGCTCGCTGAAGCTCCTCAGAGTACTTCGCAACTGTATTGATCAGCTACGGCCCGTACTTGCCACAAGTAGTTGCAAAAGGAGCAAAGACTACCTGCTGGCCATCCGCGCTGACAGGCATCGCCTTGGAGACCGCTGCAGGATCAACTTCGACTCCATGGGCTTGAACCATTGCGAGTGACATTGTCCGCGCCAGCCCACTGGAACATAGGGTGGACTCTGGCCTACAAGGGCTAGACGCGATGGCGCAGCCATGTGCGAATGAGGGCGCAGCCTCCCTCCTCTTTACCCATGCGACTCTCAAGGTTGCAGACACGCTCGTACAACACATCTGTATCTGCGGATTCGCCGGGCATCACTACGTTCTTCCAGGAGAGCCTCCTCTTGCACAGCGTCGCGGGATCGAAGGGCGCGAGTCCGTAGTGGTCTCCGTCGGCCTTCAGGTCGCGGATGTAGAACCACTTGTCCCTCCACCCTTGGACGGACACCGTGAGTTTGATGTCGAAGTATGTGGTGGAGGAGTCAACATGGATACCGCAGCCTCCTACATTGTGGAATACGGAGCCAGATGCCGTCTGGCACTTCAGCTTGAAGAGACGCTTAAAGAGACCAAAGTGCGGCTCGATTCCGAGCCAGCACTCGCAAAGAGTAATGTAGCAAGCTAAATGGAGGATGGAGTTGGGGGACAGCTGATGCAGCTGGAGCCCATAGAAACAGAGAAGGCCTCTAAAGAAAGGATGTAGGGGCATCGAGAGACCGCGGATGATGAACGCTAGGAACATCACGCGAAAACCGGCAGGAGGAGAAGGGATTACCTCGCTGCCGGGGACACGCGTGTCAGCGACTACGGAAGATAGAACTCCATCTTGGCGTAGGAGCCGGAGCTCAGAAGACTTGACCATGGATGCGCGCCAGCACCATTGGTGACGCGAGTGCCCGTGCCCTTCTTTTTCCCGGCGGCGGCGGTGCTCGTGCCCGTAGTGATGAAGCCGCCCTTTTCTTCACAGCAACAGTGGTGGCGGCGGAATCGGCCGCGACACCTCCCTTCTTCTTCCCCATTCTACGGTGGCGGTGTGACCGGAGAAAGTAACTGGGGAATACGCGGAGCTGGTCCAGCACCGCGAGAAAGATGAACACAAAGGAGCAGAGGAGCAGCAGCAATGGTGACTGAGGCAAAGGCAGAGAAAACAAGCAGATGTGAAAAATTACCGTCGCAACATCGCTACTTAACCCCCTGGAAGATGCAATCTAACGGCCAGGAAAAACCCTACCAAACATGTGGCGTTCATCGTGCTCGACACATGGAGGACCTGAAGCGTGAACCGTCCCCCACTACCCCCATTACGCGCGGAAATCAAGGAGGCACAGTTAAAACAGAGATTACGCATGCTCGGTCAAGTCAGAGTCAGAAAATGGGATCCACCGCTCGTCACGTCCCGTAAAACTCACTCACGTGGGCAACTGAGGTCATCACATCGTCAGCACTGACATCATCCAAATTTACGCAGCAGAAGACTTCGACTACTTTAGTCCTTGCTCGAGTCTTCGACTCCACCAAGCATCGGGGGCTACTCCCATAGGGAGCGCTGGTCGCACACCCTATGATTTTTTCTTTTTCTTTTCTACAGGAACATGGACAATCAAAGCAAACCCAACCACTCGAAACCGCAATTTGACTATGGACATGGGTTACTCCCATAGGGAGCACCGGAAGCAAATTCGACTGAAACAAGCAACAAAAGACGACAACAGTCGCAAAAGTTATTTAGTCCTTGCCTGAGTCTTCGACTCAACCAGGCACTCGGGGGGTACTCCCATAGGGAGAGCTGGTCGTGCACCCTATGATTATTTGTACATCGTACTGCGTGTTGATAACATCCACACTCGAAGTTTATGGCGACATTGCCTCATATTTTTCCCTACAAAGAGACTGCGTCTCCTGGGTCACCCGAAGCATCTCCGCGATGACAAAAAATTCGGATGTCGCGCTTGCAGCATGAAGATAAGACCTGAATAAGGCCTGGCAACGCATTTGCTGTGCACTACCAGAAATATATCCGTGCCTACAGGTACGATGAACATGCCTTGACGGACGCGTCGAGTGCTCACACCCATATACTGGAATTCGAATCATGTAAGATCTCCGCGGCTTGAGTCGAATTACACCAGCACTTTTCCGGATTCGAGTCCGGGGACTCGAGTTCGAGTAGATTGCATTGTTTTACCCTAAGGTAGTTAACTGATACCGATACATCGGTTAAATCAGGCACGCACATCAACAATCCCTATGACACAAACAGAGCAGTCGAAAATATACTCATTCATGCACTCGAAAGGCTTCATAAAGTCCCTAGTCGAATCTGTGATTCCACTAGACAATCAGGGGCTACTGACATGGGTATACCCTACAGGTACTTGAGCTTGGTATATATGGCCTGAATACAGCGGAAGCCCACGGTGTCGCCAAGGCCCAAATAGAGAACTCGAGTAGCCTACGGACTCTTGATTGCTTGAAGATCAAGAAGAAGCTAAAGATAGAAAGTTCAAAGGGACAAAACCCTAACCTGTAACCGACACGACCTGCTACCCGAGACCTGGCCTATCTATATAAAGGCCAGGAGGGGGCAGCGAGGAGGACACACGCAACCCTAGTTTCCACAACCCTCGCCAGATTACATCTGTGCACCCTTGTAATCTTCGATTCCTTTGATAATTCCACGAGCAGACAAGCAGGAGTAGGGACCTCTACGAGGCCTGAACCTGGGTAAATCTTCGAGTCCCCTGTGTGCTTGTTTGCTAGCCGATAGATGTCTCCAGTGCTCCCTCCTTCTCCAAAACCCAAGTCCATAACAATGGGCATTGATGAGTTAAACCCTCGTCAACAAGTGTCAAAGCTTGGGGATTCCCAAGGCATCCCCCTCTTCATCAATAAAAATCCCAGGTTTCTTCCAAATGCTTCATTTTTATTGTTTCATGCACAGTTGTGTTGTTCTTGGAGCGTCTTATTTTTTGTTTTTGTTTTGGTTTTTCGTTTGCTTGGTTTTCTTAGTTTGCTGAATAAATTGGTTGGACCCCCTCTTTCATACATTGGTTTTCAAATAGTTTGGTTTGGATTGGAAAAGAGTAGGAAACTTCATGCTTAAGTGGTAAAGAGAGCTTGTTTTTGACTGTGGCCTATGCTTTGTCATGCCACGCTTGATATTGTTTGGCTTTATGCTTAGTATTCTTTGTTGTAGCATGACATGTTATAAAATATTGAGATTGCTTAATGTGCCTTGGAAGGATCATGCGTTGTTTTAGCATATTAAAGCATAGTATTGTGGTATTCTCCTTTGATGTTTTAGTTGGGTTGACTTGGCACATGCTCACACCATGTTATGACTATCTCAAGTCACCATAAGCCTTTATGATACTTTAGCTTTCAACTTGTAATATTACTTTATGCTTTGATCAATGATGTTTTGTCGCTCTGCATGATTATGGCCATTATTGCTCTCTTAGTTTGTCGCTCCCAGTATTTTGCTAGCCTCCGTAACCAAGTATGACTTCCACTCATGCATCCAACTCCTAAAACCAAGTTATTCCAAAGAGTCCACCATACCTGCCAACTAGCATATGCTATTCCAAGTATATTCATGTTTTTATCTACCTTATGAATTAAACTTGTTATGAGAAAACTAGTGATTAAAGCTCTCACGAACTTGATGGCACACTTTACTTTTCTTGCCCTTAATAAACTTGAACCATTGTATCATCTATGTTGTATATGCTTGCACTTATTTGTTGGGGATTAGCAGAACCATGTTGTCATGGGGAACACTTTCAACATTGCACTTGTACTTTGTACCTAGTTGATATCATGCTCTGTTGTCTATGGATGTCGTCGGTGTGAAATGAAAGGGGAGCTTGTAAGTCCATGGAGTTATGTATATGTGTTAGAGAAACGCCTGGGCCGCTGGTCTAATCCATGCTAACATGATGGAAACCTGCAGCGTAACCATAATGAGTTGTCTATGAAGCATTCTTCTTATAAAAAAAGAGTCAGATATTGAGACAAAAAGAGAAAAAGAAAAAAAAAGATCATGAAAAGAGGAAAGAGAGAAAAAAGCACCATATTCCCATGGTAAATAAGAAGATTGCTGAGATGCTCATTGTCTGCTTGCCTTGTCATTTTGATATGGGGATTCTTCCGTATCATTGGGCAAGGGGTACCTCGTTGGCGGTTCTCTATGATACACATATACTTACGATGACAAGAACTTATCGGTGACTAAACTTGAGTAGCATGAGGAGCGGCCCTCGTATTCAAGGGACATGAGATTCCCAACTTATACTTCGTCAAGCATATACACCATAGTTTGTTCACTTTAACCTTAATCACTTCAAGATGCTTATGATAGGGGCAATGAGAGCTGAAAGCTATTAAGTACCATAATTTTTGGAAGCTCTTTATGAAACTTGAATCCCTACTTCCTTCTATGAAGGCCCTTCTTCCACTTTTATATTGAGTCTCCACCTTCTACCTTTATGCACCTACTTTGAGAGCATAGTGGCCATTCTTAGTTCTATGTGCATTGTCCCAAGACTTGTTGATTGATGCATAACTTGATATTGCTTGTTTTAAACTATTTGTATCTAGTCACTCTTATGAACTTTGAAGGTGTCCTATGCATTTACATTTGCTACTCTATGAGGGACAAGCTGAATGCTACTATGCTATGTTTTCTTTATGTCAAACAAACAAACGTCTTGCAAACTATTGTTATTCATGAATCTTTTGTTTGTGCCTTTTCATGTTGCAACATAGTTGCTTTGTCTTATTGCTAGAACTTTGTCTTTCATGTTATGATTGAAGTACTATGATCCCAACTTTGAATGTTTTACAAATACTTTGATCAAGTTTATGATGGTGCATGTCACCTCAAAAATATTCTTTCTTTTTATCACTTACCTACTCGAGGACGAGCAGGAGTTAAGCTTGGGGATGTTGATACATTGCAAATGTATCTATAGTTTTTTATGTTCCATGCTTGGTTTTATCTACTTTATTGTGTTTTGTCCACACTTTGGAGTACTTTTCATATGATTTCTTGGACTAACCTATTAACAAGAGCCATAGTGCCAGCTGCCTGTTTTCTGCTATTTTTTGGTTCCAGGAAAGTCAGAAAATGAATATTGTCGGAATTGGACGGGACAAAAGCCAAAGTCAGTTTTTCACCGAGGGACACCTGGAGCCAGAATACGAGACAGAGAGGGGCTGGGGCCCGGCCACACCACCTGGCCACGCGGCCAGGCCTGGCCCGCCCCAGGGGGTGGTCTAGCCGCCCCAGGTACCCCCTCGGCCTCTCCTTCTGCCTATATATTGCCTCTGATATGGAAACCCTAAGTACCCGATCAAAATTCCACGAAAGAGTGTGTAGTCACCGTCATCTCCATCCCTAGATCGGGAGGGATCTGAAGCTCTTCACGGCACCCTGCCAGAGAGGGGAATTCACCCTGTAGGCCTTCTTCATCATCATGCAAGCCTCCGGTGTATTGCGTAAGTAGTTCATCTCTGGACTACGGGTCCATGTAGTACTAGATGGATGGTTCTCCTCCTTTGTGCTATCATGTTTAGATCTTGTGAGCTCCGTTCATGATCAAGATCATCTATTTGTAATTCTGCATGTTGTGTTTACGGGGATCTGATGGATATTGAGATGCTATTTCAGATTGATTATTGATTCTATCATGTCTTTTTTATTTGTGATCTTGCATGCTTTCTGTTGTTAGTAGCTATCTTGGCCAAGTAGATGCTAGCAACTCCAAGAGTTAGTATTTATGCTCGATAGTGGGTTCATGCCTCTAGTAATCTGGGGAAGTGACAGAAATCTCTAAGGTACTAGATGTGTTGTTGCTACTGGGGAGAAAACAACAATCCTTTGTTCATAGAACAATCGTATTGTTTACTTTACACACAATTCATAATGCAATTATCCGTTGCTTGCAACTTAATACTGGAGGGGATTCGGATGATAACCTGAAGGTGGATTATTAGTCATAGTGCAGTTGGATGGCGGTCTATGTATAATGTTGTAATGCCCAATCAAGTCTCAAAGGAGTCAAGATGAGTAGTATATCGATATTTGTCAATTGCCCCGTTGTAATTTGTTCACCCAACATGTTATCTATCTTAAGGAGAGCCACCTCTAGTGAACTATGGACCCCGGTCCTTTCTTTTACCATTAATCTACAATCAACTGTTTACTACTTTGTGTTTACTTTCTGCAAACTATTACTTTCTTCCACTCGATACGTTTAATCCTTTGTTTTCAGTAAAACCGGTGAGATTGACAACCTCATCGCAAGTTGGGGGCAAAGTTCTATGGTTGTGTTGTGCGGGTCTCCATGTTGCTACTAGCACCGGTAGTGCGCCCTGCCAAGGCTCAGCTAGCAACACCTTTGGGGTGTTTCCTTTCTTCTACTGGTTCGATTAAACCTTGGTTTCATACTGAGGGAAAACTTGTTGTTGTGCTCATCATACCTTCCTCTTGGGGTTCCCCAATGAGCTCGATATATTTTGGGCCATCAAGAACCTGAAAAGCACACTAAGAATACTAAATACACTAAAGAAGATTGTGTTGCTAAGAAACATGGTAATGAAAGAGAGCCTTGGGTCCAAAAACCTATGCCTTTCCCTGATAAGAAACACAAGTCAAATGAAGATGAACACTATAATAAGTTTTGTGAGTGGATGAAACCTTTATTCTTACAAATTCCTTTGACTGATGCTATTAAATTGCCTCCTTATTCAAAGTATATGAAGGATATTGTCTCTAATAAAAGGAAGATCCCTAATGAAGAAATTTCTACATTGCTTGCTAATTATTCCTTTAATGGTAAGGTTCCAAAGAAACTTGGAGACCTAGGGATTCCAACTATTCCTTGCTCTATTAAAAATAGTTATGTTAGAACTGCTTTGTGTGATTTGGGAGCAGGAGTTAGTGTTATGCCTTTTTCTCTCCACAAGAAACTTCAACTGGAAAAACTAATACCAACTGATATATCTTTGCAAATGACTGATAAATCTACTCCTGTTGGTATATGTGAGGATGTACCGGTTCAAGTGGCTCATAATTGCTTAATATTAACTGATTTTGTTGTGCTTGAAATGCTTGAAGATGATAATATGCCTATTATTCTTGGGAGACCTTTTCTTAATACTGTAGGAGCTGTTATCAATTGTAATCAAGGAAAGGTTACCTTTAATGTTAATGACAAGGAGCATACTGTCTATTTTCCCAAGAAGATTGATAGGAATTATGGTTCAAATTCAATTGAACATGTTGAGGGCATTCAAGTTGGAGAAATATATTGTCCCCTACCGAGAGAAAAATATGAAATTATTATGATTGGGACTATTGCTATCGAGGTTGAGGTAACATAATCATTAGTGGAATACAAAGTTTTGTTTCATATTAAATTGTTTTGGTAAGAAGACCTGATCAACCTTGTTAATAAAAGGATTTCAATGAACAAAACAATGTTTTCACCATGATTATCCCCGCTTACTTTTATTTTATCCATTTTGGTTTTTGTTTTCGCATTAGTTTACTTTTCAGTTGTTAGTTGCTTGCATATTAGAGTATCTTAGAACTTCTGAAGTCTTAGTTTTGTTTTGACCATGCATCTTTTCAAAAACATTTTTCTGCAGAAAAAGCATTCATATATACCTAAAAATTGCTCAAAAATAAAGTGTGTCGAAAAATTCTAGAAAATTCATATTAAACTTTTACATGAAAAAAGGGGCAGAGGAGTACCTGGAGTGACCCAGGGGGCCCACCAGGCAGGCACACCACCTGGTGGCGCGACCAGCCTAGGGGCGCGCCTAGCCATGGTGTGGGCCACCCGTGGCCCTCCACTCACTCTCTCACTTGCCTCTGCCTTCTCTCTCCCAAGAAAACACCAGCCCTTTGCTCGAAATCGTGTTCTTGTTGTTCTTGCCCATGATTTTTTCGATCTCCTTGCTCAGCCCATCTTTGCTGCTGAAATTTGGAGCATTTGTTCTCCGGTATGTGACTCCTCTGCTTGTCCAAGTAGATTTGTGTTTAGTGGTTTATATATTGAGTATTTTTCTACTGTAGGTGATAGGTTTTGAGTGCTTGTAAGCTTGTTCAATGCTTAGAGATATAGTTTTGATGCATGTTTAGGCCTCTTACAAGTCCCTATGAGTAGTGCCCTTCATTATATATTCACTTTGTAACTACTTGTTTAATGGATGTTTAAATGTCAGAATATTAAAGATGAACAACCATACATTTGGAGAAATATTTGAGAGGGACACACCTAGGAGGTCAAGGCCCTCAAGATCAGCCTCTCAGTTTAGGCCTTCATACAATGAAGATCTCATTGCACCACGCTTTGGCAATGAAGGAGATGAGGGGGATGCTCACCCATCTACTTTTCCTTGTTATACCTTCTTGCAAGTTGCAGGGATCCTCGATGAATTCTTACTACTGGTTCAGAGAGTCGGGTTGACCTCATACATGGAAGATGAGAGTGAGCAATATGTCGTGCTCACCAAAACCTTCGTTGAGAGTTTCGTTTTCACTAACACTCCCTATCAGTCAACTGTTTCTTTTAGAATTTATAATCTGCCGTTCACCATGACTTTGGAAAGATTTTGCAGCATTATAGGTATAGGTATGACAGGGACCGTGAAGAAAATCCAAGGGCAACCCAATGATTTGCTGGAGTTCTATCGAAGTGTGACCAATGACGATGACCGCGTAGCTCAGCGCGGGAAGATAAGAAACATCCAACTCCCAGCTCTCATATACTTTGCTTATTATCTTGCTACTAGCATTCTGGGTAGGAAGAACACAAGTAATATCTCCAATTATCATTTAGCCTTCCTCGCTGCTGCACTTAACAATGATACTCGGTACAATCTAGGCTCTCTCATTGCTCGCCTCCTAGCTGCTAGGGGACCTATTTATGGGGGCATTATTGCTTCACGTATGGTTACTGCGTTAGAACTTTATGTGGATCCGAATGATACTATATTGGCACCACATAGGCTTGATCGTGCTGCCATGAAAACACATCACTTCGTCACTACTGACTCTAATATGGACAGTTTAGTATACAGGATGTTGTTTACTAATGGGGATGAATGGTAGATTCCTTTGCCGCAATCTACTTTGTTCAGTGTTCACAGGAGGCCGTGGTCGCGTTCCAAGGAGGAGGTGGACGAGCAGCTCCGTTTGCTTGGTTTCCACATGCAGCACCAGGAGGATGTGCCTTCTTACGACTACTCTGCGCACTACGGTGGGGCGTCCTCGAGCTCATACCAGGACAAGGGTACCTCCTTGTCATACCACAGAGATACTTCATCTTGGCTAGCTTGGGATTGATACCCACTTAGGCCAAAAGCCTAAGCTTGGGGGGAGGTACACCGACGTCACACTCATCTCCATATATGTGTTTCGTCGGTACTTTGTATATCCATATTTCGTTCTATTTTTAGTTTTCGTTCTTGCTTTGTTTTTGCCTTCTAAAACACAAAAAGACCAAAAATATTTTCTGGCGTTTCTCTTTGTTTGCTTCTTCTTCTTTTTGCCTTGGTTTGCTCCTTCCATTTAGTTTTGTTTTGATTATTCAAAAACCCCAAAAAGATTTTGCTTTGCTTGTTCTTCCTTTTTGCTCTTGCCTTTAAAATTCGGAAACACCAAAAATATTGGTTGTTCTTCTTTGGTTTTGTGAAGTTTGTTGCAGGGTTCAGCAGTCCTTAGTGGAGTTTGATTTTCATGTTATTATTCAAGCCACACAAGTGAAGGGCAATAATGAGGATTAATGACAACTTGAGGTGTGGTAAGAGGCTGGTAACGAACTCTATTTATTTTCATTTTTGTACATATACTCATCATTGTGGGCATGATTAGTCTGTTCATGTAGGGTGTATGTTATTTATGGATGCTTACTAGTTTTTGCTTTCTTATGATTAGCTCCGGCTCTCTAATATTTTGTAGCATGTCATATGAATGTTTGCTAGCATTGCTCTATTCATAAATTGGTATGACACTGTGGTATCCTCCTCTGAATGTTTCACTTGAATTGACTTGGCACATGCTCACGCATGCATATGACTGAAATAATTAGTTAAGCCTCGATGAATTATTTTTCCTCAGGGGTCTTGAATCACTTTCATGTCATCATTAGTCCTGTTTTGTTGCAAGCATGATTATGACAGTTATTGCTCTCTCGTTTGTCGCTCCCTTACTATTGCTAGCCTTCACTTGTGCTGAGTATAACCTTTACTCGTGCATATAACTCCCCGAAACCAATATTGCCAAAAGTGTTCACCATATCTACCTATTAGCATCATTTGCTTTTCCGTGCATATTAAGTATGCCTTGTTTTCTTCCGAATAAAATGTTTGCTTGTTATGAGAAAGTTAGTTAGTAAAGCTCTCACAAACTTGATGGCACACTTTATTTTCTTGCACTTAATAAATCTGAACCATTGTGTCCTTCTTTGTTGCATATATGCTTGCACTTTATAAGTTGAAGTTAGCAGAACCATGTATCATGGGGACCGCTTTCGACACTGCACTCGTACTTAGTACCTCGTTGATATTATGTTCTTTTACTTATGGATCCCGACGGTGTGAAATAAAAGTGGAACTTGTAAGATCATGGAGTTTGTATGTGTGTTAGAGAAACGCCTGGACCGCTAGCCTAAGCCATGCCTAATCATGGTGGAAACTTGCAGCATAACCATAATGAGCATTCTATGAAGCATCCTCAATAAAAATCTATGCACATAGTAAATAAAAAGATCGCAGAGATCCTCATTGTCTGCTTGCCTTGTCATTTTGATTATGGGATAGCTCATGTATCATGTGCAAGGGGTACCCCGTTGGCGGTTCTCTATTATACATATGTACTTACAATGACAAGAGCTTACTTGTGACTGAAGTTGAGTAGCATGAGATTCGGTCTTTGTAAGTAAGGGGCATGAGACTTCGATTTATAACTTGTCAAGCATAGCCTCTTAGTTGTGTCACTTTAACCTTAACCACTTAAAGATGCTTATGATAGGGGCAATGAGAGCTCAAAGCTAATAAGTACCATACTTTCAGCATTTGGAAGCCTTTCAAACTTTTCAAAACCTGTTCATTTCCTTGTTGAGTCTCCACACATTCTTTGAGCACTTTCTTGAGAGCATGGTTGTCATTCTTAGTATAATGTGCTTGTCTCAAAACTTGAGTAATTGTGTTATGACCTTGATACTTGTACCTTTGATATCTTTACTTCTAGTCTTCACTTGAACTTCAGAGGTGCCTTTGCATTTATGTTTGTTCTACAATCAAAGGCAAGCGAGATACCACTCTATCATACCTTGTTATGAGCACTGCAATATTGCTTATGTTTATGTTTCATGCTACTTATTATTTTTGAGTTGGAATCTCTTCATAGCTTGCAATGACTATTAAGTAAACTTAGTAGCATACTCTTTATTTTGAATTGCCTAAGTAGTTGATCACATGCTGAGAATATATACATCATATGAAGCAAATGTGTTCGTGAAAGTTTCTTTTATCGCACTCAGTTTTCAACTGAATTGCTTGAGGACAACCAATAAGCTAAGCTTGGGGGAGTTGATACGTCCAAAACATATCTACTTTCCTGAACACTTTTGCTATTGTTTCTCCTCTAAACTTGTGTGATTTGGCTACAACTAACACAGACTGACGCTGTTTCAGCAGAATTACCTTGGTGTCTAGTTTTTGTGCAGAAAATCAACTATCAGGAAAAATCCTGGAAAATATGCCAAAAATCCTATTTCACCTGAAGACGAGACGGAGTAGGGCCACAAGGGGCCCACACCACCTGGTCGCGCGGGCCAGGCCAGGTCACGCCTAGGGGTGGTGTGTCCGCCTCGGCTGCCCCCTCGGCCTCCCTTTTCTCCTATAAGTTGCCTCTTGACCTAAAAACCAAGGGGGTTCAACGTTTTTCCAGAAAGAGTTCCGCTCCGACGCCACCACTAGATTCCGCGAAACAGCACCAGAAACTCCGTTCTGGCACCCTGCCAGGACGGGGAATTGGAGGAGATCATCACCATCATAGCCACCATCGCTTCTCCATTGACCATCCATGTTTCTCCCATCTATGAGTGAGTAATACCCCGTTGTAGGCTATGGGTATGGTAGGGATTGGATGAGATCGTTCATGTAATGGCATCGGATTGTTAGGGCATGGTGCCTAGTATCTATTATTAGTGCTATTTGACTTTGTTGCACTTGTTATGCTTAATGCTTGTCACTAGGGCCTGAGTGCCATGATTTCAGATCTGAACATGTTATTGATTCATTATGATAGTATTGTTTTTGGTCTTACCTATAAGTTGTATACACACGTTATTGTCCAGAACATAAAACAATGGCCCCGAAGTGACAGAAATCGGGATAACCGGAGAGAATGCCTTTGATGTAGGATCACATGTGTTCACGGAGTGTTAATGCTTTGCTCTGGTGCTCTATTAAAAGGAGCACCTTAATTGCCAGTAGTTCCCTTGAGGCCCCGCTGCAAACGGGCTGGCAGGACAAAAGATGTTGTGCAAGTTCTCATTGCGAGCACGTATGACTATATATAGAACACATGCCTATGATTATCTAGTACTTGGATGCTTTATCTTATTTATCTACAATTGCCCTATGTCTTGATTGTCATGTGAATTGTCTTGTCCATGCAACGCCCGTCCATCCATCCCTATGCCTACCGCGCTTTAATCCTACTGTTTGCTGCTACTGTCACTACTGTTTTACTTTTACTACTGATGTTACTCTGCTGTTACTTTACTATTGCTACCATAAAACTGTTGCTACTAATAAACTGCTGTGAGCAAGATTGTTTCCAGGTGCAGCTGAATTGACAACTCAGTTGTTAAGGCTTATAAATATTCTTTGGCTCCCCTTGTGTCGAATCAATAAATTGGGTTTCACTTCCCTTAAAAATACTGCGATACACCCCTTATACTTGTGGGTCATCAGTTATTTAGAACCTTAGGCGTGCATTTGGATTTTATACCGGACAATGATGCTTCTTTGCAGAAATAGAGGTCCGGAATAGTATAGAACCTTCACATTGCCTTAATTTGAAAGACTCAGGCAAGGTCACTCTTGCATAACTTGTATGATCAAACTTGCAATATTCATTGCAAGGGGATGCTTACATGTCCTTTGACATATTTTATAAAGTGTTTTCAAAACCTTATCACCTGCACTTAAAAGCAAAACACTATTTTCATAATAAATATGAATTAAGGATTACCGGCTCAAGGTAGTCGGATAATCTAAAATGGTGGGTGGTGGAATCATGGTTAAGATATGGAAAACCATATGGTAAAGACTCCATTGTACTGGGTATACACTTAGGATTAATAACCAATGTAGTTAGTGGTTCTTGTGTCGTACAATAACGCGCTAGGCACAAATTCTGAAATGGAAAAAAGAAGTCATTTGTAGCTTTTTTCCTTTCGTATGTCCTTGTATCCTAAGTCGGGAGGAGATTAGTGGGTAGGAACCGATGTCCCTATCATATGCTTCATGGTAACGTCTTAGCATATTAGAAGGGAGGGTAATTGAGCATAGGTCTCTCGACCGAAACTCGTTACAATGGTGGAATCACTAGTGGAGAAAGGCTTATGGATAGATATATTACCAGTGGAGCATTTTTTGAATATGCTCCACTGATAATTATCAGTGACGCATTTAAAGATATGCCTACTGATATTTTGTTTAACCAATGGTGCATATTTACAAAAATGTGCCACTGATAATGTGGGTCTGGCGCCTCGAAGGGTTGTGGACCAAATGTCAATGGCGCATATGCCCACATGCGTCATTGATATATCCACGCCAATGGCGCATCTTTCTTAAAATGCGCCATTGATAAATTATGGACTTAGCCTGGACCCCACCACTAAAAAAGGTGGTAGGATTATCAATGACGCATATTGGATATGCGCCACTGACTTTTTTGCCAATGACGTATTTTGAAAAATATGCCACCGGTAAATTCATATGTATGGATATTGAAGTTCATGTGACTAATATTTTTTTAAAATAAATTAATAGATTTATTTAAAATAAATGGACTTGCAAATAGATGTCCTGCCGCACCCTTTTTTCTCACTTAGCCAAAAAAATACCGATCGGACTCTACATTTCTTCTCACTCTCACGCGCGCGGAACTCTAGCTAGCGTGCGCCCTGCCGCCCCCGCCGCCGGTGAGCCTCACCTCCCCCTCCCTTCCCCTGATCTCGACCTCCTCGTTTCTTCGCCACCAGAGCACCGTACGCGAGGAGGAGGAGGAGGAGTAGGATTTTGTTCCGGTGGGGCCCCGGATCGGAGATGGTGCTGGATCTCAGTGTGGAGTCGCCGGCCGACTCCGGCACGTCGAGCTCATCCATCCTCAACCCAGGGGACGCCGGTGGCGGCTTCCGGCTGGGCCTACTAGGGAGCCCTGATGAAGACGACTGCACCGGCGAGCTGGCGCCGGTCGCGTCTGGGTTCATCACGAGGCAGCTCTTCCCCTCCTCTCGGGCACGCCTCGACCGTGATGCACCCGGAGCCGGTTTCGGCGCCGGAGTGGCAGCCGCGGCGCGCCGAGGAGGTGGTCGTGGGGCAGCGGGTGGCAGTTCCCAAGAAGATGCGGCGTGGGCTGAGGTCGCGCAGCTCGTAGTACAAGGGTGTCACCTTCTACAGGGGCGTCACCTTCTTCATCGATCTACCCATCTACAAGGCCACGAGGTGGTCTTCCAGGCCCCGTCCATGGAGGGCGCCGAGAACCTCGTGCCCAACCAGCTACTAGAGCCGTAGAGGCAATGGGGGCGAGAAGGGCACGTCCGTGCCCAGCGGCGTTGGGCCCGTTCGACCTCTCGTCCTGGCCTCCGGAGCTGGACCATGTGGTGCCACTCTACCCGAGCCGCGCGACGGCCGCGACCAGTCCGGCTGCTGCCGACTGCCCCAGGATCTCGTCCTGGCCTCCGGAGCTGGACCATGTGGTTCCACTCTGCCCGAGCCGTGCTACTCCCGCGACCAGTCCGACCGCCCTGGGCTCCTCTTCCTCAATTTGCGCCTGCGTCTGGAGTAATCTTTCTTGCTTGTGATCCCATTTTCCTTATTCCAGTAATCTTGCTTGTTTGAGTACAGTGAGGTAATCTTGCTTGTTTGCTCTGTGTTATGTATTTGAGTACAATTAACTGGACTTGCAAGGAGTAATCAGTGTTGAAAAAACTGACTGTGAATAAGGAGTAGTTGAACTGGTGTAGTTTTTCTCTATAATATGGAGTTATGTCATTTAAGGAGCAGGACAAAATCAGTAAGTAGTTGAACTACTGTAGGAGTAGAATTAAGAGTTTTAAAAAATGATCAAGAAGTAATGGCTTGACTTTACTTTTATATCAAATGATCGACGGAAATATTGGAATCAAGCTAACTGACAATAACATGTACTCATGCATGTTCTAATTTTTTATATTGTGTTTAGGCAGTAATTGTGTCCAGATTTACTCATGTTCTTGCACATTCCAATTTACTCCTGTTAGTTTTGGAAAGATTGTACTACTAGATTATCTTAGTTTTGGACAGCACTAATTCACAGATTGATTAGTACTCATGTTCATGAATGCAAAGTTTCTTGCATTACAGGACTGTTCTACTGTAACTTGGAATTTTCTTAAAGTGAATTTGTTTCTTTCAAATATGAAGTCTATTTGTGCTACTGAATCTACTTGCATTTTTTTGACCATATGATAACTTTCATCCTGATCATACAACTTTCCGTATAGCAATGGAGTAGATCCCAAGGATTATCAAAGGTTGTTAGTCGAAGGGAGGGCATGCTCTCTCATAGCGATGTGAGTATTCAGACTACTATGAGATTTTCATGCTTTCTAAACTTTACATTCAGATATTGGTGCTCACATCATAATATATGTACTTACATTCAGATATTGGTGCTCTTTAGGAGCTTGGGATCACTACCCTGCACATTCTGGCATGAAGATTGGACGCATTGGTAAGCCTATGATGCTCATGTATTCTGTGGTCTGGTTACAATATGCTGATTACAGTACTTGGTATCCACTAATGTGCTAAAGCACATGAGTGCCATTGTTTGTGTGGCCAGTTGTTTCAGTTTGAACTGTACTTGCATTTGATGAGGAACTGTGGATTTTTTGGCCAGTTGTTTGATTTATTTGTTCTGGGGTAGTTCCCGTTGCTCTACCAATCAGTAACAATTCTTCTGTGTTCACATTTAGTATTGCTAGGCAGCTACTCCTAAAGATTTTCTACTTGCGGAAATTCTGAATCACCCAACAATATGTCCATTCTCTTGGATACATAGAGCCATTTTTTGCATCACATGAAAGAACTTTGGAAGGATCACAAGGTAGTTCTTCAGTTTGGTTTCTCAATCGTTTAAAAAATATTTCTTTTGTGGTGAACTAGTATAGCGTCCTTCATGTTAAATAAAACTAGGAAATTAGCAGCACACTATCTTTTTTCTTTGTGTCCTTCAAGATACTGAATGATGTGATATGAAACTTTATGTTTTGTTCTGGTCTGGAAAGCTGAGAATGCCACTGTATTAAACCGTCTCCTAAACCTGCTTACTGATTGGTATACCCTCTTTGCCCTGTGTAATTTTCCTAGGGGAGTCATTTAGTTGAATATATTCACGCACAGATCAAGAGAGCAAGATCCTGAGATGATCTGTCACGGTGGTGCTTGTCGGAGGAGATCTGGACGAGGTACTGGCTAGGGAAGGAGGCGCGGTTGGGGTGGGGGAGCTGCTGGGAGCAGAGGTGTTGTTGCAGCGGAGGAGCTGCAGGGGCTGATGAGCTGTTGGGGCGGAGGATCTGCATGGCAAGAGGAACTGCTGGGGCGGAGGTGGAGTAGCCGGGGAGGCATAGTCGTTGGGGCGGAGGGCAAAAAGCTATGGAAGACGACGATGCGATCCAAATTTAGCGGAAGGGTAGAGATGTCAATTCCCTCGTTTTTCACCTGGTCGGAAAATTCTCAGAATGTCTTATATATCGGAACGGAGGGAGTATATGAGTTGGCCAAACAATTCATCAGTTTATTGTAGAAACCTATTTGGAGCTAGAGTTCTCAGAGTA
The DNA here is from genome assembly GCA_910589775.1 of Avena eriantha. NCBI lineage: Eukaryota > Viridiplantae > Streptophyta > Magnoliopsida > Poales > Poaceae > Avena > Avena eriantha. The sequence goes on from OU342741.1 coordinate 25,750,220, forward strand.
GGCAGGCACCACTCTAGCTAGCGAGCTGTTGAGCAGTGATCCATCCCATAGCTGCTAATATTTGCCTCACTACACGCATGCAGGTACATATACCTCGGTCTGTTTGACAGCGAGGTCAAAGCTGCAATGTATGAGATAATGATCAACTTGTTGTATACTTGTATAATATTCGGACAGGTTCTAATTAATGTGATGATGTATAATTATATTTGTATTATTATCTCTGTTTTTATATTGTTGTATACCTGTATAAATACCTGTATATGTACTTGTATAAATATCTGAGAGCCTTGTATTCTGTATACCTATATAAAACATCAGTGGCACATCATTTATTCATCTAGTGGCGCATACAACATCAGTGGTGCATTTAGACATATGCTCCACTGGTAAAACATCAATGGCCATATTTAAGATGCGCCACTGGTTGTCCCATTATCAATGGCGCATATTTAATATGCGCCATTGATACTTAATTATTAGTGCCGCAACAGTACTGGTGCATTTCATATGCACCATTGATAGCAAAGAATATGCTCCACTGATAAGCAATTCTCCACTAGTGAATGCGGGGTCGTGGCGAAGGACAGTGAATTGTTTGGATCTTGACCGAGCCTCAAACCGAGTAATTTTTAACGGGAAGGCATACCTTTTTATGCACTCGGGCTTTAGATCATTTGTGAAAAAAGTAGTGCTCCTCTCGAGAGCGTATGAACCGTGACATGTTACTCCCTATCTTGGGAAAGGATTGCGAACACAGTGGGAAAAGGATTCTGTGAAATTCTGTACAACCCATGAAGACTGACAGACATAGTTTTTCATAGACTAAAACTTACCTTTCACTACAACATGGAGATTGGGTGCTGGCGCTTATAGGCGCCGAGGCACATGCTTAGTCGTTAGCTCATGCTGGCGCGACAAAAAAAGGCGTCACGGATAACTGCATTGGGGATTGTGCAACGGTGACGGATTGTTTGGCATGGCACAACATGATTCGCCGAGATAGCTCTTCTGCGACAGCAAATCGTTTACGACACGACCCATGTAGGGAGGCACTGCTTAGGTGTCATGAAAACTGTGAGAGGATAGTAGAAGGGTACTGCCTGGTCTGATATATACCTTTTCGGACATCAATTTTAGATTCACCGCATAATATTATATATGCGATTTAGAATATCAATAAAAAAAGACCAAACATATTATATCACATGAGCACATGTACATCATTTAATGCCATATACACGTGATAGAACCTTTACATATACATTTATATAGTGTACATTCTACTATATATCCTATATATGGTTACACGCCTTCATGTATTGGTCATCTCGCACACTTTGGAACATGTTTGTTGTTGTCAAACAATAAAAAAATTATCAGCACAAAAACGATAGGTGTGAGAATGAGCATACCTATATATACATATATATATATATATGATAACGTATGCTAATTACCTGGTATCATAGTATAAGGATATAGTGGATGTTTTGAGATAACCATATACCCTCTTCCACTCATAGTTGTTCACATCTAATAAGTGTACACCTTTCTTCATCTGTATAACCAAGATATCTCTATCTTCAAATATGCACAATATCTTTTGTTTGCATTTCTTTACCATCACGTGGCAAATATGTGCCAAGGACTAAGAAATTAGACAAATCAACTTCTCTATCAAGTGACCATATGTGATCACTACTGCTCCAGGTCAATAGGGTGGAACCACAAGGCCAACACCTCCATGTTGGCCTTTAAAGGTGTGAAGTCTGCAGTGGAACAAATCATCATTTGTCTCTTCTGGACACTCAACATACCATAGAGCTTTTTTAGTGTTGTTAAATGCAAGGATATATCTAGATGTTGTTACCCATTATAGAACACAACCTATGAGAGAGCCAGACTCGATTCACGAACCCATGACATTGCTATCGATGGAATGGATGCAACTGAATCCCATCTGCGTGTCTTCGATGAGTACCTTTGTACCTCTACTTGTTTAGTGTTTGTTGTAATCCAAAAAATTAGGAAATTGCTTGTGTGACAATTGTGGGTAAACGGTACAACATGGTTGCTAGAATAGAGAATTGTTCCACTGAACTTAGTGTGGAACCCACGCCATAATGGTTCACCGAGGGGGCGGTGCTTCGCAAAAGTCTCCCCTTTGGAGGCAACTTGGTAGTAGTACCTTTCTTATGATCCGAGGCTCGTGAAGACCTGCTCATCTCGCCTCTAGCACCCTAGTAGCCGCGCCAAGGACTTGCTTCCTCGCGAGCTCACCATCACTCTGGCAGTGGGCCCGACGGTTGGTGGGTCATGGTACCCTATGTGCCAGGAACCTAACTAGTATGATGGGTCATCAATGGCCCAAACTTGCATATGCTTAAACAGTAGCGAGCGCACCAACGTAAACGGGCTCTATTCAAACTTTCTTTTATGAATAGTAACCGACCATTAGTAGTTCTAAAAAGTAATGGACCTGAAAGTTAACATGTCATAGTTGGGCTTCAAATTATGGGCTTCCATGAATGTACGCAGGCCGAAGCAGTAATAGTCCAGGAATTTATTAGGCCATAGTTGGGCTGCAAAGTGATGGGATCCAGATAAATAGTGCAGGCTGTCAGCAGGTCGAAACAGTAAAAGGCCGGTATGTTAGTAGGCCATCTTTGGGCCGTGGCATAAACGCCTGCTGCTGAGGACGTGCTATCTCGGCGGATCACGTTGTGCCACGCCAAAAAATCCACCACGGTTTCATAATTCCTAATGCAGTTATCAATGATGGCTTTTTTTGCCGTGGCAGTGCGAGCGTGGTGACTAAGGCTGTGTCTCAATATCTATAAGCGCCAGTGCCCAGCCTCCATGTTGTAGTGAACCCTGTCCTAGTTCTAGGGTTTCGGCCAACTACCGCCTCCGCTCACCAGAATCCATCCGTGAAGGAGATATGCCCTAGAGGCAAATAATAAATAGGTTTTTATTGTCATATCTCAATTAGTTTATAATAGTTTCATATTGTGCTATAACGGTGCCAAGTAGAAACATTGGTACAGGTGTGCTATGAAACAACCAAGTCCCTAGTAGCCTCTATTCATACTGGTTCGTTGGTCATAAGGATGATCTGAGTTTCAAGATGATGGGCATTTATGCCAATTGACAACAGAGTCATATCATTGGAGAATGATGTGATGGACATTCCTCAAAGGATTGCAACGCGATCAAATCATATAAGTTTATTGTTGCAACAGCTATACCTAGAATCCTTTTTCTTAGATCGTGAGCTCATATTACTCACTGTTTCCCGAGACTGCTTTAACTGCATCAACCGTCAACTGGTAATACGGTGGCCATAAAGGTGTACGTTGGGTATTCCAAAAGAATAGTTGATGACATGTGACTGCAAGACCGGGATTTGTTCACCCACATGACGGGTAAAGATACATACGACAGGCTTGGTGAGATTACATCCATAAATGTTGCAACATGTGACTCGGTCACGGGGATGTAATATCACGGTAACAAGAAAACAGAACTTGTTGTTAACGAGATTGAACAAGGTATGTGATACCAATGATCGGATCTCGGACAAGTCGTATCAAGAAACAAAAGGAATTGGATGCTACATTTAGCGGTTCAAATGACATTGTCATCAGGAATGCATAGGGGTCACATGGATATCCCCGGTCCCTCTGTTGATCATTGATACAGATCATGTCTAGAGCATTCCCGAGCCGTGAGAGGATACACTTAAGGGTACGATGAGAGCGATCATTCGTAAGACGGAATCACAGTAGATAAAGAGAAAGCCGAAAATGTTTCGTAGAGAGATCCGAAGTTGTTCAGAGAAAGAATAAAGGAAAATACCAGAAAAGTGCTTTCGGACAAATGGGAATTCAAATATACATTTAATATATGTTAATTATGAATTAATATATACTAAATAATATTTAGATTAAGATTTATAAAAGCAACTTTATATTAGGCCAAATCCCCAGAGGGAATTAGCCTAGAAGAAAAGCTGCAGAAAAAGAAAAGGAAAAACAGCTGCCAACTCACGTGGGCGGCGGATATTAACCGCCGCACGCATGCAGCAGGCAGACGAAGCCGCGCAGGCCGGCACCAGGCCCACCCGGGTGGGGAGCTAGGGCGCTAGGCCGCTCGCCGAAGTGGGCCATGCGGGGCGGGAGCCGGCCCACCCGGGGCCAGCTGCTACCACCCGCCACCCGGGTTGCCAAGCGGGCCGCAAGGCGCGTGCCGGCCCAGGCGCGGGACGCCATTCGCCACCGCTGGGCGGGAACAAGCAGCAGGCGTGGATGGGCCTCGCAAGGCCCACCCGGCCGGGGCTTCTCCAGGCTGCTATGTGTTGTTGCTTCCTTTTGCCTATTGGGCTGATTGAAATCGGCCCAACCGGTTAGGACGAAAATACCTGGTATATTTCCTTTACTTTTAGTCCCACATCGCTAACCTAATGGGGAGTGCACACCCCCTCCGCTTATATAAAGGGGTTCCTATGGGTGGACTAAAATACACCATCAATTGGAGAAGTCCTTTGGTTGACTTCCTCCTTCCCTCTCTCTCTCTATCCCTTATGACAATGGCCCCAAGTTTGGGCTGTGCGAACAAGGCACACCTGCAGTACACTGTTGCGCTGCAGGGATTCCTAACCGGATATCAACTTCTGCACTCCCGGCGAGATCGGGGATCCGGAGGTCTCATCATGCACCGTATGTGTACGAAGACACGAGGCGCAACACTTGGGCCGTTTGAATGTCGTGAGCCGGAGCTGCTGCATGATGAAGAAGGGCAAGGGTTGACCTACGAGGAGCTTCATGACCTTGAGGTCAACTACGAGTATGACTACATGAACCACGTTCCCCGCGGAACATTAACCGCGTACGGTCTACAAGGGTATGTATTCTATACGCATTGGCCGTTACCGCATTACTACATAGATAGATCCTAGGCAGTTTTTGGGGTTCTAACGTAGGAATTTTTTTGTTTTCTGCTGCGGATCCCCTTCGGTGGTATCAGATCCGATCTATGCGTAGGAGTGTTGTACGGCTAGTACGCACAAGTATTGTGCGGGCATTGATACCTTAGTTGTTACCCTCTAACGTGTACTTATTTATATCGCGGTATTGTTTGATGAAGCGGCCCGGACCGACCTTACGTGTATTCATACGCGAGACTGGTTCCACGCTCAACATACAGCTTGTAGCGTATAAGTGGCTAGCGGGTGTCTGTCTCTCAGTCGATAATTGATATAGCATTTACAACGGAGGGCCCGGAAAGGGGTGTAGTATAGACAACTGTTGGATCCATGTTGTGGTTGGAAAGTTCGTAGTTTAGAAACGGTTCTATTGCAAAAGCCCTAGCAAGCACGTAAAACTCGCAATAGATAAAGTATAGGCGTCTAACTTTATTTTGCAGGGGGCATGTGATTATGATATGGCATTGGTCGTTACAAAGGTAAAGTAGTTTACTTTTCTGTTACTAAGTAGTATAGTAATAGTCATGGTTCCGATGGATGACCTAGTGGCAGCGTTGTGGACTTGGCATCAAACCAAGGGCAAGATGGAGATCATGCCGGAGTGCTCGATGGAGATCAAGGCGCAAGAAGCACCATATCATATCACATTATACATATGATGTTGATACTTGTTTTACATCTTATTGTGTGCTAGTATTTAGATACTCAACGGTAGCAAATAAGATAATCCCTATTTAATTCCAATGTTCCGTGTTCCCCTTGTGTGTGCACCACCAAGAAAGTTCTTCGGTATGAGGCGATCCACGGTACAGGCGTGGGTGTCAGACATATCTACGTTCGCATACATTGGCTGTAAGCCATGTTGCATAGCAAATACACACAAGTTAGATTTGGCGAGCCTAGCATGTTACATAGACGTGGCCTCGGAACACAAGAGATCGAAAGATCGAGCATGAGTCACATGGATTATGTGATTGGCATTATTGAATGTCTACCTTTGATACTGCACTGATGTCCGTGATGATCGGGGGAGGTGTAGAGGATAGGGATCATGTGATCACTAAAATCGTCCAGGGGATGACAATTTTAGTGGAGACCAATTATAAATTGATCTCTTATTATAAACTTAGTCTAGATGTCTGTTTGCAAATATCTTAGTAGATCATGGCCTATCCCATTGAGTTCCTTTGCGACCATGGGAATATATTGCTCAATGTGGAACTTAGCAAAAGGGTCCAACTTCATAGATTAATACCCACGCCTGAGGGATATCCTCATAAAAGGTGATCTTCTCTTCTTGATACAATAACCATTAGGAGATAATTCGATGACTCCACAATGTTTGTGTTTTCTCCATAATCATCTAATAAGCCATTCTCCATTCGATGGAGAGTTGGGCTACATTTTGTATTCTACAGAATCTGGCACATAACGTCTGAGCTGTTAGATGGGTTTTCCTCCATCATGGATGAAAATGGAATGTTTGTAAAAACACTAAGCAATCTTGCATTAGAGTTAAGAACTCTCTGAGGGTCTTGATTGCAAATGGAGGTCATGAATGAAAAGGGTATATGTAAGATATACAAATTATAAATGTGGTTCTTGCAAAACTCGTTGCAGTTTGCAAAGTATTTGATACTTGTCCCGTTCTGTGAAAACAGGAGGATCTGCTTGAGAATTGCTGTTTTTGAGGCAACATGACTTGATGACGGCAAGAAAAACAATTGATGGCCGACATCACCTCTTTCCTCAAAATTTATCATTTGGATTAGTGGACTTGAATATAAATTTGTAATTCTTGTTTGTTTGTCTTGCTCTTGGCGAGACGATTATTCATATGAACAAGTTACAAGACAATTTGTACTATTCTTATGAACAATACCGTTATGGTCACATTACGATTATAAATAAGCTATTCTCATTACTATGTTAATGATAATAGTTTAAGCATTTATAAAAGGATTAGAATGTTAAAAGATATCCAAAGTTTAATAATGAAATAACACTATAGTTTAAATTCATTTTGGTTATTGCATGTTCTTAATGAAGATCGCGGTCCTAGATGCTTAATCTAGAGACTTTGCAAAACCATGCCTTTTGGGCAGAATGACTAAAACTCCGCATTCTGGTAAAACGGTGATATGCGAAGAAATGTTGAATCTTATACATAGTGATGTATCATATTTTCAACAAGTAGTGGAAATCGTTAGTTAATTGTGGACTTAAGTGAATAAGCGTATTTACGTAATGAAACATAAGTTTGAAATGATTTGAATTGTTCAAATAAGTTCACAACGAAGGAGGATATTTAATTAACAAGTCTCTTCGATTTGATCGACACAACTAAAGTATTCAAGTTAAGCTTAGCATAAAAGGGCTTGTGAAAGATGTTTCACAAATTATGATAATTGGATGAATTCAAACTGTGTTGAAATGTCTAAACATCATAATAATTTTGTATTAGATACATATGGTATAATATTATCTCTTATCGGGGTTATAGTTGTCGTTTAGAGTTAGATATCAAAATAAGTAAACACTCATTTGAAATACAAACGAACATCTAAAGAGTCGTGGAAACAACACCATAAGTGTTATGGCAAGTTCGAGTTTCTGGAGATTTTGATAAGTCGAAGTCATGGCGAATAAACAAGTCTTTGTTGAGCATTCTTAGGAAGCTATGAATGGATCTTCCACAAAGGGGTAAACCTGTTGTTGTCCAAAGTTGACGTGTCTTGATGAAGATACAAGTGGAAAAAAGTAAAAGATCAAAACAAGGTATTTGACCTTACCTCCGAATTATTGAGTGGCGCAGCGAAATTTGTTTCGTGAAACCAAACTCTGCAAATAGAGGAGAAACCAATGATAATTATCATAAAGTTTTAGCGAATATTTTTACTAAAGAAAGTAGGATTCAACTATATATTCTACAAGTTTGTGGAATTATATTGTTGATTCACCTGTCATGTTTGGAACAAGACATATCTATGAAATACAAAGAAGCATGATGGACCTAAGTGCGAGAAATGAATGGTCATTGAAACCACGTTAGTGGAATTCTCGATTTGATGATGATCAAGGAATTTTGGAATGTCCAAAATTATCGAGAGGACCTAGATTTGAGTGGGAGCAAATCAGCTTGGCTAAATCATAATATGTAGCTGACATATTTTGAGTGGGAGATAAGTGAAATCCCTGGATCTCAAATATGAATGTCATATTTGAGTGGGAACGTGAAATCATTATGTGATATGTGGACGACATATGTGAATGATGTGATTGGTGTTAATTAAGTAGATAAATAAGGATGAAGTTGAAGTTATTAAACAAGAAAATCTATCGAGATAGATTAGTGAGTTTAATAAACACTGAATGTCGAATGCTTCCTGGACTTGATTATGAAAGATGTTCAGAATGTCCTAAGGCAAGATTCTGAAGAAGCTCAGAATGGAACAAGGTAAGGAAGAAGTTCTTACTATATGAAGCATTGAGTTAGTATTGCAACTATGATTGAAGAGATGCGTTGCATCTCCTATGCCTCAGTCATAGGTTCTTCCATTGTATACTCGACGTAATGTGACCCAAGGTTCTGGTTGGTAGGACAAAGTCTTAACTGTAAGAATGTGTCTCTAAGCGATTCGTGAGTTGATCATTGAACCAGAATTAAGTTTGTATTTAAATGGCATGAAGCAATGTAAGTGGCATAGATGCATTTCATGCACTAGGATCTACATAGATATAGAAGTATAAAGGCTCAATCTGATGTGATGTATAATGTTATGGCGGGGCTAGTTCGCTTTTAACATAGAATGATGTGTCCTACGGCCTAGTTCCCATGAGAAAGCCCTCGAGGTTGATCTAAAGTCACTGTAAGCTCCTAGAATCCAGCCTCGTTCTGCTGTCATGACTATAGTATATACACAAAGGATAGCAAAGTGTGTTTCGAAGTTTAGATGACGATAGTGAAAACGACCATCGTTATAAACACTAGAAACAAAGTCTCACTTTGTTGCCAAACAAATGCTTCGACCCATTATACGATAATGGTGTGAATGTCAAAATTAGGAAGACATTAACGATTTGCAAAAGACATAATGATCCGGTAAAACAAAACATGGACATGACGTTTCCCATGAGCATGCATGATCTATAAACGCATATGGTATATGGTTTATATGAGTAAAATGTGAGCTAGATTATTTGTACTCTAGTGCAAGAGGGAGACTGAAGGAGATATTCCCTAGAGGCAAATAATAAATAGATTTTTATTGTCATATCTCAATTAGTTTATAATAGTTTCATATTATGCTATAACTGTGCCAAGTAGAAACATTGGTACAGGTGTGGTATGAAACAACCAAGTTCCTAGTAGCCTCTATTCATACTAGTTTGTTGGTCATGAGGATGATCTGGGTTTCAAGATCATGGGCATTTATGCCAATTGACAACGGGGTCATATCATTGGAGAATGATGTGATGGACATTCCTCGAAGGATTGCAACGCGATCAAGTCATATAAGTTCATTGTTGCAACAACTATACCTAGACTCATTTTCCTTAGACCGTGAGCTCATATTACTCACTATTTCTCGAGGCTGCTTTGACTACATCAACCGTCATCTGGTAATACGGTGGCCATAAAGGTGTACGTTGGGAATTCCGAAGGAACAGTTGATGACATGTGAATGCAAGACCAGGATTTGTTCACCCACATGATGGGTAAAGATACATACGGCCGTCTTGGTGAGATTACATCCATAAATGTTGCAACATGTGACTCGGTCATGGGGATGTAATATCACGGTAACAAGAAAACATAACTTGTTGTTAACGAGATTGAACAAGGTATGTGGTACCAATGATCGGATCTCGGATAAGTCGTATCAAGAAACAAAAGGAATTGGATGCTACATTTAGCGGTTCAAGTGACATTGTCATCAGGAATGCATAGGGGTCACATGGATATCCCAGGTCCCTCTGTTGATCATTGATACAGATCATGTCTAGAGCATTCCCGAGCCATGAGAGGATACACTTAAGGGTACGATGAGAGCGATCATTCGTAAGACAGAATCACAGTAGAGAAAGAGAAAGTCGGAAATGTTCCGTAGAGAGATCTGAAGTTGTTCGGAGAAAGAATAAAGGAAAAGACCGGAAAAGTGCTTTCAGACAAATGGGAATTTAAATATACATTTATTATATGTTAATTATGAATTAATATATACTAAATAATATTTAGATTAAGATTTATAAAAGCAACTTTTATATTAGGCCAAATCCCCGGAAGGAATTAGCCTAGAAGAAAAGCTGCATAAAAAAGAAAAATAGCTGCCAGCTCACGTGGGCGGTGGATATTAACCACCACGCGCACGCAGCAGGCAAACGAAGCCACACATGCCGGAACCAGGCCCACCCGGGTGGGGAGCTGGGGTGCTGGGCCACTCGCTGAAGTGGGCCATGCGGGGCGGGAGCCGGCCCACCCGGGGCCAGCTGCTATCGCCCGCCACCCGGGCTGCCAAGCGGGCCGCGAGGCGCGTGCCGGCCCAGGCGCGGGACGCCATTCGCCGCTGGGCAGGAACGAGCAGTAGGGGCAGATGGGCCACGCAAGGCCCACCCGACCGGGCTGCTCTAGGCTGCTGTATGCTGTTGCTTCCTTTTGCCTATTGGGCTGATTGAAATCGGCCCAACCAGCCAGGACGAAAATACCTGGTATTTTTCCTTTACTTTTAGTCCCGCATGGCTAACCTAATGGGGAGGGCACACCCTCTCCACCTATATAAAGGGATGCCTATGGGTGGACTAAAATACACCATCAATTGGAGAAGTCCTTTGGTTGACTTCCTCCTTCCCTCTCTCTCTCTCTCTATCCCTTTGATGGCTCAAGATGTCTCGAGCTCGTTGGGGAACCCCAAGAGGAAGGTATGATGTGCACAACAACAAGTTTCCCTCAGTTATGAAACCAAGGTTATCGAACCAGTAGGATCAAGGAAACACCTCCAAGGTGTTGTTGCCAACTTGGAATCCTGCACAACACAATCACAGAACTTTGCCCCCAACTTACAGTGAGGTTATTAATCTCACCGGTTTTGCTGAAAACGAAGAATTAAACCTATTGTGTGGAAGAAAGTAATAGCTTGCAGAAAGTAAACAAAAAACAGAAATAGTAAACAGTTGTAGATTGATTGTAAAAGAAAGAACCAGGGTCCATAGTTCACTAGTGGTGATTCTCCTTAAGATAGATAACATGTTGGGTGAACAAATTACAGTGGGTAAACTAACAAACATCGAGAAAGCATACATGCATATATTAATCATCTTGACTCCTATGAGATTTGATTGGGCATTACAACATTATACATAGACCATAATCCAACTACATCTATGACTAATAATCCACCTTCAGGTTGTCATCCAAACCCCCTTCTAGTATTAAGTTGCAAGCAACAGATAATTGCATTAAGCATTGTGTGTAAAGTAAACAATACGATTGCTCTATGAACAAAGGATTGTTGTTTTCTCCCTAGTAGCAACAACACATCTAGTACCTTAGAGATTTCTGTCACTTCCCTAGATTACTAGAGGCATGAACCCACTATCGAGCATAAATACTCCCTCTTGGAGTTGCTAGCATCTACTTGGCCAAGATAGCTACTAACAACGGAAAGCATGCAAGATCACAAATAACATAGACATGATAGAATCAATAATAAATCTGAAATAGCATCTCAATATCCATCGAATCCCGCAAACACAACATGTAAGATTACAAATAGATGATCTTGATCATGAACGGAGCTCACAAGATCTAAGCATGATAGCACAAAGGAGGAGAACCAACCATCTAGCTACTAGATGGACTCGTAGTCTAGGGATGAACTACTCACGCATCACACCGGAGGCAGTCATGGTGATGAAGAAGGCCTCCAGGGTGATCTCTCCCCTCCGGCAGGGTGCCGGGAAGAGCTTCAGATCCCTCCCAATCTAGGGATGGAGATGACGGCAGCTATAGACTCTTTCGTGGAATTTTGATCAGGTACTTAGGGTTTTCATCCCACAACAGGTGGCAACGTGCAACAGGTCGGTGGAGGATCGAGGGGCCCACAACAGGTGGCGGCACGCCTAGGGCTGGTCGCGCCACCCTAGGGTGTGGCCACCTCGTGGCCCCCCTTCGGCTGCCCTCCGGACTCCGTGTTGCTTCGGGTAAAATATTGACTTGGGCTATTGTCCGGTCCAATTCCGAGAATATTTCCTTACTAGATAATAGGCAACTGGCACTATGGCATCTTGTTAATAGGTTAGTTCCATAAAATGTATAAAAATACCTCAAAGTATTTTTCCGCACTGTCTGCCGGAGAGATCTTTCTCTCTCGGTGTTTTCCGCCCCGCAGAGGCGGCATAATCTTTCTGTGGTTGCTCCCTGAGTCTTAGGGTTTCGGGAGGATGATATACGCCAGAGGGGAGAGGCTGGAGTGGGCCAGGGTGGCCACACCACCTCAAGGCGTGGCCTAGGCCTGCCCGCGCCATGGGGTGGTGTGGGCCCCCTGTGGCCCATCTCCACTCCATCTTCTCGCATCCTTAGTCTTCTGGAAAAATAGGATTTTCCGTATATTTTCTCGGATTTTCTGATCTTCGCGAATTTTGCCTCCAAACAGCACATTTTCCATCAGAATCCTGACTGCAGCGGTCCATGCTCCAAAAGTCATCAACCATGCAAAAATAGATGAAATAACATAAGTATCACCTCTCAATACCAAATATATCAATTAATAATAGTGAATTATGACATAGAATAGTGGTGCAAAATGGACGTATCAACTCCCCCAAGCTTAGACTTCACTTGTCCCCAAGCGAAACTGAGCTCAATAAACATGGCCTCAGGTTTATGGAGTGAAGAGTCGATAAAAGAATACGGACAAGAAGCATCACATTCATCACATACATAGATCATAATAGAAGACAACTCACTATTATATAACTCAACTTGCAATGAGTAAAGGAAACACAAAAAAGATACATGAAGTGAATCATAATTGGTAATGGCAAACTTAGCTCTTGGTCGAAGAATAGTTGATAATTTGCAGGAGTTCACAAATAGCTGGGTTTTTTTTTCAATGATAGCTTTCAAAGTAGTAAACATCAAGATAAGAGCAACGTGCAAAACAAGGAACATAAGAAACATGATTGAATAAATCACCATATGAATGAATGAAACACATCAACTCAAAATACTTGCTGAGATAGAAGGGAATAGGTTTACTGACTCAACTACAAAGTAAAAGAAAGGCCTTTCACAGAGGGAAGCAGGGATTGCAAGTCTGATAAAGAGCTCCCAAAAATTATGATACTTACTAGCTTTCAGCTCTCATTGCCCTATCATAGGCATCTTTAGGTGATTAAGCTTAAAGTGACACAACTAAGAGGATATGCTTGACAAGTTATAAACCGAAATCTCATGCTCCTTACTTACGAAGACCGATCCTCATGCTACTCAACTTCAGTCACGAGTAAGCTCTTGTCATTGTAAATACATGCGTATCATTGAGAACCGCCAACGGGGTACCCCTTACACATGACACATGAGCTATCCCATAATCAAAATGACAAGGCAAGCAAACAATGAGCATCTCAGCGATCTTTTTATTTGCTATTTGCATAGGTTTTTATTGAGGATGCTTCATAGAATGCTCACTATAGTTATGATGCAAGTTTCCACCATGATTAGGCATGGCTTAGGCTAGCGGCCCAGGCGTTTCTCTAACACACATATAAACTCCATGATCTTACAAGTTCCACTTTTATTTCACACCGTCGGGATCCATAAGCAAAAGAACATGATATCAACTAGGTACAAAGTACCAAATGAAGTGTTGAAAGCAGTCCCCATGATACATGGTTCGGCTAACTTCAACTCATAAAGCGCAAGCATATACGCAACAAAGAAGGACCCAATGGTTCAAGTTTATTAAATGCAAGAAATTAAAGTGTGCCATCAAGTTCGTGAGAGCTTTAATCACTAATTTTCACATAACAAGTTTAATTTGGGAGGTAGATAAAACAAGAATTTGCTTGGAATAGCAATAATGCTACTAGGTAGGTATGGTGGACACAAATGTCAAAGGTTTTGGTTTAAAGGAGGTGGATGCACGAGAACAATACCCTCTCAGTATAGGTTTTTGGCTAGCAAGGCTGGGTAGCAAGTACAAGAGTTGAAGGAAACAAACAAACATACAAGTGATAAAGACAAACATGCAATCTTCCTTGGAAGCACAAAAGATCTTAACTAGAGAATACTAGACTTATGAGCAAATCAAGAAAGAAAGATGATGAAATTATTTTTCTTTAGAGTACTTCTATCTTTTTCTTTTCAACTCTCAAAAAGGTGTTGCTACTAACCGAGCCAGGTTTGCCAAAACCAACTAAATTAACTCAATGGTCCCAGAGTGCTACCAATACTAACAACAAGATCAATCATATAACCACGAATTGAAAACTAATATAAGCTATGCAAAAGAGTGGATGATAGAACTTCTCATTAATATTCCATCACGGAAACTCACACCAAGGGATACATATCTAACGAGAAAGGGGACACTTCCATAATGCAAACCATCCACTACTAACTTCCAAGACTCATCTAAAACTTTTGGGTTATCTCCCAATAAGTACTTTTCTTTAACGCCTTTAAGTTAGGCATGATAGTTTGAGAAGATGCTCACACAGGAAATATGAATTGAAGTAAAAGAGAGCATCAAGAAACAAATTCAAAACACATTTAAGTCTAACCCACTTCCTATGCATAGGAATCTTGTAAATAAACAAGTCATGAAAGCACAAAACAACAAGCATAGCAAAGCAAAACAAGTGCAACTTCAAGACTTTCAACATAAAGAGGGGAAACTTAATATTATTGAGATGCATAAAACCATGTTTCCCTCTCTCATAATAACTTTCAGTAGCATCATGAATAAAATTAACAATATAACTATCACATAAAACATTCTTATCATGAGCCACATGCATATAATAATTATTACTCTCCACATAAGCATAGTCATTCTTATTAATCATAGTGGGAGCAAATTCAACAAAATAGCTATCATTATTATTCTCATCACCATAATCATCAAATATAGGAGGCATATTGTAATCATAATTAATTTCCTCCTCAATAGTAGGTGGACTGAAAATACCATATTCATCATTGTAATCATCATATATTGGAGGTTTGGTATCATCATAAGCAATATCTTCCAAAGTTGGGGAACTAAAAAGATCATTTTCATAAAAACTAGCTTCCCCAAGCTTAGACTTTTCCATAGCATTAGCAATAATGGTGTCCAAAGAATTCATACTAACAACACTGCTATTAGCATGCAAATAAAGTTCCATAGGTTTTTTAATTTTCTCTTCAAACACTTCATGTCCTAACTCAAGATAAATACTATAAAGCTCTCTAATTTTGTTGTTGTTTTCCATTAAGCCTAACTAGTGAAAACAAGAAACAAAAAGACAAAATTGTAGAATCTAAAGGAAATAACTTCGAGCACCCGCACCGGAGGATGTGAGTACCTTTTACCTTACCTCCCCGGCAACGGCGCCAGAAAATAGCTTGATGTCTACGCACTTCTATTCTTGTAGACAGTTGTTGGGCCTCCAAGTGTAGAGGTTTGTAGAACAGCAGCAAGTTTTCCCTTAAGTGGATCACCCAAGGTTTATCGAACTCAGGGAGGAAGTGGTCAAAGGTATCCCCTCTCAAGCAACCCTGCAATCAAGATACAAGAAGTCTGTTGTGTCCCCAACACACCCAATACACTTGTCAGGTGTATAGGTGCACTAGTTCGGCGAAGAGATAGTAAAATACAAGTGGTATAGATAATTATAAGTGGTAACGGTGATAGAAGATAGCTTGATGGCGTGGAAAAGACTATAGTAAAACTGAAATAAAGATGGAAGCAAGCAAACATGTAACAGATCTAGTAGCAAACGGTGTATCAATGCTTAGAAACAAGGCCTAGGGATCATACTTTCACTAGTGAACACTCTCTCATATAAATATCTTCTCTTTATGATACTACTCTTAACTACTCTCCGGTTGGACACTCTAATCGATGGTAGGGCTATAACAGCACACCTCAAAGTAAGTCTTTCCCATCTAGAAAACCCCACACTGTCACCTTGAGCACTAGATGAGTCCAACAAACACCACAATTTCATAAAGACACCCAACTCCAAATATAACTCATAACAAGTATTTGTAACCTCTAGCCTAAGTGCCACCATGGTGTGCACGCTGTCACTTTCACACACATGGGGAGAGCAGAGATCTATTAAAGCACTTGAGTAGCAAGGTAGATCTATAGATTACAAGCTCATGATCTCAATAAGATCATGCATAGAGAGAGAGATGAATACATAGCTACCGGTAGAACCCTTAGCCTTGAGAGAGAACTACTCCCTCCTCATCATGGGAATCAGCAATGGTGATGGAGATGGTGGTGGAGATCGATGGAGATGGCTCCGGGGGCACTTCCCCGTCCCGGCAGGGTGCCGGAACAGAGACTTTCTGTCCCCCGAATATCCCCTTCGGTAGCAGCGGCGCTGCGGAACTTTTCGTGGCTGGAGGCTTGATGTTTTAGGGTTTTGGTATCGGGAGGCTCTTATAGGAGAGAGGGGAGACCGAGGGGGTGCCAGGGGGCCCCACACCACCTGGTGGCACGGGTAAGGCTAGCCTGTGCCTGGGGGTGTGTGGCCAGGCCCTGGCCCTCCTCTGTCTCGTATTCTGGCTCCGTGACTCTTCCGGTAAAATAGGAACTTTGGCTTTTGTCCTGTCCAATTCCGAGAATATTGATTTTCTGACTTTCCTGGAACAAAAAACAGCAGAAAACAGGCAACTGGCACTGTAGCTCTTGTTAATAGGTTAGTCCAAGAAATCATATGAAAAGTACTCCAAAGTTGGAAAAAAACACAAGAAAGTGGATAAAACCAAGCATGGACCATCAAAAATTATAGATACATTTGCAATGTATCAGTGTGGGCCCCCCAGGCACCCCCTCGGCCTCTCTCTTCACCTATAAGGAGCCTTCTGACCTAAAAACTCTGAGGGGTTCGACGTTTTTCCAGAAGGAGTTCCGCTCCGCCGCTACCACCAGATTCCACGAAACAGCACCAGAAACTCCGTTCTGGCACCCTGTCGGGACGGGGAATTGGAGGAGATCATCGCCATCATCATCACCATCGCTTCTCCATCGACCATCCATGTTTCCCCCATCTATGAGTGAGTAATCCCCCGCTGTAGGCTATGGGGATGGTAGGGATTGGATGAGATCGTTCATGTAATGGCATCAGATTGCTAGGGCATGGTGCCTAGTATCTTTTATTAGTGCTTTATGACTTTGTAGCGACTTGTTGTGCTTAATGCTTGTCACTAGGGCCCGAGTGCCATGATTTCAGATCTGAACATATTATTGATTCATTATGATAGTATTGTTTTTGGTCTTATCTACAAGTTGTATACACACGTTGTTGTTCGGAACCTATGGCCCCGAAGTGACAGAAATCGGGATAACCGGAAGGGAAAGGCTTTGATGTGAGGATCACATGTGTTCACGGAGTGTTAATGCTTTGCTCCGGTGCTCTATTAAAAGGAGCACCTTAATTGCCAGTAGTTCCCTAGAGGCCCCGCTACAAACGGGCTGGCAGGACAAAAGATGTTGTGCAAGTTCTCATTGCGAGCACGTATGACTATATATGGAACATATGCCTAGGATTGTCTAGTACTTGGATGCTTTATCTTATTTATCTGCAATTGCCCTATGTTATGATTGCTATATGAATTGTCTTGTCCATGCAACTCCCGTCCATCCATCCCTATGCCTACCGCACTCGAATCCCACTGTTTACTGCTTTTGTTACTGCTGTCTTTGCTTTACTATTGCTGTTACTTTGCTATTCCTACTACAAAATTGTTGCTACTGATAAACTGTTGTGAGCAAGATTGTTTCTAGGTGCAGCTGAATTGACAACTCAGTTGTTAAGGCTTATAAATATTCTTTGGCTCCCCTTGTGTTGAATCAATAAATTGGGTTTCACTTCCCTCGAAAATACTGCGATATACCCCCTATACTTGTGGGTCATCAAGACTATTTTCTGGCGCCGTTGCCGGGGAGCATAGCTTTATTTATCAAGTTCACTTGGATTCTCTATTGTTCGCTGATATCCATCCATCATGGGTAAGTCTCGTGATGGCAAGTTTCCTATTTTACCATCCACTACAAGAAGAGGTACGGTTCTGAACACCTCTGTTGCTCTTCATTCACCATCTGTTATAAGTAAGCTCGTTACACCACCACATACACATGTTGCACACACTGCTACTACTGCTGAATCTGAAACTTCTGATGCTTATGATGCTGCTTCTACTGTGCTTGATAACAGTAGTCCATTAGGTCCTTTCCTAGATGCTACGATTGCTAGAACTATAGCTGGAAATACTGAAACTCCTAATGAAGACACTACCACACCTGTTAGTTCACCTGAGTCTAGTGAGAGTTATGATATTGAAGATGGTTATGTTGAGATGACCGATGAATTTATTAAAGAATGTAAGAACACCCATGATAGGAGTGCTGCTAAGAGTCTCCTTGAGAGGCGGACTATTAGACCCAAATTGTCTCCTGATGCTAAGTTTGCTGCTTCTCCCATAAACATTATAGATGAAGATTATGATTTCTCTCTCGATCTATCTTACATAGCTATTGTCGAGAAAGAACCTTTTTGTGGGACTAAGAATGAAAGTGCGGTAGCACATATGAATGAACTTTCTACCATGAGTGGCTTGTTTTCTGATGACATTAAGATGCGTACTTACTTTGTTGCTAAGATTTTCCCCTTTTCACTGAAAGGAGAAGCTAAAACTTGGTTTAGTAATTTACCTCCTGGATCTATTGATAGCCCTGAGTGCTTGATTAGTACTTTCCTATAGAAATATTTTCCTCCTAGTGCTAGACATGCTATTTTGCAGGAACTTTTTGATTTTAAACAGGGAGAAAAAGAGGTATTGCCCGAATCTTGGGCAAGGTTTTGTGCTTTGATTCATGCATAGGCTCGAAGTCCATTACCTAAGAATGAGATTCTTGATATATTTTATAATGGACTAACCGAGGAATCTAGGACATACCTAGCTAGTTGTGCTGATTGTGTTTTCAGGAATAGGACTCCTAAGGAAGCTGAGGAATTAATGGCTAAAATAAGCAAGAATTATGAAGATTGGACTCCTCCTAAACATGTTATACCTGAAGTAATTATACCTGAACCATCTATTCCTGTGCCTATTCCAACATCAAAGAAGAGGGGAGTTATTGAATTAAATGATGAAGTGATGAAGGAAGCTAAGAAATGTCTTAAGGAGAAGGGAATTAAAGCTGCAGATGTCAATAATTTACCTCCTATAGAAGAATTATGTAAGCCTATTTCCTACTCACCCACTATTGAGGTACACTCTCTCCAACACTTTGATGAAGGTGATATCCCTTACTCTAAACCTCCTAATCAATGCTTAGAAGAATTTGATATCTTTATTGTTAAGCAAGATAATTTTAATAAAAGGGTGCAAAATCATCTAATGGAAAACACTAGAGCTATTGTTGAGTTGAAGGATATTGTGGAAAGAACTGCTAATGATGTTAAAATGATTGTTAAACACTTTCAAATGGTTCAAACTCAAATAGATCAACTCGTTAAAGTGCAAAAAGACTTGCTAGTTAATGCTGCTAAAGAAAAACATGCTTATGAAATTAGAACTAGAAGTGGTGCTGCTACCCAGGATCCTCTATATCCTGAGGGACATCCCAAAACAATTGAGCAGGATTCTCAACAAGCTGAAAATAGTGGTTCTACTCGTAAGAAAAGAAAAAAGAAACATAAAACTGTTGTAGAACCCTCTGAACCTGCTATAGATCCTAATAGTATATCTATCTCTGATACCGAAACTGAAAGTGGTAGTGACGAAAATGTTGTTCCTAATGAAGAAAAAGTTGAAGAAGAACCTGAAAACCACACTAAGAATACTAAATACACCAAAGAAGATTTTATTGCTAAGAAACATGGTAGTGAAAGAGAACCTTGGGTCCAAAAACCTATGCCTTTCCCTGATAAGAAACACAAGTCAAAGGAAGATGAACACTATAATAAGTTTTGTGAGTGTATGAAGCCTTTATTCTTGCAAATTCCTTTGACTGATGCTATTAAATTGCCTCCTTACTCAAAGTATATGAAGGACATTGTCTCGAATAAAAGGAAGATCCCTAATGAAGAAATTTCTACCTTGCTTGCTAATTATTCCTTTAATGGTAAGGTTCCTAAGAAACTTGGAGACCTAGGGATTCCAACTATCCTTTGCTCTATTAAGAACAATTATGTTAGAACTGCTTTGTGTGATTTGGGAGCTAGAGTTAGTGTTATGCCTTTCTCTCTCTATAAGAGGCTTCAACTTGAAAAATTGATACCAACTGATATATCTTTGCAAATGGCTGATAAATCTACCACTATTCCTGTGGGTATATGTGAGAATGTACCTGTTCAGGTGGCTCACAATTGCTTGATATTAACTGATTTTGTTGTGCTTGAGATGCCTGAAGATGATAATATGTCTATTATTCTTGGGAGACCTTTTCTTAATACTGCAGGAGCTGTTATTAATTGTAATCAAGGAAAGGTGATCTTCAATGTTAATGACAAGGAACATACTGTCTATTTCCCCAAGAAGATTGAAAGGACTTATGGTTTGAATTCAATTGAACATGTTGAAGGCATTCAAGTTGGAGAAATATATTGTCCCATACCAAGAGAAAAATTTGAAACTATTATGACTGGGACCATTGCTATCAAGAATAGAAGATAAGTGAATGCTACCTAAACCAACATGAGCTTTGGGTGCCTGAGGTCATGAAGGTCCACCAGGAGGAGGAAGTTTTTCCCTCCATTTATCCATGCTCTGAGTTCATGAGAGCTACAGGAATTCTACAAGATTTCCACACTTTGGTTTCTAATGCAGGGTTAGAGCACTTTTTGGAAGATGAACCTTGTCAATTTGTGAAGCTAACCATGTCTGTGGTGCAGGACTTCCAATTTAGTCACTCTTTGCCTAAACCCATGGTCCATTACAAAA
Source organism: Avena eriantha (assembly GCA_910589775.1). NCBI lineage: Eukaryota > Viridiplantae > Streptophyta > Magnoliopsida > Poales > Poaceae > Avena > Avena eriantha. The sequence goes on from OU342741.1 coordinate 25,771,372, forward strand.
TTTACAATATAGCTATCGGCCTTTCTCTTGATGATTTTTGTGCAGCTATTAAGGTACCTCAATGGGGATCATGTAGAAAGATTAAGGAGAGACCTGGACCACTCATGGATTTATACGCAGAAATTTGCGAAGGGAGTAGCTTCTCGAAGGAGAGTGGAAAAATCTGTAACATTCATTTTCCCTCCATTCGCTACTTTGCCTACTTTATTGCCAAGTGTGTTCTTACTAGGAAAACTGCCAATAAGTTATCTTCGTTTGATCTAGCATTTATCTCTGCTGCTCTTAGACGAGATAGGTCTTACAACTTGGGTGCTTTGATAGCTTTCCGTCTTGCTGCTAACCGTGAGAAAGGTGGAATTTGTGGAGGCCTTATTGCTTCTCGTTTGCTAGCATTGCATGGTTTAGTGCCTCATCATCTAGACCTACAATTTTCCATAGAGAGGCTTGATCTCAATTCCATGATATAGCATAAATTTGTTTCCTCGTGGGCGAGTATGAGTGAGTTACCTTATGAAATAACCTTTCTCAAAGCTGGTTGGAGAAGGAGCAAGTCTGAGCATGTTGTTCTTTTGCCTGCACCTATTTTGTTTAACCTTGATAACAGGGAAGGATGGTCCCTCACTGAGGAGGAGCTTGACATGTACTTGGGAGAGCTCTCCCAACAGGAGCACGATACTAGAAGGGAGGTCACGGATGATTCGGCCCAGCCCTCGAATGAGGGAGAGTCTTCATATCAGTAGCCCGCTTATGATTGGGGAGCTTCTTCTTCCTCTCATGGGCCCAGCTACGACCATTCTTACCAAGATCCGCCCGCTTGGAACCCCTATTCGTACATGGATTGATACCCACTTAGCCCAAAAGCCTAAGCTTGGGGGGAGGTACGCCGACACCGCACTCATCTCCATATCATGTTGCGTCGGTACTTTGTAAATTCATGTTTTCATTCTCTTTTTAGTTTTCGTTCTTCTTTGTTTTTGCTTTCTAAAAACACAAAAGACCAAAAATATTTCAGTTGTTTCTCTTTGGTTTGCTTCTTCTTTTTGCCTTGGTTTGCTTTTCCCTTTTTGCTTTGTTTGAACTATTCGAAAAACCCAAAAAGATTTTGCTTTGTTTGTTTTTCCCTTTTGGTTCTTATTTAAAAATCGAAAACACCAAAAATATTTGTCTTTCTTCTTTGGTTTTTGCGAGTTTGCTACAGGGTTCGGCAGTCCTCAGTGGATATTGGTTTCATATTATTATTCAAGCCACACAAGTGAAGAGCAATAATGAGGATCAATGACAACTTGAGGCGTGGTAAGAGGCTGGTAACGAACTCTATTTGTTTTCATTTTTATACATATACTCATCACTGTGAGCATGCTTAGTCTGTTCGTGTAGGGGGTATGTTATCTTTGGATGCTTAGTAGTTCTTGCTTTCTTATGATTAGCTTCATCTCGCTAATAGTTTGTAGCATGTCTTATAAATGTTTGCTTGCACTGCTCTATTCATAAATTGGTATGACACCGTGGTATCCTCCTCTGAATGTTTTCATTTGATTGACTTGGCACATGCTCACGCATGCACATGACTGTAATAGACAGTTAAGCCTCGATGAATTATTTTGCCTTGAGGATCTTGAATCACTTTCATGCCATGAGTAATCCTGTTTTGTTGCAAGCATGATAATGACAGCTATTGCTCTCTCGTTTGTCGCTCCCTTACTATTGCTAGCCTTCACTTTCACTGAGTATGTTTTACTCAAGTTCCCAACTCCCTAAACCAAATATTTCCAAAGTGTCCACCATACCTACCCATTAGCATCATTTGCTACCTCCGTGCATATTCAATATGCCTTGTTTTCTTCCGAATAATATGTTTGCTTGTTATGAGAAAGTTAGTTAGTAAAGCTCTCACGAACTTGATGGCACACTTTATTTTCTTGCACTTAATAAACCTGAACCATTGCGTCCTTCTTTGTTGCGCATATGCTTGCGCTTTATGAGTTGAAGTTAGCCGAACCATGTATCATGGGGACCGCTTTGAACACTTCATAGGTACTTTGTACCTAGTTGATATCATGTTCTTTTGCTTATGGATCCTGACGGTGTGAAATAAAAGTGGAACGTGTAAGATCATGGAGTTTGTATGTATGTTAGAGAAACGCCTAGGCCGCTAGCCTAAGCCATGCCTAATCATGCTGGAAACTTGCAGCATAACTATAATGAGCATTCTATGAAGCATCCTCAATAAAAATCTATGCACATAGTAAATAAAAAGATCGCCGAGATGCTCATTGTCTACTTGCCTTGTTATTTTTATTATGGGATAGCTCCCGTGTCATGTGCAAGGGGTACCCCGTTGGCGGTTCTCTATGATACGTATATACTTACAATGACAAGAGCTTACTTGTGACTGAAGTTGAGTAGCATGAGGATCGGTCTTCGTAAGTAAGGGGCATGAGACTTCGATTTATAACTTGTCAAGCATATCCTCTTAGTTGTGTCACTTTAACCTTAACCATTTAAAGATGCTTATGATAGGGGCAATGAGAGCTCAAAGCTAACAAGTACCATACTTTCAGCATTTGAAAGCCTTTCAAATTATTCAAAACCTTTTCTTCTACTTGTTGAGTCTCCACATATTCTCCGAGCACCTTCTTGAGAGCATAGTTGTCATTCTTTGTGTTTGTTCCATTACTTGATTATTTGTGTTATGACTTTGATGCTTGTATCCCTTATATATTTACTTCTAGTCATCACTTGAACTTCAGAGGTGCCCTGATATTCATAATCAAAGGCAAGCGAGATACCACTCTATCATACCTTTTTATGAGCATTGAAATGTTTCTTATGTTTGTGCCTCATGCTACTTATTATTCTTGAGCTAGAATCTCTTCATAGACTTGCAATGACTATTAAGTAGACTCAGTTGCATACTCTTTATTATGAACTGTCTAAGTAGTTGATCACATTGCTGAGAATATTTACATCATATGAAGCAAATGTGTTCATGAAAGTTCTTTTATCGCACTCAGTTTTCAACTGAATTGCTTGAGGACAAGCAATAAGCTAAGCTTGGGGGGGGGGAGTTCATACATCCAAAACGTATCTACTTTCCCAAACACTTCTGCTATTGTTTCTCCTCTATACTTGTGTGATTTGGATGCAAATAATGCGGACTGACGCTGTTTTCAGCAGAATTGCCTAGGTGTCTACTTTTTGTGCAGAAAATCAACTATCAGGAAAAATCCCGGAAAATATGCCAAAAACCCTATTTCACCCGAAGACTCCAGGAGCCAGAATACGAGACGGAGAAGAGCTAGGGGTGGCCACACCACCTGGTGGCGCGGGCCAGGCCAGGCGGCGCTAGGGGGTGGTGTGGGCCCCCCAGGCACCCCCTCGGCCTCTCTCTTCGCCTATAAGGAGCCTTCTGGCCTCAAAACTCCGGGGGGTTCGATGTTTTTCCAAAAGGAGTTCCGCTTCGCCGCCACCACCAGATTCCACGAAACAGCACCAGAAACTCCGTTCTGGAACCCTGCCGGGACGGGGAATTGGAGGAGATCATCGCCATCATCATCACCATCGCTTCTCCATCGACCATCCATGTTTCCCCATCTATGAGTGAGTAATCCCCCGCTGTAGGCTATGGGGATGGTAGGGATTGGATGCGATCGTTCATGTAATGGCATCGGATTGTTAGGGCATGGTGCCTAGTATCTTTTATTAGTGCTTTATGACTTTGTTGCGACTTGTTGTGCTTAATGCTTGTCACTAGGGCCCGAGTGCCATGATTTCAGATCTGAACATATTATTGATTCATTATGATAGTATTGTTTTTGATCTTATCTACAAGTTGTATACACACGTTGTTGTCCGGAACCTATGGCCCCGAAGTGACAGAAATCGGGATAACCGGCAGGGAAAGGCTTTGATGTGAGGATCACATGTGTTCACGGAGTGTTAATGCTTTGCTCCGGTGCTCTATTAAAAGGAACACCTTAATTGCCAGTAGTTCCCTAGAGGCCCCGCTGCAAACGGGCTGGCAGGACAAAAGATGTTGTGCAAGTTCTCATTGCAAGCACGTATGACTATATATGGAACACATGCCTAGGATTGTCTAGTACTTGGATGCTTTATCTTATTTATCTGCAATTGCCCTATGTTTTGATTGCTATGTGAATTGTCTTGTCCATGCAACGCCCGTCCATCCATCCCTATGCCTACTGCACTCGAATCCCACTATTTAATGCTTTTGTTACTGCTGTCTTTGCTTTACTACTGCTGTTACTTTGCTATTCCTACTACAAAACTGTTGCTACTGATAAACTGTTGTGAGCAAGATTGTTTCCAGGTGCAGCTGAATTGACAACTCAGTTGTTAAGGCTTATAAATATTCTTTGGCTCCCCTTGTGTCGAATCAATAAATTGGGTTTCACTTCCCTTGAAAATACTGCGATACACCCCCTTGTGGGTCATCAACAACCCGCATAATTCGTGTATAAAGAGTAAATGATCAACGGGATGGATAGTTCCATCCCCGACATAATAGTTATCCATAACACGATCAATAATTCTTGTAGGTATTTTGAAAACATCATTCTCAGCAAGTGGTGGCTTATCTACTACCTTAGCAGCGGTAGTAGCATTACCAAATAAGAAACTCAGCGAATTATCCATAACGAAAATAAAGCAACTAGCAGAAGTAAACAATACTCACAGTAGAAGTTTCCTTTACCAGTTCCACTCTCCAACAGCGCTTCACTCCCCGGCAACGGCGCCAGAAAATAGTCTTGATGACCCACAAGTATAGGGGGTGTATCGCAGTATTTTTGATAAGTAAGAGTGTCAAACCCAACGAGGAGCAGAAGGTGCTGGCTAGTGGTATGGATCAGGAATTCTCTACAAATACTTAGCAAACGGATTTTTAGGGGGTTTTGATAAAACAAGTAAACAAAGTACGAGTAAATAAAAGACAGTAGGAATAAATGCAGCAAGTGGCCCAATCCTTTATGCAGCAAAGGACAAGCCGGTTGTATTACTTAAGATGACCAAACGTTCTCGAGGACACATGGGAAGACTGTCAAGTGCTTTCGCTTCATATAGTTGATTAATCTTCTCTAGCTTGCTAAGTGTTGTGTGGGTGAACCTGTGCTAATGTGCCACCCCATCCAAGACTAATACATACTTGTGATTAAACCCCTTGCAAACATCCATAAGTAAAAGAAAGTAATTAAGGTAGAAACCTAACCACAGCTTTAAACTCTAAGATCCTTACGTCCCTTGTGCAATGGTTTCCTAACGGGGGTTCAGGTTTCTGTCACTCCGGCAACCCCTACGATTAGTAGCCAAATACACAATGCATTCCCCTAGGCCCATATAGGTGAAGTGTCATGTAGTCGACGTTCACATGACACCACTAGAAGAAGTCACCACAGATAAATAACAATCTATTGAATCTTTCTCAACGCAACTCCACTACTAACAACAAGACTTCTCCCATGCCCTCAAGAACAAAACGAACTACTCACAAGACATCATATGGATCTTGATCAGAGATGGAATAATGATGTATAACAATCTGAACATAAACAATAATTCAACGGTTCACTCAATAGCATCAACTACAAAGAGTAATCAACACCGGGAAAGTTTCCCCTATGAACTAATGCAAGATTCAACTCAATTGTTACAACAATATGGAGATCGTGATGAGGGTGCTGATGGTGATGATGGTGGTGATGATGATGATGATGATCCCGATGAAGTCCAGCTTGATGGTGGTGTTGATGGCGACGATCTCCCCTCTCCGGAAAGGAATTCCCCTGGCAGAAATCTGTCTGTCGAAGAGATCTTTCTCTCTTGGTGTTTTCCGCCCCGCAGAGGTGGCGGAATCTTTCTGTGGTCGCTCCCCGAGTCTTAGGGTTTCGTGAGGATGATATACGCCAGAGGGGAGAGGTTGGAGTGGGCCAGGGTGGCCACACCACCTCCAGGCGCGGCATAGGCCTGCCCGCACCATGGGGTGGTGTGGGCCCCCTGTGGCCCATCTCCACTCCATCTTCTGGCATCCTTAGTCTTCTGGAAAAATAGGATTTTCCGTATATTTTCCCGGATTTTTTGATCTTCACGAATTTTGCCGCCAAACAGCACCTTTTCCATCAGAATCCTGACTACAGCGGTCCATGCTCCAAAATTCATCAACCATGCAAAAATAGATGAAATAACATAAGTATCACCTCTCAATACGAAATATATCAATGAATAATAGTGAATTATGACATAGAATAGTGATGTAAAATGGACGTATCAGGATCTATCCTCAATATCCTCATGCTTGCTAACATGATTGAAGAATTCTTCAATATTATCTTTACCAATTATGGAGCCACTACCTATCGAAAGGTCTTTCAGGGCAAACTTAGGGATCAACATGGTGAGCTAAGAACGAGATAACAACTATAGAAAGAACTAAATCTTTTTGTGTTTTTGATAAAAGAAACAAGCAAACAAAGTAGAAATAAACTAAGCAAAAAAAACAAAGTAAATAGATTGGTTATGAGGGACTCCCCTTGTGAAGCTGCCCTTGACTCCCCGGCAACGGCACCAGAAAAAAGACTTGATGGCTCAAAATATATCGAGCTCGTTGGGAACCCCAAGAGAAGGTATGATGAGCACATCAGCAAGTTTTCCCTCAGTTATGAAACCAAGGTTATCGAACCAGTAGGAGCAAGGAAACAACCCCAAGGTGTTGTTTCCAACTTGGAATCCTGCACAACACAACCACATAACTTTGCCCCAACTTATAGTGAGGTTGTCAATCTCACCGGTTTTGCTGAAAACAAAGTATTAAACGTATTGTGTGGAAGATAGTAATTGCTTGCAGAAGTAAACAGTAAATAGTAGATGGTTTATCAATGGTAAAAGAATGGACCGGGGTCCATAGTTCACTAGAGGTGATTCTCCTTAAGATAAATAACATGTTGGGTGAACAAATTACAGCGGGGCAATTGATAGACTCGAGAAAGCATACCATGCATATACTAATCAGCTTGACTCCTATGAGATTTGATTGGGCATTACAACATTATACATAGACCGTAATCCAACTGCATCTATGACTAATAATCCACCTTTAGGTTATCATCCGAACCCCCTCCAGTATTAAGTTGCAAGCAATAGATAATTGCATTAAGCAAAGTGTGTAAAGTAAACAATATGATTGTCCCATGGACAAAGGATTGTTGTTTTCTTCCTAGTAGCAACAACACATCTAGTACCTTAGAGATTCCTATCACTTCCCCAGATTACTAGAGGCATGAACCCACTATCAAGCATAAATATTCCCTCTTGGAGTTGCTAGCATCTACTTGGCCAAGATAGCTACTAACAACGGAAAGCATGCAAGATCAAAAATAACATAGACATGATAGAATCAATAATAAATCTGAAATAGCATCTCAATATCCATTGGATCCCCGCAAACACAACATGTAAGATTACAAATAGATGATCTTGATCATGAACGAAGCTCACAAGATCTAAACATGATAACACAAAGGAGGAGAACCAACCAGCTACTACATGGACCCGTAGTCCAGGGATGAACTACTCATGCATCACACCGGAGGCAGTCATGGTGATGAAGAAGGCCTCCAGGGTGATCTCTCCCCTCCGACAGGGTGCCGGGAAGAGATTCAGATCCCTTCCGATCTAGGGATGGAGATGACGGCGCCTACAGACTATTTCATGGAATTTTGATCGGGTACTTAGGGTTTTTGTCCTGGGAGGCTTTTATAGGCGGAAGGGCAAGGTCGGTGGAGGCTCGAGGGGCCCACACCAGGTGGCGGTGCACCTAGGGCTGGCCGCGCCACCCTAGGGTGTGGCCACCTCGTGGCCCCCTTCGGCTGCCCTCCGGACTCCGTGTTGCTTCGGGTAAAATATTGACTTGGGTTTTTGTCTGGTCCAATTCCGAGAATATTTCCTTACTAGCTTATCTGAAACCAAAAATAGCAGAAAACAGGCAACTGACACTGTGGCATCTTGTTAATAGGTTAGTTCCAGAAAATATATAAAAATACCTCAAAGTATGAACAAAACATAAGAAAGTATATACTAAACAAGCATGGAACATCAAAAATTATAGATACGTTTACGACGTATCAGTGACACACAACAGTGTATGTGTGTGCGTGCGCTTATTTACGCATCCTTCCATGCGACCCTTGGTTCAAGTTACCAAGTTTGAGATATTTTCTCCATATTATGGATGAGCTCAAGTGAGAAGTTGTGAATTCCGTGTGTCAATGATGAAACTTGCCGCCTAGCCAATGCCATTTAATTTGAGGCAATAATCTGGTAATAATAGATTCAAAAAGTGACTCCTTTCTGAAACACTCAATGATGAACCTAGTGTAACATCCCAAAACTTTAATCCAAGGTATTAAGATCCAAATCATCAAAATTGGGGTCAACAAAAACTTTTTCTATTTAAAAGTATTTAGGCATGCATATAAGAAAGGCCTTATTTTGAAATCTTTGTGAATGGTCACCATTGCTTGATCCATTGGTTGTAAAATGTTTCTATGGTAAATTAAACATCATCTAAATCATTCCCAAACTTTTCCCAAAGAAAAACAACTCAAAATGAATAAATGAAGTGAATGGTCATTTTGGTCATTTTAATCCACTACACTATTTGAGTGTTCCTAGCACTCATTTCCCAACAGAAATAATTCTGGATCTTTGCACCCTTGCTAGTACACATAATGAGGTACCAAGGCCCAACTTGTGATCTGCTAAAAACATTCAAATGCATATTTTAAATGGCAGTTTAAAATTGAATCTATTTCATATGGGAAGATCCCACTATTTCAAAACCCATCCAAAGGAACTCCATTTTCAAAACCCTTGCAACCAGAGACTACCTAGTACTAGTGGAGATCACTCAAAATTTTTGAACCCAAAATTCCAAAGTTTATTTCTTGCGGCCATTTAATCAAACACTTGGTAGGCAGAATTCAAACAAAATAAATTTCACTATTTTGAATAGTGTTCTGGCCAAACTTATCCCCCATTTGCTCCCTTTGTCTCCTAATGATCTAACCAGGACCTAACTACCCCATCTCCTACCTCATAGCAGCATGGCCATGCCAAGCCGAGCCCCACCTCGCCGGCCAACTTGGTCGCCGCCGCAGCAGACCGCCTCCCCCTCTCTCTCCATGTCTAGCAGCTAGCCACCACCTCACCACCGCCCACTGTCTCCTCCCCAAGCCAGGCCAAGCCGTGGACCCCCGAGCAATCCCCACGCCCAGTGCCACCGCGCCATGCCGAGCACGTGCTAGAGCGCTGCGCCCGACACGCGTGCACAAACCGCCGCTCGACCGCAGCCCGCGCCCACCGCGTCTCCATGACCTAGGGAACACACCGGACATGCCCGTTCGCCGCCCAACGCACCACAGCCACCGCTCGCCGTCGAAGCCGCCGCCTCTGCCGCTCAGAGCGGCAGCTGCCCCCGACCGCATACCACCGCCCCTAAGCCTGCATTCACTACCTAGAGCACCGCCAGGAGATCGTGTGTCGATCGCCGCCCGCAGCCATGCCGCTAGCAGCCCGTAGCCATGTCGCCACTATCGCCTGTCCATCCCTCCCGGTCTCGCCATCGAGCCTATAAAAGGAGGGCACCCCCAGCCATTTGCAGCACACCACTCCACTCCCCTCACCTCTCTGATCGTCCCACACCTCTAGCCAGATCACGGGGAGCAGCAGCTCGCCGGAATTGCACCGAAGCAGGCCGCCTCTGGAGGAGAAGGGCACCACTGATTGCGACCACTCCCGGAGCTGCCTCGACCGTCCCTGAGCTCACCGTTGACCACCAGTCCGTTTGCCCGCCTCGTCGTCGTTGCTGGAGCCCTGGTACGCCCCCTATGCACCCCCATCGAGACGTTAGGGTTAGAGCTCGTCGGCGACAGGTCCGTTGTCGACGACGATCCACAACCGTTGATCCCCACTCTAATCCAACGTCCCACATCGCCCCATACCGCTTCACGCGTTATGAGCCGTTGACTGGTGGATCCCCCTGTCAGCTGAGCCCCGCGCTGCGGAGTGACATTGGGCCGACCCGTTAGCATTTCCCACGCGGTTAGTTTGAATTAGGATTTTCCAATTAAGTTTAAACTTAGTTGTGTCTCTGAGTTTGAAAATCAATTCAGAGAGATTTACAAATCCAAATTGCATGAAACCAATTTTTCCTAAAATGTATGGAAATGATCTATCCAAGCCCGTTGGATTTAATTCAATTAGAGTTATAGATCTCTCCTAGTAAAAATAATAAAACAGAAGCTTTTGCACCTTACAACATTTTTAGAAAATTAACCAAGATAGATTTTGAGTTGATTCCAACTCTAAAAAAATCACATTTCATCATATCTATCTGAATATGTAATAATATTAAGGTTTACATGCATTGATTTGTACTAGTACCAAAATAATGCTATATAGGCATTTCTAGTCACTTTAACTCATTAAATAATGAACTTAAACCAAAGTAATTATGATCCAACCCTTAAATCACATTCCCACATGTTAGAATATGTGGTGATGACACGTGTCCACATGATCCCATATTTGAAGTGGTGAATATTAAATCTTAGTTAATTTTTCTATGAGTAGAAATTACTTTTCTAAAATAAAAATGATGAAACTAGTAAATAAAACTTGTGATGCTTGTGATGATAATAGATCATCAAATGTGTGTTTTAGAATGCTAATTAGACTAGTTAAGTATTGTTTGGTGATTGTGTACTCCGTATGTATTTATAGACGATAGTACAGACTAAGTCTACGAGGAGGAGTTCTACCAAGAAGAAGAAGAAAACTTCAACCACTGCACTGCACAAGGCAAGCCACCATTAACAATGCAAGCTAACACTTGCAAGTATAATGCTTAGCAAGCTAGGATTAAACAAATTGGTGTAGCAAAGATGCTTTAGGCATGCTTTGGTTACACTACTCTGACTAGTATTTACCCCCAAGTATTAAATTCAAGCTTTACTTCCTTTACTTTACCCAAAGTCCGTTACTTGTTTTAAAGGTAGCATAAAGAGTATAAAACTTGGCCTATTTAGAATAACCCTTAGATGTCATTCCATGGCATGAGATTGATCCCATCTTTTCCACCTTAGTGAGCACTCTTAACTTAGTAGCTTAAAGCTAGATCAAAACTTGAGTCACTTTAGATGGGAACACTTGATGAAAATGAATTATGAAAACCTTAGAATGATGAGTCATTCTATTGAGATGTTTTGACATGTGTTGAGAAACACAAATGGTTTATGATGATGAAAATATTGAGGCATGAGCCTTAACCCTTTTATAAAACTGATGGTTGGATTCGGATGCGATACCATTCCAAATTTACCGTACAACCACACTACCTGAATTGGGTAAGGCTTAGCTGGAAATTTATATGCATTAGTATTAGTTCCCTCGTGAGAGAGGTTTGAGCTGAGGCTACCTCTCAATGTTGTCCACCTATGCAGTGCCCAAGATGACAGATGGTCATGGTTGGGAGGTCATGCTCATAGGAGAGGTTCTTATACTAGGGTGTGTAAAGGAAAGGTTATGTTTGATTATCTGCATACTAAGTATGATGATTCAGGGTTATCCCTGACAGATGTATCGAATCTTGTGGTGAAAGTGTACCACCTCTGTAGAGTGTCAAACTATTCGAATAGCCGCGTCCGCGGTTATGGACAGTTGGAATGGCCATACTATTTCGTTGTCAGATGTTTTCAAAATGACTTACGAAATGAATGATGAATCTTGACTTGACCACAACAGGGTTGTGTTTATGACAATAGCTTCCCAACTTAAGTAATTCTAGAACTTTACTTTACTTTTCTTTGCTTCTGAACTCAGCTTAGGTTTCAAACTTAACTTTATAGTTAAACTTAGACTTAGCACTTTAACTTAGAACTATACTACTTGTTAGTGGTAGTTTTCGAGTACTTAAAGAGTACTCATGGATTTTGTCCCTGGCTATTCTCATGGCCAGACTATGAAGGAGACTATCAAGATGATGGTCAGCAGGACGACTATGATAACTAGGACTATCTACCTTCGTCAGCATTGCTTGTTCCCCTAAAGATGGACCCCACCGCTACGCTTATCTTTTATTTCCGTTGCTTGTTGTCTTAAGACTGGATCATGAGATCCTTATTTATGTAAGACCTTATGTATGGTTTGTAATGGATGATGTACTGTGATATCCAATCCGTTATGTATCGCAAAAATGGTAATCCTGGGATTGCGAGGTATGGCATAACGGGCATCTGGGATTAAAAATCCGGGTGTTGACACCTAGCAGTGCAGCCTGAGAGTTATCTAATCCACTAATCTCTTTCTTTCTTTATTTTGTTTTGTATTTTTATTTTGCAGGAACTGTTGATCAAGAAGACTAGCTTAGGATTAGTTTTAGGATTTTCTTTTTATATTTTTGTAATTTTATTTTTCTTCTACATTTGTAAAGACAATATAATATCCACTTTGTAATATATATATATATATTATTTCTTTTCTTCACTATTGTATTACATTTCCTCTTATTGTAATCATATATCACATTTGTTTGAATAATATGGGTAGTATTATTTCTAAGTAATAAAGTTACTTTATTTGAATTTATCCTTGTTTGTCTATATTTTAATTCAAATGTTCATTTTAAACACTCAAATTCAAAATACTCCTCCCAAAGTAAAAAAATACACTGGGATTATGTCAAAGTTTATCACACTCACCTGATAACCTATATCCTAAGTCATCACAATGAGAGAAACTCTGATTTCCCAGGGTTTTATACTCAAATATGAAAAATTCCCCCTACTTTTCAAATGCATGCATACAAATGCACAAATTCCTATTTCTACCCCTCGCTAGATCCTAAACGTTGGTTGTTACAAAAACCAAGACAATGATCACCCGGGATGATTGATTGCTACTTATATCGAAGTGTACCAAATAGCCGCATGCATCTTTTCTATGTAGAGGCCAAGAGTCCTAATCTCTATTTAAAGAAAAAAAATCAAAGTGTAGCAAATGTGTGGACACTGGTTCGGTTATTATTGAGATCCAGTATGACAAAGATTTCGGTTACACAAACATGGAAGCACTTGGATTTTGTGGTAACCATGGTCACCAAAATATTCCGAATGGTGACCACTAGGAAAATTTCAAAATTAAATTTGAAACTGGATTAGTCTTAAAAAAAGAAATTGTGTGTGAACCATAGCGCATTGGTTGACACTGCCCCTCCCTTATTGTAGCTTGTGCTCAGTTCGATCCTTGTATAAGAAAATTCTTCTTTTATCGCTTTCAATGTCAATACACATGTAGTAAATAGATGATTGGTTGAACACTCTCCCACTCTTTACCCTAAAATAATATGAATTTGGAACCTAAGAAGTGGCCTCGTGTTCTACCACTAGGCTACCGATAAAGATCCGTAACTATCACATACATACTCTCAGAGCATCACCAACTGAATTGCCAAATCTTTTGCTAATACCCAAATCGATTTTGGTAACAGAAACAATTCTTGTTTTGTAGCATATCTAAAACATGAAACTTAAATATGGAAATCCATATTCGATCTTCTCCTTCTCATTGAATCAGAACACCAAGTTCACATAAAGCATGATCCAAACAAATACAACAATTTAAACAAATACAACATTTAGCTAATATTTAATTAGAAATATCTATAGCATTTTAGTTATATTTAGGCCTAGCTCCCCGTCGTTATCTTCCTGCCTCCTCGACCCACTGTCGATCTCTTCTCTCGCCTTTACAACCTAGAGAGCCCACTCAAAGCCCGGTGTCAGTGCCACCTCGTGAGCAAGGCGCAGACAGAGCAATGCAGGCGCTCGATGCTAGGAAGAGAGGTGACGTTGACAAAAGGAAGGTGGTTCGGGGATAGAAAGTTTCCACTCAGGCCGTTGCCTTCTCCCGCGTGATCTTTCGGGTTTTGGATAGTCGAGGTGGAATATTCAAAATTACCTATATTTGAATTTAAGTCTCTAACCAAAAAAATTAGGCATGGGACAACTGTGGTGGCCAAAAAGAAAAAAAAAGAGGTTTGGAGTTTTTCCTATCGGAAACTCTTCGAAGGGATTTGTAAGTTTCAAAACAAACCTCCCCCGAAAGCAATTGGTATCCAGTACACAAATCAGGCCCGAACAAGTTCTTTTTTCACCCGCCGCCGTACGCCGCGCCTCCGACCTCCTCCTCGTCCACCGGCCGCCGCTCCTCCGACCTCCTTCTGCGCCCCCTGCCCTCCCCCCCTGCCCCGCCGCCACCGCTCCTCCTCCGCCCCTGTGACGCCGCCGCCGCCCCCTCCCCCACATCCCCAGCCCCCCGCCATGTCGCCGCCGCTCCTCCGCACAGCGATTTGAGGGGCGCAGATCAGGTCGAGGTGTTTGATCCCAGAGAATTTCAGGTGCTCCCTCGTCCGTCCATTTTCTGCCTGTACAAGCTGCTGATCTGATACTATTTTCAGTGTTTAAAAAACGCTAGAACGTTGTACTCGTACTCTTTTTGTTCTATTACCAATTCTTGCTCCACGGATCAGAAAAACAGCCAGTTCATGCTTGCATACACATGTCCGATTGTACGTTATCTATCATATTTATGCATCTCCTTGGTGGACGCATACACCTTTCATGTGATCTGCTCGAGTAATGGCTGTCAATAGCTAGGGCAAAGTGGATTAGTTTAATTTGGTGCATACATAGTCTGGTACCACGGCTAGGAGCACATGAAATGCATATTGAGCGGCAAGGAACCGTAGAAGTTGCCACACATGACATGATCTGTGGGTCTACTAAACGTTTGCTGCTAAGGCTTGAGATTAAAACCAAAGGCTTCCACATGTTTAATTTCTAGCAAACTGGTCGTCGAGCAGCGAATCGGATTCAACGATTGAACAACTGCCGCTGAATTCAGCATCCAATGACAGTTATTCAAGTGTTAACTTCGGTTTGCTGTATATCTTGTCATGGTTTCCTTGTTGGTATTGGTAGGATAGCCAAGATGTCAGTCTTACATACCAAGTTCAAATAGCACGCGATTTTACAAACTACTAATACATGTATCATTTTCTGTTTCAGACTGGCGGGGATCACTGTTTCGTGCCTTTTTGGTGGAGAATCTTCATTTGCTCCTGAGTGTTGATTTTCTGTTTTGTTGTCACCATAATGTCAGGCTTGCTGAATGTACGTGCTTAACCTTGTTACTGGACTACCATGCATTCACCAGCATTTTATAATTCTATATGTTTATTATGTTTTGAGTTCGGTAGATCACTGTTTCTGCTACTGTTGGCCAATATGATACTTGAGAAATGTCGCCTAGTCAGTAGTCAGTATTCAGGCAAAGTCTTGTTATGAGGAGTCTGTTGATTGGTTCATGCATTGATTGTCTTATAAGATAACACTTTTTTTTCTCTTTCTTTACCTTACCACCCTTAAATGGGCTATAGTAGCTTGGTGGGATTTAACTTTGACTGGGTACTTTTTTTTATATATATATAGCTGTTGTTTCGGTCAACTTGGTTTTGCTCGTGTGAATAGTATAATTTGCCATATTAGCCTGTCTTATTCTTTGTTTTAATAACTCGGTACTTTTTTCCCTGGCAGTCAAACCTTAACAGTTCGACATCAAATCTTCCAGACTCAACAGGGCGGCCATTTGCATCATCCTTTTCTGGCCAATCTGGACCAGTTCAAGGTTTCCATCATTCTGGTGAGCATGAAATTACACTAGCTTTGTTAGCGCATTGACATAGTGCAACGTCCATTGAGTAAACCTATTGTCTTTTATGATTTTCTACCCTTTTCAGGTTTGCACAACATTCATGGAAATTTCAATGTTCCAAATATGCCTGGATCACTTGCTCAAAGAAATGCTGCAATGAGTGGTCTTCCATCCTCTGGGATTCAACAACCTGGAGGGAGCATTTCCGGTAGATTTGCTTCAAACAACCTTCCAGTTGCCATGTCTCAGGTTTGAATGCCCACCTTTATGACTGTGGAGATGCAGTATTAATTTTTCATACTGAACAGCATGCCTGCATTTTACTGGATTATGCAATCTAAGAAACCATTTTGTTCGTGGACATTGAATATACTCTTGCTGTATTTTTGTGTAGAGGATGATGATTGTCACTGTTTTTGCAGATTCATCATGCACATTCAGGTGTCGGTGGTAGAGGAATGAATGTTGGTGAAGGTCAAGCATTTAGTAGTGGCATGAATATTGGTGGTACCATTCAAGGTTTATCCTCAAACTTGGGCACCAGTGGCAATCGGAATTCTGTTCCTGGCATGTCCGCGTCTCCAGCTTTAGGAAACATGGGTCCACGTATTACAAGTTCTGTGGGAAACATTGTGGGCGGAAGTAACATTGGAAGAAATATAAGCTCTGGTGGATTGTCGCTGCCGAGTATCGGATCACGCATGAATTTTAGTGGCAATACTGGAAGTGGAAGTCTTAATGTGCCAGGATCCAACAGGATGATGAATGGCCTTCTTCCGCAAGGTAGTTTATTTCACTACTGCATGAACAAACAGAAATGTATTACTTCATAGATTTTAATATGCTTCATGTAGCCATTTCTTTATGTTTCTTGTTTTATCCACTGGCATATTAAATTTTTGTCAGCGTCTACTTACCGTATTGTTTACCTCATAGCATGTTTCGACCACTGCTATAAAAATATTAAATCTTTGTTTCGCATGTTATAACCATGGCTATATTAAATATTTTTTCAGCATCTACTTATCATTATCGTGGCAAGAAAGTTGGGCGTATGAAATAAGTGCTCAGCATCCCTTATGATACTTGAATTTCTTTTTCTTTTAGAATAAAACAGTTGGTAGTCTTCATATAAACTATATGGACCATGTGGTGCTATAGAGTATACTGAAATTTCGTTTCTGTAGGTGCAACAATGAAGCAGTATAAAAAGAAAAGAAAATATAGCTTGTGAACAATCACAATCTTCCCTCTAACAATCTGCGCACGTTAAACAAGTTTTAATATGTTACTCATTTAATACTGGAATAACTCAGGAAGCGTGAACGTTAAAGTTTGGTTGGCATGGCTGCCATGAAAGTAAAGCCTATTGAGCACCAGCACCGATGTGGAGGAATAACCATTTTTCTTTCTCGATACAAGCCGGCTTTTAGAAACTAGAATTTCGGCCTTAAGTATTTAAGTCCAATTATTATCGTAGTGCTGAATTTCTGTTACATTTATATTCTTCCTTTTCCAGGCGTACACTGAATATTGGAATATTGCTGTTCTTTGCTCACTAATTGAAGCAGCAGTTTCTTCTTAGCGTTGTTTTGTTTTGTGACAGTACCAATTTAAATTCATGGAAGTAATTGGGCCGTGATAAAAACTTGTCTATACTTTGTACTATTGTGATAGTATCTGTGAGATTTAATGGTCAAGAACTATGTTATTTTCTCCCATCAAAGTGCCTCATTCAGCTTTTTTTTTGTTTTTATTTATTTCTGATATCAGGATCATCTCAACTAATTAGTATGATTGGAAGTTCATATCCAACATCTGGAGGTTCATTATCTCAGAATCAAGTGCATGGAGGAAATAATTCTCTAGGTTCTATGGGGATGCTACATGACCACGGTGACAATGCTCCGTTCGACATCAATGATTTTCCACAATTGAGTGGTCGACCTACTTCTGCTGGTGGGCCGCAAGGACAATATGGTAAAAAATAGAAATGCTGGAAAACTGAGAATATTTTCCCCTATTCTGGAGGATGCTTTGCCAATATCTTTAAATTGCAGGATCACTACAGAAGCAAGGAGTTGGTGTTAACACCATTGTTCAACAAAACCAGGAGTTCAGCATTCAAAATGAAGATTTTCCTGCTTTGCCAGGATTTAAAGGTTGTTACAGTTGAATTAATTCCAGAACCTACCTGATTGATTCTTTTTATACTTCTGGTGTATTGATGCATGATTGTTTAATTGTATTACTTTGTGACCTTGAAGTTCTAGTATCGCTTTCATGTCTCTACTATACAGCCCTGCTACTCTGTACTTATTAATTTCAGTATTTGAACAGCTTAGTTCTCAACAATATCACCGTCATAAAATGCTCTGTTTGTTATAGTCCATTGTTTATTATTTATCCACTATGGAATGCTGGTGATATTTTCCTCAAGTTAAAGAGTGGTTACTACCGTCCCACCTTTTACTAGCGTAACTAGAAGATGCCCCACGCATTGCAGCAGAATTTAGAGCACAATTTTCTTGTGATACAATCATAGAAAGAGGTGAGAAGATGAAAAGGCAACATTTCTTTGATAGAGTCAGCACCCAGCTGGGTAGGACCATGCAGGTGACGTGGCCTCATGATAATGCATAGAAAATCCTAATAAATGCTTAGTAACTTCATAAGATATACGTATGCCAAATCAAGGATGCAAAAATATGCACCATCCATTTGCAATAATTTTAGTGGCAATGATAATAATAATTACATTAATATGATGCCCCGATTGGAATTGCCGTGAATCATCATTAGAACATTGGTAGTCGTGCCAAACGTTGTTCAGATGTTACGGCAATGAGTGAAACTTGCTTACATCCCCTGCCGAGAGGATGCTTATAACATGTAGCTGTAGTTTTCGGTGAGGAATCGAAACATGTACTTTTGTGACATATGTGGGATAGTAATTGTACATGAGACCGGTATAGGGCTCTTAAGTTATTTACAGTTAGAGGAATATGATAATTTTTTCTTTCTTGTGACAATTCATCAAAGAAAAAAAATAGTGTGCTATTGTGCTGCTATAGCGTTAGGAGCAGCCCCCGCAACATACGGCTGAGCGAAATAGCACGCTAAATGACATAGCATACAGTGCTGCATTTTTTTCCTTGGATGAAACTGAAGTCCAATCAACTTTGGGCCCTAAACCCCTCCCGACTTAGCCTAACTCCTTGTGATTCCCCAATCCCCACCTGAACAAGCTCGCGATTCCCTACCTTTTATTGCCTGAACCTTCACACCTACTTTTCAATTGATAGTTTGTTGTTCTTATGATTGAAATACTGTTGTAGTAAATGATTTATGCATGTATTGTTCTCCTGGACAAGCTTATATATTATATTTTTGTTGAATAGCTGCTGAAATCCCTTACTTCTGGACTATTTCTGTCATTTATTTGCAAAACGCTATTTGATTTAGCGGCAGCTATAGTATGCTATAGCGTCTCGAGGATGCCGCCGTTTAACACGCTATTTTTTTCCTTGCGACTCATACAGAGAATTTGTGGTACCCTTCTGTCATATCATTTTTTTTTGAGAAAACGCGAAGGGCTTTTGCGTTTCATTTCATTGAAAAGAGGGAGTTTCTGTTACATTCCTCCTAGGAGGCTGAATACAGATCTGAAAAGGAAAAAAAACACTCATGACTAATGGTAATAGATGGAA
The DNA here is from genome assembly GCA_910589775.1 of Avena eriantha. Lineage (NCBI taxonomy): Eukaryota > Viridiplantae > Streptophyta > Magnoliopsida > Poales > Poaceae > Avena > Avena eriantha. The sequence continues at coordinate 25,790,865 of OU342741.1, forward strand.
ATGCATCCTAACCCTTCATGCTTTCTACATGTCGTTGCTACTCTTTGTATAAAACATGAGCTAAAAGTTAGGTATGAATATGAGGCGTAGCAGCTAAACTGTTGGGAGGTGTTCAAGTCAATTAAATTCATGTGCTTACTATGGCTATAATTCATTTAAACTTACCATAAACGTTGATCAACGGGGGAAGGATCCCTCCCTTGGCTATACGTTGTTAGATAGATGAGACCTCTCTACCTGCGGAGTAATACGCTCTAGATAACACCCCGCTTAATTCGGTCGCACCTGCGACTCGATCCCGGGTGGGCGAGCTCACAACTGTGAGGTCAAGCCACCAAGCCAGCGCTTGATTCTCATTTAAACATGCCATGGCAGTATATAAAAACGTTGACTAAAGGGGGAAGAGTCCCTCCTTTAGCTGTCCGCTGTTAGAGAGATGAGACTCTCGGCGAATTAACCTGAATACACGGAGTCCGCGCGCTGCGCAGGACTCGAACACGGGTGGGCGGGTTCAGCAACTTGAACTCCTGCCACTGCAGCTCTCCCCTCCAACATGCTACTCCCTCCGGTCCATATTAATGGCCTCAATTTTGCAAGATACGAATGCATCTAAGTCTAAATACTTAACTAGATACATCTGAATCTAGACAAAGTAGAGGCCATTAATATGAACCGGAGGGAGTAGCATGATCTACATTCATTAACCATGGCAGTATATTAACCAACATCTTTTATGGTGTCATGACCTACCGTGTCAACCAATAGGGATTAGAAGAATGCCCTGAAAACTTGGTTCAGCATTTAATAAGAGATTGCTGCCACCGCTAACAATTTGCATACTTTGTAAAGCGTATTAGACTTTGTTTTCTTGTCCCCACTTGGGTGAATACAAATTCTTTCTAAAATTGTTGTATCGAGCAGCCGAATCATCTTGCTACAAAATGCGATATATCACTTGTTAGGTCAGCTTTAGCGTCAATCTCCTTTAATGGTGCCACCTGTTTTGCATGGTTTTAATCTCTCGACCGTTTGACCTATTTTTTCCACGTCGGTCACGCTCAAGCAGTAATGCTTCAGGAAAGAATACAAGACCTTGGTAGTGGTTTCTTGAGGTTTTAAAATTCTTCCTGAAGTACCATCTTTTGGGTTTTGGTTCATCACTGCACTACTTTAGTGCAACCCTTTACACTCCGTTTTGCCAAGTTATACAGAATTTTGACATATTGAATTATCAGGTAGCAGTTCAGAATATGCTATGGAGTTACATCACAAGGAACAACTTCACGAGAATGTACCTGTAATGCAAGCACAACAATATCCAGTGGGTTCATGTCTCCGAATTTTGAATCCTTGTTTCTCCCAGCATTTAGTTTGACATGTTTTGAACACTTATACAGATGGCAAGGTCAGTTGGTTTTAATTTAGGAAGTAACTACCCACCAAATCGTCAGCAGCATCAGCAGGGTGGCAATTCAGTAAGTTATATCAGGAATTCCTTGAAACAACCATCAAATGTTTAATATCTGCTGCTACTATCATGCTTCTGGTCTGCTTCGTGTTGTACATACTAATACTAAGATGGATGATATTTACCCTTTAATACAAGGAAGACTAATCTTAATTATCTGTTAGATTCAAGGTGCTGGACCCCAAAATATTGGACTAAGAACTCTAAGCTCTCAGAGTCAAACTTCTAGTTTGGGATCATATGAGCAACTTCTCCAGCAGTACCAGCAGCCGCAGACCCAAAGTCCTTTCAGGTTGCAGCAGATGTCCTCAGGCACACAGTCATACAGGGATCAAAGTCTAAAGATCATTCAGGGAGGCCAGACACCGCCTGATCCATATGGATTGTTAGGATTGATGGGTGTTATAAGGATGACTGATGCTGACTTGACATCTCTTGCTTTAGGAATAGATTTGACATCATTGGGTTTGAATTTGAATTCACCAGACAATCTGTACGAGACATTTGGCTCTCCATGGTCAAATGAACCAGCAAAAGGAGATCCTGAGTTTCAGAACCCAGCTTGTTATTTTGCTGAGCAACCCCCACCCCTAACAGTAAGTTGCCAATTACTGTAGGCTATTTCTGTCTGTTGAGATGTTTAGGTTTATTTTCTTAAGAAAGGCCCAGATTTTTTCTTTGGTGCAGCCAATTCATTTTAGTATAAAAACATTGTAACAAGTTCTGTCTTGGTGCAGCCTATGCATTTTCAGAAGTTTCAGACACTCATGCTATTTTACATATTCTATAGGTACTTCCACTACTTGAAAAGTGTATTAGGTTTGCCAATTAGTCGCAGTAAATTACTAAACTTCACGGTGATTATTTTTGTGTTGTTGGTTTTCAGCATGCCGAAGGACGAAGCTCAGATATGTGCTGCCATCGAACTGTGAGTACATGGTTCTACTGTTCCTTGTTCATATTCTGAATCTTTTACAAAGAAATTTGATATTATTGCGGTAACATTTGATAAGGGAACACACTGCTATGTTCTGATCGAAGTTATAATGCTGTAATCAAAGTTGTAATGTTAGCAAATATTAACTTGTAATCTATTAGATACCAGAGCAGACCCATTGACTGTCATGGATCTACCAAAAATATTACGTAACATTTTATTTACATCTTCCTGGATGAATACGTTAACTTGGCGGCATTTGAAGTATTTTCATATTCCGCTTAGCTACCTGAGCTTCGCACATGTTTCCATGTTCTTTTTTCAATGTTTGTTACTGTATTTATTTTGGGTGATTTTTGCTAACTCTCAAAGTTTCTGTTTAGCATTGCATCCTGCAAAACTACTCCTAAGCTATTGATTTTTGCTAATGCGTGTATTCCATAAAAATATATGAATAATAGTATCTTAACTCTCGCTCACAACTAGTGCAGCTTCTCTAAAAAAAACTAGTGCAGCACAGCAAAACTGAACGGAGCTTCATCAAGTTTGTTTTTCTGGCATATAATAATTCTTAGACATTAATGCATGCATATGGTTTTCCTCAGATATAACCGTGGATGGTTTTATCATAGAGAGCTGCGGTTATGGTTCACAAGAGTTCCTAACATGGAGCCTGTTGTCAAAACTCCTAGTTATGAACGGGGTTCTTATGGTTGCTTTGATCCTCGAAATTGGGAGACAGTCCGTAAGGTTTGGTCATGTAAATTTATAGTTTGTAAATGTGTAGCTTCCCTTGTGCACTATTGAAATGATAAGTCAAGCATGTATCTCTCGCTGCAGGATAACTTTCTCCTCCATTATGAGCTAGTAGAGAAAAAGCCAAGTCTCCCTTCTGCATACCAAATCGTTAGGTGAAAAAAGATCTGGGTAAGGATTTCCTGGCAACAAATATGCTGTCTTTTGTTCCCAGTGTATTGAGCAATCATCTCATTGTTGTATGCAATGCAAAACGTTTTTTCTGTAGGTACCTCCTGACTCTAGCTTTGTTGGACATGAACAAAGAGCCTTATTAAATTATAACAAGCGATGTTGCCTAATTCGTTAAGGTACTTTCTCTTGCAGTGAAATACAAATGTCAATGCCGGTTGAATAGCACTTTGATTTATTGATATTTTGCCATAAGTTAAAAATTAAAAGGCAACTACTAGTTACGGAGAAACTTTCCATGTGGCTTGTAGGAATGGCTATTTTACACAAACACAAAAACTTGACGCATAGGCACTAGCACCCACTGCTTTCTTTATATATTATAAGAAGTGAGCACCTGCAGAGGCGGGTCCTCGAACGCAGGTTGGTGAGCACGCCCACGGTTGCTGCTAGCCAACCCAGCAGTGCTCGGTTCTTATTAGGAAAGAAAGTATATCAATTTTGTTTCTATCCAACTTGTTATTGAAAAGTGAAAATCTCGAGGGTTTCTTATTGACATGTATGGTAATCCTTGACACTTGTGGTTCACTTCATTCAATCTTGTAAGATGACATGTTCATTCGGGAAATCAAAATATTCCTCATTTCTTTCGAGGAAAGTAATAATCATGGTTGATTGATAAAATTTACTGTCGGGGCCTCGCCTACAGTTTTCAGCTCAAAAAATCATGGTTGATTGAGTGAATTGTTTATCTGAGACAAAGATGGAGTTTTTTTTTGAAGTCTTGCAGTGATGTAAACTCTAGTTGTGTATTTCTTTCTGTTCCGGATTGTATCCGGGGAACTCTTTGTATCGATGTGATTTAATCAATAAAACGCCGAGATTTCTGTCAAAAAAAGTGGAGTTGATTAAACGGATTTGGACATTAACGTTTGCCTGCCTGTGTTTCACTTGGACAGGTGACGTGGATATGCGGAGAAGGAGGATAGGAGGCTGCAGAAGAGAAGTCAGGATGCTGTTACTGTGAACCCCCCTTGTGATTAATAGCAAAACAAACAAGATAACATTTCGTTTTTTTTTTTACCTTAGATGGTACACCCTGTAACATTCCTTTACAGAATATTGATCTTAGGATGCAAAGTCAGAGCTGTTATTTGACAATGATCATAGAGAGAACTGACGGAACTTTTGAAAAAAAAAAAGTATTTCGAAGAGCTGTCGCCGTTTTGAGCAGAGAATGATGTTTTCTGTTACTAGAAGGACATGAAAAAAGAATGACGTTCAGTTAACCTAAGGGCTAAGGCTGTGTGTGCTTTCTTGTCCCTAGCAGCCCGTATCCAGTCTCTCTATCTTAATCAAGTACCCAGTTATTTGTTGTTGTTGAGGTAAATCAAGCAAGTACTCCCTCTGTCTAGAAATAAGTGACTTGAATTTGTCTAGATTCATATGTATCTAGACATATTTTTAGTATGTAGATACGTTTGAATTTAGAAACAGCCAAGTCAATTATTTCTGGACGGAGGGAGTACTTAGTTGAGACCATAAACAATCATAATATTTAGAGAATGTAACAGCAAAACTGGAAGATAACACTAGAATAAAGGTGTTTCTCTAGAATCACTAGAAACAAAAGAAAGTATTAACAAAACTGATAAATCACTAGTCTAAAGGCATCATGAAGGCTGAGTGTCAAGCTCGAGCATGCTTCCTATGGGCGGCATTGGACAAGGTGTCCAGGGCAAATGTGAAGATAAATGAGATCTTGTGTGTAGGCCAAAGAACATGGGAGGACTTGGTGGAGTGTTGGACCACGAAAAATTGCGAGGGCTTTCAGACTAAGATGGCCTTGGTATGAATGGATGGAGCTGGAGCGCGCTTGGTTAGGCTTGGGAAACCCTTGCGATGAACCTGACTTTTTGACGAATGACCAAGAAATGCAATTATACTTCAAAATGGCAATGCTGCATGTTCACCTTATCACCAAGCTCGGCAGCAAGATAAACTTGTGAAGCAATTAGCAAGATGTAATTTTTTGTATTTATGAATATAGGCAGTTTACTATTGAGGATGGTAGTATGAGTATTGTTCTAACATCAGGTAAGAGATTGAAACAATGATTAAAGGAAGTTTAGTGATGTAAACAAAGTTGACCATAAGGGCTTATGGAGAACAATGAATATGCAGTATAATTAGTAGTAGCCCAGGACATGGATTTTGTCAAACAAATCTCTTAATTTTGGCAGGAAAAAAACATTTGGAAGTAAACTATGCATTTCAAAGTTTTTTGTGGAAACAAGTTGATTTGTAGTCTACACAACAAATGCTAGAAATCAACATGCAATTAAAAGGAAGTAGACCAACAAGAGACACCGTTTTTTTATTTTTGAAAACCATTGCTGAGAGTCATGAAAAGTGTATGTTTTTAAAGAAAATATACTACAAATATGTTTAAAATTTAATATTCAGTTCAAAAGAAAATATGCAATAACGATCCTTTTTAAATTAAATCAGCGCAGAAATTTTTAAGGAAATTAAAAAATCAAGAATATTCGGCCAGTGTTAGTGAAAATATGAGTACTTTCAGAAAAAAAAAGAATATCAAAAGGCTGACAAAAATTCCTTTTTTTTAACATTATAGTGATATTCTCGTGGGCCTGGGCCTGGCCTGGTCTTGGTAGTACTACTAGCCCCCCGGTTTGACCCGTCACCACCACGCCGCAGCTTGCTTCGCCGCCGTCCACCCAAACCCCGCAAACATTCCCCAACCAAAACCCTCGCCGCCACCACGATGCTGCTCCGATCCGGGCGGCGCCTCGCGACCCTGGAAGAAGCAGCACGGGCGACCGTGCCGGGAAGAAGACGCAGGGTGCGGCCGGATCTATTCGCCGGCTTGCCGGAAGAGATCCTGCTTGACATCCTGGTCCGCCTCCCGGCTAAGTCCGTGCTCCGCTGCCGCGCCGTCTGCCGGCTGTGGCGCCGCGTCGCCTCTGACCCCGCGTTCCTCCTGGACCACCACCGCCGCCAGCCGGTGCTCCCCCTAATCAAGTCCAGCGGAAAATCTACCCGCAGCCACCGCCTAAACGCCGTCCACCTCCGGTCCGCGAAGCTCGGCCCTTTCTTACAGTTCCCGCACGGCGGCTTCTTCGATGTCAAATCATCTTGCGATGGCCTGGTGGTCGAAAACTACGGCATCTGCAACCCGGCCACACGGCAGTGGGCTGCCCTCCGCCAGGGCGGGAGGCCTATTCACAATCTCGTCGGCCTGTTCCGGCACCAGCCTTCAGGAGAGTATCGTGTCCTGTATTGGGGAAACTCAGACGGCCCTCCTCATCCCGTGTACTGTCTGAATGAGTACCGAGTCCTCACCGTGGGAACCAGCAACCCCAGGCGCGTCGACTGTTCCTTGACACCGGTGGAAATGGAGGTGATAAGCGGGATGGGACCGCGCATCTTCGGCGCGCCAGTTGCGCTCAATGGCAACCTGTACGTGCACTGGAAGAAACGGTCAGGTGTCTGCTACCACAAGATACTGGTGTTTGATACAGTGGCAGAGTCGTTCCGGCTCATGCGCCCGCCGGCTGTGAACCCCCGCCATGTCATGCACTTGTTCGACATGGGTGGCACGCTCGCTGCGTCCACCAGCAAGGATGGCATGACAGGGTTTAGCATATTCACGCTGATGGATCGCGAGCAAGACGCCTGGGCTTTCCAGTACCGGATAACACTGCCGGCCATGGATATCAGGCGTTTCCAGGAGCAAGGGGATTGGTGGGCGAAGGTTGTGTCCGAGGAGGGAGACGTGCTTGTCGCCTGCAATGGACAGCTGTTGCAATGTGACAAGAAGGGCAATCTGGTAGCCAACTTCAAGTATGATGATGACTTCCCCGTGGTTCTACCTCATAGGCTGAAAGAGAGTCTTGTCCAGCACACGTTTTTCAACAAGACACAGAACTGATTCGCAGCGACTCTTCTCGAGCTTTGATTTCGTACCAAGTATGTTCTGTTTGCTTACTTCTAAATTCCTTTGTTCCTGAGAGTTTAACTAGATATATGATATAATCAGCAAGCTATGCTGTTATCTACATATTCTTTTGATCTAGACCTGTTTTTAACATAGCATTTTGAATGGGAACAAGGCACCTTAGCAGGCCAGATCTCATCAGCAAGCAGATAGTGGCTTCTCGGTGGATACCCACGAAAAACGTTTTTAACCACTTGGAAATTTGGAACAAAACAGAAATGTCTCTTGAACAGATAGCTGCTTGAGAAAAGAAGTGGTCTGTACCATGTTTCTGAAACCAACTCCACAGCCTACACATTTTTTCCCTCTCTGCTCTTTAGCTTAGGAACTAAAGAAGGCCACTGCTGTCATTTGGAATTAAGCAAGAAATTTACCAGTGTTCCCCATTGTGTGTCGTGTGCCTGCCAGCTGACCCTGTGGTGCGAGTGCTGTCACGGCATTGTCTTGGGGGTTGGGTCAGGCATCCTAGGGCCCCTCGATTAATCCCAAGGACTATATGGATTGATTTTCGTAAAAGTGTACATAACATGAAGAACTTAGATTTGTTTCTCATGGTGCTAAAATAGTATGTTCTATGTTGTACTATTAAAACTGATCCATTCGAAGCCGCACTTCATTTGGTGAAGCAAAACAATGAATTCTTATTACAAACACAACTTCTATCATCTCTATCCCCAATATACCGTGATTCATGTCAGCAGGAAAACTAATGTACATCGTGTGTAATTTGTTGCAGATTTCATACCAAATTGTTTTTCTTCTGATGGACGACATGCATTTATTTCTGACTAGAGACACATCTCCATTTTTTCAGTAGCAGACAACTACCTTTTTTCTTTGTGTATTCAGAATTTCTGTTAGTTAATATGCCCATACATTTAATGCTATTTGAAGATAACCTTATCTATGTTAAATAGAAGTAGTTGAAGTTCTCATGGACTTTTGTGGGAAACACTTAGATAACAGGGTGCACTATAATAGGTTGCCTCATTTGTTTCAGCTGTTATGCGCAAAATATATTTATTTCCGTTTTTACAATTGGTACTGCAGTCCCAGTGAAATTTTCTTCGACTGTTTGTGTATCTCAGTTTAAGCTTACCCTGCATAGATATAAGGTTCCATGGATATAAATTTGATGTTAAATTTCAGTTCATTAATTAATCTGCTTAACTTACTGCCTCTTACTCTGTCTCTATCTGCTTCTTTCAGTAAAGGGTGGAGATACTTCAATTGTTACCAGGCGTTTAGAAGTTTACTGCTGCAGTGGGAAGATCAATCTTTTAGGTTCACGTATTGTGTTTATCAACTTCTGTGACAGATTAGGCAGTTAGGCACTGCCATTTGGCATTCCTGTTACTTTCTTTACCCATTGTGTTTTATCAACTTATGTTACTGGTTTCATGAGACAACAGTGTTTGCCATATGTGCCCGAAGTGAAAAGCTGCAACAGTGTGTGATGAGTTCTCTTGCAGATATAATCATAAAAGTAAATTGTGGCGATTTCGGTAGTATATAAAAGGGGGTTTGCCATAAAACAAATTGGTACATGCAAGAGAGGTAGAAGGAAGAGATGAGTTAAGGGAGAGACGAGATGGTTCTCTTCTAGTCCTCTCAGATGAACATGCTTATTTTATATATTTTCATCGGTCCAGCTCCTCTTCCCTCGATGGGCCACCACCAGCAACGGTCCACACCCAGCAGAACCATTGAAATTTATGTGTGAAGTTTGATTATAGAATTGAGTTGTTCAGATTGGTAACCGTAGAATTCTGAATACAAGCTAGATGGTGTAGTGAATGCCTGTTGCTTCGAGAGAGGCTGAAATTATATGAGATGTATACAGATCAAGAACTTGTCTCATATAACAGAAATTGGTAATGTTTTGTTCTTTCCACAGAATGGGTTACATCTGATGTAGTACATTCTGAAAGATCACATCATTCCAATTTACACTCGCAGATCAGGACTCAACTAATTACGCCACTTCAGTTTATGCATGATGTGACACTGACACCATAACAGTACATTTTTCAGATTGAAACGAGACTGAATGTCGCAAGAGTAACAGACTGCTACCAAGCCACGATTGATGTAAATCAAAAATTCAACATGTACGTATCTTTTACTCATTGGATGGTTGACAATAAAATTTCTTGGTTTTTCAAATTATTTTTGTTCTTGTTTTATTTGAACATTCCTTTTCACTCTTAATTATTTGTAGTAAAGATGACCATAAAGGTACGGTGTAATTACTGATGTAAACAAAGATGACCATTTGCCTCATGGAGAACAATGAGTATGCAATGTACTTCATAGCTGCACTCCGTACGTAAGACATGGATTTTCTTAACCGATCTCCTAATTTTGAAAAAACATCAGCGTTTAGAAGTTAACTATGCATTTCAAAGTTGTATCTGCACCAAAATGGTAGAAATCAACATGCAAATAAACGAAGTAGATTGACCGACTTATATGTTATATGTCGAAGACCGTTGCATGTAATCATGAAAAATGTATTTTTTTGGACGAAACAACCGTGTACTCCGAACAAGGGGCTTTCGGTGCGGTGGCTCACTCCTTTTTCTTCATCATGCAAATGATACATACATCTCCATTTCCTCTTTTTCTTCATCTTCAGATTCCATTAAGCAATCTATAAGGGGAGGTAATCTGTTTTCTGTGCAGGCCTAGCAGTTTTGTTGTTGTCTCTATTATACTTAGCTTCCAATTCTCTGTCAAATCTTCCTCACCAGGAAGTCGTCATTTTCATCTCTTTTCCTCCATCTCTCTCATCATCGAATCTAGTGATGCAAGTAGGTCAATGTTAGGGTACCCTCTACCCTCTTTAGTTTAACAAAATGAACTAACTTTTGTGATGACATCATCATTTTCAAAATGTTAGTTCATTTTTTGAACTAAAGAGGGTAAAGGGTACCCTAATGGTGACCCACTTGCATCTTTAATCAAATCTATCCCCTGAAGAAAACCTTGGATCTTTGCAACCTGAGCTATCGAATCAGTTTCACATCAAATCTATTCCCTGAAGAAAACCTAGGCTCTTTGTAACCTGAGCTATCATTTCCCCAAGTGCACCACTTTGGGGGAATGCCCCTAATCTGAACCCACACCTCACAGACAGAGGAAGGAAGATGTATGTCCATGTCCTCACCATTGGCACAGTCTTCCTGAAAGAATCATGGACCCGACAAGTTTAACGTTTAGGTATACCAGCTTAACGAAATGAGTAAAAACAAGTGTATGTATGGAAATAATAATTAGTCAATGATCAGAAGTTTGAGAAGGTGATTCTTCCATTGTTTTTCAGTACTCAGCACACGTGCTAAAAGAACTCAAAGGTACAAACAGTAAAAGTTTGAAGTATCTCGCAGGTTTCCAAAAATGCAAAAAAAGCTGCCCATCTCAGTAAAAAGACACAATATCCACTCTACTTGCATCCTGTTGTTGCACAAGAGTCTTGAATTAGGGCAAAGAAAGTTACAAACCATGTTCAGTGTACACAAAAAAGACTAGACAATTAATCAGCTCTTTTGGAAGTGCATGTTCCTGCAACCTTACGCTGTGGTCTCTGTATTCCACAGTGAAATATGTACTTGTAGTAAGGCGGCAGGTGAGATGTCCATGCATGGACCTTGAAATTTCCTCGAGGCTTAACATCTCCAAAGAAAAGATCTTGAATGCTCACCATCCCGGGATCTTCAGGTTCAGCTTCAGCAGAACATATCTGGTGGTCAGCAAGAATAACAAAGCATTCAGAAGAAGTTTTCTTCGCTCTCCTAAGATATGCCGGCTCCTCCATCTCCCAAGCATCAGTGAAACGTTCCCCATACAGCAAGGTGTTCTTCTGATTGACATTCCTTAGGGTTGTAAGGGCCATACGCCAAAAACGGAGGTTAAAGTTTGCCTTCAGTAGTCCACTGAAGATGGCACCACCCATCAAGCACCCATTCAACTCCGTGGCCACGTCCATGGCTATTGCTGTGAACTTCGGGTGGTCCTCTGCGCTGGTGCTCCCGAAAGTACGCCCCTTGAAGAGGTACCAGTATGCTTCCCGAGTAAAGCAATTTAATCTGAGGGGTTGTGTGGTTCCAAATCTTGCAATCTTGTCGGACCGGCTCGCTATTATGATCTTACTGCCACTCCCGATGTGATTTCTTGCAGCTGAACACAACCTTTTCCATACATGCGTGTCCATATCCAGAGATACCTCAATGACGACGAGTGTCCTTCCACCGTCCACGCCACGGTTTTGATGCTTGATTCTGCCTCCATCTCTTAGGGTCTCTACACTTGCATCTTTAAGATCATCACCATTGAAACACAAAATGTGAGAGAAGTGGATGCGCACCCTTTCATCGTCGCAAGCATGCTCGATCAGGGTGGTCTTTCCAACCTTCCCTGGACCGATGATGGGTAGGACAGCCGGATCTTCAGCGGCACCAGGAGCACCCTCCTCTTGCAACAGGAAGTCCATGATATGTTCCATCTCCATCTGGCGTCCGAACATGCACTTGTTCAGCAGCAGATACATGCTGTATGGTTGACGGTGCAAACGTGGGAATCCGCATAGAAACATGACGAACTCACTCACACCTTCAATGGTGTCCCTCATGCTGCCAAGAACTTGCTCCAGTATCTCCGCTTGCGCTGCTGCACCTTCGTTGTTGCCCCTGCAGAAACAAACACGCTTGGCATGGTTGAACTCAGATGTGGCAAAGGAGTTTTTGACTTGATGATCCTCTGTCCTGGCTTCTCCATGTGCTCGGCAGCTGAAGACGTCGAGGGTGTAATACCCCCTGTACATCTCCTTTTTCAGTATGCTGAGTTGATGCAGCATGGCCCGGTTTGTGATGAGCCGGCCATCAGCCTCCTCGACGACGACGCTGACCCGCAGCAGCAGTCGTTGCAGGCTGCACAGCCTCTCCCCTTCGGTTGGTGCTGCCTTCTGCTTCAGGTATCTGTCCACCAGGAAAGATATGGATCTAGTGGCAAGCTCACCCACGGTAGCAGAAAAGATTGCCTCCATGGTATGTGTGTTTGAAACCCTGGTCTCTTGCTGCTTCCTGAGCAATGTGACACTCAAGCTTGATCGATTGGGAACTCACACATTAATGGACATTCTGGCTGGCTGGCTGGCTGGGTGGGATGATATTTAGAACGGTTCTCTAGTGACCTGGTCTGGTCAAAAGGAGCATTAGAAAACGAAGAGCTAGCTGGTGTGGAACGAAGACTTGATAAGTAGCTGTTTTGAAAGTTTCAGTACCATGAAGTCCTTCCATGTCTGAATTTTCTACACTCAACTCAGCATGCCACTGGACAGCACATCCTTTTCCCGCTTAGCAACAGTTTCAAACATGAAAGTGACCCGGCCAAACAAAGTGACTTTTCTCTTAGATTCCCCAAATGATCCAAAATTGCCTTCTGGAAAACTGTTCTCAGTTGTCCACCAAAGACAGTTACTTGCACCCATAAACATTAAACCTCTTGTTGAAGTAGCTACAATGAGTCAAGAACTGACTAGAAGCTTACAGTGTAAATTCAACCCATGCCGTGTGCATCGCTGTCTCCGAGGGAGGAAGGTGTATTTCCATGCTTCTAGGTGTGAGAAGATGTTGCCAGCAAGCCAAATCCATTTACCATATGGTGTTGATAGTGCTGAACAATCTGGGTGTAGGCAGTACCAGTTCTCCTATGTCATCATATGGTGCTTGCTTGTGAATGGGCCACCATATTAAAAAATAGTATCATATTTGTATTTTTTGCTGCACCTGAAATACAAGGTATTCTCCATTAAAATTTTGCAGACTTGTAGTACTTATTGTTGGCTACATGAAGGTATTTTTTTCAGAAATATTTGATGCTTTTAAAAAAACTCAAAAACCGGCTCGAGCGAGCCCGTGCTCCAAATTGATTTTTCAGCTTTACCTGTTACCTACTTGTATGTTCTGAAGTATGAACTATGGAGATTTCATCTATGTACACTGGCATTTTCCTTATTAATTTGCTTCCATTCAATTTCATGGATTTGACTCGGATGAATGACCAAGAGATGCAATTATACTTTTAGCTGGTCAATCATCTTACACGTGAGCACTATCCGCCAAATTTATTAGATCCAATGCTCAATACGCCAAAATGGGGGCTCACATTTGCCTCTCAAGGCGGATCAGAATAAGCTTCGACTGAAAGGTTGGATAGATTGGCCGTGTTTAGTGCGGCTAAAAAAGCAGGCACAGTTAAGGTTTTTTTTTTTCCTTTTTTCTTTTCTTTTCTGTGTTTTTCCCTATCTTTCCGTTCTTGTGTTTTATATGTTTTAAGTTTAATTTCCTTTTAATAGAAATTTTTATTTCACGTGAGTGTTTATTTCAAAAAGAACATTTATCTTATTTGAACGGATTAAAAAAATAGAACATTACCTCTTTGGAACGGCATTCCATAATATGGACATTCCTATTATTTTTTAAAAACTCAATAAGAAATGAATGTTTTTAATATGAACATTTATGTTATTTAAACGGTTTGTCAATATGAATATTTATGCTGTTTGAATGATTTTTAATATAAAAATTGTGTTATTTGAACAAGAAACTACTACTCCCTGTGTCTCAAAATATATCTGTGTCTCAAAATAGATGTCGGAGATTTGTTAAAATTTGGATAAATCTATATACTATTTTGAGACGGAGGGAGTAGTATTATTTCCGCGCCATAAACATGTGTTTGATAAAAAATAGAAAAAAAATAGAAACAGGAAAATAAAATAGAATATAAAATAAAATAAGAAAATCATAAAACAAAATAGATAGAGAAATGGAAAAAAGGAAAGAAACTAAAAGGAAAAGAGTAAAGAAAAAGAAGAACATAAAAATTGGAAAAAAAGAAAAAAACCATTAAGAAAAACCACAACCAAAAGCCAAAAAAGGTAAAAACCAGATCGAAAGGGTCTAAAACCTTAAATACAGGCTTCCAGAAACAGAAAACGTGTCGTATTTCTCACGACGCGGAGCGATAACAGTAAAAAACAAACTGCATATTTAAATTTAAAGATATCGCGACATAGTTCATCGATCAGTAGAAGATTTTGACGCGAATTAGTTCTAATTACACATATTGTGAAAGGGTAATTGCCCCTATGTGTGGTTTTGGTGATTAATGACAATCTCTATGGACTAATGTTTTAATTGAGTTTTATACGAAGGAATATTTCATAGGCCATGCGTATAGTCCATATGTTGGATTCAAGTATGAATGCCATGAAGATAAAGATATACCTTGAGTTTTGGCATCAAGATCATCGAATTGGAGAGAAGAATATGATATATTCAAGATCTTGAGAGTGTGATCTTAATAGAAGAATTCAAGATATGGCTCTAAGTCGGTGTCATGATAGCCTCATTAGTTGCGCTATGGTTGACTAAGATTTAGAGCATGTAATCAAATGAAGAATTTTTTTATGTACCTCAAGATATTGAGATGGGGCATGAGAAGATACTTAGTTGACTAATACAAAGAGTGAAGTGTGATTTCAAGTTGGTCAACACATGAAGCATAAAAAATGTACCACATGGATCTTGTGGTATGGTAAGCCTTGTCATTTATGCATCATGAACTAACCCATTATATATGTGCCTTTGTGTTTTTCTATATGGGATATGTATCTTTCTATGGACATGATTCAAAAGTGAAGATCTCATATAGCCTATGAGAGGATGACATCAAGTGGTGATCGTCATCAAGGTTGAGAAGGGCAAGTTCAAGATAAGCATCTCGAGAAGATCATTTTCTTGAAGCTTGCCACCCATATTGGTGATAATGGATTTGTGAAGATGTGTCTTAATTAAGCTATCCCATAGTGGTGTATGGGGGAGCAAATTATGAGTCTTCACAAAGCAACAATGATCAAGTGATGCATTCCGGCTTGGATGGAGCTTGAAGCGTTGTCATCAAGATCAAACGGGATGCGCAAGGCAAAGGTATGGCCTTGCTAGGTTTTCCTTTTACCGGTCTCAAGGTGGTTGTTGGGAGACCGGCTTATAGGATAGATAGTTGCACTGTCAAGAGGGGCTTTCGGTTGGGTATCTTGATCACATTGTCCGTTTCATCCCGGTTGTGGATCCGGTTCAATCGAGTCCCACACTGGACGGTCCGGTGCCAGCGTCGGTAGACCGGATCTCAGACCGGATTTTCCGGTTTTCAAGATCGAGTCTATTCCGAGTTGGCAAACAGAGGTATTCCGGTTTGTAGGCCGGTCCTCCGGCCTGGGGACCGAGTTTTCTCGGTTCTAGGGCCGGTCCAACCGACTTTTCGCTGTTTTCTCTCCAACGGCCATATTTGCCTTTTCCTATAAAAGGGGGTTCTTCCCCAACGCGTTTTGAGTGTTCTTGAACCCAAAATTTGACTCCCATTGTTGACGCTCTTAAGCTTGCTTCCTCTTCCTTCCCTCCTATGATTCTTGCATTTTTTTGAGGGCTTTGAAAGAGGAGATCTAGATCTACAATCCCCACCAATCAATTCCTCCTCTAAGTGAGGGGAACCCTTTGGATCTAGATCTTGGAGTTATTGGTTGACTTCCACCATTGTTCTTCCTCTCTAATTCCTCCCTAGCACTTGTTGCTTTGGTGGGATTTGAGAGTGAAGGATTTGAGCACCCTTGGTGTTCTTGCTTTGAATTCTTGCATAAGTGTTGAGCTCTCCATTACGATTTGTTCGAGTGAGAGACCATGAGCTTGTGACTCTTGGAGGGTGACCTCCTAGTTGGCTTGGCGGTTGGTGCCGCGGTTTCCTCTTCGTGGAAGATTGTGAAGAGACCTGGGCTTCTCCTTTGTGGAGCTTGTGAAGTGGTTGTGGAGCTTTCCATCTCCAGAGTGGAGGAAACGCTAGGCATAAGGAAAGGGCATATTCCTTCACGGGATAGACTCGGAGAAGAAGGTGAGCCTTCGTGGCATTGGGAAATCCTTCGTGGAATCCCACACCTCTCCAATGTGACGTACCTTCTTGTAAGGGAACACGTGAATACATCTTCGTCTCCGCGTGCCTCGGTTATCTCTATACCGGAGCATCCTTTCCTTGTGATAGCCATCGAGCTTGAAGTACTTATATCTTGCTTATCACTTGTGGTATATTTATCTTGTGCTATCTTGCTTAGCTTAACTTGTTGTTGGTACACTTAGTTGAGCCTAGTGTATTTAGGTTTTGTGCTTGTAAAATAAACGTTAGTTTAATTCCGCATTCTATCAAGCCAAAACCGCAATAGTTTTGAAATTGCCTATTCACCCCCGTCTAGGCGACATCTCTATCCTTTCAATTGGTATGAGAGCAAGGTCTCTCCTTGTTTAGGCTTCACCGCCTAGAGTGTAAAGATTTCGGCTAGTAGTATAGTGCACAATGACACAATTATCTTTAATGGCACAAATTATATTTTGTGGAAAAATTTCTTGCTTTGTAATCTTCGGACCTTGTGTCCAAATATTGAGCGATTTCTAGATGTAGGTTTTTCTCCTCCGATGGATCCTCAAAATCTATCTTTAGAGGATGAGAAAAATTTACATCTCAACGCTCAAGTATCTAAGAAGCTCCTTTTCTCCTTGAGCCCCATAGTTAATTTGTTCTTGACGATTGTGAAGCGCAAGTCATCTCATGAGATGTGGACCAAGCTTGGAGAAATATTTGGTGGGTCCATTTCTCATAGGTTCGATGGTATCTCCGAGGAGCTCTCTTCTCCTTCACATCATGAAGAGCTCCAAGTGGCTTCCACCTTTGGCCGCGATGAGATTTCAATTCCCCCCACTTCACCTACATGTGACAAGTCACAAGATAATGGCATGGTGAGTGGAGAAATTATATGTAATGATGGTAGTGGTTCTCTTTACACCAATGATTCATGTTCTATAAATGCTAATGGTGTAGAGAGTTTGGACTTAAGCACTTCTTGCAATGATAATTATATATCCCCTTGTGTTGTTAGTCCTTGCATATTGTCTAGAAATTATTTGAGTACTAGTGTAGATGATATGCTTGATTTTTCTTGTTCCAATAAACAAAATGCTTCTATTTTCTCTAGTTGTGTATCTAACAATGTAGAGGAAATCGAACACCCTATGGAGCAAGACGCGATCATGAATGAAGGTTCAAAAATATCCTCATCTTCATCCTCTTGTGTTCATATGTGCCTTATGGCAAGAGGATCAAAGGTATCTATTTGGATCCCAACATATCTTATCAAGATAATAGCAATGATAATGATGATAGTGATGATGACCTTGATGAGGATACTAGTGCTCTTGTGCTTGAATTGACCTTTTTGTGTACCTCTCTTCGTGGTAATAATAAGGTTGTTGCTTGTCTCAAACATGTTATGGACACCATAACTAAACAAACGGAAACCATACAGGAGTTGGATTTCCAACTTGATGATGGGAGTCGTAGATTCCGTATCCTTAAGCAAGAGCTTGCTGAGGAGAAGCACACTAATTGTCTCCTCACACAAAAAATTGAATCTTATGAGCTTGAAAATGAAAAATCTATTAATGATGCTAGTGCTACTAACTCTAATTCTTGTGAAGCATATATGTTAAAGGAGAATGTTGAGCTAAGGGCTCAACTTGAGTTGCTAACTAGTAATTATGGGAAATTGGAAAGAATTCATGAAAAGCTCCCAGCCTCTCATAATGATCTTCTAATCTCCTATGATGGGCTAAAGTTAGCTCATGAGGCAAGTATCACTAAGGTAACATCTTGTGAGCCTCATTTGGACATTAGCACAACTTATACTCAAAATTCTATTTTGCCATGTGCTAGTCCTAGTGATCCTTCTTCTCATACTATTGATAAACCTTGTGTTGGATTACCTGCTTTTCCTTGTTGCTCTAACAGTGAAGCTTCTACTTCCTCTAGTACCTCTATTTCTACTTGTAGAAGGATAGAGAGGGAGAGAGATTGGCGGAATATGATGGATGTATTATTGAGCCTCATGGGCGAGTATATATATATATATATATATATATATATATATGCGTACAGGAGATCATCTTGGAGTACAAGACAAGTTAGGCTAGAGTCCTAACTATCCTACACTACCTCAATTACCGCGTACATGTATACTCTAACACCCCCCGCAGTCATAGCGGGAGCGTCATGAACAACTGGAACGTCGCAGACAGTCAGACTGGAGAGAAACCAAAGTAGCATCCAGTGGGCTGACATCCCCCCGCAGTCCGAGCGGGAGTGTCGTGGACGGTGTCGCGGCGTGAAGCTTGGACTGTAGAGGATGCTGGTGAAGCTCAAGCGAGGTGGAAGCCCTTGTGCCGATGTCGAGGAAGCCGAGAGCGTTGGGAGGTGCCATGGTCGGGGTAGCTGTGCGAGGGGTCGCCGTGGTCGATGTCGTGGCCGGTGTCGAGGAAGCCGCACATGAAGCCGCATGCGCATAGTGCGCGAGGAGGATGACGGAGACGCGCCGAGGCAGTCGTTGAGGGTGTCGATGCCGAAGTCGATGCAGTCCGAGCCATCGAGGACGAGGTGCGACCATAGTTTTGCCAGAACTAGGCGCACATCGGGGATGAAGGCATACTCCGGTTTTGCCAGAACCGAGTATGCAAGAAGAACTCGTCGGTGACGCGGTCGAAGAAGACGTTGTCGAAGCCGATGAAGACGAGACGTCCGGCGCGAGTTTGCCAGACTCGGGAACGCGTTGGGGACGAAAGCACTTCCGGTGTTGCCAGTACCGGGCATGCGAGGGGTGGGAACCATCATGAACTTGTCGCCATGTCAGAGGGACTAGCAGAGGAGGCCTCCAGAATCGTCGCGGTCGTGGTCGCAGATCGACGAAGATGTCGACCCTGCCCGCGGTTCTCGGAGTAGAGTAGCAGGTGGTGTAGACGGGGACGAGGCGATGACGCGGGCGACGAAGTCGAGACAGTCGAAGGTGTAGAAGGTGGCGGACCAACAGCGGCCTGAGTGCTCATGCTGGACGCCTAGAGGGTGCGGGGTAGTCGGCGGGACCTGCGATGGCGAGAAGTCAGCCTGCAGGTTACCTAGTGGAGCGCGGCGGCGGTGCTCGAAGTAGAGCCAGGCGCAGACGGTGTCGACACGGACGAGGGCAACGCGGACGGTGTCGCAGACCCTGGCGCCATGGGACCGGGTGAGGCGACAAAGACGGGCACAGACGGCGGCGATCCACGCCATAGGAGAGGGCACGGTGGAGGCCGAGGGCGTCGATGCGCGGGCACGGCGAAGTAGACTACATGCAGCAATGCCACGGCCCGAAGGCACGGCGTGGCTGTAGAGCGCGAGTCGGGGCAGCAGCTGGAGGCCACCGGCGCGTACGCGCTTGTGAGGCGTGTTGGCAGCCGGTAGGCAGAGACCAAGGCGGCGGCGCTGCGACCCAAAGGGGCGACGCAGTGTCAACCCGTAGCTCGACCGGTGGTAGGCGCGTGCTCGGGGACGGGCTTGGTGTAGACGGCGCAGGACCGGTTGATCAGACCGACGGTGCGCCGTATGCACCATGGCGTGGACGACGCGTAGATCGGAGTTGGTGGTGGCGTTGTTCGTGCAGTCCTGGGCGATGACGACGAAGACGATCCGAGGGGGGTCGGCCGCGACAGCCTCCCGAGGAAGCCGCAGCAGCCGGCCGCGGGGCGCGGCAGCCTGCCGTGAGGCCGCGATAGCCTGCCGAAGTAGGCGCGGCGGCGGAGACGGCAGAAGCACGGGCGCGGTAGATCGTCGATGCTGATGGTCGGAGTAGAGGTGCGGCGATGACGACGGTGGTGGGCGACTCAATCCGATCTAAGATCGGTAAACCAAAAAAAAACGATCAAGAGATCAGAAAAAAAGACTTGCAGGACAGCCGATCACGGATCGGCGGACGAGCCCTACGTACGGGTCATGCGGCCCCCGGCGGAGATCATGGAGATCGATCTCCCCGGGGGCGGCGCGGCGTGGAAGTGTGTGCGGCGGCTAGCGCGGTGCCATGGGGACGGCGGCGCTAAGGTTTGGGGACGAGGGAGCCGGCAGCGCCTTGGAGGAGGGGGTGGCGGCTAGGGTAGGAGAATCGTGGTTAGGCTGATACCATGTAGAAGGATAGAGAGGGAGAGAGATTGGTGGAATATGATGGATGTATTATTGAGCCTCATGGGCGAGTATATATAGGCGTACATGAGATCATCTTGGAGTACAAGACAAGTTAGGCTAGAGTCCTAACTATCCTACACTACCTCAATTACCGCGTACACGTATACTCTAACACTACTAACCATGTAGATGAAATCAAAGAGCTCAAGGACCAAGTCACTTCTTTGAAGAAAGACTTGGAAAAGAGTCATGAAGGCAAATCCACACTCGATAATATTTTGAGTGTGCAAAAATACCCCAATGATAAAAGTGGTCTTGGATTCAACTCCAATAATAAGAACAAGTCCAAGAGCAACAAGAAGAAGGGCCAAGACCAAGTCAAGAATTCGGCCAAGATTATTTGCTTCAAGTGCAAGGTTAAAGGACATCATGTAAGATCTTGTCCATTGAAGAAAAATCACTTGAGTGAGAAGCAACAAGGGAAGCGTCAAGTTCAAGGTCAAGCCCAATCTCAACCTCAAGTTGAAGCTAGGCCACTTCCCAAGAAGAATCCAGATAAGGCTCCCCTAGACAATAAATCAATGAAGAAGAGAAAGGGGAGCACTTGTTGCTACATATGTCATGAGAAGGGGTACTTTGCCTCTTCATGTTCAAAAGGTACCTTATATAACCCTATCATTGTTGATGATGATTATTCTCTTGGGAAGGATAAGGATGGCAATGTGTTTGCCAAGTTTGTTGGAACTCAAAGTGGTGTCAAGAGACGAACCATCTGGGTTGCCAAGCCTATTGTGACTAACCTCTTAGGACCCAACTTGGTTGGGGACCAACAAGCTCAAACTTGATCAATAGGTGTTTTTGGAGGGCATTGGATACTTGGATAACTCATGAAGAATTAAGGGATCTTCATATATTATATTTGATTAAGCCAAGTTATAAGGATTATCATCTCCCTACCATATTCCCAATGCGCCTCTTTGCGGTAACTCGAACTCAACTCTTTTATATTGTAAGTTACTTGTCCCTTTACATGTTTTTGGTTTTGTACCAAGTATGTGTTTGTATTTGTTGTGCCTCATGCTTTCTTATTTTTTGTATTCAAGTATGTCTAGGTGTTTGGCACATCATTTACTCGTGTGTTTTGTTTTGAGCCTCTAATGCATGTTGATGATATCTTATTTGGCTCTTTTCGAGTGGTTAATGGAACATCCCATTTTGGTGAGTGATATGCATTGCGCATCTCTCAAAACTTAAAATGTGTGTACATGAGTACTACCACTTAGTATTGATATTGCAAGCTTATATAGTCACTAGTGGTGTGTCATACTCATGAGAAATTCAAATTCTAAATGTCCATTAATTATCTCTAGTTGAGGTTGTTTTTCCTCTTATTAAGAAAAATTGAATATCACATTATGGGGGAGTAATATGCTTGTTTTGCATATCATAATCCTAGGAAATGTGAACATATGAGGTGGTGCCACTTAGAGTTGATATTGTTGATTATCTTGTTTATAGGTGGCATGTTTGCTCAAACAAGGTCCTTTTTTTGTTAGAAGCTTTTATTGCTCATATTTTCGGTCTTTGTTTGAGTAAGAAATTCTTGGCGTGGTCTTTCTCAAATACATATCTCCATATCTTTTTGGGAGACCATTCGCTTCAAGTTATTCTAATCATTGCTTTGCATGATTGTGTGACTAGTTGGAGCTATCAAGAATCTCTATCTTTGCATAGTGCTTAATCTTTTTAATCCTATCCTATGCTTTTTATTGTGAATATTTATCTTTAATATCCGTGCAATATACCACCGAAAATCAATTCCAATACACTCATTGTCTTCGACAATTGATATACTTGGGTGTGGTAGCATTCGTGGATCATCTTCACCTTGGATTTCACCTCTTATTGCCTTTTTTTCATTCCAAAAATTTATGTGGCTCCCATTGTCTTCCTTGGCTTTTGAAGATCTCTTTGATGGTGTTTTTGATTATTATCAAATGTGCTTTCAGTGGAAGACAAACCTTTTCTTCTCGAAACCTTGTGCCATTGTGAAAAGTGTTAAGGGTTTAGTTTATTTGTTGAAACCTTGCTCTTTTGGGAGTTTGTTATCTCATTGTTTATTCTCTATGTTATTTGCTTGAATGAGATTAATCTTTGAGCATTTGTGTTTTTATCTCATCTTTTATGCTCAATAGTTTTTGCTTGGTTAATTTGTTGAACTTTGTTGAACAAATCTTGTGTTGACTTGATACTTTGATATAGTTTGGACAACAAATGTGTTTTGTCACACCTTGTATGCCTTCTTGAATATTTTTGTGTTTTATCCAAAATATATCTTTGTTGGTTCTTGAAAGTCTCGTGCATGCATGTTTAGTAAATGTATATCTTATATCATGTTTTGATTTCTTTGGTCCAATATATAGGGTATAGTCCATCAAATCCTTAAACGGCTATGATGTGCATGAAATTCAAATTTCATCTCTAAATATGCACATATTTTTATGGAGTATGTCCTATGTGTTGTGGTTAGTCTAACCACTTTGGACCCAATACGTTTGGGGACAAAGAGATTACTTGAATGTTGTTTTAGGTACATTGGATATGCAATGGATGCTTGTCTCATCTATAAGAAAGGTGTTGTCACCACATGAAAGTTGGAGCCAAGCTAGGATGATTGAAGAATTCTTATCTACTACATCATACCATTGTTATCTCGATAAAAAGTATCTTATTCATGTATACTATTCTTTCATCCAATCTCTTGTAGGTTGCATCTTGGCATGAATTTATTTGTTTGTAAATATTGCGGTTCTTGCAAGGATCTTTGAAATACTTTTCCTTCCTTATTGCTTATGTGAGTAATTTGAGATGATGCATGTCATGGGTAGTATATAAAATCATGCTCATGATTCACCAATCCCAAATATGCCTTCTAGAAATTTATTGCATATCAATTCCTCAAAGTACTCTCATGTGCAATATTGTTGAAATTTCATTGAATCCTTCCTTTTGATACTTGTTGCCTTTCTCAAAATATCCCAACTAGCATTAGTTCCCTTAGTGTTAGTTGTGATGTTTTTGAGGTTTTTGTTTTTCTTTGGTGAAGTTCTTTGATATACCATAAGATAAAATAGAGCCATGGGCTATATATGCACTTAATCAAAATATCCTTTTTGGTATATCTTATGACTTCCTCTTGGATATCATGTATCCTTTTTTTAACCTCTTATGTGTGGATGTTTCTTTGTGGATTATTCTCATGTTTTGTCCACTTAGAAACTTATATACACAAGAGTGTTAATCTCTCGCCTTGATATCCTCGCTCTTATCCTCTTGTTTTTGATGGTATTGGTAAGGTCTTGATTTATGAGTGCTTGATTTACTTTCATTGCATCTTCATGCACTCATATCTCATATTTGGTTTCTTCTAGACTTAAGCTTGTCTTGACAAGTGTATTGATTTATATCTACGCTCCTTGTATCTTGGTTGTTTTCTAAATGATATAGAGGGAGTGAGGATTCCATGTTTGTGCATATTGTATTCAAATGAAACAACTAATTTATGCACACACCTTGGGGAGCTTCCTTATTTCATTTATAGCACTATTTGTCCATTAGATTATTTGGATCTTTTGAGTGCTTGCTTCATCCATTGAATCTTCTTCACCTTGGTGTATTTTTAGCAATATTTGATCCTCAATATAGTTTGATTTCCTCCAAGTATTCATCATTGGATATGTGCATATGATTTCACTCATATTACGAGTAATGCACACCTTGGGTAGGAACTCACACTATATTGTCCTTCTAACCTTGTCATCCATTTTGGCACTTGTTGTCAATGGGGGAGAAGTTTATAGGGTTTTAAGGGAAATGGTTTTGTACTTAAGATTGCTTTGTTCTTAAGTGTTTGCCTTTCATGCATTTCATCTTTATTTTGTATTGCATGGTTGAATATATAATGGAAACTCTCCCAAAGGTTATGCTTGCCAATGTATGCAATGAAATTCAAGTTCATCACACGTGCATATATTGTGGGGGAGTTTGCTCTATATATGTTGGTTCTACTCACATCTCTTGCATTAGTTGTAGTTTGTGTGAGTAGAATCGGTTTTGATATGGGCTAGTATCTTTGTGTTACTTAACCATATCAAATACAACCTCTTGTATACAACTTATTCTCGGATAAGTTGCGTACTTGTTTCTAATATTCATTATATAAACCCTCTTGTTGTGATTGTCATCAATTACCAAAATGGGGGAGATTGAAAGGGTAATTGCCCCTATGTGTGGTTTTGGTGATTAATGACAATCCCTATGGACTAATGTTTTAATTGAGTTTTATATGAAGGAATATTCCATAGGTCATGCTTGTAGTCCATATGTTAGATTCAAGTATGGATACCATGAAGATAAATATATACCTTGAGTTTTGGCATCAAGATCATTGAATGAAGAGAAGAATATGATATGTTCAAGATCTTGAGAGTGTGATCTCAATAGAAGAATTCAAGATATGGCTCTAAGTCGGTATCATGATAGCCTCATTAGTTGCGCTATGGTTGACTAAGATTTAGAGCATGTAATCAAATGAAGAATTCTTTATGTACCTCAAGATATTGAGATGGAGCATGAGAAGATACTTGGTTGACTAATACAAAGAGTGAAGAGTGATTTCAAGTTGGTAAACACATGAAGCATAAAGAATGTACCACATGGATCTTGTGGTATGGTAAGCCTTGTCATTTATGCATCATGAACTAACCCATTATATATGTGCCTTTGCGTTTTTCTATATGGGATAGGTATCTTTCCATGGGCATGCTTCAAAAGTGAAGATCTCATATAGCCCATGAGAGGATGACACAAGTGGTGATCGTCATCAAGGTTGAGAAGGGCAAGTTCAAGATAAGCATCTCGAGAAGATCATTTTCTTGAAACTTGCCACCCATATTGGTGATAGTGGATTTGTGAAAATGTGTATTAATTAAGCTATCCCATAGTGGTGTATGGGGGGAGCAAATTACGAGTCTTCAGAAAGCAACAATGATCAAGTGATGCATTCCGGCTTGGATGGAGCTTGAAGCGTTGTCATCAAGATCAAACGGGATGCGCAAGGCAAAGGTATGGCATTGCTAGGTCTTCCTTTTACCAGTCTCAAGGTGGTTGTTGGGAGACTGGCTTATAGGATAGATAGCCGCACTATCAAGAGGGGCTTTCAGTTGGGTATCTTGATCACATTGTCCGTTTGATCCCGGTTGTGGATCCGGTTCAACTGAGTCCCACACTGGACGGTTCGGTGCCAGCGCCAGTAGACCGGATCCCAGACCGGATTTTCCGATTTTCACGACCGAGTCTATTCTGAGTTGGCAAACAGAGGTATTCCGGTTTGTAGGCCGGCCCTCCGGCTTGGGGACCGAGTTTCCCGGTTCTGGGGCAGATCTAACCGACTTTTCACTGTTTTCTCTCAAACGGCCATATTTGCTTTTCCCTATAAAAGGGGGTTCTTCCCCAACGCGTTTTGAGTGTTCTTGAGCCCAAAATTTGACCCCCATTATTAACCCTCTTAAGCTTGCTTCCTCTCCCTTCCCTCCTATGATTCTTACATCCTTTTGAGGGCTTTGGAAGAGGAGATCTAGATCTACAATCCCCACCAATCAATTCCTCCTCTAAGTGAGGGGAACCCTTTGGATCTAGATCTTGGAGTTATTGGTTGACTTCCACCATTGTTCTTCCTCTCTAATTCCTCCCTAGTACTTGTTGCTTTGGTGGGATTTGAGAGTGAAGGATTTGAGCACCCTTGGTGTTCTTGCTTTGAATTCTTGCATAAGTGTTGAGCTCTCCATTACGATTTGTTCGAGTGAGAGACCATGAGCTTGTGACTCTTGGAGGGTGACCTCCTAGTTGGCTTGGCGGTTGGTGCCGCGGTTTCCTCTTCGTGGAAGATTGTGAAGAGACCTGGGCTTCTCCTTTGTGGAGCTTGTGAAGTGGTTGTGGAGCTTTCCATCTCCAGAGTGGAGGAAACGCTAGGCATAAGGAAAGGGCATATTCCTTCACGGGATAGACTCAGAGAAGAAGGTGAGCCTTCGTGGCGTTGGGAAATCCTTCGTGGAATCCCACACCTCTCTAACGTGACGTACCTTCTTGTAAGGGAACACGGGAATACATCTTCGTCTCAGCATGCCTCGGTTATCTCTATACCGGAGCTTACTTTCCTTGTGATAGCCATCGAGATTGAAGTACTTATATCTTTCTTATCACTTGTGGTATATTTATCTTGTGCTATCTTGCTTAGCTTAACTTGTTGTTGGTACACTTAGTTGAGCCTAGTGTATTTAGGTTTTGTGCTTGTAAAATAAATGTTAGTTTAATTCTTCATTCTATCAAGCCAAAACCGTAATAGTTTTGAAATTGCCTATTCACCCCCCTCTAGGCGACATCTCTATCCTTTCATAGTGTAGCTTCACAAAAGCTACAATTTACAAAGAAAATCTAATAGTGGTGGCCACCGCTGCAACTTGCAGCGAAGCTACAATTTACAAAGACTACAACTTACAAAGAAAATCTAATAGTGGTGGATGTCGCCACAACCTAGACACAAATTGAGCTCCGCTGATGGCCAGAGCTATAGGTTGCAGTGGCGTTGGGGGCAGCATCGACCTCAGTTCGTGAGGTTGATCAGGTCCACGAGCTCCATCTTGACGATCGGTGCGGCGACACGCTCCCTCGCTAGGCGCTCCTCCTCCCGCTCCCACGCCTCCACGAGCTTCACTGCCCAACGTGTGTTTGTTGCCTCGATCTCCTCCTCCGCCTTCCGTTCTAGCTTCGACTCGCGGATGATGATCTCCATCGTGAGGCGCTCCTCGTTAGAGTCATTGGCGTAGTCCGTGGCCGCGACGACACATGAACGCAATAGGGAAGGGGAACTCTAGTAGTCGCTGTCAAAGTCATCATGAGGAGCTTCCACCGAGGCGAGGACGGTGGGTCCGTGCGAGGAGCTTCCACCGCGGGACGATCCCTCACCAGTCGCACGAGCACGCGCGGAGACGAAGCCCGGGGGCGCATACGCGTGAAGCTTCGGTGGCGGCGACTCCTCACGGTTGGTCCAACGGCGAGCCGCCCGCTTTCTCGCGGCCTCCGAGCGGATGAACGTGTCACAAGCCGCGTCGTCGACGAAGCGACAAGCTGCCCTGCCTCCGGAGCTACGCCCCATCCATCCCTATGCCTACCGCACTCGAATCCCACTGTTACTGCTTTTGTTACTACTGTCTTTGTTTTACTACCGCTGTTACTTTGCTATTCCTACTACAAAACGGTTGCTACTGATAAACTGCTATGAGCAAGATTGTTTCCAGGTGCAGCTGAATTGACAACTCAGTTGTTAAGACTGATAAGTATTCTTTGTCTCCCCTTGTGTCGAATCAATAAATTGGGTTTCACTTCCCTCGAAAATACTGCGATACACCCCCTATACTTGTGCGTCATCAAGACTATTTTCTGGCGCCGTTGCCGGGGAGCATAGCTTTATTTATCAAGTTCACTTGGATTCACTATTGTTCAAGCTAAGTTTATTTTCTCCTTGTTTGCTTGTTTCTTTATCAAAAATACAAAAAAATTAGTTCCTACTCTAGTTGTTATTTTCGTTGGTCTGTTATTGTCTTGCTTTATCATGCTTGTTGTCAATGGTTGGTTTCTTTGAAACTGAATCTTATTGGCAAGGTGGGTTCACGGAAGATGAAAAATATTATTATAAGGAACACCACTTGTCACAAAAAGGGAAAAACTTATGGGGACAAATTGATAGATTGTATACCATTGCTAGAAACGTGTGCTCTACTTATAATGTTACTTATTGTTGTGATGAGTCTCGTTGCAGAAAGAGGTATAAACACCTCCCTTTTCAATGTGAGTATAATGATAATGATACCATATCTTCCTATGCTAAAGGAATTTATGACTTTTATGATGCGGAACAAATTGAAGAATTTATTCCTTGGAAGGGTGCTTTTGAACTTGCTAATTTTCTTGAGAATATTGATGATTCACCTTATAAGTATGAGGTTTATGGTATACTTAAATTTTGCTTTGATAATTACAAGGATGAAAATGGCCCTATTCTTGAGTATTTTAATAGATGCTTTCCACAAATGGAAGAGACTAATGCCTTCCAGGACCATATGGAAGAGACTAATGCCTTGCAGGCTCCTATGGAAGAAGAAATTGATGAACCTGAAATCTCATTAGATGAAAAGGAGGAGGAGAGTGATGAACAAAAGGAGGAAGAATGGATTAGCTACCCATGCCTACCTTCTAATGAGAGTAACTCTTTATCCCTTACATTATTTGATTGTCCTCCATGCTTACTAAAGGAGGATGAATGTTATGTTCCCGAGGTTTCCTTTGAAAATGTTTATGATAAAGCTCTAGTGCTTGTAGATCATGAAAAGCATGCTTTATGTGATAGTTATATTGTTGAGTTTATTCATGAGGCTACTGAAAATTATTATGAGAGAGGCAAATATGGTTGTAGAAGTTTTCATGGTATTGAAACACCTCTCTATGTGCTGAAAGTTTTGAAGTTACTCTTGTTTTATCTTCCTATGCCTGTCACTTTGTTATTTGCTTACACGATTCCTATGCATAGGAAGTGGGTTAGACTTAAATGTGTTTTGAATTTGCTTCTTGATGCTCTCTTTTACTTCAACTCATATTTCTTATGAGAGCATCCTCTCAAACTTTTATGCCTGAAGATGATAATATGTCTATTATTCTTGGGAGACCTTTTCTTAAATAATGCAGGAGCTGTTATTAATTGTAATCAAGGGAAGGTTACCTTCAATGAACACATTGTCTATTTCCTCAAGAAGATTGAAAGGACTTATAGTTTGAATTCAATTGAACATGTTGAAGGCATTCAAGTTGGAGAAATATATTGTCCCATACCAAGAGAAAAAATTGAAACTATTATGATTGGGACCATTGCTATCAAGGTCGAGGTAACATAATCATTAGTGGAATACAAAGTTTTGTCTCATATGAATTTGTTTTGGTAACAAGACCTGATCAACCTTGTTAACAAAAGGATTTCATTGAACAAAACAATGTTTTCACCATGATTATCTCCACTTACTTCTATTCTATCCATTTTAGTTTTTGCTTCTTATGCCTAACTTAAAGGCGTTAAAGAAAAGTACTTGTTGGGAGATAACCCAAGAGTTTTAGTTGAGTCTTGGAAGTTATTACCTATGTAATAACCTCTCCTTATCCTTTTTATTTGCTTTTTGTGCCAAGAGTAACCTCTAATGAGAGTGAAGTAATGATTGGGAAAGTTGCTGTCCCGAAACAGATTTATGTGCTTCACCGTAAAAATTCCTGAGAGAGCTCTGTATGTCGGATTGAGCTGTAATGTTTTGGTATTCTGCCCCAGGTTGTTATCTAACTTTCGTTAGTTCAACACTTTTTCATTTGAGCAACATAAGGTCTTCGAAAAAATTCGTCTTTACCTGCTGGTCTGTTTTGACAGATTTCTGCCATTTTCTGCATTTGCTTCTTGTTAGTTCCTTCTTGAGTTCCTTTGGGGAATTAAGATTTTTGAGGGAACTGCTACAGTAGCTAGTGTTCTGATGGAAGTTTATTTGGTGTTAGAACTGAACCTTGAGACTTATTTATCTTAAGTGCACTAATGTTGCTAATGAGATTTTGTGAAGTTTTGTATGAAGGAAAAATTACAGGTGTATGGAAGAAATGAGTAATGAGATGAAGGATGGACTAAAGCTCAAGCTTGGGGATGCCACGCGTGTCACCCCGAGAAATATCCAAGAAGTACATGCGTCAAAGCTTGGGGATGCCCAAGGCATCCCCTTCTTCATCAATAAAAATCTCAGGTTTCTTTCAACCACTTCATTTTTATTGTTTCATGCACAGTTGTGTTGTTCTTGGAGCGTCTTCTTTTTTGTTTTTGTTTTGGTTTTTAGTTTGCGTGGTTTGCTTAGTTTGCTGAATAAATTGGTTGGACCTCCCCTTTCATACATTGGTGCTCAAATAGATTGGTTTGGTTTGGAGAAGTGTAGGAAAGCTCATGCTTAAGTGGTAAAGAGAGTTTGTTTTTGACTGTGGCCTATGCTTTGTCATGCCATGCTTGATATTGTTTTGGCTTTATGCTTAGTATTATTTGCGGTATCATGACTTGTTATAAACAATTTAGATTGCTTAATGTGCCTTGGATGAATCATGCGTTGTTTTAGCATATTAAAGCATAGTATAGTGGTATTCTCCTTTGATGCTTTATTTGGGTTGACTTGGCACATGCTCACACCATGTTATGACTATCTCAAGTCACCATAGCCTTTATGATCCTTTAGTTTCAGCTTGTAGTATCACTTTATGCTTCGATCAATGATGTTTTGTCGCTCTGCATGATTATGGCCATTATTGCTCTCTCATTTGTCGCTCCCTTACTATTGCTAGCCTTCACTTCCACTGAGTGTTTTACTCATGTTTCCAACTCCCTAAACCAAATATCTCCAAAGTGTCCACCATACCTACCTATTAGCATCATTTGCTACTCCCGTGCATATTCAATATGCCTTGTTTTCTTCCGAATAAAATGTTTGCTTGTTATGAGAAAGTTAGTTAGTAAAGCTCGAACGAACTTGATGGCACACTTTATTTTCTTGCATTTAATAAACCTGAACCATTGCGTCCTTCTTTGTTGTGCATATGCTTGCGCTTTATGAGTTGAAGTTAGCAGAACCATGTATCATGGGGACCGCTTTCAACGCATCATAGGTATTTTGTACCTAGTTGATATCATGTTCTTTTGCTTATGGATCCCGGCGGTGTGAAATAAAATTGGAACTTGTAAGATCATGGAGTTTGTATGTATGTTAGAGAAACGCCTGGGCCGCTAGCCTAATCCATGCCTAATCATGGTGGAAACTTGCAGCATAACCATAATGAGCATTCTATGAAGCATCCTCAACAAAAATCTATGCACATAGTAAATAAAAAGATCGCCGAGATGCTCATTGTCTGCTTGCCTTGTTATTTTGATTATGGGATAGCTCCCGTGTCATGTGCAAGGGGTACCCCGTTGGCGGTTCTCTATGATATGTATATACTTACAATGACAAGAGCTTAATCGTGACTGAAGTTGAGTAGCATGAGGATCGGTCTTCGTAAGTAAGGGGCACGAGACTTCAATTTATAACTTGTCAAGCATATCCTCTTAGTTGTGTCACTTTCACCTTAACCACGTTAAAGATGCTTATGATAGGGGCAATGAGAGCTCAAAGCTAACGAGTACCCTACTTTCAACATTTGGAAGCCTTTCAAACTATTCAAAACCTTTTCATTTCCTTGTTGAGTCTCCACTTATTCTTTGAGCACTTTCTTGAGAGCATAGTGGCCATTATTAGTTCTATGTGCATTGTCCCAAGACTTGTTGATTGATGCATACCTTGATATTGCTTGTTTTAAACTATTTGTATCTAGTCACTCTTGTAAACTTTGAAGGTGTCCTATGCATTTATGTTTGCTACTCTTTGAGGGACAAGCTGAATGCCACTATGCTATGTTTTCTTTATGTGAAACAAACAAACGTCTTGCAAAGCATTGTTATTCATGAATCTTTTGTTTGTGCATTTTCATGTTGCATCATAGTTTCTTCGTCTTATTGCTAGAACTTTGTCTTTCATGTTATGATTGAAGTACTATGATCCTAGCTTTGAATGCTTTATGAATACTTTGATCAAGTCTTTGATGGTGCATGTCACTTCAAAAATTACTCTTTCTTTTTTATCACTTACCTACTCGAGGACGAGCAGGAGTTAAGCTTGGGGATGTTGATACATTGCAAATGTATCTATAATTTTTTATGCTCCATGCTTGGTTTTATCCACTTTCTTGTGTTTTGTCCACACTTTGGAGTACTTTTCATACGATTACTTAGACTAACCTATTAACAAGAGCCACAGTGCCAGCTGCCTGTTTTTTGCTGTTTTTGGTTCCAGTAAAGTCAGAAAATGAATATTCTCTGAATTGGACGGGACAAAAGCCAAGGTGCATATTTTTCAGAAGACTCACGGAGCCAGAATACGAGACGGAGGAGGGCCAGGGGCTGGCCACACCACCCCTAGGCGCGGGCTGGGCCTGGCCGCGCCAGGGCATGGTGTGGTGGCCCCAAGCACCCCCTCGACCTCTCTCTTCGCCTA
The DNA here is from genome assembly GCA_910589775.1 of Avena eriantha. Classification (NCBI taxonomy): domain Eukaryota; kingdom Viridiplantae; phylum Streptophyta; class Magnoliopsida; order Poales; family Poaceae; genus Avena; species Avena eriantha. The sequence goes on from OU342741.1 coordinate 25,823,513, forward strand.
TAAGAAGCCTTCTGACCTAAAAACTTCAGGGGGTTCGACGTTTTTCCAGAAGGAGTTCCGCTCCGCCGCCACCATCAGATTCCACGAAACAGCACCAGAAACTCCGTTCTGGCACCTTGTCGGGACGGGGAATTGGAGGAGACCATCGCCATCATCATCACCATCGCTTCTCCATCGACCATCCATGTTTCCCCCATCTATGAGTGAGTAATCCCCCGTTGTAGGCTATGGGGATGGTAGGGATTGGATGAGATCGTTCATGTAATGGCATCAGATTGTTAGGGCATAGTGCCTAGTATCTTTTATTAGTGCTTTATGAGTTTGTTGCGACTTGTTGTGCTTAATTCTTGTCACTAGGGCCCGAGTGCCATGATTTTAGATCTGAACTTATTATTGATTCATTATGATAGTATTGTTTCTGGTCTTATCTACAAGTTGTGTACACACGTCGTTGTCCGGAACCTATGGTCCCGAAGTGATAGAAATCGGGGTAGCCGGAAGGCAAAGGCTTTGATGTGAGGATCACATGTGTTCACGGAGTGTTAATGCTTTGCTCCGGTGCTCTATTAAAAGGAGCACCTTAATTGCCAGTAGTTCCCTAGAGGCCCCGCTGCAAACGGGCTGGCAGGAGAAAAGATGTTGTGCAAGTTCTCATTGCGAGCACGTATGACTATATATGGAACGCATGCATAGGATTGTCTAGTACTTGGGTGCTTTATCTTATTTATCTGCAATTTCCCTATGTTCTGATTGCTATGTGAATTTTCTTGTCCATGCAACGCCCGTCCATCCATCCCTATGCCTACCGCACTCGAATCCCACTGTTACTGCTTTTGTTACCACTGTCTTTGTTTTACTACTGCTGTTACTTTGCTATGCCTTCTACAAAACTGTTGCTACTGATAAACTGTTGTGAGCAAGATTGTTTCCAGGTGCAGCTGAATTGACAACTCAGTTGTTAAGACTGATAAGTATTCTTTGGCTCCTCTTGTGTCGAATCAATAAATTGGGTTTCACTTCCCTCGAAAATACTGCGATACACCCCCTATACTTGTGGGTCATCAACCATCCAACCGTAGGCAGTAGATCAGAGATGCTGAGTATATGAGAAAGAACCGAGAACGGATTGAGGAGGAGAACCGGGCCAAGAGGGCCAAGTATGACAATTTGCAGTCTCTTGCTCACATGTCCAAGAAGGAGTTCCAAGAGCTTTAGAAGACCAATTTCTATGAGCTGCCAAGGACTAGTGAGGATCGTTGTTATTGGAGGAGGGAACAGAAGGTATTTATGACTGATGTCTACCGCAAGCTCACCAAGTCCCCAGTTTGTCCTCAGAGGTACATGGAGCTTGAGTACATGCGTGCCAACAATTACTTTGCAGATGCTATGTGGATCACAGAAAAGCTTGGGCTGCATAGGCTCATGGAGCTCCGAGAAGATTACTTCATTCCCCTTGTCCAACAATTCTATGCCACGGTGGTGTTTGGGACTGATCAAGCAAGGACCATGACCTGGATGACTAGTGATGTTCGCTGCAGAACTACCTTTTTTTACTTTGCCGGGGTCATCAATGAGACTTTTCAGGGTGTGGATGTTCCTACGGGACATCGTATGCATGATGCTGCTCTTGGAGAGAGCAAGACCAAGTTGGCTCCTCTCTATGACAAGGATGTTGTTGTCGGTGAGGCTAAGGGCCTCAAACTTCTCTACAACTTGCTGCTCAGAATATTCCGTCGCAGTATGTCTCCTAGTGCTGGCAATGATGATGCCATTAGATGTGGGCTTGTTAACCTACTTCACCATGCTCACAAGATATATCTTGCTGGTCCTGATTCTGAAGGGTTTGCTATTGATGTGATGGATTACATTTTTAGGAGGGGCACCATGCTATTCTCTATAGGAAATCTCCTCCATATGCTCCTCTAGTGATGAGGCTTATCAACACTCAGACTCATGGTTCATCACTTACTCTACCCCCCAATCTTACAGAACATTGATACGTTGCTAACGTATCTATAATTTTTGATGATCCATGCTTGGTTTTATCTACTTTCTTATGTTTTGTTCCAACTTTGGAGTACTTTTCATAGACTTTCTTGTACAAACCTATTAACAAGTGCCATAGTGCCAGTTGCCTATTTTCTGCTGTTTTTGGTTCCAGGAAAGTCAGAAAATCAATATTCTCGAAATTGGACCGGACAAAAGCCAAAGTCGATATTTTACCGGAAGACTCACGAAGCCAGAAGACGAGACGAAGAGGGGCCACAGGGCGGCCACACCATGTGGTGGCGCGGGCTAGCCCTAGCCACGACACCAGGTGGTGTGGGCCCCCTGGCTACCCACCGACCTTGCCTTTTCGCCTATAAGAGCCTCCTGATGCAAAAACCCTAAATCGTCCAGCCTCCAGCCACGAAAAGTTCCGCAGCGCCGCCTCCACCGAAGGGGAGATTCGGGGGATAGAAAGTCTTTGTTCCGGCACCCTGCAGGGACGGGGAAGTGCCCTCGGAGCCATCTCCATCGATATCCACCACCATCTCCATCGTCGTTGCTTATTCCCATGATGAGGAGGGAGTAGTTCTCTCTCGAGGCTATGGGTTCTACCGGTAGCTATGTGTTCATCTCTCTCTCTATTCATGATCATATTGTGATCATGAGATTTGTAATCAAGTAGATCTACCTTGCTACTCAAGTGCTTTATTAGATCTCTGCTCCCCCATGTGTGTGAAAGTGACAGCGTGCACACCATGGTGGCACTTAGGCTAGAGATTACAATTACTTGTTATGAGTTATATTTGGAGTTGGATGTCTCTATGAAATTGTGGTGTTTGTTGGAACCATCTAGAGCTCAAGGTGACAGTGTGGGGTTATCTAGATGGGAAAGGCTTACTTTGAGGTGTGCTGTTATAGCCCTACCATGGATTAGAGTGTCCAACCGGAGAGTAATTAAGAGTAGTATCATAAAGAGAAGATATTTATATGAGAGTGTTCACTAGTGAAAGTATAATCCCTAGGCCTTGTTTCTTAGCATTGAAATATCGTTTGCTACTAGATCTGTTACATGTTTGCTTGTTTCCATCTTTATTTCAGTTTGCCTTTAGTCTCTTCCACTCCATCAAGCTATTTTCTAGCACCGTTATCTTATATCCATACCACTTGCGTTTTACTATCTCTTCGCTGAACTAGTGCACCTATACACCTGACAAGTGTATTGGGTGTGTTGGGGACACAAGAGACTTCTTGTATCTTGATTGCAGGGTTGCTTGAGAGGGGATACCTTTGACCACTTCCTCCCTGAGTTCGATAAACCTTGGGTGATCCACTTAAGGGAAAACTTGCTGCTGTTCTAGAAACCTCTACACTTGGAGGCCCAACAACTGTCTACAAGAATAGAAGTGCGTAGAAATCAAGCTATTTTCTGGTGCCGTTTCCGGGGAGGTAAGGTAAAAGGTATTCACACCGGAGGATTAAAGAAGAAGAGCCTCCCACGGCAAATGCCTATTTTCTGGCGCCGTTGCCGGGGAGGTAAGGTAAAAGCTACTCACATCCTACAATGTGAGTCCTCGAAGTTATTTCCTTTAGATTCTGCAATTTTGTCTTTTTGTTTCTTGTTTTCACTAGTTAGGCTTAATGGAAAACAACAAAAAAATTAAAGAGCTTTATAGTATTTATCTTGAGTTAGGACATGAAGTGTTTGAGGAGAAAATTAAAAAACCTATGGAACTTTATTTGCATACTAACAGCAATGCTGTTAGTATAAATTCTTTGGACACCATTATTGCTAATGCTATGGAAAAGTCTAAGCTTGGGGAAGCTAGTTTTTATGAAAATGATCTTTTTAGTTCCCCAGCTTTGGAAGATAGCTATTCTATTGCTTAAGATGATACAAAACCTCCAATATATGATGATTGCAATGATGAATATGATATTTTAAGTCCACCTAGTATTGAGGAGGAAAGTAATTATGTTTACAATATGCCTCCTATATTAGATGATTATGGTGATGAGAATAATAATGATAGCTATTTTGTTGAATTTGCTCCCACTACAATTAATAAGAATGACTATGTTTATGTGGGAAGTATTAATTCTTTTATGCATGTGGCTAATGATAAGAATGTTTCATGTGATAGTTATATTGTTAATTTTATTCATGATGCTACTGAAAGTTATTATGAGAGAGGGAAACATGGTTTTATGCATCTCAATAATATTAAGTTTCCCCTCTTTATGTTGAAAATTTTGAAGTTGCACTTGTTTTGCTTTACTATGCTTATTGCTTTGTGGTTTCATGACTTGTTTATTTACAAGATTCCTATGCATAGGAAGTGGGTTAGACTTAAATGTGCTTTGAATTTGCTTCTTGATGCTCCCTTTTACTTCAATTCATATTTCTTATGTGAGCATCTTCTCAAACTATCATGCCTAACTTAAAGGCGTTAAAGAAAAGTACTTATTGGGAGATAACCCAAAAGTTTTAGATGAGTCTTGGAAGTTATTACTTCAGTAATAACCGCTACTTATCTTTTTTATTTGCTTTTTGTGCCAAAAGTAACCTCTAATGAGAGAGAAGTAATGATTGGGAAAGTTGCTGTCCCGAAACAGATTTCTGTGCTTCACCGTAAAAATTCGTGTAAAATATCTGAACGTCTTTTTGAGGCGTTAATTTTTGTGCTTCTGCCCCAGGTTGTTATCTAACTGTCGTTAGTTCAACACTTTTTGATTTGAGCAACAGAAGGTCTTCTAAAAATTCGTCTTTACCTGCTGGTCTATTTTGATAGATTTCTGCCATTTTCTGCATTTGCTTCTTGTTGGTTCCTTTTTGAGTTCTTTTGGGGAATTGAACTTTTTGAGTGAAGTACTACAGTATCTAGTTTTCTAACGGAAGTTTATTTGGTGTTATAACTGAACCTTAAGACTTATTTATCTTGAGTGCACTAATGTTGCTAATAAAGATTGTGTGAAGTTTTGTATGAAGGAAAAATTTTAGGTGTATGGAAGGAATGAGTAATGAGATGAAGGATGGACCAAAGCTCAAGCTTGGGGATGCCACGCGTGTCACCCCAAGAAATATCCAAGAAGTACAAGCGTCAAAGCTTGGGGATGCCCAAGGCATCCCCTCTTCATCAATAAAAATCCCAGGTTTCTTCCAAACGCTTCATTTTTATTGTTTCATGCACAGTTGTGTTGTTCTTGGAGCGTCTTCTTTTTCGTTTTCATTTTGGTTTTTCGTTTGCTTTTTTTTTGCTTAGTTTTCTGAATAAATTGGTTGGACCCCCTCTTTCATACATTGGTTTGCAAATAGGTTGGTTTGGTTTGGAAAAGAGTAGGAAAGTTCATACTTATGTGGTGAAAAGAGCTCGTTTTTGACCGTGGCCTATGCTTTGTCATGCCATGCTCGATATTTTTTTTGGCTTTATGCTTAGTATTCTTTGCTGTAGCATGAATTGTTATAAACAATTGAGATTGCTTAATGTGCCTTGGATTAATCATGCGTTGTTTTAGCATATTAAAGCATAGTATAGTGGTATTCCCCTTTGATGCTTTATTTGGGTTGACTTGGCGCATGCTCACACCATGTTATGACTATCTCAAGTCACCATAGCCTTTATTATCCTTTAGTTTTCAACTTGTAGTATCACTTTATGCTTTGATCAATGATGTTTTGTCGCTCTGCATGATTATGACCATTATTGCTCTCTTAGTTTGTCGCTCCTAGTCTTTTGCTAGCCTACACAACCAAGTATGAGTTCCACTCATGCATCCAACTCCTTAAACAAAGTTATTCCAAAGAGTCCACCATACCTACCTACTAGCTTATGCTATTCCAAGTATATTCATGCTTTTGTTTACCTTCCAAATTAAACTTGTTATGAGAAAACTAGTGATTAAAGCTCTCACGAACTTGATGGCACACTTTACTTTTCTTGCATTTAATAAACTTGAACCATTGGGTCCTTCTTTGTTGCGCATATGCTTGCGCTTTATAAGTTGAAATTAGCAGAACCATGTATCATGGGGAACGCTTTCAACATTGCACTTGTACTTTGTACCCCGTTGATATCATGTTCTTTTGCTTATGGATCCCAGCGGTGTGAAATAAAAGTGAAACTTGTAAGATCATGGAGTTGTATGTGTGTTAGAGAAATGCCTGGGCCGCTAGCCTAAGCCATGCCTAATCATGGTGGAAACTTGCAGCATCACCATAATGAGCAATCTATGAAGCATCCTCAATAAAAACCTATGCAAATAGCAAATAAAAAGATCGCTGAGATGCTCATTGTCTACTTGCCTTGTCATTTTGATTATGGGATAGCTCCTGTATCATGTGCAAGGGGTACCCCGTTGGCGGTTCTTTATGATACATATGTACTTACAATGACAAGAGCTTACTTGTGACTAAAGTTGAGTAGCATGAGGTTCGGTCTTCGTAAGTAAGGGGCATGAGATTTCGGCTTATAACTTGTCAAGCATATCCTCTTAGTTGTGTCACTTTAACCTTAATCACCTTCAATATGCTTATGATAGGGGCAATGAGAGCTGATAGCTAATAAGTACCATAATTTTTGGAAGCTCTTTATGAAACTTGAATCTCTGCTTCCTTCCATGAAGGCCTTTCTTCCACCATTATATTGAGTCTCCACCTTCTACCTTTATGCACCTACTTTGAGAGCATAGTGACCATTCTTAGTTCTATGTGCATTGTCCCAAGACTTGTTGATTGATGCATACCTTGATATTGCTTATTTTAAACTATTTGTATCTAGTCACTCTTATGAACTTTGAAGGTGTCCTATGCATTTATATTTGCTACTCTATGAGGGACAAGCTGAATGCTATTATGCTATGTTTTCTTTATGTGAAACAAACAAATATCTTGCAAAGCATTGTTATTCATGAATCTTTTGTTTGTGTCTTTTCATGTTGCAACATAGTTTCTTTGTCTTATTGCTAGAACTTTGTCTTTCATGTTATGATTGAAGTACTATGATCCTAGCTATCAATGTTTTACAAATACTTTGATCAACTTTATGATGGTGCATGTCACCTCAAAAATTATTCTTTCTTTTTATCACTTACCTACTCGAGGACGAGCAGGAGTTAAGCTTGGGGATGTTGATACGTTGCTAATGTATCTATAATTTTTTATGTTCCATGCTTGGTTTTATCTACTTTCTTATGTTTTGTTCCAACTTTGGAGTACTTTTCACAGACTTTCTTGGACAAACCTATTAACAAGTGCCATAGTGCCAGTTGCCTATTTTGTGCTGTTTTTGGTTCCAGGAAAGTCAGGAAATCAATATTCTCGGAATTGGACCGGAGAAAAGCCAAAGTCGATATTTTACCGGAAGACTCAAGAAGCCAGAAGACGAGACGGAGAGGGGCCACAAGGCGGCCACACCATGTGGTGGCGCGGGCTAGCGCTGGCCACGCCACCGGGTGGTGTGGGCCCCCTGGCCGACCACCGGCCTTGCCTCTTCGCCTATAAGAGCCTCCCGATGCAAAGACCCTAAATCGTCCAGCCTCCAGGCACACAAAGTCTCGTAGCGCCGCTGCCACCGAAGGGGAGATTCGGGGGACATAAAGTCTCTATTCCGGCACCTTGCCGGGACGGGGAAGTGCCCCGGAGCCATCTCCATCGATCTCTACCACCATCTCCATCGCTGTTGCTTATTCCCATGATGAGGAGGGAGTAGTTCTCTCTCGAGGCTAAGGGTTCTACCGGTAGCTATGTGTTCATCTCTCTCTCTATGCATGATCGTATTGTGATCATGAGATTTGTAATCAAGTAGATCTACCTTGCTACTCAAGTGCTTTATTAGATCTCTGCTCCCCCATGTGTGTGAAAGTGACAGCGTGCACACCATGGTGGCACTTAGGTTAGAGATTACAATTACTTGTTATGAGTTATATTTGGAGTTGGATGTCTCTATGAAATTGTGGTGTTTGTTGGAACCATCTAGAGCTCAAGGTGACAGTGTGGGGTTATCTAGATGGGAAAGGCTTACTTTGAGGTGTGCTGTTATAGCCCTACCATGGATTAGAGTGTCCAACCGGAGAGTAGTTAAGAGTAGTATCATAAAGAGAAGATATTTATATGAGAGTGTTCACTAGTGAAAGTATAATCCCTAGGCCTTGTTTCTTAGCATTGAAATATCGTTTGCTACTAGATCTGTTACATGTTTGCTTGTTTCCATCTTTATTTCAGTTTGCCTTTAGTCTCTTCCACTCCATCAAGCTATTTTCTAGCACCGTTATCTTATATCCATACCACTTGCGTTTACTATCTCTTCGCCGAACTAGTGCACCTATACACCTGACAAGTGTATTGGGTGTGTTAGGGACACAAGAGACTTCTTGTATCTTGATTGTAGGGTTGCTTGAGAGGGGATACCTTTGACCACTTCCTCCTTGAGTTCGATAAACCTTGGGTGATCCACTTAAGGGAAAACTTGTTGTTGTTCTACAAACCTCTGCACTTGGAGGCCCAACAACTGTCTACAAGAATAGAAGTGCGTAGACATCAAACATGCCTTGGTGTCTGATACGTCCAAAACGTATCTACTTTCCCGAACACTTTTGCTATTGTTTCTCCTCTAAACGTGATTTGGATGCAACTAACGCGGACTGACGCTGTTTTCAGCAGAATTACCTTGGTGACTACTTTTTGTGCAGAAAATCAACTATCGGGAAAAATCCCGGAAAATATGCCGAAAATCGTATTTCACCAGAAGACTCCCGGAGCCAGAATATGAGACGGAGGAGGGCCAGGGCCTGGCCACACCACCCCCAGGCGCGGGCTGGGCCTGGCCGCGCCAGGGCATGGTCTGGCCGCCCCAGGCTGCCCCTCCGTCTCCCTCTTCGCCTATAAGTTGCCTTCTGACCTAAAAACTCAGGGGGGGTTCGACGTTTTTCTAGAAGGAGTTCCGCTCCGCCGCCACCATCAGATTCCACGAAACAGCACCAGAAACTCCGTTCTGGCACCCTGCGGGGATGGGGAATTGGAGGAGATCATATCCATCATCATCACCATCGCTTCTCCATCGACCATCCATGTTTCCCCCATCTATGAGTGAGTAATCCCCCGCCGTAGGCTATGGGGATGGTAGGGATTGGATGAGATCGTTCATGTAATGGCATCTGATTGTTAGGGCATGGTGCCTAGTATCTTTTATTAGTGCTTTATGACTTTGTTGCGACTTGTTGTGCTTAATGCTTGTCACTAGGGCCCGAGTTTCATGATTTGAGATCTGAACATGTTATTGATTCATTATGATAGTATTGTTTTTGGTGTTATCTGCAAGTTGTATACACACGTTGTTGTCCGGAACCAATGGCCCCGAAGTGACAGAAATCGGGATAACCGGAGGGAATAGCTTTGATGTGAGGATCACATGTGTTCATGGAGTGTTAATGCTTTGCTCCGGTGCTCTATTAAAAGGAGCACCTTAATTGCCAGTAGTTCCCTTGAGGCCCCGCTGCAAACGGGTTGGCAGGACAAAAGATGTTGTGCAAGTTCTCATTGCGAGCACGTATGACTATATATGGAGCACATGCCTAGGATTATCTAGTACTTGGATGCTTTATCTTATTTATCTGCAATTTCCCTATGTTCTAATTGCTATGTGAATTGTCTTGTCCATGCAACGCAAGTCCATCTATCCCTATGCCTACCGCACTCGAATCCCACTATTTGCTGCTATTGTTACTGCTGTCTTTACTTTACTACTGCTGCTACTTTACTATTCCTACTACAAAACTGCTGCTACTAATAAACTGCTGTGAGCAAGATTGTTTCCAGGTGCAGCTGAATTGACAACGCAGTTGTTAAGGCTTATAAATATTCTTTGGCTCCCCTTGTGTCGAATCAATAAATTGGGTTTCACTTCCCTCGAAAATACTACGATACACCCCCTATACTTGTGGGTCATCAGTGTCCCTTCAGAAGAAAGGGAATATGGTGACTAGCCAGTCGTTTGAGAGTGAGGATGAGGAGATCTTTGAGGTTGAGCGTGCTCCTACCCCTCCTAGGGGATCCAGGAGGACGAATGCCTCCAATGTCCCCATGCCTCCAGTCACACGTGAGGTTGCAAAGGAGAAAGTCAAGAATGCATCCTTTTGGGAGAAGACCCTTTGTTGCATGAATGTTGACATTCGTAAAGGACAGCATGATGCCTACAAGAGCAACCGCAGGATTGAGAAACTTCTCAAAGAAATCAAGGCTCAGGGTGAGGAAGACGAGGAAGGCGAGTCAGATTACAATGATGAACATGGTGTTGAACCATCTGCTGAATCTAATCACACACTCTCCTTTGGGGCCTAGAATGCCATGAATGCAAGTTTAGTGGACTGATAGACTTTCTTTGAGGTTACTTTTGGTTTTGCTCCTCAGGGTACCTTCGCTTCTCGCCCTCATGGCAAAGGGCCTCAGACTTCTACCACTGATGATGACTATGATGTGGATGAGGATGAGGATGATGACGACGACAATGAGTTCGAGTGATCTCCTTTGGGACGATAGCTGGGACACTTTTTTTCTTTTCGGTGTTTCGATGCCAAAGGGGGAGAAGTTGTCCATTAGGAGCATCAGGATTTGCATGGGTTGGGTTCATCTCTATTCGAATATTTGCCTTCATTTGGTTCTTGTCAGACTTATTTGGCGTATGTGAACAGTGTGTGGACATATCTATGCCCGTTCCCTTCTTGTAATATCTATCCATTACCTGACATATCTATGCTTGTATCATTTGTTTAGCTTGCTGCACATCGTTAGGGGGAGCATAACTATGTCTTTATCACAAATTCCATGCAAAACCTCGTGTTGTCATCGAACACCAAAAAGGGGGATATTGAAAGGACATTTATTGTCCTAATCTGCTTTGGTGTTCGTTAACAACATAAGGTACATTTTACTGTGTGTTAATGTCTACAGGTCAATCCATTGAAAAAGGAAAAAGTCAGAATATTATGGGAAATCTCATGGACAAATCCATGATTACCTAAAGTATTTAGACCAGAGTCTCCGGTGGGCAAACACCAGAGTCTCCAGTGTGGTCCAGAGTCTCTGGTGTGCAAACACCGGAGTCTCCGGTGTGCAAACACCGGAGTCTCCGGTGTGGTCCAGAGTTTCCCTAGGGATTCCCGGTGTGTGATCTAGACTTGGCCCAAGGATAATCTGTGGGGTGGTCCGGAGATGGACCGGATATCAACCGGGGTCTCCGGTGTGTCTGCTCAGGCCGGAGTTTCTAGTGTGGACACACCGGAGTCTCCGGTGTCCCTATTCCGGAGTTACGACCAGTGTCTCTAGAGTGGACGCCAAGCACCTGCCCAATCCAGCCAGAGACGCGGTCCGGAGATGGACCAGAGGTAGGGCGGAGTTTCTGGTCCAGACCGGATTGGTCCCCAATGGTCAGAAAACGGTTCACAAGTGTGTGGCCTATAAATAGGGGACCTCATCCCCTTCCTCCAGTTGCTCGTTCCAGAAAAAGAAGACCACACCATTAGAGCCACCAAAACTCTAAGATCTCTTCATCCAACCACCCAAAGTCACTGATCTTTGGAGAATCAGAGGAGGAGGCATCGATCTACTACTTCACCAAGAGAGATCTTCATTTCCCCCTCATTCACTTGAGGGCCCCTTGATCTAGGGTTTCATTGGAAACCCTAAGCCTTGTTTTGGTTGATTTGATTCTTACTAGCTTGTCTTTGATTGTTTGTCAGCTAGCTTGTTTTCGGGAGCCTCCAATTAGGTTGTGGATGTGTGTCTCGAATTTGTTGTAAAGGTGCCAGCTTCCACCTCGAAGGTTGCCGCTATAGTGGAAGAGGTGAATCGAACCCGTTGGGGTGAGGTTCATCGGAGAACAAGGGAGGCCTCTCGTGGCGTTGGTGGTTTGAAACCACCCCCTCTCCAAACGTAGACGTACTTACCCTCAAAAGGAATGAACTACGGGAAATAAATTCTTGTGTCTCCATGTGCTCCACTTTGGTTACTTCTATCATTTACCACACTTTACTTATCTAGTCTTGCTTAGTATTTGTGCTAGTTTGACATACAGATAAATTTACCATAGTTGCATAATATAGAGAATTTACCTTTTGTATCAAATCCTAATTTGAAAAGAGTAAAATTTGAAGTAGCACATATTCACCCCCTCTAGGTGCCCATACGATCCTTTCACTAGCAACCTTCCCGCACCTCACCCTAAACCCTAAGTTCTAGGCCTCACCTTTGCGGGGTACACCACGCCTAGCTGTGTCATCCCTGTCTCTGGAGGTCTAGGTCTCCACCGCTGGAACCCCAAGTTTTGCCACCTCTAGGTTCCATCTAAGCTCCTCCTGCAGCACCGGAACCCCTTAGACCTGCATCCTACACCTTAAGTTCTAGGTCTCACCTCCGTCCGCAAAGCTATGGCCGCATCGTACGTCCCCGTCTCCGGTGAGGTCCAGGCCTCGCCTCGCCGGAGATGCCACAACCAGTCGCGTTGTCCCCATCTCCAGCGAGGATAGCCGCGTGCTTTTCTTATTCCTCCCCAACAACCACCTAACCAGCTGGCCCACACGCAAGAACATAAGGCGCTTGGAGGGTGCGCATCTTGTTAGGCGTCAAATAGGAATTGCCGAGTTTTTTTAATGGGAAGGAATTGCCGAGTGGAAACTGTTTTCTCGTGGGCCTGGGCTTGGTGGTGGTGTTGGGCCTCATAGATGCTCGCAGTTTGACAGATTCACCAACCCGCAGCTCAAGCTAAAAAAAAACCGCAGCTTCCAGACGTGCCGGTCATCGTCCCCAGTCCCCGCCGCTCAGCTCGACCACACGCTGCCGCCGAGCACATTCCATCCTAAATCACCCCCCAGCCTCACCGATGATGCTCCGGTCCGGGCGTGACCGCTTCGCCGGCTTTCCGGAAGAGATCCTGCTTGACATCATGATCTTCGCTGCCGCGCCGTCTGCCAGCTGTGGCGCCGCCTCGCCTCCCACCTCGCATTCCTCCTTGACCACCACCGCCTCCAGCCGGAGCTTCCCCCTAATCAAGTCCTACGGCGACCGCGTCAGTCTCCAGGCCCGCAAGATCCAGGCAGTTTTTGGCAGGGGCGGAGCTACAGTGTCCAGCCGGGGTCAATTGACCCCGACGAACTTGGCCCAATCCCTTATGAACTATAGCCTAGTATATAAAATTACCCCTGTGAAATAACAAATTGACCCCAGCTCGTCAGCTTACATCCGTGCACAAGTGAGAAATGCTACAGGCCGCTAATTGTCTAGAGGTCCAGTAAACGCAGCAAGTAGATAGCACTGCTACATTGTAACGCACGGCTCATCTAATCTCCATACCAATCAATCGCTAGATGAAGAGCGCGCTCGTCTTCGTGACTATAGAATGCTCGATGCCTCCGGCCCTGTACCTCCGTTTCATCTGTCAACCATCGATCGGCCTTCCTATCGCCGCTCGACGATTCCTTTCCTAGTTTCGCTCTATAAGATCGTAAGTGCCACTAAAGCCAACCTAGACATTTAGTACTTGATCCGAGGAAGCATGAGATTTCAATATCCCAATTCTCTTATTATGCAGGATTATATTGTATGACCAAAATTAGACTTCAAACATCCACCATCAAGATATATGTTTTTTATGGTTTAAAAAAATCATCCTGATATATGTGATCCAATAAGTAGTATCCGTAAATTTTCCTATATACTTCACTAGTTATCTCTTACAAATCTGGTGATGGAATCAGTCTCGGAAAAAAATGCATAATATGCATTTTCTTCAATTTGAAAGCAGAATCATAACCAACCACATCAAATGATGCCGATCAATGATCATGATAAAATCCCATTATAGGTATAATATAGAGGGCAAGGTTATTAATTTTGTAACCACCTTTTCTCTTGGTCAAAAGCATTCTCTTTTATGTGGGACTAGCAAGTACGATTTATTATTTACATGCGCTTATTATAGAAGATAGTTTCTAGGTATGTTAGTTCATACATATTCGAGCTATATAAGCTATATATTGGTGTTATATTTTTTCTTGAAGGTTAAAGACCTCAAAATACAAATTTTCCTATGAAATTAGTATTGCTTGTTCATCTTGACCCCGACGACCTTTTTTCCTGGCTTCGCCCCTGGTTTTTGGGTTCCCCAAAAGTCTTCCGTTCCGGCTTCACAGTCAGTGCCTCATGCGACGGCCTCCTGATCGCCGGCCAGTTGCATCTGCAACCCAACCACACGGCAGTGGGCGCCCCTCATCCCCAACCCGAAGCACGCGGTCGAGAACATCCTCGGCCTATTCCGGCACCAACCTTCAAGGAAGTACCGGATCTTGTACCGGAGATACCCAAACAACCTTTACAACATGGACTGCCTAATTGAGCACCGTATCCTCACCGTGGGAAGCGACAACCCGAGGATCATCGGTTGTTCAGTAACACCGGTTGAGACGGAGCTGATAAGCAGGGGAGGACCAGCCATCTTTGGTGCAGCAGTCTTTCTCAATTCCAGCCTTCACCTCGTTTGATGTCCGCTACCACAGGATCCTGGTGTTCGACACGGTGGCAGAGTCGTTCCGGCCCACCGTCCGTGAACCCCCGCCATGTCATGCACCTGTTTGACATGGGATTGGTGGGCAAAGGTTGGGAACAAGGAGGGAGACGTGCTTGTCACCTGCTACGAACATCTGTTACTTCGTGCCATGTTAAATGTGAGTGAGTTCTGTTTCCTTAATATCTTCGAAATTCTAGTGGCTTCTCAGTGGTTACCGTTGAAACATAACAGAAATAATGGTCTTGAACAGAGAACTGCTCGAGAAATGAACTTGTCAGAGAACAACAGGGTTGTACCATGTTTCTGAAAATTAACTCCAGACCAAACATAGCAAGATCGTGGTTGATATTTACTTTTTGTTTCCCTCTGTTTGCTAGCTTTCAAATTAAGGAAGTCAATTGTTAATTTGTGATCATTCGGAATTAAGCAGTAGATATATCAATATACCCCCAGTCTATGTCTTGTCTCTGCCAGCTGACCCTGTGGTGCTGGTGCCATCATGGCGTTGTTATGGCGCCTGGGTCTGGCATCCACTGTGCCCTCGACCAGGCCCAAGGAGTACATAGATTCATGCTTGGGTTAGGGCCCTTTGGTTTTGGACAACTGACATAATTTTTTGTTTCAGGAAATGTTGGCACTGGATAGAGATACTTCTACCTGAAAATTTATACTTCGCCTCATGGATTGGTTTCATACAAGTGTACCTAAAATGAATAACATATATGCTGTTGTGCTGTTAAAATTTATCCATTTGAAATTGCAATTCTTCATGTAGCAAAGAAAGACAATGAATTAGTACTAAGAACACAGCTTCTATCCTCCCTATGCCCAATATACACTAATTCATGTCAACGGAAGACTGATACACATCCTGTATATTCTGTTGCCTATTTCACACCTAATTGCTTTACATCTAACGGACGACACACGTTTTCTTGTGATTAGAGATACAGCTCCATTTTTTTCAGAAGCGAACAACTATATATTTTGTCTTTTGCGCATTCAGAACTTCTAGTTAATTAATTTCTGTACGGTTTACGATGTTTGAAGTAACCTTGGTCATGTTAAATAGCAGCCGAAGCTGTCACTGAACTGTTGCTGATCTATTCTTGTGGGAACACTTAGATAACAGTGTGCACTATGATAACTTGGTTGTTTTTCCGAGTTTTCTTAAGGCTCATGTGCAGTTGATACCTCCTTTATTTCAGCTATTTTATTGATATTTGAGTTTATGTTGGGTTAGTGTTATAATCCACAAATATATTTATTTCTGTTGTTTATAATTGTACCGCAGCCACAGTGAAATTTCGTTTCACTGTATTGTATGTGTATCTCGCTTAAGTTTACCGCTCCACAGATCTAATTCTATGGAAATAAGCTTCAATTCATTGATAACTTACTGACTCTTGCACCGGCTCTATTTTGCTTCTTTCATGCATTGCTGGAATGCCTCAATTGTTGCGAACGATTAGGAGTTCTGTGCTGCAGTGGAAGATTAATCTTTACATTCACTTGTTCTGTTTATCAACTTATGTGAAAGGTTTAGGCACGTAGGTGTGACGATCCTGTTATGTTCTTCAACCTTGTGTTTATCAACTCATGTTACTAGTTTCATGAGACAACTGTGTTGACCATATGGTTCTCTTATATGGTGCCTCTAGCAAATAGTAGTAAAATTGTGTTACATGTTTTCTTGCCAGATAGAGGTAACATTAGTAATTGGGGTGCTCTAGGAGAACTGAAACAAAATAATTTGTGGTATAACAAAGGGGTACAAGCAAGATAGGTAGAAGGAAAGCGAGGAGCTAAGGGAGAGATATGATAGTTCTACTCTGTTAGTTCGAAAAAAGAGGACATTTCTCTTCTGTTCGATTCTCTCAGCTGGACATGCTTGATGCTTCTTTTATATCTTCTTTGGTCCAGCTCCTCTATGGCTTACGACCAGCAGAACCATTGATATTGATGCTTGAATTTTGATTCTTGAAACTGAGTTGTCAACATTGGTTGTTGTGGAACTCTGAATACAAGCTATGCATAATGTAGCCTGAAGCCTGGATTATAGAGTAGGACCGAAAACTTCAAGTGGCATAGAAGTAGTAGCATGCCTTCTGCTTTTTTAGTTTACACTTTACAGTATGATTAGTAGCATTTGCACGGTAGGTGCCAGTAGTATTTTTGGAACTACCGAACTACTCTTTCATTCCTTGGAGTCCGAATATCCAAGCCAGCGCCGTGCCTGCTCTGATAGCTTCTATATATACCCCACCCCTATGACCCTACTTCCATGCCCACCACTCCCATGACCTGGAAGCAGAAAGCCAAGAATGCCAATGTGTCCCCTTTACGTCTATGCTGTTCTTCTTTTTCTTTCTTCGCCATTTAGTCCACTGCTTCTCTGTGCATCCGATGACCGCCTACTCCCTGGCAAGCCGCTCTCCCCTGGTAGTGTTCTTATCTCCAAAGATGGAGTATTCGCTCTAGGCTTCTTCTCCCCATCAAACTCCACCAAAAATCATTCCTATGTTGGCATATGGTACAACAACATCCCAGAGTTCACCGTTGTATGGGTCTCCAACCGTGCTGCACCGATCACGGATCTTTCCTCTGCAAATCTTGCCGTGACTAGCAGCTCCGACCTAGTCCTGTCTGAGAGCAATGGTCATGTTCTTTGGACCACGAACAACGGCATCAATTCCTCGTCGGCTTCTGCCATCTCGGCAGAAGCCACACTGGACTGCACTGGAAACTTCATCCTTCGGTCATTGGATGATAGTACCGTAATATGGCAGAGCTTCGACCACCCCACCGACACTCTCCTACCTGGCATGAATCTCAGGCTGAGCCACAAGATGCACCCACTACAGCAGCTGGTTTCTTGGAAAAGCCAACATGACCCATCCCCTGGTGAGTTCTCCTACAGTGCAGACCCTGACAACTTCCTGCAGAGCTTCATCTGGCATGGCTCGAGGCCACACCGGCGGATCCCAGTGTGGACAAACTACCTCTTTCGTCTGAGCTACATGGACAGATTCAATTCTACCATTGACATGGCATTGCACCATGCTGGCGACGAGGTGTACATGTCGTTCGGCATGCCCACTGGCTCCTACGTTGTGCTGGTCAGGATGGAGATCGACTATTTGGGGAAGGTAAATATATTAACGTGGGAGAACAACATGTCAGTGTGGCAAGTCCTGTACACACCGCCTGAGCATGTGTGCAATACATATGGCTACTGCGGTCCTTACGGTTACTGTGACAACACACAAATCGTCCCAGTTTGCAAGTGCTTTGATGGTTTCGAGCCTAGGGATGATAAAGGCTGGACCGCCGGTAGGTTCTCGCAGGGATGCCGCCGGAAGGATGTGCTAAGGTGTACCCATGGAGATGGTTTCTTGACTTTTCCAGGCATGAAGGTCCCTGACAAGTTCCTCCACGTCCGGAGCAAAAGTTTTGATGAGTGCGCGGAGGAGTGCAGCAGCAATTGCTCCTGTGCGGCATATGCTTACTCCAGAATGAGCAACATGTATATTGATGGAGATGAGACAAGGTGCCTTGTATGGATGGGGGATTTGATTGACATGGAGAACTCCACACATGGAGGGGAGAACCTCTATGTTCGGACAAACAGTGTAAGAGGTATGATTCCTTGCTTCTCTTTGCCTGGTTACTTATGTTAGTAGATATAGGTACTTGTAAAGAGGAGCTTATTGAAGTTTCTTCCTACTCTACAATAATTACTCAACCATGGATGTGGTGATTGGCATCGGTAAAAATTTGTTGACCCCCCTGAATTAAATCTGTGCAGGTAGCAAGAGAATGATCAACGCCCTAGAAATCGTGTTACCTACTGTGTCAAGTTTGCTCATGCTAATATGCATGAGGCTTATTTGGATTTGTGGCTATAAAGGTACATAATTATTGCTTTTGTGCTAAGTTTTATGTCCTCTCTAGTCCCAAGAAACTGAACAGACGGTGCCCACATTCATGACAGGCAGTCGAGGAAGCAAGAGTATGTGGAGAAGGATGACTCTTGGAGATACAGGCTCTTTTAATGAACTTGCTGATAGGGACACAGAATTTCCCATTTTGAGCTTCAGAGAAATTTCTTCCGCCACAAATAATTTCTCTGAGTCCAGCATTCTTGGTCAAGGAGGGTTTGGCAATGTTTATAAGGCAAGAATGCTTTGTACTTATAATTTAATTACTAACAATATATGTATCCTGTCTGATTCACTAGAGCCTCATTTTTCCAGGGAATGTTGGTAGATGGTACAGAAATTGCTGTGAAAAGGCTCCGCGCAGGTTCTGTCCAAGGTGTAGTGGAGTTCAAAAATGAAATAGTTCTGATTGCTAAGTTGCAGCACAGAAACTTAGTCAAAGTTCTAGGCTGCTGCATTCATAAAGAAGAAAAGCTTCTGATTTATGAATACCTACCTAACAAAAGTCTGGATGCCTTCATTTTCAGTAGGTTCCAGTTCACTTGTTGCAAACAGTTCACTTTTTGTTAAACGAATATATGCATCACTGATAAGATGCTTGGCATGATTTTTATCCTTGACAGATGATACAAGAAAATCACTGCTCAACTGGCCCATAAGATTTAAGATAATCAGAGGTGTAGCGAGAGGCCTTCTTTATCTACACCAGGATTCCAGATTGATGATGATTCATAGAGATCTCAAAGCAAGCAATGTATTGTTGGATGCTGAGATGAATCCCAAGATATCTGATTTTGGTACAGCTAGGATCTTTGGTGCCAATGAGCGACAAGAATATACCAGTCGGGTTGTGGGAACATTGTGAGTAATTTCATCATACATGAAACAAACGAGCTATGTGTTCTCCGTTCTTCAACTGTTTTATTAAGTTGACATTTTGCGCTCTTGTCTTGTCCGAACCAGTGGCTACATGTCGCCTGAATATGCACTGGAAGGCACCATCTCCGTCAAATCCGACGTGTACAGCTTCGGTGTGTTACTCCTGGAGATTGTGAGTGGATTGAAGGTTGGCACTACAGGCCTAACACCACGCTCGCATAACCTTATAGATTATGTAAGTGTTTTCAAGTTGCTCAAAACTTTTCCGACGCATGAGCAGCGACGCGATCTTGGTAACGACATGATTTTATTTGATGCGCAGGCGTGGAGCCAATGGAAGGATGGGAAGATGCTGAATCTGATCGACCCGTCAATCGTTGATGGTTGCTGTATCGACGAAGCTCTACGGTGCATCGGTATCGGGCTCCTGTCAGTGCAGGACAACCCAGAGGCTCGGCCCCTCATGTCTTGGGTGGTTTCGAGCCTGGATAACAAAGCCGTACAGCTCCCGCATCCGAAGGAGCCTTTATGCTCTGCGTACCGTAATCGCGGAGCTGATGGAGCAGCAGGGGAAAGCCAAGTAAATGAGATGAGCCTCGCGAACCTGCACGGCCGCTAGGAATCGAATGGCATCTCTGATGGAAACGGCCTGTTCTCTTTATCTTGGTATAAGGTGTGGATGGGGCGCAACAACGGTGCCACGGAACGAAGCATATATTTCTTGTATGTAATGAACTCTTTGTTGAATGCCTGTCTTTTACTCTTCAAATGTTCTTCTCTAGACAGGGCGAGCTCTGTCACCGTCAGTATTGTAATTGTGTTTGTACCATGTATAACGGTTTATTCTCCTTCCATATTGTTGTAGTTGTGTATAGCTACATTATAGCTACAGTTGGATTGGGATTGCGCGATAGATAGGTAGGAGTCGAACACTTTTAACCTGACTTAATATAAAGACACCGGGAGTAGCCGAAACAGACTGGATATATCAAACTGTAAAATGAGGTTCTTCTTCTTCCACAGGTCCATGTTAACAGCCATGGATACGTCACAATATTCTGTCCTCGATCTGCAATTCCTCGGTCGGAAAGGAAAACAGACTCTGTGCTGTGCATGAGAAGGACGCCTGGGACTATGTATAGCTGCCGTTGGTTAGTTAGTTAACCCCAGAAGCTAAGCTAGATGCTGCGCATTGCTCTTAGCTAACCTACTGTCTTGTGCGCTTTACGAATCGATGAACAAACGCATGTACACACATTAGGGCGTGTTTGGTTGAGGAGGTCCGCATTTCTGTTATTTCCTACTTGGCTCGGTGGATGCCGCATCAGGAGAGATTTGGTTATGCCAAGTTTGACCCTTTCTTTGGTAGCCCATATCTAATTTTCGTGCAGTTTTGACAAGTTGTTTGGTTAGCAACAAAACTGATTTTATCTCGTTTGATGAAAAACCTGCATGTTTAGTTGCACATGCCGTAGTGTTCTGCTCACCACTCGCAGTAGCAAATAGGCAGCAAATTGAACTACCAGTTGCAAACAAGCATCAAATTAAACTAGCAATACCAAATTAGAAAACTAGCTACTAGCAAATATGAGTTACGATAATATTACCTAGATACTAGCAAATGACAGTTCACCACAATATTACGTATCTATTATGAATGAACATTTTTACACCCACATCAGGGGTTGTTCATAGAACACAAGGGCAACACTTCATCATACCATCTTTTTCACTTCTTATTCTTCAGATCTTCTGGTTTCCTCTCGTCACCCACATGTCGAGCGTCCATTGTTGTCTCTTGTTCTTCCAAACAACACAATCGTTACTGGCAATACCATGGCCATCGTAAGTGTCATTGTCGTCAGGAACTACATCTTACTAAGCCAGGAAGTATTCATTGGTGCCAAATTGCAAGATCTAGTTATGCAAAATGCAACATGCAAGAACAAATTTAACTTGGGTAGGAAAAGAATGGAAAGGCTTCTGATCAAGGATCTTAAACCTGTTCTTTAGAGTAGCGAGAACCCTCTCAACTGTGACTGTAAGGCTACAATGCCTCAGACTGAAAAGTTCTTCCGAAGTCCTTGGATAGTTTCTAGCAGAGAACTCATTGAGATGGTACCTTGTTGACCTAAAGGGTGGAAGAATTTGCTGTTAGGGAGCTTCATGCCATCAGGTTTGCTAAGGCTGTCATTCAGAATCGTCGCATCATGGATAGATCCTTCCCACCCAGCAAGCACATATGTGAATTTTATGTCGAAATCAACAGCGGCAAGCACATTCTGGCTAGGGTAGTGCTTCCTGGCCTCCCCTGTATGCAGCCTACCCGGTTTTCGACACTCTAGCCATCACATGAGTACCATCAATTGCTCCAATACAATCCCGGCATTACTAGAATGTTTGGCGACAGTCTAATACAATCATCTCATGAAGAGCATGCTAGAGTTTCTCACCTTCAAAACAGGGAACCATCGACCTTTGCCTTGTATCTTCACGGGGGTTTGACCTATGGTGGCTTGACCATCTCTCCTCTGAGTTCTCCAACAACATACAACACCTAATGGAAATACTGGGAAATTGTCTCGGTTGATCTCCTCCATGTGCTGTGAAGCACTCAGAATCTCTGGTTATGGACTAGAACATGAAGAAACAAAGCCACTTGTTCTTCGAGGTGTTGATGCTGTCCTTAAGCAAACTCCTAGACCTGAATGTGTGCAAAAGATGGTTAAATGGGGCTCTTCTCATCCTAAGCATGGCAATATCCTCCACATCGTTGTTGTTGTAGATGTAGTTCAGATTTGTCATCCTCTCTCTGTCACGCTCCATCAGAAGACCATATTTCACTGCCAGCATGTTAGTCCTAGCAGCCGCTTTTCTATAGATCAGAAGCATTCATGCCTAAATCACAGCGACCAGGGCATCTGCCTGGATGATAACCTTCAATTGTTAGCTCTAAACAGAGTGGCATTGCATAAGAACTCTAGGTACTACCCTAGTGTCGAGCTAACTACCTTGGTATTAATGTTGGAGAGGAGACAAGGTTGCAGTTCTTACCTTCATGGTTGCAGATGTCGAGGACCTGCCATAGGCGGAGAAGAAGGCGCGGGAGAAGCTGGTGCCACAGATCTGTGAGGCAACAGATGCGGAGTCGGACAAGACGTTGCCAGCCGGTGCCAGAGTGGATGTAGCAGCTGCTACCGGAGATCTAAATAGCTGCCGCTACCGCAACCAAAGCCACCACACAAGAGAAAAATGGGGAGGGATTTGTCTCCCAGCGGGAGGTGATAGCATAAGAGGGAGGTGAGCCTACTATTCGCTCCATATGGCGCTGCAATTTTTTCGGCTCCCACCATCTCCCCACTGCCTCCCCGCGCACACCTTTCCTGCCCTTATGCTCGCCAGGACCTATCTCGGTGGAAACGCTCGATTTTGGCGTTCCGCTAGAGCCAAGATGAGGGATGCTTTAAGACCCTTTTGCGCCAAATCCCCGATACACCGTGACACACAAAACACCCTTATTTCTTCCTGCTGGATGCGAGAAGAGGAGATCCGGCCAACCAAACACGCCCTAGGACAATCATTCTCGTGTACGTGCTGCCCAACCTAAGACGCAACTGCAGCATGGGCGAATTAGAGGATTGGGTTACGTGTCGGGATCGGGTGATGAGTGCTACTATGCGACCCAATGGCAAGTTGGTTGCATCACATGAGTGGGTGTGGGTGAACCGGAACCATGGCATTTGATTGCGTGCATAAGGTGTTCTGTGGAGTGGCCACTCCTATCCCTCCTGCATCGCCCCCGCTTGGGCAGCACCGGAGGCCACCCACCTAACCCTAGCACTACCACCCTTAAGCTTATCTCCTATGCTTCCAGAGGGTTCATCTTCTCCTATGCTTCCGGCGGGTAGCGTGGGAGATACTAGCTCGGCTTACATAATGGAGGCGGTCCTAGCGTTCCTCGCGCGTCAAGACGAAGATCTGCTTGATGCCTGTCCTTGTTGATCTGGCCGGATTGTCGAGTTCTGGAAGGCTCCACCAGCAAACTTCCATGGACACCTCATGCCTGGAGAATGCTAGATTGGATGGGATTCGATTGTGCACACCCGTTTTTCCTGACCATTTGGTTTCAGAGGGAGCGTTGCAAAGCTCTAATGTCTATTAGCATCATGGGACACGTCTTACATTCCAAGGTGAAGTAATATGCGGAGAATGTCATGAAAGCCGAGATCTGAGGACTAACACTGGTGGTTCAATTCTCTGTGGCAATGAGGAACTGACTTGTTGATTCGTGACTTGTAGCAGCGACATTGAAAGTGGAGGCGGCGGCTCAGGAAAAGTTTATTGTTGTATCTTTTAGGGTGAAAGTCCAAGGTCTGGCCTTAATTGGTTGTGTCCTGACAATGTCCTTGTTGAAGGCTTTATTTTCTGAGCGAGAACTTTCTCCAGGGTGAAAACCCATGATCTATAATCGGGCGATGATGGCACTTGTGCACTATTTTCTTGGAGGCGCCGCTTTAGGAGAAGCTGAAATTCTGGTGCTGTCTTGGTGGTGTTAGTACTGATGCTACAAAGAATAGACCACTTAGTGTGACTTTTCTTTTTTTATAATTCTTTTTTTACTGTGCGCTTTCGTAAGGGAATTGCGTTGTTGCAGAGGTGAGTGTAATCTATCCCCACAGTATTAATATATTTCTTTGTAAAAAAATAAGATGTTCTGTGATGGGCTGCTGCATATTTCCAGGATGCGTTTGGTTGCCTACATGTCGGTGATGTGGTCACCTCATGTTAAAAGTAGTGTGCACACCTTGTGTTAAGGACATATATGAGTTAAACAAAAACTAGTTCTTATTTAACTAAATAGAGAACTATGTGAACTTCACGAGACACTAGAGTGAACTTGTGGGGGATGGCCTCCCGTAGGATCAAGGCATGGTATAAAGTGATATCGAGAGGTTGACTGGAACTAAGACCGACATAGGATGGACCACATAGACCGACATACTCAGGCCGGCATATACAAGACATGTCGGCATAACCTCCTTCTTCCTCGCTGCATGTGCCATCCTTTTCGCCGAGGCATATTCCTCGAGTCCGCGCCACTCCTTCTCAACGAGCTCTGGGTTAGCCTGCGCGAGCCCCTCCGAGTAGTAGCATATTGATCGCTTCCAAGCTCGGCCATTAGTGGGTACTACACCGGTCCTACTCACGGGAGGTTAACCAGTTTCACGCAGGGAGAAAACCTAGGACAAAAACATGCTTCACATTCTCAAAATGGCCTAGATTTTCACTCATAAAAATTTCTCTATTTTTAACATATTGGGCAGCAGAGTCTCCTGCTCTCCTGCTGTAGGTTCTAAAAAATACAGTTAAAACCACGCGTGAGCGCGCCATACACCACGTTTATTCCTGTTAGAGAAGGATTTATGCTAGCCAATTTAACCAAATGTTTATTCTTATCAGAAAAAAAATTATGCACTAGTCAACTTAACCAAAAGACCTGATGGAAAGAAACTAGACAATATATATTTATATTTAACAAACATATGCGGATGAACTAGAATTCACTATCCGGAAAAGAAATAACTAGAATTCACTCGTACGATTGATTTGATGCAGGCGTGCGAGAGCATGTAAGCATCACTATGGTGGTTGAGGATGTACTGCTCTACTACAATTGCTACCATGCATCCATATCGGTCTCGGCCTGTCTATACCTGGACACGAGCTAGCTCGGTCTGGCTCGGTCCGAGTTGAAGAAAAGCTTGGTTCGGAATTGCCGAGTCCGAGCCAGCTCGACGCCATCGGCGAGCCACAAAAGCGAGCTCGGCCTAAGCTTCTGACGAGTTCGGTCCAGCTCGCGAGCCTGGCTGGGCTGAGTCACTGACGGGTGGGCCCTCCCGCGTTGTCGGCGGCGGTGTCGTCCTATGTCGGCTCGGCGGAGCCTGTTTGGCAGCAGCGCAGCGCAACTAGCATATGGCGCGGATGAGGGGTTTAGGCAGCGATGCCATCCTACGTCGTTGGCGTCAACCTCCTATGGCGGCGACGCAGGAACTGGAGCAACCTGGCGGCGCACCGCTGCCCTAGCATCACGGGAGGAAGAAGATGTCCGCTCTCCCTGTGTCTATCGATCTGGGAGTGTACCAAGATTCAGCCCATTAGATTGCAAAAAAAAAAAATACACGAGCCAAACGAGGCGGAACAGGCTCGGCCCGAGCTCGTTGCGATCCAGGATAGCAGGCTCGGTTCGGTCCAGAATCGTTAGCGGGTCGAGCCCAGCTCACACCAAGCCCACAAAGCTCGGGCCAAGCCAAAACCCCGAGCTCAGCGTCTAGGTGCCTGTCGCTGCAGGAAACCGAGACGTTGGTTCTGAGATCGAGGAAAGGTGTTTCTTGGTCGGCTCGGACAATGTAGCCATACATGACAAGACAACAATGAGCACAACTTTCGAAACTCTTACTAGCTAAGGCTAGTACTAGCGGGAATATCATAGCTAGTATTATGCGTGCTATGTTGGCAAAAATCTGACATGGCATGTTAATTAATGAAGAAAGAGATGAGTGTGGTATCATATTATGATACGGTATCATAGCACATAAAACTAGTTATTTTAATACCAAATGAATCATATACACACATTTATGTTGGAAATTTACAAACAAATAAATATTATACAACTGTGATACTACTATATGATACTATGCATTAAATGAATAGTATCATACACTAATATCATATGCATGATACTAGTAATATGATACCCTACACTTTCTTGTTATTTTCAAACGACACAAAAGGAGGCTTGTCTTTTTCTTCGATCAAGGGGAAGAGTTCAAGGTTTTACATGGCCGAAACCCGAAAGCCTACACACGAAACGGGCGACGTGCTAGAGGAAAATGAATGCAATACGTACGTACAATATGTTTATCTTCCAAGCCAGCAAGTTGTGCTGCCAAGTGCCAATATTGGTGTTACGACAAAATCTTCCGTTTAAGTTTTCTCCGATGGACACCAACAGTTTATGCATAAATGGACATCGATGATGAGCTGTGTCGTGTAGATCATGTCTTAGTCTTAGTCGTGAGCCGCTCAGACTTTAGACCCCAGCCGCCTCTCGTGCCGACTGGGTTACATACGTCTGGGCCTGAAACAGCCTGAACTCTCGAGTACTGTGTTTGTAAATTAGGTTGCGTGAATCCATGGGATGAGTGCTGATCTGTTCCGTGAAGGCTGTGTCCAGCGCTCTAACCATGAAATATCTCAAAGCAATTTGGCATTATGTATGGAAAGAGTATCAATTAAATTGTGTCACGATGTTTTAAATCTAATATTTAATCTGACGTCAAAACAAACGAAGGAACCCTCTTACAAAGCAAGCCAAAACAAGTGACAAAAGAGAGGGTAGTAGGCAACCAACCACAAGTCAGAGCATGAAAAACTAAAGGTGCTACACCTTGCACTAGGCAACCTAGACTTTGGAGCCGAAGAAACTTCACGCCAGGAACGGCATGCTCAAAGCTACAACCAGTGGGTACCTAAGCTCCACGGCAATGCCCCCGAGAGGGTAATGACGTGTCGCGCCGCCACTGCCGCGTCCAAAGACATAACAGGGTTTTCATATAAAACCCTAACAAAGGAAGGGGACCCACAATGGTGCCCTAAGATACCCATAGGCATCGGCGTCGCCTCCGCCGGTGCCACAGCGCGCATCTTTCGCTCTAACCGTCACTCGTGCTACCTGAGAAAAGACATGAGAGATGCATCGATGATGCCTTCGACAAGGGGATCGACGCAGAAGCGCCGCTATCGTACGTCGTCCATGACCGGAGTCAGTTCGATTTTCATCGGCAGCCACGCATGTCCACTGCCTAATCCGGGATGTAGCCACCAAGAGAGACGCGTTGGATGCACGGAGATCATGGCGTATGAAGGTCCCAAGATCGAGCCCTTGCAGCCTTGCCACCACACAGATCTCGGCTGCCAACCAGCCATGTAGTATGTGCTGCCCACCGCCCTTGCCTCCCAGAGAATGGCGACCACCGCCGCCATCATCCGAATGCGAACTGCCATCCTCCATCCGCCGTGACGCCGGCGCCTACGCCACGCCCCAATCCCAGGCCATCGTCCCGTGCCATGACCACGAGCGAGGGGGCAAGCGAGGCCCCAATGGCGCCGGTGCCAACCGGGCTTTGCCCAGTTGCACCCTCTAGCAGCGGCGAGGCGGGAAGAGGGAGGGAGAGGGGCTGTTAGGCGGCGGCTAGGGTTCCCTTCTGTCGCGAGACGGGGTGACACGAGGGGATTATCGGTTAAAGGCATCACTTAACTTGGAATATATGGGTTAAATTGTTGCCGTCGGGTGCATGCAAATAAATAAAAGGTACCCAACGAAAATACAAAGAAAACTTTGTTTGTCTACCTTGCAAACGCCTATGCAAACTTCTTTTAGAAATGGACGCTTTATTACTTATTAGAGTAACGAACTAGGATGCACACAACTGATCAATTAAAAGTAAATGACAAAAAAACTAGACCAACATTACATTAAGCGCTGTTTTTGTAAAAGACCTATAGCTATGGAATATCAATATGTGGATCACGCAGCCATCTATGCCGGAAGAAAATATCTCTCTACATATTCTCTAATCGCGTACACCCCTCCGTAAACAAGTCCCTAAAATCCACTCGCTGTAGAGTAGCCCATTAACGGAGAGTAGTCATACCACGATACATAACTTGCAAGTTAGAAGACAATTTATTGTTAAAAATCTTGTCATTTCTACATAGCCATAGCGACTAAACAACGGGAAGTGCTCCTATCCTAAATAAAATCATGTATTTATCATCGATCCCATGCAACCAGTTACCAAATACATTGGCAACCGATCGTGGAGGAGATAAACCAAAGGCTACTTGGATGATTGACCATATAGACCCTGCGAATTTGCAATGGAAGAATAAATACTAAATCATCTCCTCGTGATGACAAAAAACGCATTGTGTACTTCTGTGTCAATTACTCTTTGCAAGATTATATTTTGAGAGAATAACCCCTTTACGAGTATACCAAGAGAATATCTTCTTTTTTAGTGGTATTTTCATCTAACAAATTTTACTATTATTATCGACAAGAATATCAGGTTGTACCAAAACTCTATACATTGAGTCAATAGAAAATTTACCACTCTGTAGTAATTTTCATTTAAACTCGTCTACCCCATCAGACAATTTTATCGTGGACAGTCTTAATAATAGATTATTTCACAATGCCAATCGAGGATCGATGAGATCTCTTCTGAAAGACACATTCGGGGGTTAGCTTCCATTACTGTGGAAATTGTATCACCCTTATGCTTGACAATACAGTATAAAGATAGATATTGTTCCCAGAGAGTAGTTTGACCAAGCCACCTATCTTCCCAAAAGTGTATATGTGATCCATCCCTGATATTAAAAGCACCAAATTGGAAAAAAAATGTTTTTTGGACGCCATCAGTTCCATCAAAAATGTGAATCACCGGGTTTCCATACCACTTGAGACACAGCTTTCGAGCCAACACATTTTTTTCACAAAATGGTCTGCCAAACACCCTCTTTTGTGAGTAGAAATCATTTACCCAGAAGAGCGGTATTCTTAACTTGTAAATCATGAATGCCAGGTCCACCTTGTTCCTTTGGACGGCAAATGACATTCCATCTGGCCAGTCAATTTTTTTCACTATCTACCTGCCAGAAGAATCTTGAACGGAAATGATCCACTCTGTTCAAGACTCCTTTTGGCAATTGGAAAAACAAGATCATATATAGTACCATATTAGTGAGTACCGAATTAATAAGTACAAGCCTCCCTGCAAGAGATAGTAATTTACACTTCCAACTATTAAGACGTTTTTTAGTCTTTCTTCTAGGACTTTCCATTTAGCATTCGTGAGACGCCCATAATGAATCGGAATACCTAGATATTTAATAGGAAATTACCCCTACCCACAGCCGAATAACTCAACATATAGGTGAGCCTCGTTTTGAGCCTCTCCAAAACAATACAAATCACTCTTATGAAAATTAATTTTCAATCCAGAAAGTTGCTCGAATACTGATAAAATCAATTTCAGAGTCTTCGCTTTCTCCATATCATGTTCCATAAATAAGATTGTATCATCGACATATTGAAGGATAGAAAGTACACACTACTAGGAAACAGCTCTTCTGTGGCGCATGTAATTACATCTTCTGTGGCGCATATCCTAGTCGCCACTGTTATCTTGCCACTGATATCTGCTTCCTGTGGCACATATAGATATGCGCCACAGAAGTCCCAGACTTATGTGACGCATTTCTTCATATGCGCCACATGAATAACTTCTGTGGCGCATTTACACATATGCGCCACAGAATAGCCATGCGCCACTGACTATATAATTATATGCGCCACTGATTGCGTAACACGTATTCAAAGTAAAATACTTTCCTGGTGTATAATCAGGTATTTATACATGACTTATACAGTATTTATCCAGATGAGTATAAAATACATTGCACAAGTAGTAGATGCATGAAAACCGACATATATATAATACAAACACTTAGAGCCCGATCGAGATACATATATAGTGTCAAGTGCCAAATTTTTACACAAGCGCCGAATACAAAGTTCATATCAGCTTACATTACAAATATGAAGTGGCCACCGCCGCCTACACTAGGATCAAATAGAATACAGCTGTGATAATGGTGAGCAAGAGCATTAGCCCGACCAATATCTTCATCCGGTTCTTCTTCCACAAGTGGTTTCTCCACTTGGCTATCGCCTCCTCCCTAGTCGCGTATCCTTTGTAGATGTTGCCACTGAACTTGTTCACTTATTTGTGGCAATCCTCGCACTCCTCGTAGACTCCTGGAACCCTACCCATGTACACCACATACCACCTCGTCGCCATCTCTATAGACGACAAGGCATATTAGTAAAAATACAACGAAAATAATGAATAAAGGGTTCACATCCATATATATATATGTTCACAGAATATAAAACAAATGATCCATAAACCTAAAAGTTAGATCATCATAGAAGCAATAAGTTTAACGACAACACGACCACAAGGTAGTATAAGTCTAACAACAATGACCATTTCGACCACGAGATAGTAAAGTTTATGACACACACACTAATACAGCACGCGTCCATCAAGAATATACACACACTGGATAATGCTAGAGGCACACATCGATCATGATGAAGACTTCCTCTTCTCGCTCGGCTTCGGGAACGGTAGATAGCCCTCTTTCGTCATCCATGTCCTTGTGTCACCCTGCTTACGGAGGTGTTCTTCGATCTCCCTCTTACTCAACCCTCTGGCTTATTGTAGGGGACCGCCCCTTGTGTTGACATCTTCAATGATGATTTGTGACAACTTCATCTGAATGCGATGGAAGTCTTCTCTAAGATAAGCATCATCGATTTTCGCCAAAGTTTCGCCCATCCTCGGAGACTAGATGGCAGTGTTAGGTTCTGACAATCCCGAACATAGCCTTTAAGGTGATGGAGGACGTAGAAGGCCGCCTTGGCACCAGTAGTCAACTGCTTGACGCAAGGGAAGTCGAGCACGTGCTTGAACACGTGTTTGCCATCCTTGATACATTCCCCCTTATCTACAAAGGTGCATCCCTTCTTGGTGTAGCCCTCGAGAGCCTCATTGAGAACACCACTTATTCTGGTGTAGTCTTTCTTCTTCGTCAAACTCCCCGAGTCAAAATACATGGCTAGCGAATACCTCGGGGCAAGGACGATGAGTGTGCAGTATTTGTCTCTGCACAACACAATTGGAACGGAATGTTGGAAAAAGAGCAAAGGAAGAAATGCATAAGTTACGGTGGCGATGAGCGAGTGTGTGTACTTACTCGGGAAAGAAAGGCAAAAGAAGTGTGCCCTTCCTCTTGTTGTCCACCATGAACTTCTCGAGGTACGCAGTCGCCTTGGTCCGTGTCTATGATCCTTCGACCAACTGGTTGTCCCGCATGTAATAGGGATCCACTATCGCAATTTCCGGGGTACTTTCTCTCTTGATCGTGAGCGCCAGATTGAGCACGTATAGGCGGACCAAGTTATAGTCTAGCCATTTCGTGAGAAACAGCTTGAATATGTCCTCGAACACTATGAACAATATATCCGCGAGGAGTTCATCGACGAAGCCCACGTCCAATGGCACCTTGGCCGTGAAAACCGGGTAATTTGGATCTTCGTCTTTAAGAAGGAGGGCCTCTAGTGTCTTGACACCCTCGTGCAAAGTTAACATGGCTCGAACCGCAATGTGGATCATATCCAGAGTCAATATCGGATCACCAGCTACATGCACTCGGGGCAAGCCAAATTGTGTGGATGGTACGACGACGGTGTCCTGACCCCGGATCCTCTTCGGAAGAGGCTGGCTCGCACCCTTCTTATTATTATTATTACCTCTCTTCCTGTAGTGCTTCTTCACAACAATAGTGTCAGCCACTGCCATCTTCTCACCAGTCGCCTTTCGGAGTGTGTTGGGGCTGAAAACCAATCCCGGTTTCTCTTGTGGTGGATCGGCGGCCGGAGGTGTCTCTTGAGAAAGACCATGGAAGACCAGGCGCTTCGTGCATGTATTGGGCCGACCAGCTTGATAGTCATCACGAGCTGCGAAGGGTTCTTCATCCACAGAAGGCATATACAATCCTTTGGCGGCGCCGGCGTTGATGAAGTCGTCAACATTGACCAATTCATCATCATCTTCATGGGTGCCATCATGTGGTGGTGGTAGCGGGGGCGACGGCGGTTGCGGCACAACGTCTTTGCCATGTGGCGGTGCACACGTTGCCAAGAGTTGATGCTGATGGCTGGTGGTGGTGACGACGGTGGCTACTAGCTTCCGAGGTGGTGGCCGGGCGATGATCGGTCGAGAGGTGGCGCCGGTGCTCCCCGGCAAGACGAATGTGGGTCTTCGGCCATGTCAAGGGCCAGTTGTAGCATTCCCCAAGGGTCTTGTGTTCGTCGGCTCCCTGAGGTTGAAAGGGGGGGTCCAGGTCATCACACCCTGGAAACACCCGAGCCAACCTGACCCTCATCACGTCATCATCCATTGGATTGTTGTGCATCGTGTGGCTCGCCGGTTGTATAAGAGTGCCCTTGGCAACATCCTTCAACTCACCGCCGACATCTTTAAGCAGGAGTACGCAAGAAGTGTCCTGAGGCAAAAACATGTTGTTGGGCGTCATGAGATGGCAACAGTCATGCATCAAAGGCATAAAGGAGATGACGTGCACTAACTAATTAGTTACCTTGGTGATGGCGTGGATCTCGGCTAATATAGAGAAACGGCCGATGCCGGCGGCCGGCCTATCATCATCTGCAATCTCCCGCTCGGGTGCCTCACGAAGCACCACCGCCGTCGGCTGCATCTTATTGGTATCTTTGGCAGGAGGGGGCATCAGTGTGACCAAAACGAGCGGCTGCGTCCCGACGTTGACAGCCGGTGGGGTCACCAGGTCCAGCGACACGGTAACATTGATGCCCGAGTTGTTGCCGCTTAAGCTGGGCAGATGTATCGGCCCCTGTCGACCTCCCGCATTCCAAGCAGTAAGCCCCTCGAAAAACTCAGGGGGGATCATCGAGTGGAGCTTCTCTTCCACTAACTTGTCCACCGTTTTCTCGTCCACCGCCTTCTCCTCCAGTGTCTATACCTTCATCTTCAGCTCTGTAACAACAGCTTTATCCTGGTTCTTCCTCTCCCTTCTTTTCTTGGCGTCCTTTGTAGTACTCCTTGAACTTCATGCTCGTACCGAAGCCGGACACACGGCCAGCTGAGGACGGCGGCAACCCCTTGTCCCTCTTCTTGTAAGCATTGGTCGCCCTGTTGAAAACCGTGTCCCACGGCTCCGTCGATCCTGGGACGACTCTGTGGCAGTAGTGTTCAGTTCATCCTCCTATAGAGACAAGGCAAGGTGAACCCATTTAGATTCTTGACTTCATTATATTAATTAGAACGCAATAGACTTGAGATCAGCGATAAATTTCTTACCAGCTTCTTCTCGAATGCCTTCACCTCCGGATCGTCGGTGATGAACTCCCCTGTTTCCTTGTCCAGGTAGTAGCGGGCCCGAACAAATTGCCTAAGCTGCAAGTCCGTGATTTTAAGCCAAGGGTTGTCTTTACCAAGGCGTTCAAGCTCGGCGTCCTTCTTGTCCCAAATGGCCTGTTTCCCCTGTAACCGCCGCTTCCAAGGCAGTGGTTACCTGTGTTCTATTCCCGCATACTCCTTCCCCATTGAGTCCATTTTATAGCGTCAGTGGTAGCTATATCCGCCTTGAATATCCTAAACTCCTCTTCGTCGAGCATCGGATTTTTCTTACTAATAACCTCCCAGCTTTCACCTTTGTCAATGCTATTCTTCACCCGGGTTTTCCAGCTGCTCAAGGCGTTGCTCATCTTTGTGAGGGCTAGTTTGTTCACCGGGTTCTTTCTCTCGAGGTTTCTAAACTTCTCTGGGAATCTGTATCGCTTGTGAAGCTTCTTAAGGAGGATATCGACCAAAGCTGCATGGTCAGCATGTCTGATGTACTTCGTGTTGATCAACATGCTTTCCTGGACGATGCACCCGAGTTGCAGGCCGTACCCTTTAGCAATCGCCTCAAGCGCAATGGGTTGGCCACTTTCTGTGACCTCAGTGAACTCATCGCAGACGGTGGCGAGCACTAGCACCTTCCGCTCCTTCTGTTCCTTCTTCTTCTTCTTCTTCTTCTTCTTCTTCTGAGAAGCGGTCGGGTTGCCTCTACCGCCATCCGTGCGCTCGCCGCCATCGGTGCGGGCGCCGCCATCGGTGGTGTCATCCTCTTCGCCTCCGCCTTCACTAGTTCCATCATAGTCATCTTCGTCCCCCTCGTAATCAGGATCTCCGCCCTCATTGGCCCCAGCAGCTCTGGCGACGGTCACCTCCTCCTCCGGTGATGGTGTCATCCTCATCGCCTCCTCCTCCTCCTCCTGTTAGGACCCCTTCCAGAATGACTGGTTGGCCTGTCTAGCTTGTTCTTCGACGCTGATCATGTGCTTAGAAGGGCTAGACTCCTTGTTGCCCGACATGTTTACACTACTCTATTTAAAAGAGGAAAAAAGTTAGCACAAATCTCGGCCGAAAAAGAGGCAAAAAGTTAGCACAGAAGTACTTGCCGAACAGCAGATAACATTTTAACATCCTAATAAATCCAGGTACAGGTCAATTAAATAGATGACACAGATACAGGTCAATTACTAAGAAGGTTCTGTCCCTCGATGTTAATGGAAAATTACCACTTCAAACAAAACACAAAGCTGTGAACCTGATATAACCACCTATCTGAGGGCATACACATGGTTGCCATTTACATGGGATAAGTCATGAACTAGAAGACAGGAATCTTTCAGAAACAGAAATTAGCAACAACGAGTTTTTACTGAGAAATGGCTGATCTTTGGATGGGTTGGCAGTCACTACCATGCCTCAAATTCTCATCTATGACTAATACTTGCATAGTAAACAACTTAGCAGACTCGCAGTAAGCAAAGCAGAAACAACTATAATATAAATGGTTTTAGAAAGACCCATTGTTTGTTACTCTCAAGTCTCAAGTGACAGAGCTCCCCTGTGATATCAAATTAACTACTTTGTGATGCAAATGAGATGAAATTTTGAGCAAAAACTCTAGCAACCGTAATTTGATGACAAAAAGTAATTTTATATATTCTAGGGAAAAGCATGCAAATGGGTTTATGCCCCACCCACACATCCTCCCTAAACCTAGTATTTCTTACATCTCCAATGATCCTTCTACAATAGCTATAAAAAACATCCTTCACTTCCATCAAACTTGACCGAAAGTGAGAGCACCCAAAATAATTCTTATCTTGAGTATTGATACTGGATTTAATATACTTAGCCATCAAAACCCTCTGCTACCGATATATACTCTAAAGAAAGAAAGCATATAATTATTGGACACTAGTAAAGCAAATTTCAGTAAGAATGCTTCTATTTGACCATTGAAAGCAAAAGAAAACATGCTTATGGTGATGGGCAAGACCAGGGAGTACATGTAAGAGTAGCTTTAGATCAATTATCCATTGTATATATATATATATATGACTTCTTCATAGTCAATATGATAAAGCAAGAAAGAGGTTCCAGAAAATTAGGGTTATGAACAAAATGCTTTTCCGAGAAAACGCAATGACACTGCATTTCATTTCATTACAAAGATAGGGTTTTTGGTTACAATCCTCCTAGGAGGTTATGAAAAAAATGTGGTGTCCTACTATGATACTATCCAAAAGTTTAGGTTACTAATCCTTAGCCCATGTTTCACATAGCAGTGTAGCACAAAGTGGAATTTGAGAACAAAGCATTTGCCAACAACTTGAGAAAACTGGGTTTTTTCACACAACAGCAAAAAAAAAGATATCCAACTCTATGATGCTAAGAGAATTTCCATCATGTAAAAAAGTAAATTCCAATCACCACCAAATGGAATCTAAAGAGACCCATAATTCACTTGTGACAATATAGTGTAATACCTTTCCATGTAATCAATTCAAGTTGAATAATGTTACACTATTTAAAAAAAAGTGCAACACTTTACAATCAGAGCTGCTACCATTTTCAGGGTTGAAAATGAAAAGAGTGACAACACAATTTTTTAGAAGGATTTTGCGTTCAAGGTCTATCTGTCAAAAGCCAGCTTGAGTCATGAGTACAAATGAAAGCTCAAGAACTGGAACAAATGAGACATGAAACTTGAGTAGAAGGAAGGTCATAACTCTGACTAGAAACCTATAGAATGATTTTAAGATTTCTGGCACTCTCTAAATCATCCTCAATCTTGAAAATCGCGTCGGCCCAATACTACAATATCGACACGGTGCAGAAGCAACAGTGCAGCATTACCTAGGGACAGTGACGAGGTGGATGGCGAAAGGCGAGGTGGACGGCGAACGACAAGGTGGATCCTCCTCCACGGGCTCCGGCGAGCTGGCTGCGGACGGGCTCCTCTTCCTACGCGCTGCGGACGGGCTCCTCCACAGGCTCTAGCGATGGGGAGCGGCTCTCCTCCACAGGCTCCGGCGCGGCGGTGATGGTGCTGCGGACGGGCTCCTCCTCCACGGGCTCTCCTCCACGGCGGCTCCGGCGCTAGGGTTGCGACGACAGAGAGAGGCGACAGATCGATTGGCCAAGTGCGGATCGAGAGAGAGAAATAGGGGATTAGGGGGAGAGGCCGAACAGTTCTGTGGCTAAGTGTGAAAGTTCTGTGGCGCATTCCCACAGAATGCGCCACAGAAGTTGGATCATCTATGGCGCATTCTGAAGGAATGCGCCACAGAACTTCTTGACATAGTAAAAACCGTGGCGTCTCGTAACAAGATCTGATACTTGTCCTAGTGGTCTTGCTCGCTTGCTCTCACCTGGGGCAGCCAGGTTTGAATCCTGGCTGTCACACTTTTTTTTTCTTTTTTTTAAATATTTTTAATTACACACACATGCATATTTATTCAAAAAAAAGTAAGAACATATACATATATGCATATTTATTCACATATGCATATTTATTCAAAAAAAGCAACATATACATATATGCATATTTATTCAAAAAAGCAAGAACACATATGCATATTTATTCATACATATATATTTGTGTGTTTGCTTGTCACACACAAATGTGAATTTGTATACCCACACGATTATCACATTATATGTTTTAGTCTCTAACTAATACCCACACGAATTAATACACCAAAAAGTCACACAATTGCTAGTGTCTCTTCACAATCTTCTTGCCCTTTTTCGTCGCGGTTGAATACTTTAGCCCGTGCACTTTGAGATTTCTTCTTGTGAATGGACAACCTTTAGTAGGCAGTGTGGTCTTCCTTCTTACTTTAGTAGTAGTAGGCATGTCGAAGTACTTGTCGAATTCCTCTTCGATCTTTGGGTCGCTGTTTTTGTCGAAGTTTTGCTCGTTGGCGTCTCCTTCCATTCCGATGATGCTCCTCTTGCCCCTCCTAACTACAACATGGTTGGGCTTTGACGGGTCGGTAATAAAAAAGCATTGATCAACTTGGCTAGCGAGTACCCAAGGCTCATTTTTTGTGGAGGCATTCTTCGTTGATTTGGCATCTGGTATAACCATTGTGGTGAAATAGAGGCCTTCTTTTTCCACGTTCTTGGCCCATCTAACACGGAACATCGTTATGAGCTCTCCACAGTAGTCGAGATCCCATATCTCCTCGATCCTTCCGTAGAATCTTTCCATCACAGTAGTCTCGTCATCAGCAAAGGATAACATAGTTACTCCCGAGTTTTGATATTCACTATTCTTGTCCTTTTCCTCGGTGTAGAATCTTTAACCGTTTATGTCGTATGACTGATAGGTCCTTAGGTTGTGCCCTGGGCCCCGCGACAAGGAAAATATGAGTTTTTGATCTTCCGTAGAAGGCGTCTGTGGGGGATTGTCCAATTGCCTTTTCTTGAACCAACCTGTGAAGCTGGAATTGTGCTCTCTGGTTACGTCTCCCTTCTTCCTCGGCCAGCCTTGGTCGACGTACTCCTGCTCGATTAAGCTTCTGTGCTCTTCGACCTAAGGGCCGACCACTTCAATGTGTTGTAGCGCGACTCGGTGTGCCCTTTCAAAATCAGTGCGTCGACCATCAATGCCGACATGTAGTGAGCGGCAGCCCTCGCAATGACCATATCCACCGAGCCTGCCGAGGTGCTTCTTTGTGGGTATTCCAACATCCTCGTTCTCGGTGGTTAGATAATTCTGGCAGAAGGAGATGCACTCGTAGATCAGAAAGCCCTTGGCTATGCTTCCATCTGGACGAGACCTGTTGCGAACAAATCCTTTGATGACACCGTTTAGCCTTTCAAATGACATCATGTTGTGCAGGAATGTCGGCCCGAGCTGGATGATGTCATCCACGACATGTACAAGCAGATGCATGTCGAAGAATGCGGGCGGGAAGTAAATCTCAAGCTCGCATAGTATCATCACGATCTCTTCCTGTAGCCTGTCGAGCTGCTTCACACCGATTGACTTCCTAGATATGACGTCGAAAAAGTTACAGAGGCCAAACAATGTCTCACGGATATGCTCGTCCATTATCCCACGGATCGCAACAAGGAGTATCTCCGTCATCAGCACGTGATAGTCGTGAGACTTCATACCGCTGAACCTCTTCTTCGCCGCGTCCAGATATCTGCTTATCTTCCCCGAGTAACCATGAGGAACTTTCACTCCTAAGAGGCACCTGAAAAACTGCTTGAGCTCCTCCAGACGCAGAGTGAAGAAGGCAGCGCGAAGCACCACCTCATTCTTCTTAACTCTTTTGCGGCAACCTTGAGTCCCTTCCGTTTGATCATCATCATCATCATCATCACTATCAGGGTACTGAAGATCTTTCTTTATGCCAAGCAATTTAAGGTCCTTTCTTGCTTTCGGCCCATCCTTGGTCCTCTCCGGCATGTTCAGTAGAGTGCCAAGCAGACTCTCGGTAACGTTCTTCGTGATGTGCATTACATCGAGGCTATGGGAAGTGTGAAGGACCTTCCAATACGGCAGGTCCCAGAAAACAGACCTTGCTTTCCATACACCCAGCAGCGGCTTTGTCCTCGGTCGTTTTTTTCCAGGCGCAGGGCAATCTACCCAATTATTTAAAAGCTCCTCGATTTCTTCGCCACTCCTCGGACGCAGGGCTCTTTCGAGCTCATCCTTACCATTGAACATGTCACCACGTTTTCTCCACGGGTGATCCATGCGGAGCCACTTTCGAGTACCTTGGAACACGGTTTTCGAAGACCCGGGATCCCTTGGTAGCTGGAGATGCGGTGTCTCATCCATGCACTTGACGCATGCATTGTGTCCATGGTTCACCTGGGCCGATACATATGCGTAACCAGGATAGTCCTGCACGGTCGTGAGCAACGCGGCTCTCAGATGGAAATATTCTTTAGTGTAGGCGTCCCACGTACGGGCCGGTGTCTCCCACAAGCTGGCTAACTCCTCTCTCAATAGCCCGAGATACAGATGCATATCGATACCTGGTTGTTTCGGCCCCTAAATAAGAATGCTCATGTGTACATACCTTTGCTTCGTGCATAGCCGCGGGGGGAGGTTATATGGCCATACAAACACGGGCCAGGTGCTATGCGTGCTACTCTGGTTTCCAAAAGGATTAAGTCCATCGGTGCTCATACCCAGCCTGACGTTCCTTGCATCGCCCTCGAACTCTTCGAACTCGATTTCTAATGCATTCCATTGGCTAGCGTCTGAAGGGTGTGTCAGGATCTTGCCCTTCTCTGGATCATCCTCTCTTTCCGCGTGCCATTGCATGAGCTTTACTTCCTTAGGATCTACGAAATATCGCTGCAGACGAGGGGTGATAGGAAAGTACCATACCACTTTTCGAGGAACTTTCTTGTTCCCTCTCTTGTACCGTCCTTGGCCACACACCGGACATGTGGTTCTATCCGCGTACTCATTCCGATAAAGTGCGCAATCATTGATGCATGCGTGGTATTTAATGTGTGGTAGGTCGTGAGGGCACACGATTTTCTTGGCCTCCTCGATACTTGTTGGCAATGTGTTCCCCTTAGGAAGTCGGTCGTGCTAGTATTCCATGTTCGCGTTGAAGCTCACATCGGTCCATTTGTGTTGGGCCTTCATCTCCAGAGCCTTGAGCGTTACACTCAAACGTGTATCCTCGGG
Organism: Avena eriantha; assembly: GCA_910589775.1. Lineage (NCBI taxonomy): Eukaryota > Viridiplantae > Streptophyta > Magnoliopsida > Poales > Poaceae > Avena > Avena eriantha. The sequence continues at coordinate 25,863,615 of OU342741.1, forward strand.
GCGACACCCAGGATACAATGGAGTCATCCCGTCTACCTTCATTTGGGCCAGCTTGGCTTTCTCTCTGGCTGTAGCTTTGTCGTTGCTCATCTCCTTGAGGAGCAGTTCTTGAACATGAGGGTCCTGCAAGACCGAAGTTAGTAGCGTCTGTGTGTTCGCGTCTTCTCCTTCTTCATGATCATGATCATGCCCGTCGCCATCTCCTTCTCCATGCTGATCATGCCCGCCGGCATCTCCTTCGTCATGATGATCATGCCCGCTAGCATCTCCTTCGTCATGATGATCATGCCCGGTAGACTCTTCGTCTTCTCGCCCGCCCACGTCTTCGTGACCACCAACATGTCCTGCCGGCGCCTCATTGAGGTCGCGCACGAAACCGCGCCTGAGCAGGTGACCCTCCAATTGTCCAGATCCAGGGTCGATCCAGCGCTGCAGTTTGCATGTTCGACATGGACATCTTATCATGGTCTTGTTGTTCAGAATCATGTCCTCCTTCGCGCCTTTCTTGTACCTAGCAATTCGACCTTCGCTCATCGTGAGGACAATGGTTGCCTGAGCGGTCAAAACAGAGAGTATAGGTGAGAACCACACCATATGAACACACACATGCATGAATGCTAGCCGGAAAAAACGGCACGACCTTTCCTAAAATTAGGACATATGGGTAGTGCAAAAATTTGGCGAAATGGAAATGAATCAACATTTCGGCAAACATCCATGCAACCACACCGGCCGGGCCCGACAACAGCAAGCAACCAACAAAAAACTTCCTCCCATTGCAAACATTCATGCACCACACAAGCATCGTCTCGCCATGGATCGCACACACACACCGCCCGCGTGACAAGCTTTACCTACATGTTCATGGCCAAGTACTCACCTAGTAGATACAATAATAGCGAGACGAGACCGCGCGATGAGAGAGTGTGGACAAATAGATCTACAATGCAAGTTGGTGGAGACGAAATTAGTAAACAAATAGAGATGTGAGAGAGAAAAGTAAGGAACTTTTAGATCTAGAAGTTGGAGCGAAGCTTCCATTTACCAATCTATGGATTAAAGTAGGTTTAGTTACAAGAAAATGGAGAAACTATGGGCAAGATGGGGTGTGAGGGAGGAGGAAGACGAGTTGGGAGGAGGTAGAGATGTGAAATGGGTGGTGGTGGATAGATAGATAAGAAAGCTAGCTTTTATCACCTTTTTAACATGGATCTGGACGCCCTCATCTATGGCGCATATGGAGGAAATGCGCCACAGATGCTGAAACTTCTGTGGCGCATAAGTCCATATGCGCCACAGAAGTGGGTGAATTAGATTTCCTGTGTGGGGCCCACCTCCAAGTTCTGTGGCGCATGTTGGGATATGCGCCACAGAAGGGAAACACATCTGTGGCGCATATCAGAACATGCGCCACGGAACTTGGGTGAATTAGATTTCGTGGTGGGCCCCCCCTCCATGTTATGTGGCACATGAGGAAATATGCGCCACAGAAGAGGCAACTTCTGTGGCGCATATCTCAGAATGCGCCACAAAACTTGGATCAACCCACCCCGGCTGGCTGGTCCCACCAATCTTCTGTGGCGCATACTCTGGAGAATGCGCCATAGAACTTCCAATCTTCTGTGGCGCATGCTTTCTAGTGTGCCACTGATGTTTTCCTGTGGCGCATGGTTTCGCATATGTGCCACTGAACATCTTGTCTATCTATAGGTTATTTCCTAGTAGTGACACCATCAACAAGATGTGGAACTAATCCTTCAATCTGGCCATCGGCCTTTACACACTCGATTAGGATTGCCAACATGTACGCTACTATATTAAATATTATAGGCGATAGTGGATCTACCTGTCTTAATCCTTTCTTCGTTTGAAAGTAATTGCCTGTGTCATCATTGAATTTTATAGCAACACTTTCTCTAGACACAAAAGAATGTATGAGAGCACACAACTCGTCTGAAAATCCTTTCATACGTAGTGTTTGCCAAAGAAAAGATCAATTAATTTTATCATATGTCTTCTAAAAATCAATTTTGAATAGTACCCCATTAAGGTTCTTGGAGTGCAGTTCATGAATTATTTCATGCAGAATTACTACATCATTCATGATGTTTTTTGTTTGCATGAAAGCGGTTTGAGAAGGGCGAACCATATGGTCAGCAACTAAATTTAGTCTAGTCGTGGCAATTTTAGTAAATATTTTAAAACTAACATTAAGGAGGCAGATGGACCGATATGGTTTAATGTGTTCTGTATCATTGACCTTAGGTAGTAAAATAATGTAGCCAAAATTAAGTCTAAAGAGATCCAGCTGACCAATTTGCAGAAACTCAGATCCTCCTTGATTACATCCCAGAATTTTTGATAAAATTTTGCAGAAAAACTGTGGCATCCCGCTAAAACCACAACTAGAAAATCGCTGTGTTTTTGTGCATTGCATCATCATGACCGCATGCTCATGTCATCATGCCACATTGCATTTGAGCATCGTCATGTCATTATGCATGGTTTGTCTAAAACTAGTTTCTAAAAGCCTAGTTTTGTTTTCTAAATATCCCCCGCATTTATTTCAAATCAAAACTCCGGTCTTTTCCGGGTCTTTTATTTGTCTAAAAACTATTTATAAAATATTTTAAAAGTTAAATAAAAATAAAATATTTTAGTGGGGGAGGCAGCCACCGGTCAGGCCCAAAAGGCCCAATCGGTAGCCACCTACCACCCCACCAGAAAACCCTAACCACCTAACCCCCACCTCACACCCCGCCGCCACTTGGGCGCGTCCCCCACCACCATCTCGCCACACACAGCCGCCACCCCCCAGACACACACACACACAACGCACGCGCCCAACCCCCCAGCCCCTGGAACCGATCCCCATGCCCCGTGTCTCCACCAACCCGGCCCGGCCCCACCACTCCCCACCGACGCGTCCGTGCACGCGAGTCGACCCTAACCTTGCGCACGCCGCATCGCTCGCCCCTGCCCCTCCTCGATCCAATCCCCACCTAACCCTATCTCCCGTCGCCGCCTCCACCTCGCCGCGCAGCACGGCACCCCGCCGCCCCGCGGCCCCTCTCCACCGAGTCCGGCCACCTCTCCGACGACCACGCGGTCGCCATCCGCCTCCCCATCCCCTGCTGTTTGTCGACCTACTGCCGCCCGCCACCGGTCTGTCCTCCACCGCCCGCTCAGGCCGCCACCAGAGCCTCTCCCCTTCCCCAACTGTCGGCCGTCGTCCCGGGTCGATCTCCGTCGCCTCCGCCCCAAGGTCGCCCGCTTGCGCCTCTTCCTCCCCGTCTCCGGCCGCGGACGCGGGGGCCCCGCCTCGGCCGCCTCCCGCCCGAGTACCCCGCCGCCTTCCACCTCCTCCTCCCTCTGCACCACCGCCTCCATGTCGGCTCGGCCCCGCCCACCGGCCTCTCCCTCGCACCGTCCGCGTGCAGCCACCGCTGACGACCTCGCCTCCCATGCCCGGTATCCCTCCTCTCCGGCCGCCACCTTAGTTCCCGCGCCGCGGCGTTGTCGCCTCGTCTGGCACCTAGCACCACCGTGAGGACGCCTCCTTGTTCCTGCCTTGTCCAGTTCGGTGCTTTGTGTTTCCAAGCGTGCAGGTGTGTATGGATGCATATGTGTGCTTGTGTGAACTAAAGCCGGTCGGAATGTTTCCGTGGGTGCCCTGTAGCTGCGGGCCCTAGACAAGATCGACACATGGAAACGAAGACCGCAGAACGTCGAGCTCTCCTACCCGGAACCGTCGAACCATGCAAGACCACCAGCGCTTGGACCCGAGGGACCCACGCCGAGAACCCACGTTACCCGGAGGTTGTTACCGGACAAGAGCATCAAGATCTACCTCACGGAGCGTCGAGACCCCCGGACCCGGAGCAGCCCTGGACACCAAGATCTACCGATGACCCGACCAAGATCCGAAGACCGAACCCTGGCGCGCCAAGTTCTTCGACCCCAAGGACCGATCCATCGGATGCGACAAGACCTCCTTCTCGGAACCACCAAGCACTTCCTCTCAGAAGCAAGACCCGAACCCGAAGACCGCCGAGGTCGCCGCCGCAGGACGCCAAGTTCTTCATCCCGCACGCCAAGTCCGACCCGATACGCGGACCCGACAAGATCTTCACGATGACAAGATCGACACCGACGAGGGCGAATCCGATGCGCCCCCGACGCCAAACCAAGTCCTTCTTCCCGGAACGCCAAGCTCTCCTTCCGTTGTCCGAGAACGTTCCCGCCGAGACCGATCCCCGTCGAACCCTGTCGAACCCCGAACCCCCGAAACCAAGATCTTCCGAACCCAGATGTGTGACCCTAAGCCTCTATTTTTATAATATGACATTATCAACTGTCGCATATTAAATTGTTCATGCATGCATACATGTCTGTGGGTTTGGGGGCATTATAGTCGATTCACCTAAATTAAATATGGAGTCTATATGCGGGTTTTCTAGTCTTAGATTGGCTCCATTTAAATTTGTGTAGCGAACCGATACCATGTCTTGCCTTGTTAAGCTAAGATTTAAATTGCGGAGTATCTAAATAACTGGAACCTATTAATTAATTATCGGGACCCCGGTTCCGCTTAATACTGCCTAATTGCACCGCATCTGCATCATATCATAATCATGCCGGATTTTCTGCCGTAGTATTAAATATTGCATCCGGTGTTTCTTCTAGTGTTTGCCTCTTTGCGGATTAGGCCGATGAGTTGATGCGAGTATCGACAAGTTCTTCGGATAATGAACCTCCGGCTATGTTTTCCCAGGCGAGCATCTCTCCCCCTTCTACCTATTTTGCATTTATAGTCTTTATTTCCTCATGTTGATCTATGGCTATCTCTGTCGCGATGCTTTAGTTTTCGTACACCAGTTATATCCCGTGCAGCCTCTATATGGCCTTGGACACCTCCTATTACCTGTGTTTGGTAGATAGCTGGTCTTACGAGTCGTAGTTGCTTGCTCAAGTACGATCTCGTGTTGTCAAGTATCACAGTTGTTGGAATGCTGGCAGGTGTTTATGGTGGAGATGATCATGACTTTAAATACAACTATTAAATTGCTGGGACAACTAATGAAAGAGGCACCGGTGGACAATATATGCTATTTGGTTTTTATGTCCACTTGTGTCCCGTAGGCCCCGAGTACTTGATACCTGTTCCTTGACTATTCGCACTATCCACATCCGGGAGAGTCTATGAATCCCCCTTAGCCAGAGCTTGATTCATTTCTTATTTCTTGGGGCCACAAGTAGTTTGGAGCTTTATTAATATCATATACTTATGCCATGCTTTACTGCTTTATTTACGATTGTGCGTGGAGCACCTGTACTGTTTTGGATCACGGCACGATTTCGTGGTATCGACAAGCCCAGTCACACTTTCGGGTTCCCAGTCATTTATAGCCATTCTCGCAAACCCTAGGTCCGTTCTGGAGCCGGCCAACTTCGTTGCGGGTAGCTTAGTGGGGTGGCCCCCTAAAATATTTTATGAATCATGTGATTGCTTTGTCATGAAAGCCTCGTTGGGTTTTGATTTGGTTTTTCCGAGGTTGATCGTGTGTGTGTTGCTATTTGTGCACCCATGCAGGGTAAATCTTTCTGAAAGCCGTGTCCGCGGTTATGGACGACTTGGAGCACAGTATCTCGATCATAGACAAGCATAACTAAAGTAGTGATATAAATTTGACTTAATATGTGACTAGTAATCAGCTTCACTTTAATGGAATGGATAATAAAAGTGTCAACAACTGGTGGAACTGGTGTGATCGTGTCATGATATACCTGTCTAGTAAGTATTGCAACTCCAATGGAATGTGATGAAAGTGCCAACAACTGCTGGGTTTTGGGATTCCTCGGGACAATTATATCTGACTAGTAAATGTTCCAACTATAACGGAATGGTGATTAAAACTGCCCACTACTTATGCTATCGGGATGACTCATGCTATCTATATCTGACTAGTAAGTGCTTCAACTATAATCGAATGAGTAAAACTGCCAACTATGTGAGTTCCTCGGTTTGACTTCCTCGTTTGGTCTCGAGGGGGAATACCAGGATGGGTATGATTGGTGTTAGTACCAGGTGGTTCCGAATAGGTCTTTCTTATCTCTCTCTAATAGCCGATAGTTGTACTAGGTCTCTATAGGTTGTTTAGTGCTGCTGCGCTGCCGCTTCAGTCCACCATACCTATGTAGGCGAGAGCCGCCGAATTCTAGCCTCGCCGTGTACTGGCATCAGTACTGACGCTCCTCTTTTTCCTTTGCCCTTTGTCGGCACTCCTTTTGTTTTAGCAGGTTTGAGATCGACATCGTTAGCAGGGTTACCCTTCTGGCTTGGCCTGGACAGGGTTATGGACGCCATTGGTTATTCTTCAGGGCTCTTAGCCCCATTTGTATCTTGTCCGTAGTCGGACGCTTATCGTTTTCAAGGTGATTTGAATCTTTGTATCGTATATCTGTATTCTTGACTCATTGAGTCGTTGTTGTATATATATCTGTTCTGTGGGTCCCATCGAGGACTGTTGTGTAATGGTATTACTTCGTTTTCCACCCGCACAAAAGTGCCTGGTGGGCGTCCTTGAATCGTTTCTATGCGGGTTTGGCGGAAAGGGCTAAAACTTGCATAGGGCCGATTCGAGGGTGTTACAAAAACCATCAAGACCTGGTGCTTTGTTGTGTTCCATTTAGAAAACAGCTTTGTTGACCTCCTCCTCTGTATAAGGAGAAGTTAGAAAGTTATTTTCCTCCTCATAATCTTGAGGGATATCCACGGTTTGGGACTCATCCATAGCAAAAGAATTTTTCGGAGGCGCCACAAACAAGCATTTGTAATAGTTTATGATATACGACTTAAGATTCTCATATCCCTCAATCGTGCCCTCATCCTATATTAGATTGTGAATACGTTTCTTCTTGTGCTTGCCATTAGCCACATTATTGAAGTATTTTGTATTCACATCTTCTTTAAGAGTGAATTTGGCTTTAGAGCACATATACCACTTGAGTTTCTCCTCTCGTAGAAGTCGCGCGATTTCCGTATTCGATTGGCTCTTGAGCTCAATCTCATGTGCGGATAAAGGTCGTACTTTCACAAAAGCCTCTAAGTCATTAATAATAGATGAAAGACACATTTTTCTTTTTTAAGTATTTCAGTCGTATGTCTAGCCCAACCACATAGGAATTTGCATAGAGCACACATTTTATTATTCCGTCGTTATATAGATTTTTGACAATTGACCTGTTTTTCCAAATGTCCTTCACTATCTCATGGAAGCCATCCTGAAGCAACCACCCAAGTTCAAACTTAAATGTGATTGTGTTTCAGAGACGGCATATCAACGATTGATTTCCTAAAAATGGCATATCAACAAATGATGGTGGTAGTCTCTCCGCTACGTTATATTGTGTACCATATCACGATGCTTCGAATCTCACCCGTTTTCCTTCGGACTGTGAATCTCTGCACGCTAATTTTTCAGATCGGACCAATCGGGCATCCGACAATCTGTCACACCATGTCGGACAATAGCAGCACGACTATCCTCGACTATCTACCAGATTCGATCGTCATCTGGGAGATACTCTTCTGGCTACCGCCCAAAGACATACTCCGCTGCCACGCCATCGGCAAGTCGTGGCGCCATGCCACCTCTCCCCGCGACTTTCTTCTCAAGAACCACGGCCACCATCCGCCGCTTCCCATCATCAGACAATGTGCAGATACCAAACATGGGCTTGACGAAATATGATGAATATATTATTGAGCCTTATGGGCGAGTATATATAGGCGTATATGGTATTATCTTGAAGTACAAGTTAAGTTAGTATTGTACGTAAACAGATCCTAACTCTATCTAAACTACCGTAACAATTGTATATGCCTAATACTCTAACACTCCCCGTGGTCATAGTGGTAGCGTCGTGAACAACTGGAACATCGCGGACGGTCAGACTGGAGATGAACCGAAGTAGCATCCAGTAGGCTGACATTCCCCCGATGTTAGAGCGGAAACATCGTGGTCGGTATCGCGTCGCGGTAGCTTCAACTATAGAGGAAGCTGATGATGCTCAAGCAAGGTGGTAGCCCTTGTGCCGATGTCAAGGGAGCCGAGAGCGTTGGGCAGTGCCGTGGTCGAGGTAACCGTGCGAGGGGTCGCCGTGGTCGATGTCGTGGTCAGGGATGCCGGTGTCGAGGTAGCCGCACGTGAAGCCGCATGCGCATAGTGCGCGAGGAGGATGACGGAGACGCGTCGAGATAGTCGTCGTGGGGCCGCGACAACTTGCCAAGGGTCCACGGAGGCTTGCCGTGGGGACGTGACAACTTGTCGAGGGGTGTCAATCCCGAAGTGGATCCAGTCCAAGCCGTCGAGGACGGGTGCGGCCATAGTTTTACCAGAACTAGGCGCATATCAGGGAAGAACGCACACTCTGGTTTTGTCAGAACCGGGTATGCGAAGAAGATCTTGTCGGTGACGCGGTCGAGGCAGTCGTAGAGAAATGTGTCGATGCTGAAGAAGACTTTGTCGAGGCTAATGAAGACGAGGTGCCGATCCGAGATTGCCAGGCTCGCGTCGGGATGAAGGCACGCACCGGTGTTGTCAATACAGGGCATGCAAGGACAAGGACAAAGACGTAGAAAACGGCGAAACCAACGGCGGCCTAGAGTGGTCATTTTGGACGCCTAGATTCTCCCCGTCATCAAATAATGTGCAGACACCAAACACTGGCCGGGGGTTTCTGCATTCGATGACCCTCGTCTCGTCGTCTTCCATGATGTGGGCGCTGGTGATCAGAAGCTCTGGCCTCTCCTCCGTTATGCAACCCGGCCACCCGCCAATGTGCTCCTCTACCACAACTTGTCGAAGTTGCCAGGAAACTATTCACCACCAGCATAGCCGGTCTCTACCTGCCCCACCCCTCCAGGGATTACCCGGTCCTCTATGTCTATCGGTCCGGATGACAGAACAACAAGGCCGATTTCTACATCACAACCATAGGATCAACCAAGCCGAGAGGATTCATAGGACAGCCGCCTCCGTCGTCATCGCCTACTATCAAACGGGCATTATTGAAGGGGCTTCCATGTTCCATCAAAATTGCACCTGTCCTCCACCGTGGTGGCCTGCACTGGGACCTTGGGCGGTATGGCCAGGGCTACACGGCCACACGCGACATAATGGTGTTCGACACCGCTTTGGAGACATTTCGGTCGCTTGGCCGCCCCGCCCAGGTGCCGCCGGGACTTTTGACGTTATTGTTGGAGATGGATGGAGCACTCGCTTTGTTCAGCGCCCGTGACGGTTTCGTCATGGACGTTTTTGTGATGCAGGACTATGAGAACGAGGTCTGGGACTTGCAGCGCCGGATTGACTTGTTAGCAATGATGGGCAAGTTGCCGCAGCTTGAGTTAACCATGGTCGTAGTGAACGAGCGTGAGCTACTTATCGAGCTCCCTGGTCGTCTGCTGCACTGTGACATTGGTGGTGAGGTTTTAGGAATCATGGAATACGACCACCTCGACATACTGATGACTACACATTTGCTGCAAGACAGCATTGCTCTGCTGCCTTTGTTTGGGACGCAACAGGGAACGGGTGCGGATAACGATTCTCCTTTCTTCCTCAGGTTTTAATTAGGATGCATTGCTTCTTTTCAGTGTCGTGGTTGCACTTCTGCAGGCTAGCTACGCTGGTTCTTATTTCAGGCTAATACTTTTATCTCCTTATTTGCTCATTTCGTCACCGTGTATTTCGTGCTCCCCACAACGAAATTAGTTCGTATATGTTGATAAACAAATTGTCAAAAGACAGTGCCTACATCCCTTAAACCTTTCAATCTAGTTGATAAACACAACAGGGCAAAAACACATAAGAACCGAACTTCCCACTTAGCACCAACAACATAGGCAATAGCTGAAGTAGTGTACCATTGCCTGAAATCATCTGAGGGCCAGAGTGTTGGGGGTAGGAAGAGACACACGCCCTCCCTGCTCCTGCCTGTGGTGAACCTCGAGGATAGTTTCAATCAACAGATATGCAGCGGAAATAAAACAACGAGCACATGCACAGGTGACACAAGGATTTCGTGGAAAAACCTCCTCAAGGTGAGGAGGAAAAAACCACCGGTGTGGACAAACCGGTCCACGCGAGCTTCACTATGAGAAACCTGGGTACAGTCTTCTCTAGAACATCTAGAGATGTACAACACACGCAGCACGTTGCCAATCGGCAACAATAACAACAACCACTTGAGAGAAAGATTACAACAAGCAGAGTATTTCAGTTTCTGTCATCTTCGGTAATCAGAAAACAGCTCTTAAACCACAGATCCAATCAGCACCAAAATTGGTAGACAAGTTGGCATACAAGAACCCAACGTACACACCAAATTTCAGGTCAATCGGACACCGTTTGCTTGCCCAAATTGTTTGTCTACCAAAACTGCTCTATGCTGAAACTGTAACAGTCCGAAGTGAATAAACCACTTCCAAATCTGAAACTACAGTGAGCCAAACCTCAAACCAGCTAACCAGATCGAAGTACTCAAAGCAAGGAACGATCTCACCAAGTTTGGTGTCAATCCAAGCATCTTTGAGCCTCCAAACACCAGCTTGAAGATAGACCGGTCAGATCTCAGAAATCTGTACAGAAATCACCTCTCCTTCTTCTTCCTCTCTTCTCACTAGGTTGTGGTGTTTTTGTGTGTTCTCTCACCCTCTCTTAGAAGCATCCATGTTGGCTTTCTTCTCACACTTTCTCACTCTCTGACTGAGACACACAGCCACCAAGGGTGGCTAGGGTTTTCTTTTCTACTCCTCTCTCAAGGAGCACCTCAGGTGTTGGATACGAATGTCGATCAAAGGTTGAAATATGTTGGACTTCATAGGCTGATGTTGGGCTGCCAACACACCTCCATGTGGAGGGACCTGGCCCAACAAACTCCCCCTCCCGACATCATGGAGGGTATCACTGCCAACCGGCAGTCATGTCGGCGAGCCGACGGCATACCTCGAGCTTTCCCCTTGTCACCACCTTGGTCAACATATGAGCCCCATTGTCATCTGTGTGCACCTTCTCAATTTGCATTTGCTTGGAATTCAGCACATCTCGAATCCAATGATAGCGCACATCAATATGCTTCGACCTCGAATGAAAACTTGCATTCTTACTCAGGTGAATGGCACTTTTGCAACCTGCTTTTGCCATGCCACTGCTCCCCTGAATGGGTAATCAAATAACCTGAAGTAGACTTCCTTCCATCGATATCTCCAGCCAAGTCCGAATATGAATATGCAATCAGCTTGGGATCACTACCACCAAGGCAAAGCTTCATATTAGTGTTTCCCCGGAGATACCTCAAAATCCACGTCACGGCATCCCAATATGGTTTTCCTGGACTGGACATAAATCTGCTTACAGTACTAACTGCTTGAGCAATGTCAGGCTGTGTGCACACCATAGCATACATCAAACTCCCAACCGCTGAAGCATAAGGAACTTTCTGTATTTCCTTTTCCATCTCTTCATTTGAGGGACATTGCTTTTTTACTCGACTTGAAATCAGCTGCGAGTGGACAACTCACTTCGTTTGCCTTGTCCATCTTGAATTTGCGAAGTACCTTCTCAATATATTTCTCTTGATATAAGTACAACTTGTTGGATTTTCTGTCTCTCTCAATTCTCATGCCGAGAATACATATTGTTGGACCCAAATCTTTCATGGCAAAACTTTTGCTCAACTCTTTCTTTAGCCTAGCAATTCTTGAGACATTCTTGCCAACAATCAAGATATCATCCACAAAGAGCAATAACATGATAAAATCATCACCTGAGAACCTCTGAATAAAGACACAATTGTCTGAGCTACACCTCTTATAGCCTTGCTCCTCCATGACAGATTCAAACTTCATGTACCATTGTCTTGGTACTTGTTTCAAGCCATAGAGACTTTTTTCAATTTGCACACATAGTCTTCTTTACCTTTAATAAGAAACCCCTTAGGCTATTCCATGTAAATTTCTTTCTCCAACTCTTCATGAAGGAAAGTTGTCTTCACATCCATTTGCTCAACCTCCAAATTCAGACTTGATGCAATGCCAAGGATCATTTAGATACCTTTTCTCTAGCTGAATCCTTTTACAACTAGCCTGGCCTTGTACCTTAGATGTGACGTGTGCTCTTCTTCCTTGATTCTGTAGACCCACTTGTTCTTTAGAACTTTCTTGCCCTTGGGCAACTTCACTAGCTCATAAGTATGATTCTTATGCAAGGAATCCATCTCTTCGTGCATAGCCTTATTCTACTTCTTGTTCTCATCTTCCATTGCATCTTGAAAGCACTCAGGTTCTGAACCATTAGACAATAACACCACATATTGGTCTGAATCGTACCTGGTGGAAGGAACACGACCTCAGCTGGACCGTCTGAGTGGAGGAGCTAGTGGACTATCTAGTTCAGGTGCTTCCTGATCATGACCATCTTCTTCAGCATCATACTCTTGCTGCTCGGGAGCATCCTCACATGTACCACTATTCGCATCACCTTGCACATCTTCTGCATCATCATCTTGAGCTTCTTCTTCAACCGAATCTGCAGGAACTGGGTCAGAATCAGATCTGCCTTGCTGCTGATTTCGAGGAGGAACATGTACCGGAACTTGCACCGGAGCCTGAACCTTTGTCTTCACAATATTCTCAATTGTTTGGTATTTCAACAAACACAACATCACGACTTCTCACAACCTTTCTTGCTATTGGATCACACAACTTATAGCCGAACTGATCACCTCCATAACCAAGAAATATACATTATCGTGTCTTTGAATCAAGCTTTGACCTTTCATCTTGAGGGATATGAACAAAGGCCTTTCACCCAAAAACCTTCAGGTGCTCATACGAGACGTCCTTGTCATAAAAGACCATGTTTGGAACATCTCCCTCCAATGGATAACTTGGTGAGAGATTAATAAGATAAACTGCAGTCGACAAATCCTCACCCAATAATGTTTAGGCAGCTTTGCACTCGATAGCAAGCATCTAACTCTCTCAACAATTTTCCTATTCATCCTCTCAGCAAGACCATTTAGCTGTGGTGTCTTCGGAGGAGTAAATTGGTGCCTAATTCCCTACTCTTTGCAATAGGCATCAAATGGGCCAATATACTCTCTCCCATTATCAGTGTGAATGCACTTGATCTTATTCTCAGTTTCTCTCTCAACTGAGACTTGGAATTGCTTAAACATACTTAGTACTTAATGTTTGTTCTACAAAACATAGACCCAAACCTTCCTGGAAAAGTTATCAATAAATGTGACAAAGTACTTGGCTCCACCCATTGACCCCACCGACATTTTGCAAACATCGGAATGTATCAAGTGCAGCACCTCGGGCCTCTTGTGAGGAGGTTGACTCTTGAACGCAACTCTGTGTTGCTTCCCCGCTAGACAATCTGAACATTATTTGATGTGAACACCCTTCACACCTTTCAACAAAATTTTCTTTAGTAGCACCATCGTCCCCTTCTCACACATGTGCCCAAGCCTCTTGTGCCATAGGGCACACGCATCCTCTTTTTGCAATGCATTTACACAAGCAACAACAAGCTTAGCATGAACATGATACAAAACTAAAACCATGTTACCTTTAGCAACAATCAGATTTCCTTTCGTGAGCTTGTATTGTTCATTTCCAAATCTACTCAAGTACCCATCTCTATAAAGCAATCCAACTGAGATAATATTGAGCCTAAGGGCCTCAACATGCCTCACCGACTTGAGGACTAGTGTCGTACCATTTTCAGTCTCCAAGTGCACATCTCCTCTTCCAATGATTTTTTGCTCTATCATTATTTCCCATCTTCACAACACCAAAATCACTTGTTGTGTAGTTGGTGAAGAGCTCTCTACAAGATGTAGCATGTATGGTAACACCGCTATCCAGAATCCAAGTCATCTCATCACCATCTGCAAGGTTGATGGTATCTTTAGAAACTACAGTGATCCTCTCCTCAATGGTGGAAACATTGTTGCCATCATGTTCTTCATGCATGAGAAACATGATTTCCTCTACCACAGCAATCCGGCCTCCCTCACTGTCACTATCACTGTTGGTTTGTTTCTGAACTATCTTCTTTTTCTTTTTGTCTTCCATTGTTCACAATGCCACTTGATGTGAGCCTTCTCACAACAGTGATGGCATATAACACCAAAATACTTGTCTTTGCCTCTTGATTTGCTTCTACTTCTTTCTCCTCCCTTACTAGGACCTTTACTCTTGCTTATCCCCCGTGACTCGGTCACTAACGTTTCAGAATGTTAGGAAGAACCGTCCTTATCAGCAATTTTTCTGGACTCTTCATTTAGTACCTTGGTCTTCACAAGGTTCCAAGTGACAACTCCATTAGGTGCTGAATTGCACACGGTGACCTTAAAGGTCTCCCAAGTGTCCGGTAATGAGCCAAGTAGTAGCAAGGCTCTCTGACATGGGTATACCCTACATGTACTCGAGCTTGGTGTATACGGGCTGAATGTGGCGGAAGCCCACGGCGTTGCCAAGGCCCTAATGGAGAACTTGAGTAACCTACGGACTCTCGATTGCTTGCGGAACAAGAAGAAGCTAAAGATAGAAAGTTTAAAGGGAAAACCCTAACTTGTAACCGACTCGACCTACTACCTGAGACCTAGCCTATCTATATAAAGGCTAGGAAGGGCGGCGAGGAGGACACACGAAACCCTACTTTCCACAATTCTTGCCAGATTGCATCTGTGCACCATTGTAATCCTCGATTCCTTTGATAATTCCACGAGCAGACAAGCAGGAGTAGGGACCTCTACGAGGCCTGAACCTTGGTAAATCTTCGAGTTCCCTGTGTGCTTGTTTGCTAGCCGATTGATGCTTCTAGTGCTCCCTCCTTCTCCAAAACCCAAGTCCATAACAATGGGCATTGATGAGTTAAACCCTCGTTAATTGGCGCCGTTTGTGGGAATTGGGAGTGCCGATGTTGCGGCTTCTTCGGGGTTAATCGAGGCCACCCTTGACAAAGAGCCGACACCGGAACCGAAGAAAGGCAAGGCTCTAGCAAAACGCTACTCCTCGCCTTCATCTAGCGATGAGAGTCACGATCTGTATCGACGTCGCCGCTCCCAGCGACACGACCACGACTACGACACGCGCGATGACCTCACGCAGCGCAAGATCGAAAAATCAAGGGTGCGATGTGCCTAATCGACTAACTCAGAAGACGAAGATGTGGAGCTCTGTGGCGCTAGATGCTACAGCAGGGCCATCAGGCAAAAGCGAATGCCCAAGGGGTTTAAGCTCCCATCAGAGAACCCGAAGTTCGACGGTCTGCAGGACCCGAAAATCTAGCTAGAGGACCATATCTCCTCCGTCAGGCTCCACGGCGGGAGTCGAAGCACAGTTATGCAATGCCTGCCGCTACAGCTACAGGGCGCCGCCCGAGCATGGCTCAACAACCTCCCACGCGGATCCATTCGCAGTTGGGAAGAGCTAGTCTACAGCTTTGTGCGCAACTTCAAGGGCACCTACAAAAGGCCCGCGTCAATCGAAGAGCTGAGGTGCTTCCTGATGGGTTCGTAGCATGGAAAACAAAAAATTTCTACCGCAAGAACGAAGAAAACCCAGATCTAATCTTGATAAAAGCCAAGATCTAATCTATTAGACATGTGCAACGAGATAGATCTGTACTAACCCTTGTAGATCCGAAAGCGTTACGAGATTGGATCTCGTGGTTGATGTAGTCGATCACTTGCCGATCTCAAGATCGAGTGGACGATCCTTCCGGCGCTGCGTTCCGGCAGCGCTTCCGCAGTCGGTCACACGTACGGAGTCGAAGCAGACCTTCCTCTCCTCGTTCCAGCGAGCAACGGAGGTAGTAGATCTTCTCCACGGAATCCCAGCAGCACGACGGCGTGGTGGTGGTGGTGGAGTAGAGAATTCTGCAGGGCTTCGCCTAAGCCTGAGCAGAAGAAAGGAGGAGGAGAGAGGCGGCTAGGATTGGAGTAGTAGAGGAGGGCCGGGGGTGGCGCCCCCACCCCTCTATTCAAAGGGGGGAGGCGCCATGGGGAGGTGGAGTCCTTGTAGGACTCCCCTCTCCCTTGGCCGGCGGATTGGGAGGGGGGAGGAGTCCTCCTCCCCACCGACTCCTTGTCTTGCCCCACAAGGACTCCTTGATCCTTTCTTGGTTTTCAAGCGAACTCCAAGAAATCTTCCAGAACCTTCCGGAACATTCCGAAACCTTCTAGAATCCTCATACAAATACTCCGGAACATTTCCTAACTCAGAAAATGATCCCCAATATATGAATCTTATTCTCCGGACAATTCCGAATCTCCTCGTGATGTCCCGGATCCAATCCGAGACTCCGAACAACATTCGGTCTCCAACACACATTCCATATCTACTTAAAACAACTTCGAACCTTAAGTGTGTCACCCTACGGTTCGTGAATATGTAGACATGACAGAGACACATCTCCTATCAATAACCATCAGCGGGACCTGGAGATCCATAATGGCTCCCACATACTCAACGATGACGTCGTGATCGATAGAACCATTTACATACGAAACCAATTCCCTTTGTCACGCGATACTATACTTATCCGAGGTTTGATCGTCAGTATCTCCATACCTAGTTCTACCTCGTTACTGACAAGTACTCTTTACTCGTTCCGTGATATGTCATCCCTTGTGACCCAGTCACATGCTTGCAAGCTAACTAGATGACATTCCACCGAGAGGGCCCAGAGCATATCTATCCGTCATATGGATGGACAAATCCCAATCTTGGTCCATGCGCTTCAACACATACTTTCAGAATACCCAATGACACCTTTATAACCACCCAGTTACGAAGCGGTGTTTGATGTCATCAAAGTACACATCCGGTGATGGTGATTAACACAACCTCATGGTCGAAGGATTAGGTTACTATGCATTTAAAAGCTTATAGCAATACGAACTTAATGACTTGATCTTATGCTACGCTTACTACGGGTGTGTGTCCATCACATCATTCTCCTAATGATATGATCTTGTTATTAACGACATCCAATGTCCATGATCGGGAAACCATGATCATCCATTAATCAACAAGCTAGTTTAACAAGAGGCTTACTAGGGACTCTTTTATGTTTACAAAACACACAAGTATTAATGTTTCCGGTTAATACAATTATAGCATGGGATGTAAACATTTTATCATAAACATAAAGATATAATAATAACCACTTTATTATTGCCTCTTGGGCATATCTCGAACACTGCCAGCAAAGATCAGGCGAATCACTATGCTCGTACATCCAGAGGTGATCCATCATCAAGAACTCCACAGAAAATATCTCGGAAGACCGCGCAATCGACGCATTCAATGGTGGCGTTCGCCGCATAGAGCTCAGGGAGGAGCTGGGCCGCTCGAAGCCCAAGACCATCGACCACCTGATGGAAATTGCGAATCGGTGGGCAGATGGAGAAGACTCGGTGAAGAATTGCGTTCACTCTGACGAGGAAGTAGAACTTGAGCGTAGACGCGATCGCCGAAGCAAACGTCGAATGCACATCTGTGATGACTACGATGATGTCAACATGGTCGCAGCCGGCTACGCCGACAGACGCGACGACAACCGCAACAGTGGCTACCGCAGCGGTGGATACCGCGACTCCGGGAAAACCACGCAAGAATGGCAGCGCTACACTCGCAATGAAGCATCCGCCGCATCCATTCAAGACAAGCTGTCTAGGCCATGCACCGTGCACTTCTACATCGACAAGCATGACGGCAAAAAAAATCCAGCCACCTCCTCAAAGACTGCCATGAGTTCCTCAAACTCCATGACGGCCTGGCTCGGATGAATCGTGACGCAGTCAACAGGGGCTACGGAGCTACCCCAGGCACTGTGGCACATGGAGCTCCTCCACCACCACCCGGACCACCGCCAAACGCGGTCACGCCTGACCAGCACCACGGAGGCAAGCCGTACCCGCGGTCCATGGGCACCATGATGATCCAAAAGGGTCACCCCTCCAACCGGGTACAAAAGGCCATCACTCGCCAAGTCAATCTGGCGACAAACTCGCCACCATCCACCACTGAGTACCTTAGTGTAAGTAACTCCTGCATCACCTTTGACAAGCGCGACCATCCACGCCAGGTACCTCACCCAGGCCATTGTCCCTTCGTACCTGAGGCACAAATTGGAGGTTTCGACATGAGCCGCGTCTTCATGGACGGCGGAAGTGGCATCAACCTTATGTTCGTGAGTACCTTGCAAGCAATGAGGATCCCTCTGACCTTCCTAGAGGCCTCGGACACAACATTCCACGGCATCGTCCTAGGCAAGGGCATATACCCCCTCGGTAAAATCAACCTCGACGTCATCTTTGGCACGCCGAAAAACATTCGACGCGAACGCATCGACTGGCCCTCACAATACCACTGCATCCTCAGACGTGTCGTGTTCGCCAGGTTCATGGCAGTACCGCACTACACCTATCTGCAGATGAAAATGCCAGGCCCTAATGGCGTCATCACAATCAACGGGAGCTTCGAAAGGTCCGACAGTTGCGACAGGGAGTTCAACAGAATTTCCCAGTCCTTCAGCATGCAGGAAGAACTTGCGAGACTAAAGGAGTCGACAGACAACAGTCTGCCCCCCTGAGCAGGCCAAGTTCACCCGACCTATCCTTCGACTCATCGGTGCACATGAAGAAAGTTCAGGTCCACCCATCGGATCCCGCCAAGACAGCCCTCATCGCCAACAACTTGAGTCCCGCATAGGAACTCACGCTCGTCGAATTCTTCCGTGAGCACTGGGAAATCTTCGCCTGGTGTCCGGCGGACATGCCAGGAGTTCCTAGGGAATTCGCCGAGCACGCACTCAATGTCAACCTAGACGCAAGGCCAGGCAAACAAACAATTCAGCGACTGTCTGAACCAAGAGCAAAGGCAGTCGGAATGGAGATCAACAGACTCCACGACGCCAAATTCATACGCGAGATCAAAGAAAGCACTTGGCTCGCTAACACGGTGCTAGTACCAAAAGAGGACACGGATATCCTGCGGATGTGCGTGGACTTCACCTCTCTGAATAAGCACTACCCGAAGGACCACTTTTCGCTACCGCGAATCGAGCAGATCATCGACTTCACCGCGGGATGTGAGCGTCTCTGCTTCCTCAACGCATACTCAGGCTACAACCAGATTCGAATGAAGGAGGAGGACCAAGAGAAAACGGTGTTTACAACGCCCTTTGGTGTGTTCTGCTATAACACAATGCCCTTCGGGCTAAAAAACGCAGGAGCCACCTACCAGCGGTGCATGTAGGCTTGCCTCAAGAACCAACTTGGTCGCAACATCCAAGTCTATGTTGACGACATAGTAATCAAGACCAAAGAGGAAGCCTCACTAATCGACGATTTGCGCGAAACCTTCGCCAACCTCTACTGCTACCGGATCAAGCTCAATCTGGACAAGTGCACCTTCGGCATACCATCTGGGAAACTACTCGGGTATCTTATCTCTGCGAGAGGAATCGAGGCGAACCCAAAGAAAATAAAAGCCATACTGGCCATGGAGAAGCCGAAGAATATAAGAGGCGTCCAACAGCTGGCTGGACGAATCGCGGCGCTCAGTCGATTCATCAGCTGTATGGGCGAAAAAGCACTGCCTTTCTACCAAATTCTCCACAAAGCCGACAAGTTCGAGTGGACCAACGAGGCACAGGAAGCATTCGAAGACCTCAAGCGCCTGATACGTTGCAAACGTATCTATAATTTTTCATGTTCCATGCTTGGTTTTATCTACTTTCTTATGTTTTGTCCACACTTTGGAGTACTTTTCATATGATTTCTTTGACTAACCTATTAACAAGAGCCACAGTGCTAGTTGCCTATTTTCTGCTGTTTTTGGTTCCAGAAAGTCAGAAAATGAATATTATCGAAATTGGATGGGACAAAAGCCAAAGTCAATATTTCACCGAGGGGAACACGGAGCCAGAAGACGAGACGGAGAGGGGCCAGGGGCCAGTCACACCATAGGGTGGCGTGGGTCCCTCTTGGCCGTGCCACCAGGTGGTGTGGGCCCCTCCGGCCTCCACCGACCTTGCCCTCTCGCCTATAAGAAGCCTCCCGATGCATAAACCCTAAAGAGTCAAGCCTCTAGCCACAAAAAGTTCCGCAACACCGCCACCCCCGAAGGGGAGATTCGGGGGACAGAAAGTCTCTGTTCCAGCACCCGGGGCGGGGAAGTGCCCCTGGAGCCATCTCCATCGATCTCCACCACCATCTCCATCACCATTGCTGATTCCCATGATAAGGACGGAGTAGTTCTTCCTCGAGGCTAAGGGTTCTACCGGTAGCTATGTGTTCATCTCTCTTTCTATGCATGATCATATTGTGATCATGAGCTTTGTAATCAAGTAGATCTACCTTGCTACTCAAGTGCTTTAATAGATCTCTGCTCTCCCCATGTGTGTGAAAGTAACAGCGTGCACACCATGGTGGCACTTAGGCTAGAGATTTCAAATACTTGTTATGAGTTATATTTGGAGTTGGATGTCTTTATGAAATTGTGGTGTTTGTTCGACCGATCTAGTACTCAAGGTGACAGTGTGGGGTTATCTAGATGGGAAAGATGAACTTTGAGGTGTGCTGTTATAGGCCTACCAACGATTAGAGTGTCCAACCAGAGAATAGTTCAGCGTAGTATCATAAAGAAGAATATATTTATATGAGAGTGTTCACTAGTGAAAGTATGATCCCTAGGCCTTGTTTCTTAGCATTGAAACACCGTTTGCTACTAGATCTGTTACATGTTTACTTGCTTCCATCTTTATTTCAGTTTGCCTTTAGTCTTTTCCCACATCAACCACACGCCATCAAGCTATTTTCTATCACCGTTACCACTTATAATTATCTATATCACTTGTATTTCACTATCTCTTCTCCGAACTAGTGCACCTATACACCTGACAAGTGTATTGGGTGTGTTGGGGACACAAGAGACTTCTTGTATCTTGATTGCAGGGTTGCTTGAGACGGGATACCTTTGACCACTTCCTCCCTGAGTTCGATAAACCTTGGATGATCCACTTAAGGGAAAACTTGCTGCTGTTCTACAAACCTCTGCACTTGGAGGCCCAACAACTGTCTACAAGAATAGAAGTGCGTAGACATCAAGCTATTTTCTGGCGCCGTTGCCGGGGAGGTAAGGTAAAAGGTACTCACATCCTCTGGTGTGAGTGCTCGAAGTTATTTCCTTTAGATTCTGCAATTTTGTCTTTTTGTTTCTTGTTTTCACTAGTTAGGCTTAATGGAAAACAACAAAACAATTAGAGAACTTTATAGTATTTATCTTGAGTTAGGACATGAAATGATTCAAGAGAAAATTAAAAAAACCTATGGAACTTTATCTACATGCTAATAGCAATGTTGTTAGTATGAATTCTTTGGACACCATTATTACTAATGCTATGGAAAAGTCTAAGCTTGGGGAAGCTAGTTTTTATGAAATGATCTTTTTAGTTCCCCAACTTTGGAAGATAGCTATTCTATTGCTTATGATGATACCAAACCTCCAATATATGATGATTACAATGATGAATATGATATTTTCAGTCCACCTACTATTGAGGAGAAAATTAATTATGATTACAATATGCCTCCTATATTTGATGATTATGGTGATGAGAATAATAATGATAGCTATTTTGTTGAATTTGCTCCCACTACAATTAATAAGAATGACTATGCTTATGTGGAGAGTAATAATTATTATATGCATGTGGCTCATGATAAGAATGTTTTATGTGATAGTTATATTGTTAATTTTATTCATGATGATACTGAAAGTTATTATGAGAGAGGGAAACATGGTTTTATGTGTCTCAACAATATTAAGTTTCCCCTCTTTATGTTGAAAATTTTGAAGTTGCACTTGTTTTGCTTTCCTATGCTTGTTGCTTTGTGCTTTCATGACTTGTTTCTTTACAAGATAATTTTACATAGGAAGTGTGTTAGACTTAAATATGTTTTGAATTTGCTTCTCGATGCTCTCTTTTACTTCAATTCATATTCCTTATGTGAGCATCTTATCAAACTATCATGCCTAACTTAAAGGCATTAAAGAAAAGTACTTATTGGGAGATAATCCAAAAGTTTTAGATGAGTCTTGAAAGTTATTACCTCTGTAATAACCGCTCCTTATCCTTTTTATTTGCTTTTTGTGCCAAGAGTAATCTCTAATGAGAGAGAAATAATGCTTGGGAAAGTTGCTGTCCCGAAACAGATTTTGGTGCTTCACCATAAAAATTCGTGTAACATCTCTGTATGTCCTTTTGAGGCGTGAATTTTCTTGCTTATGCCCCAGGTTGTTATATAACTTTCGTTAGTTCAACACTTTTCGATTTGAGCAACAGAAAGTCTTCGAAAAAATTCGTCTTTGCCTACTGGTCTGTTTTGACAGATTTCTGCCATTATTTGCATTTGCTTCTTGTTGGTTCTTTTTTGGGTTCTATTTGGGGAATTGAGCTTTTTGAGGGAAGTTCTTAAGTAGCTTGTGTTTTAATGGAAGTTTTATTGGTGTTGAAACTGAACCCAAATACCTATTATCTTGAGTGCACTAATGTTGCTAATAAAGATTGTGTGAAGTTTTGTATGAAGGAAAAAATTTACGTGTATGGAAGGAATGAGTAATGAGATGAAGGATGGACTAAAGCTCAAGATTGGGGATGCCACACGTATCACCCCAAGAAATATCCAAGAAGTACAAGCATCAAAGCTTGGGGATGCCCAAGGCATCCCCCTCTTCATCAATAAAAATCCCAGGTTTCTTCCAAACGCTTCATTTTTATTGTTTCATGCACAGTTGTGTTGTGCTTGGAGCGTCTTCTTTTCCTTTTTCATTTTGGTTTTTCGTTTTCTTAGTTTGCTGAATAAATTGGTTGGACCTCCTCTTTCCTACATTGGTTTTCAAATAGTTTGGTTTGGATTGGAAAAGAGTAGGAAAGTTCATGCTTAAGTGGTAAAGAGAGCTTGTTTTTGACTGTGGCCTATGCTTTGTCATGGCATGCTTGATATCTTTTTGGTTTTATTCTTAGTATTCTTTGCTGTAGCATGACTTGTTATATACAATTGAGATTGCTTAATGTGCCTTGAAAGAATCATGTGTTGTTTTAGCATATTAAAGCATAGTATTGTGGTATTCTCCTTTGATGCTTTATTTGGGTTGACTTGGCGCATGCTCACACCATGTTATGACTATCCAAAGTCACCATAGCCTTTATGATCTTTTAGTTTTCAACTTGCAGTATCACTTTATGCTTTGATCAATGATGTTTTGTCGCTCTGCATGATTATGGCCATTATTGCTCTCTTAGTTTGTCGCTCCCAGTCTTTTGCTAGCCTCCGCAACCAAGTATGAGTTCCACTCATGCATCCAACTCCTTAAACCAAGTTATTCCAAAGAGTCTACCATACCTACCTACTAGCATATGCTATTCCAAGTATATTCATGTTTTTACCTATCTTCCAAATTAAACTTGTTATGAGAAAACTAGTGATTAAAGCTCTCACGAACTTGATGGCACACTTTACTTTTCTTGCCCTTAATAAACTTGAACCATTGGGTCCTTCTTTGTTGCATATATGCTTGCGCTTTATAAGTTGAAGTTAGCAGAACCATGTATCATGGGGAACGCTTTCAACATTGCACCTGTACTTTGTACCTCGTTGATACCATGTTCTTTTGCTTATGGATCTCGGCGGTGTGAAATAAAAGTGGAACTTGTAAGATCATGGAGTTTGTATGTGTGTTAGAGAAACGCCTGGGACGCTAGCCTAAGCCATGCCTAATCATGGTGGAAACTTGCAGCATCACCATAATGAGCACTCTATGAAGCATCCTCAATAAAAACCTATGCAAATAGCAAATAAAAAGATCGCCGAGATGCTCATTGTCTGCTTGCCTTGTCATTTTGATTATGGGATAGCACATGTATCATGTGCAAGGGGTACCCCATTGGCGGTTCTTTATGATACATATGTACTTACAATGACAAGAGCTTACTTGTGACTAAAGTTGAGTAGCATGAGGTTTGGTCTTCGTAAGTAAGGGGCATGAGACTTCGGCTTATAACTTGTCAAGCATATACACCATAGCTTGTTCACTTTAACCTTAATCACTTCAAGATGCTTATGATAGGGGCAATGAGAGCTGAAAGATAAAAAGTACCACAATTTTGTAAAGCTCTTTATGAGACTTGAATCCCTACTTCCTTCTATGAAGGCCTTTCTTCCACTATATGTTGAGTCTCCACCTTCTACCTTTATGCACCTACTTTGAGAGCATAGTGGCCATTCTTAGTTCTATGTGCATTGTCCCAAGACTTGTTGATTGATGCATAGCTTTGATATTGCTTGTTTTAAACTATTTGTATCTAGTCACTCTTATGAACTTTGAAGGTGTCCTATGCATTTATATTTGCTACTCTATGAGGGACAAGCTGAATGCTATTATGCTATATTTTCTTTATGTGAAACAAACAAACGTCTTGCAAAGCATTGTTATTCATGAATCTTTTGTTTATGCCTTTTCATGTTGCAACTTAGTTGCTTTGTCTTATTGCTAGAACTTGTCTTTCGTGTTATGATTGAAGTACTATGATCCCAGCTATGAATGTTTTGCAAATACTTTGATCAAGCTTATGATGGTGCATGTCACCTAAAAAATTATTCTTTTTTTTATCACTTAGCTACTCGAGGACGAGCAGGAGTTAAGCTTGGGGATGTTGATACGTTGCAAACGTATCTATAATTTTTGATGTTCCATGCTTGGTTTTATCTACTTTCTTATGTTTTGTCCACACTTTGGAGTACTTTTCATATGATTTCTTTGACTTACCTATTAACAAGAGCCACGGTACCAGTTGCCTGTTTTCTGCTGTTTTTGGTTCCAAAAAGTCAGAAAATGAATATTCTCGGAATTGGATGGGACAAAAGCCAAAGTCAATATTTCACCGAGGGGAACACGGAGCCAGAAGATGAGACGGAGAGGGCCGAGGGGCCAGCCACACCACAGGGTGGCGCGGGTCCCCCTTGGTCGTGCCATTAGGTGGTGTGGGCCCCTCCGGCCTCTACCGACCTTGCCCTCTCACCTATAAGAAGCCTCCCGATGCATAAACCCTAAAGAATCAAGCCTCCAGCCACGAAAAGTTCTGCAGCGTCGTCGCCACCGAAGGGGAGATTCGGGGGACAGAAAGTCTCTGTTCCAGCACCCTGCCGAGATGGAGAAGTGCCCCGGAGCCATCTCTATCGATCTCCACCACCATCTCCATCACCATTGCTGATTACCATGATGAGAAGGGAGTAGTTCTTCCTCGAGGCTAAGGGTTCTACCGGTAGCTATGTGTTCATCTCTCTCTCTCTCTATGCGTGATCATATTGTAATCATGAACTTTGTAATCAAGTAGATCTACCTTGCTACTCAAGTGCTTTAATAGATCTCTTCTCTCCCCATGTGTGTGAAAGTGACAGCGTGCACACCATGGTGGCACTTAGGCTAGAGATTTCAAATACTTGTTATGAGTTATATTTGGAGTTGGATGTCTTTATGAAATTGTGGTGTTTGTTGGACTCATCTAGTGCTCAAGGTGACAGTGTGGGGTTTTCTAGATGGAAAGATGGACTTTGAGGTGCCAGTTGCATGTTTTCTGCTGTTTTTGGTTCCAGAAAGATAGAAAATGAATATTCTCGGAATTGGACGGGACAAAAGCCAAAGTTGGTATTTTATCGGAAGACTCACGGAGCCAGAATACGAGATGGAGAGGGGCCATAGGGCGGCCACACCATGTGGTGGCGCGGGCTAGCCTTGGCCGCGCCACCAGGTGGTGTGGGCCCCCTGGCCGCCCACCGACCTTGCCTCTTCGCCTATAAGAAGCCTCCCGATGCATAAACCCTAGATCAATCAAGCCTCCAGCCACAAAAAGTTCCGTAGCGCCGTCGCCACCAAAGGGGATATTCGGGGGACAAAAAGTCTCTGTTCCGGCACCCTGCCGGGACGGGGAAGTGCCCCCGGAGCCATCTCCATCGATCTCCACCGCCATCTCCATCACCATTGCTGATTCCCATTATGAGGAGGGAGTA
The DNA here is from genome assembly GCA_910589775.1 of Avena eriantha. Lineage (NCBI taxonomy): Eukaryota > Viridiplantae > Streptophyta > Magnoliopsida > Poales > Poaceae > Avena > Avena eriantha. The sequence continues at coordinate 25,889,775 of OU342741.1, forward strand.
GTTCTCTCTTGAGGCTAAGGGTTCTACCGGTAGCTATGTGTTCATCTCTCTCTCTATGCATGATCATATTGTGATCATGAGCTTTGTAATCAAGTAGATCTACCTTGCTACTCAAGTGCTTTAATAGATCTCTGCTCTCCCCATGTGTGTGAAAGTGACAGCGTGCACGCCATGGTGGCACTTAGGCTAGAGATTACAAATACTTGTTATGAGTTATATTTGGATTTGGATGTATTTATAAAATTGTGGTGTTTGTTGGACTCATCTAGTACTCAAGGTGACAGTGTGAGGTTTTCTAGATGGGAAAGGCTTACTTTGATGTGTGCTGGTATAGCCCTACCATGGATTAGAGTGTCCAACCGGAGAGTAGTTAAGAGTAGTATCATGAAGATAATATATTTATATGAGAGTGTTCACTAGTGAAAGTATGATCCCTAGGCCTTGTTTCTAAGCATTAAAACACTGTTTGCTACTAGATCTGTTACATGTTTGCTTGCTTCCATCTTTATTTCAGTTTTCCTTTAGTCTCTTCCATGCCAGGAAGCTTTCTGGCACCGTTACCACTTATAATTATCTATACCATTTGTATTTCACTATCTCTTCGCCGAACTAGTGCACATATACAAATGACAAGTGTATTGGGTGTGTTGGGGACACAAGATACTTCTTGTATCTTGATTGCAGGGTTGCTTGAGAGGTGATACCTTTGACCACTTCCTCCCTGAGTTCGATAAACCTTGGGTGATCCACTTAAGGGAAAACTTGTTGATGTTCTACAAACCTCTACACTTGGAGGCCCAACAATTGTCTACAAGAATAGAAGTGCGTAGACATCAAACTATTTTATGGCGTCGTTGCCGGGGAGCAAAGGTAAAAGGTATTCACACCGGAGGATTAAAGAAGAAGAACCTCCCATGGCAAATTCCTATTTTCTGGCGCCATTGCCGGGGAGGTAAGGTAAAAGGTACTCACATCCTCCGGTGCGAGTGCTCGAAGTTATTTCCTTTAGATTCTGCAATTTTGTCTTTTTGTTTCTTGTTTTCACTAGTTAGGCTTAATGGAAAACAACAAAACAATTAGAGAACTTTATAGTATTTATCTTGAGTTAGGACATGAAATGATTCAAGAGAAAATTAAAAAAAAACTATGGAACTTTATCTACATGCTAATAGCAATGTTGTTAGTATGAATTCTTTGGACACCATTTGCTAATGCTATGGAAAAGTCTAAGCTTGGGGAAGCTAGTTTTTACGAAAATGATCTTTTTAGTTCCCCAAATTTGGAAGATAGCTATTATATTGCTTATGATGATACCAAACCTCCAATATATGATGATTACAATGATGAATATGATATTTTCAGTCCACCTACTATTGAGGAGAAAATTAATTATGACTACAATATGTCTCCTATATTTGATGACTATGGTGATGAGAATAATAATGATAGATATTTTGTTGAATTTCCTCCCACCATAATTAATAAGAATGACTATGCTTATGCGGAGAGTAATAATCATTTTATGCATGTGGCTCATGATAAGAATGTTTTATGTGATAGTTATATTGTTAATTTTATTCATGATGCTACTGAAAGTTATTATGAGAGAGGGAAACATGGTTTTATGTATCTCAACAATATTAAGTTTCCCCTCTTTATGTTGAAAATTTTCAAGTTGCACTTGTTTTGCTTTCCTATGCTTGTTGCTTTGTGCTTTCATGACTTTTTTATTTACAAGATTCCTATGCATAGGAAGTGGGTTAGACTTAAATGTGCTTTGAATTTGCTACTTGATGCTCTCTTTTACTTTAATTTATATTTCTTATGTGAGCATCTTCTAAAACTATCATGCCTAACTTAAAGGCGTTAAAGAAAAGTACTTACTGGAAGATAACCCAAAAGTTTTAGTTGAGTCTTGGAAGTTATTACCTCTGTAATAACCGCTCTTTATCCTTTTTATTTTCTTTTTGTGCCAAGAGTAACCTCTCATGAGAGAAAAAATAATGCTTAGGAAAGTTGTTGTCCCGAAACAGATTGTTGTGCTTCACTATAAAAATTCGTGTAAAATCTCTGTACGTCGTTTTGAGGCGTGAATGTTTTTGCTTCTGCCCTAGGTTGTTATCTAACATTCGTTAGTTCAACACTTTTCGATTTGAGCAACAGAAGGTCTTCGAAAAAATTGGTTTTTACCTGCTGGTCTGTTTTGACAGATTTCTGCCATTATTTGCATTTGCTTCTTTTTGATTCCTTTTTGAGTTCTCTTTGGGGGAATTGAGATTTTTGAGGGAAGTGCTTCAGTATCTTGTGTTTTAATGGAAGTTTTATTGGTGTTGAAACTGAACCAAAAGACTTATTATCTTTATTGCACTAATGTTGCTAATCAAGATTGTGTGAAGGAAAATTTTCAGGTGTATGGAGAGAATGATGTAATGAGATGAATAATGGACTAAAGCTCAAGCTTGGGGATGCCATGCGTGTCACCCCAATAAATATCCAAGAAGTACAAGTGTCAAAGCTTGGAGATGCCCAAGGCATCCCCTTCTTCATCAATAAAAATCCTAGGTTTCTTCCAAACACTTTTTTTTTATTGTTTCATGCACAATTCTGTTGTTCTTGGAGCGTCTTCGTTTTTAATTTTTGGTTTTTTGTTCGCTTGGTTTTCTTAGTTTGCTGAATAAATTGGTTGTCCCCCTCTTTCATACATTGGTTTTCAAATAGTTTGGTTTGGTTTGGAAAAGAGTAGGAAAGTTCATGCTTAAGTGGTAAAGAGAGCTTGTTTTTGACTGTGGCCTATGCTTTGTCATGCCATGCTTAATATTTTTTGGCTTTATGCTTAGTATCCTTTGTTGTAGCTTGACTTGTTATAAACAATTGAGATTGCTTAATGTGCCTTGGATGAATCATGCATTGTTTTAGCATATTAAAGCATAGTATTGTGGTATTCTCCTTTGATGATTTATTTGGGTTGACTTGGCACATGCTCGCACCATGTTATGACTATCCAAAGTCACCATAGCCTTTATGATCCTTTAGTTTTCAACTTGTAGTATCACTTTATGCTTTGATCAATGATGTTTTGTCACTCTGCATGATTATGGCCATTATTGCTATCTTAGTTTGTCGCTCCCAGTCTTTTGCTAGCCTCCACAACCAAGTATGAGTTCCACTCATGCATCCAACTCCTAAAACCAAGTTATTCCAAAGAGTCCACCATACTTACCTATTAGCATATGCTATTCCAAGTATATTCATGTTTTGATCTACCTTCCGAATTAAACTTGTTATGAGAAAACTAGTGATTAAAGCTCTCACGAACTTGATGGCACACTTTACTTTTCTTGCCCCTAATATACTTGAACCATTGTGTCGTCTATGTTGTATATGCTTTCACTTATATGTTGGGGATTAGCAGAACCATGCTGTCATGGGGAACGCTTTCAACATTGCATGGGTACTTTGTACCTAGTTGATATCATGCTCTTTTGTCTATGGATGTCGTCGGTGTGAAATGAAAGGGAAGCTTGTGAGTCCATGGAGTTATGTATATGTGTTAGAGAAATGCCTGGGCCGCTGGTCTAATCCATGCTGACATGGTGGAAACCTGCAGCGTAACCATAATGAGCTGTCTATGAAGCATTCTTCTTATAAAAAAAGAGTCCTATATTGAGAAAAAGAGAAAAAGAGAAAAAAAATGAGGTTATGAAAAGAGGATAGAGAGAAAAAAGCACCATATTCCCATGGTAAATAAGAAGATTGCTGAGATGCCCGTTGTCTGCTTGCCTTGTCATTTTGATATGGGGATTCTTCCATATCATCGGGCAAGGGGTACCCTGTTGGCGGTTCTCTCTGATACACATGTACTTACGATGACAAGAACTTACCGGTGACTAAACTTGAGTAGCATGAGGAGCGGCCCTCATATTCAAGGGACATGAGATTTCTAACTTATACTTCGTCAAGCATGTACACCATAGTTTGTTCACTTTAACCTTAATCACCTTCAAGATGCCTATGATAGGGGCAATGAGAGTTGAAAGCTATAAGTACCATAATTTTTGGAAGCTCTTTATGAGACTTGGATCCCTACTTCCTTCTATGAAGGCTTTTCTTCCACTTTTATCTTTATGCACCTACTTTGAGAGCATAGTGGCCATTCTTAGTTCTATGTGCATTGTCCCAAGACTTGTTGATTGATGCATAACTTGATATTGCTTATTCTTAAACTACTTGTATCTAGTCACTCTTATAAACTTTGAAGGTGTCCTATGCATTTATGTTTTCTACTCTATGAGGGACAAGCTGAATGCCACTATGCTATGTTTTCTTTATGTGAAACAAACAAACGTCTTGCAAAGCATTGTTATTCATGAATCTTTTGTTTGTGCCTTTTCATGTTGCAACATAGTTTCTTTGTCTTATTGCTAGAACTTTGTCTTTCATGCTATGATTGAAGTACTATGATCCCACCTTTGAATGTTTTACAAATACATTGATCAAGTTTATGATGGTGCATGTCACCTCAAAAATTATTCTTTCTTTTTATCACTTACCTACTCGAGGACGAGCAGGAGTTAAGCTTGGGGATGTTGATACATTGCAAATGTATCTATAATTTTTGATGTTCCATGCTTGGTTTTATCTACTTTCTTATGTTTTGTCCACACTTTGGAGTAATTTTCATATGATTTCTTGGACTAACCTATTAACAAGATGTCACGGTGCCAGTTGCCTGTTTTCTGCTGTTTTTGGTTCCAGAAAGTCAGAAAATGAATATTCTCGGAATTGGACAGGACAAAAGCCAAAGTTGATATTTTACCGGAAGACTCACGAAGCCAGAAGACGAGATGGAGAGGGGCCACAGGGCGGCCACACCATGTGGTGGCACGGGCTAGCCCTGGCCGCGCCACCAGGTGGTGTGGTCCCGCTGGCCGCCCACCGACCTTACCTCTTCGCCTATAAGAAGCCTCCCGATGAAAAAACCCTAGATCAATCAAGCCTCCAGCCACGAAAAGTTCCGCAGCGCCGCCGCCATCGAAGGGGAGATTCGAGGGACAGAAAGTCTCTGTTCCGGCACCCTGCCGGAACGGGGAAGTGCCCCCGGAGCCATCTCCATCGATCTCCACCGCCATCTCCATCACCATTGCTGATTCCCATTATGAGGAGGGAGTAGTTCTCTCTTGAGGCTAAGGGTTCTACCGGTAGCTATGTGTTCATCTCTCTCTCTCTATGCATGATCATATTGTGATCATGAGCTTTGTAATCAAGTAGATCTACCTTGCTACTCAAGTGCTTTAATAGATCTCTGCTCTCCCCATGTGTGTGAAAGTGACAGCGTGCACGCCATGGTGGCACTTAGGCTAGAGATTACAAATACTTGTTATGAGTTATATTTGGAGTTGGATGTCTTTATAAAATTGTGGTGTTTGTTGGACTCATCTAGTACTCAAGGTGACAGTGTGAGGTTTTCTAGATGGGAAAGGCTTACTTTGATGTGTGCTGGTATAGCCCTACCATGGATTAGAGTGTCCAACCGGAGAGTAGTTAAGAGTAGTATCATGAAGATAATATATTTATATGAGAGTGTTCACTAGTGAAAGTATGATCCCTAGGCCTTGTTTCTAAGCATTAAAACACTGTTTGCTACTAGATCTGTTACATGTTTGCTTGCTTCCATCTTTATTTCAGTTTGCCTTTAGTCTCTTCCACGCCAGGAAGCTTTCTGGCACCGTTACCACTTATAATTATCTATACCATTTGTATTTCACTATCTCTTCGCTGAACTAGTGCGCCTATACACCTGACAAGTGTATTGGGTGTGTTGGGGACACAAGAGACTTCTTGTATCTTGTTGCAGGGTTGCTTGAGAGGTGATACCTTTGACCACTTCCTCCCTGAGTTCGATAAACCTTGGGTGATCCACTTAAGGGAAAACTTGTTGATGTTCTACAAACCTCTGCACTTGGAGGCCCAACAACTGTCTACAATAATAGAAGTGTGTAGACATCGTCCACTTAAGGGAAAACTTGCTGCTGTTCTACAAACCTCTGCACTGGGAGGCCCAACAATTGTCTACAAGAATAGAAGTGCGTAGACATCAGCGCCTACTGTCCACCTCGCCAGTACTGGTGACCCCACGCGAAAGGGAACCATTGTTGATGTACATCTCTACCACCAACCAGGTGGTCAGCACAGTGCTCATAGTGGAACGAGCTGAGGAAAACAAGGTCCACGGGGTACAACACCCAGTCTACTACCTCAGCGAGGTACTCACGCCAACAAAGCAGCGGTACCCGCACTACCAGAAGCTGGCGTACGACGTCTTCATGACAGCCCGGCGACTGCGCCACTGCTTCCAGGAACACCCAATCATGGTAGTCAACGACGCCCCGCTTGGGCATATCCTCAACAATCCCGACGCCACCGGACGAGTCGCGCTTTGGGGAATCGAACTGTCTCCACGAGACATTATATATGAAAAACGCGACGCAATCAAGTCACAAGTTCTCCCTGACTTCCTCGTGCACTGGATGGAGAACCAGCTCCCTGAAAAACCAGATATGTCCTACTTTTGGACAATGCACTTCGACGGATCCAAGCGAAAGGATGGAGCTGGCGCAGGTGTCATACTGACATCACCGCAAGGAGACAAGCTGAAGTATATTCTGCGAATGCATTTCACCGCCTCCAATAATGAAGCTGAATACGAGGCCCTGCTGCACGGGATGAGGATGGAAAAAGCTTGTGGATCCAAGAGGCTCATAATATACAGCGACTCCAAGCTAGTCGTCAACCAGACAATGCACGAGTGCGACGCACTGAACGACAATATGATCACCTACCGCGACCTCTACGACACACTTGAAGGGGACTTCGACAGTTCAGAGCTGCGACACATAGGCTACAAAAGCAATGAAGAGGCGGACGCACTCGCCAACATTGGCTCCACCTACGCCCCCATACCACCTGGGGTATTTCTCGAGCGCATCTGTGAATGATCCATCAAGCCAAAGGCCACAAAGAAGAAAACAAGCGCAACAACGGACTCGGGGGCTGCGCCGTCCAATGAGCCAATGGCACTCGACGACTTGGAGCAGGACACAGGACTCGAAGGACAAATGAGCGTCATGATGATCGAGCCATCCTGGACTCAACTGTACATCACGTACCTTCTCAGCAAGAGGCTACCGGACGATCCGACTGACGCATGGCACATCACACAGTGATCCAAGGCATTTGCTGTTATCAACGGTGAACTATACAAGTGCAGCATCACAGGAGTACTCCAACGATGCGTCCATGGCCAATGGAAGAGTTGTTCTCCTCGACATCCATGAGGGGACTTGCAGGCACCACGCCGGCAGTCGCGCCCTCGTCGCCAAAGCTCTACGAGCTGGATTCTACTGGCCTACGGCCATGCGTGATGCCAAGGACATCATCCAGAAATGCAACGCTTGCCAGCGTTTCGCGGACAAGCCACACGCACCTGGCGCAGAACTCCGGCCAATTCCATTGGCCTGGCCCTTCGTGCAATGGGGACTCGACATGGTCGGTAAGCTCCCAAAGTCCTCACGAGGAGGCTACATCTACCTCCTAGTCACAGTCGCCAAATTCACCAAGTGGATAGAGGCCATGCCAGTGACTAATCAGTCAGGATATAGTGCAGTCAAGTTCGTCGAGTCCATCGTCTACCGCTTTGGAGTACCACACAGCATCATCGCAGACAATGGGACGAACTTCACATCTAAGGAGTTCCAAGAATTCTGCGATAATCTGGGAATCAATGTCAGCTATGCCTCCGTAGCACATCCACAGACCAACGGTCAGGTCGAAAAAGCTAATGGGCTCGTCTGCGGCGGCATCAAGAAGCGACTCCTCAGGCCACTTGAACAGGCCGCGGGCTGCTGGCCAGATGAGCTGCAATCGGTACTCTAGAGCCTACGCACAACTCCAAACAGCGCCACAGGGTACACCCCGTTCTTCATGGTGCACGGGGCTGAAGCGGTGCTACCTGCAGAAGTACGATACAAGGCACCACGAGTGGTCACTTACAACGAGCAGGAGTCAACTCTTGCACTAGAAGACTCCGTCGACCTCCTTGACGAGGCGCGGGAAATCTCCGCAGAAAGATCAACGATCTACCAGCAGAACCTGCGCAACTACCACAGCAGAATGCTACGTCCCAGGTCCTTCGTCGAAGGTGACTTGGTCCTGCGACTGAAATAGCAAGGGCATCTCAAACTTAAGTCCCCCTAGGAGGGACCATACGTGATTATAGAAGTAATCCCAGGTGGCGCCTATCGCCTTAAAGATTTCGAGACTAGAGTCGCATACTCCAACCCCTGGAATGTCGCGCAGCTGCGGCCCTTCTACCCTTAGTCGTTTTTACTTTTACATTGCAAATAAGGATACTCAGCCAAGGCTACTTAGCCACACATTGTACCACGTACTATCCTGCGAATAAATAAAGCTAAGTGCCCCAAAACTTTGTGTTCCTTTTATTTTTGCAAATTATCCACTCGGGGGTTGCGCCACCCTATACACATCTGTTCTACGAACTAACGTGATATCCTGAGTAGCTGACACACCAATCGAAACCCTTGACAAGCACCAACCCAGTTGCAATGCACCTGACAGGTTGGCAAGGTGCCGAGATGAACATAAGTCGGGCTAACGAAAAGGAATCGCATAGTGCAACGCACTCGCAAAACATACACGCTAACAAGCTCCTTATATACATCAATGTCAATCAAATATACACAGTATATATATGAACTTTACAACACTGGTGCAACTATGTGCAGGATACAAACTAAACTACTGCTGCAACAAAGGAACGTTGGTCTGCTCCTCGAAGAAGTCGACGATCTCCTCCGCCGGATGATCCACCGCCTGATAGTGAGGAACCATGTTCCAAGTCGAACCAGCTGGCGGCACCGGCGGTCCAGCTACTGCAACATCCACATCAGGCCGGTGCAGTCGCACCAGCGACAGAGCAGCCTTGGCACCAGCCACTAGCTGTTGCCGTACACACTCGTGGACTGCACTCAAGTCCTGGAATTTGGCAAGAAGGGCCAGCAGGCTCGATGGAACGACGTCCAGAGGGAACATCGTCTGATAAATATTCTTCAAGAAGGATTGCGACTTCTTTAGGAAGTGAAGCACTCGCGAAGCACGATCCTGCAGGGTCGCAAGTGCGATTGCATGATCATGATCCACCCAGAAATATCCACTCGCCTGAAGCTACTCTTGGGTCAGATCATTCATGCGAATGGCAATCCTGTCTTGCTCATCCTGCGGATGGCGCGCACTGACAGCTATACCAAACAAAGGCAAAAGTATGAATACAACGAACCATTGCGGGTGACTACATGAAAAGATAAGGAAGAAGAAAGCTAACACTTGAATTCGTCGCCCAGCTGCGTCACCTCCCCTAGGAGATATTGCTCTCGGGCGACGGCCTTCTCAGCCCTCGACTTCCATACGTCCGCATTACCACGAAGTACGGGCAGTTCACGCTCCAACTGCTTCACGCGGTCACGGAGTCGCGAGAGTCGAGACAGCTCATCCACCCTTGAGCGCGACTGCGCCAAAGTATCATCAGGGGGTGGCGTATTCCGAGGTTCACTCAAAGGACCACTCGATGTGCCTTATCACAAGTCAAGCAAGAGACAATAAGAAGACTAAGACGACGCATAGACAAAAGACTCGAGTGCATTCAAGCATAATAAAAGTATCAGCAGATACACTCACCAAAATGCATGTTCGAGACAAAAGAAATAGGCTATCTAACTATTACAGATACAACTACCGAGGAGCAACTGGTTTCTTCGACTTGGACTTTGGTTTTGGGGGCCTCATCGAGTCCGTGGCGGTATCAGACGCCACAGACTTTCCGCTGGCCCCTGACATCGCAGCCTTCGCCGCCTTCTTGGCTCGCTGCAGCTCCTCAGAGTACTTCGCAACTGTGTTGATCAGTTGCGGCCCGTACTTGCCACAAGCAGTTGCGAAACGAGCAAAGACTACCTGTTGGCCATCCGCGCTGACATGCATCGCCTTGGAGACCGCTGCAGGATCAACCTCGACTCCGTGGGCTTGAACCATCGCGAGTGACATTGAAGCGCCAGCCGCATGGAGTGAGTTCTTGAAGCTCGCATGAATGCCTCCGGCAAGGGACTCCACCAGCTCATCTATATTCTCGATCAACTCAGCCTTGGGTTCCAGCTCCTCCCGGAGGCGACTGAGCATGCCCTTGGCCTTGGTGAGCGTCCCCTGAACGACAGCACTGCGATCTTCGACTGCCGAAATGGCGCCCGCTAGGGCATCATCACGACGGAGTGCCTGGGGGTCAAAGCTCAGACCACTGGCATCTACACACGAATCAAGCATCGGCACAAAAGTCAGCACGGCAACAAATTCGAAAGAAGGGACAAGACGAAAATCCAGACAAGGGAATACCTAAGAGAGCCTTGGCAATCGAGAAAAGCTATTCTTCAAACAACTTCTCCCTAGCTGCGATGGAGGCGCGCAGATCCTCTTCGCGTTTCTGCGATTCGTCATGTGCTACGATTGCCTCATCACGGCTCTTCACCGCCGCGGCGAGCGTTTTCTCGAGCGAAGCGGCGCTACGAAGGAGTGCATTATGCTCAGCTGTGACACAAACAAAGATAAACCGTTAGTCGAATATATCACAAGGATGCAGAAGAAAAAGTAAAGAACACTCACTTTCAACTGCGCGATGGCGATTGTCCAGCATTGCATGCTGACGATCCATCGCATGCTGACGATCCATTGCGAGCAGATTCCTTCACAATGAGCTACGACAAAAGACATAGTAAAGGGTCAACAGATGGCATAGATGAAAATTCGACTACAAAATCAGAAGAAGAGATACTACAGATACATGATCCTCCAATGACTCTGAAGTCAATGGATGCGCAGATGTCCGGATAACCATCTGATGCTCCACATTGTGTGGAGAACTTGTTGAATTATGCCCAGAGTGGGCCGCCAATGGAGGAGAAGGGGCACGCTCAGCCATTTTCTTAGCTTTGGAGGTCGCGACTCCAGATTCCTTCAAAAATTGTACGTCGCGATAAGATGACAATGATGGCTGACTGTAGAACAAAACCAACATCAAGAAAATGCAAATCAAAGAAGAACAAGAAGGAAGACTCGTACACTTACCAATCAAACTTGTCAAAATCGAAGGTTTGATCCCCCGACTCTGACAACGACTCCTTTGGCAGTCGCATCTTATTGCGAGAAGATGGCGCCACGGAACTCATAGGAACGGCAGGTATCGGCAACTCTGCACCAACAGCTGCACCTTCTGGAGTCGAAGGATACGATGCATCCGAATCCTCGCTGCGCGAACGCTTGCGAGTATCCGGACTACTCGACTCGGGCGCTTCCTCCTCCACATCAGCTGGGACGGTCGACTCCGACTCGTCCTCTTCCAAGGCTTCACGAGGAATAACCCCCTCAGGAAGAGGGGGCATACAGGGTGACACACTCCAATCTTGCATACAAAAAACAAGTTAGTAGAAGTCAAAGGGAAGCACGACTAATAAAGCTACTTCGTAGCACAACCGTACCTCAGGAGGAGGATTAGCAGCATCGAAGGGAAGCACGACTAGTTCACTAGGGAGCACATCCTTGGCGGTGTACTTGGTGACCAGTCGCACCCTTTTATCTACCTCACTCGTGGAAATGCCATCGGCAGATACGCGAGTGACATCGTCCGTGCCAGCCCACTGAACCATAGGGTGGACTCTGGCCTGCAGGGGATGGACGCGACGGCGCAAACATGTGCGAATGAGGGCGCATCCTCCCCCCTCTTTACTCATGTGACTCTCGAGGTCGCAGACGTGCTCGTATAGCACATCTGTCTCCGCGGACTCACCGGGCATCACTACGTTCTTCCAGGAGCGCCTCCTCTTGCACGGTGTCGTGGGATCGAAGGGCGCGAGTCCGAAATGATCTCCGTCGGCCTTCTGGTCGCGGATGTAGAACCACTTGTCCCTCCACCCTTGGACGGACGCCATGAGTTTGATGTTGAAGTACGTGGCAGAGGAATCGACGTGGATACCGCAGCCGCCTACATCATAGACTACGAAGCCAGACGCCGACTGGCGCTTCAGCTTGAAGAGACGTTTGAAGAGACCGAAGTGCGGCTCGATTCCGAGCTAGCACTCGCAAAGAGTAATGTAGCAAGCTACATGGAGGATGGAGTTGGGGGACAGTTGATGCAGCTGGAGCCCATAGAAACAGAGAAGACAACTGAAGAAAGGATGCAGGGGCAACGAGAGACCGTGGATGATGAACGCTAGGAACATCACCCGAAAACCGGCAAGAGGAGAAGGGATTACCTCGCTGCCGGGGACACGCGCGTCAGCGACTCCGGAAGATAGAACTCCGTCTTGGCGTAGGAGACAGAGCTCAGAAGACTTGATCACGGATGCGCGCCACGCGCCATTAGTGACGCGAGTGCCCGTGCCCTTCTTTTTCCCGGCGACGGCGATGCTGGGGCCCACAGCGGTGGATCCGCCCTTCTTCTTGGCAGCAACAGTGGCGGCGGCGGAATCAGCCGCGGCACCTCCTTTCTTCTTTCCCATCTTACGGTGGTGGTGTGACCGGAGAAAGTAACTGGGTAATACGCGGAGCTGGTCCAGCGCCGCGAGAAAGATGAACACAAAGGAGCAGAGGAGCAGCAGCAATGGTGACGAAGGCAAAGGCAGAGAAAAGAAGCAGATATGAAAAAATACCGTCGCAGCACTGCTACTTAACCCCCTGGAAGATGCAATCTAATGGCCAGGAAAAACCCTATCAGACGTGTGGCGTTCATCGTGATCGACACGTGGAGGACCCGAAGCATGAACCGTCCCCCACTACCCCCATTACGTGTGGAAATTGAGGAGGCACAGTTAAAACAAAGATTACGCACGCCCGGTCAAGTCAGAGTCAGAAAATGGGACCCACCGCTCGCCACGTCTCGTCAAACCCGCTCACGCGGGTAACTGAGGTCATCACATTGTCAGCATTGATGTCATCCAAAATTGAGCAGCAGAAGACTTCGACTACTTTAGTCCTTGCTCGAGTCTTCGACTCCACCAAGCACTCGGGGGCTACTCCCATAGGAGCGCTGGTCGCGCACCCTACGATTTTTTCTTTTTCTTTTCTGCAGGAACATGGACAATCAAAGCAAACCCAACCACTCGAATCCGCGATTCGACTATGGACATGGGTTACTTCCATAGGGAGCGCCGGAAATAAATTCGACTGAAACAAGCAAACAAAAGACGACAGTAGTCGCAAAAATTCTTTAGTCCCTGCCCTAGTCTTCGACTAAACCAGGCACTCGGGGGGCTACACCCATAGGGAGCGCTGGTCGGGCACCCTATGATTATTTGTACATCGTACTGTGTATTGATAACATCCACACTCGAAGCTTATGGCGACACCGCCTCATGGTTTCTCCCTGCAAAGAGATTACGTCTCCTAGGTTACCCAAATCATCTCCGCGATGACAAAATTTGGATGTCGCGCTTGCAGCGTAAAGGTAAGACCTGAATAAGGCCTGGCAACGCATTTGCTACGCACTACCAGAAATATACCCGTACCCACAGGTACGATGAACATGCCTTGATGGACGCGTCGAGTGCTCACATCCATATACTGGAATTCGACTCCTGTAAGACCTCCGTGGCTTGAGACGAATTACACCAGCACTTTTCCGGACTCGAGTCCTGGGACTCGAGTTCGAGTAGATTGCGTTGTTTTACCCTAAGGTAGTTAACTAATACTGATACATCGGTCAAATCAGGCACGCACATCAACAATCCCTATGACATAAACAGAGCAGTCGAAAATACTCCATCAGGCACTCGAAAGGCTTCATAAAGTCTCCAGTCGAATCTGTGATTCTACTGGACACTCGGGGGCTACTGACATGGGTATACCCTATAGGTACTCGAGCTTGGTGTATACGGGCTGAATATGGCAGAAGCCCACGGCGTTGCCAAGGCCCAAATGGAGAACTCGAGTAACCTACGGACTCTCGATTGCTAGCGGAACAAGAAGAAGCTAAAGATAGAAAGTTTAAAGGGAAAACCCTAACTTGTAGCCGACTAGACCTGCTACCTGAGACCTAGCCTATCTATATAAAGGCTAGGAGGGGGCGGCGAGGAGGACACACGCAACCCTAGTTTCCACAATTCTCGCCAGATTGCATCTGTGCACCATTGTAATCCTCGATTCCTTTGATAATTCCACGAGCAGACAAGCAGGAGTAGGGACCTCTACGAGGCCTGAACCTGGGTAAATCTTCGAGTTCCCTGTGTGCTTGTTTGCTAGCCGATTGATGCTTCCAGCGCTCCCTCCTTCTCCAAAACCCAAGTCCATAACAATGGGCATTGATGAGTTAAACCCTCGTCACTCTCACTTCATCTTCAAATGTAATTCCCATTGAAGATAGCTGATTTATAATGCCCTGAAATTCATTTACATGATCTGCAATTGGAGTGCCCTCTTTGTACCTCAAACGCATCAATTTCTTGATCAAAAACATCTTGTTGGTACCTTTTTGCGGGCATATAGCTCCTCCAATTTTTGCCATAAGGTACATGCATGTGTCTCTTCAATGATATGGTTCAAAACATTGTGAGCCACTCATTGTCGGATGAACCCACAAGCTTGGAGATGAAGTACCTTCCACTGATCTTCTTTCATATCACTAGGCATCTCAGTGGAGAATACCGACATCCAGTAATCCTTCATATATAACAAGTCCTTCATCACTTCCAAGATTGATAATTTGTACCATTCAAAGAAATCATTCTGTTCGTATTCATTTCCATCTTTCACCACAAGCAAATGCAATCAGCCTAAAACAAGCGTTGCTCTGAAACTGAATACAAAACTGAACCTCAGCTCTGATACCACTTTGTTGGGTGGAGGAAGAGGATTACGCCCTCCCCGCTCCAGCCTGTGGTGAACCTCGAGGATAGTTGCAATCAACAGATATGCAGCGGAAATAAAACAACGAGCACATATACAGGTGACACAAGGATTTACGTGGAAAAACCTCCTCAAGGTGAGGAGGAAAAAACCACGGGTGTGGATCAACCGGTCCACGCGAGCTTCACTATGAGTAACCTGGGTACAGAGTCTTCTCTAAAACATCTAGAGATGTACAACACACTCAGCATGTTACCAACCGGCAACAACAACAACCACTTGAGAGAAAGATTACAGCAAGTAGAGTATCTCAGTTTCTGTCCTATTCGGTAATCAAAAAACTGCTCTTAAACCGTAGATCCAATCAGCACCAAACTTGATAGACAAGCTGACATACGAGTACCCAACATACATACCAAATTTTAGGTCAATCGGACACCGTTTGCCTGCCCAAACTGTTTGTCTACCAAAACTGCTTTGTGTTGAAACTGCAGCAGTCCGAACTGAATAAACCGCTTCCAAATCTGAAGCTACACTGACCCAAAACTCAAACCAGCTAACCAGATCGAATTACTCAAAGCAAGGAATGATCTCACCAAGTTTGGAGTCAATCCAAGCACCTTTGAGCCTCCAAACACCAGCTTAAAGATAGACCGGTCAGATCTTAGAAATCTAGACAGAAATCACCTCTCCTTCTTCTTTCTCTCTTCTCACTGGGTTGTGGTGTTCTTGTGTGTTCTCTCACCCTCTCTCAGTAGCAGCCACGTTGGCTTGCTTCTCATAATTTTTCACTCTCTGATTGAGACACACAACCACTAAGGGTGGCTAGGGTTTTCTTTTCTACTCCTCTCTCAAGAAGCACCTCAGCCATTGGATACGAACATCGACCAACGGTTGAAATGTGTTGGACTTCATGGGTTGATGTTGGGCTGTCAACACACCTCCATGTGGAGGGACTTGGCCCAACACACAGTAAGACATTCAGCAAGTCAAATAGATGAATCAACTGAAAATGCAGTTAAATTTATATCCATGGAACGGAAGCTTAGTTCTATGCTGGGGTCTAAGCATAAAGCCCTACACACTGGTTAGGAATAATCAAATAATTATTACATTCTTTAACCCTAGGTTTGACACTGTGTGTTGCATAAATGGTGGAATATTTTTTCAGTGGGAGGCGACGTTCCCGTCGACAGCGAGGCGTTCGTGATGACTTCGTCAATCTCAAGACCCGATTCGCCAGCTCAGTCTTTCGGAGGTGCTCATAGGGGTAGGGTGTGCGTGTGTGTTCGTAGGGATGGATGCATGTACGTGTTGTGAGCGTCTACGATTAAATTGTGTTTCTCAAAAAAAAGGTTTTCGACCACTAAACCTATTCAAATATCAGTGAAATAGCTAAAACGCCTAACACATCAACAACACAAAAGCTTCACAAAAAAGATGACTCGAATGAACCCATAAACATGTTTAATTAACAGATATAGTCATTTTGTTTTGAAGAAAATGGAGATGTATCTCTAATCACAAAGGAATGCATATTCTCCGGAAAAAATGGTGCATCTTCAATAATATATACCCAGTGTGTATCAGTTTACTACCAAACTTAACCACTGTATAACGGGGATAGGTAGGTCTCAACAAGGTTCATATAGAATAATACATCAAGGTTAAAAGAAACGCAACAAGCTAGAGTCTCACCTCAGGATTGAAAAGAAGCGAATGATTTCTATGGCCATATGAAATATTGCATCTGATCATCTCCTTCATCTTCTAGCATCCCAAAGAAAGGGAGTGGAACAATGTTCTCTTGAAAGCAGAAAAGAGCAATGCACATTAGTCATCGATCTACATGTATCGGCTCGTCAAGATCTCACGGTGCATAGTGCCCGGCCAGCACTGCCACCGTGCCCCGAGCACAACGACCACCGCCACCAGCCCGCCGGCCACGACCGTCACCGGCGATGAGCCGGCGAACAGAGATACAAGCTTACCGAGAGTGAAGAGTGCTATCTCGTTCACAACGTTCCTTCAAAAAATTCCTACATCGACCTAGCTCCCCTACCACAGCTTGCCGAACATGGCCAGCAGCTTTTCACCACCGCAAGATTGCACCGGTCCTCCACCGCGGTGGCATGCACTGGGACCTTGGGCGGTACGACAAGTATTACACTGCTAGGCAAGACATACTGGTGTTCGACACCGTAGAGGAGACATTCCGGTGGCTCCGCCGCCCCGCTAAGGCGCCGCTGGGGCTGTGTACTTTGTTGTTGGAGATGGACGGAGCGCTCGCTCTATTCAGCGCCCGTGACGGTATCATCATGGATGACGGAGCCATGCCATACGGATGACTACACACATTTGCTGCAAGAGAGCATTGTTCCGCTGCCTGCTTGGTTTGAGACGGGACAAGGAACGGGTGCGAATAACGATCCTCCTTTCTTACTCGGGATTTAGGATGCATTATTGCTTCCTCTCGGTATGCTGCTGCTTGCAAGCTACTCTGGTTCTTATTTCTGGCTACTACATTTTTCTCCCTGGTTGCTCTCATTCTATCTAGTGTACTCTCTATTGTTTTGATTACTTAACTAGAGTGGATGTACTTTAAGTTCAGGTTAATGCTCTCAACTTCATAGTATGTATATGCTATTGGACCGACTTACTTTTTTTCTCGACATTTGCTCCTCTCATTCTATCTACTCTCTTGTCTTTCTTACTACTTAACTTGAGTGGACGACACAAAATGCATGTAAAATTCAGGTTTACAAAAGATAAGCCGATCTTTAGAGTACAAGACACATGCATGTTATGAACCGATGCAACGCATGCACTTTTGAGATGTGAACAAAACCACCCCGTCAGCCATTTGACATGGATGCTTTCTTTGCGAGCAGTAGCTGAGATCAGGATAAAATAAAGAGCTTACGATTGTTTTCTCTTATCTCTCCAGATTGTCAAAAGGCAGTGCCTAAATCCCTTAAACCTTTCAACCCAGTTGATAAACACAACAGGTCAACAACATAAGAACCAAACTCCCCACCGTAGCAACAACAACATAGGCAACAGCTGACGTACTCTACCATTGCCTGAAATGGTCAGAGAGCCAGAGGAAGGCATTCAACAAATAGGTTACTCTTGCTACAATCCCTGTCGTTTGTCTGACAAGTTCCTGTCAACTCAAGCGTTAACTCAGCTAGGACAATAAGTTATGTTCTCATAGTGTAGATGGGAGTGATATGTAGAGTTCCAGAATCAGCTCAGCTGTAAAACATATTTTGTAGGGAAAACCATAATTTGACCCATGTTCTTGACTCCTAGATGTCCCAAACCTGCAGGCCTTCACTACTCAATCTAGCTTGTATTCAGAACTACTCCCTCCGTTTCATAATATAAGATGTTGTAGCTTTTGTAAAATGAATGTATCTAGACATCTTTTAGTGCGTAGATTCGGAGTGAACCTACATAATAAAAGATGTCTAGATACATTCACTTCACAAAAGCTAAAACATCTTATATTTTGAAACGGAGGGAGTACGTCATAACGAATGTTGAGAACTCAATTTCAAGAATCTAACTTGAAGCACCAAAATCACTGGTTCCGCTGGTAGTAGTAGCCCATTGAGGCAGCCCGTCATTGCCTGAAAGCACCAAATAGAGCAAGAGTAAGAGTCAGTAAGTTGAACAGATCAAGGAACTGAAGCTTAAAATCAAGATTATGTCCTTGGGAACTCAGATCAGTGCAAAAGACAAAAGGTATAATTATAGTCATAAACAAATGTGTGTTGTCCATCAAAACAACAATAATTTGGTGTTAAATCTGCAAAAAAATTGTACACAATGTGTGTCACTTTTCCTACTGACATGAATCAGCGCATAGTGGGATAGGGAGGATTAAATTTATGTTTTTAATAAGAAATCATTGTTTTCTTCAGACATGAAGAATTGCACAATAGCACAATAGGACAACATACAATTTTAGCACCACCACTTTTATGAATCAATCCATAAGGAGCAGTGTAAATTTTCAGGTAGAAGTATTCCCTATCCAGTTCCAACATTTCCTGGGTAAATATCATTAAGTCACGTCATACCACTCGTTCAACACCGAAAGGCCCTAACCCAAGCAAGAACCCATGTAGCCCTTGGGCCTAATCAAGGAGCCTGTGGATGTTAGATGCATGCCCCGCCATGACAAAGTCGTGACGGCACCCACACCACAGGGTCAGCCCACAGGGACAAGACATACAACCGGGAACATTCATAAATTTATTGATTAACTCCAAATGATAACAATGGACTTCTTTAATACCTAAGCTGAAAAGAGAGATAAACTAAAAATATATAGAAACTATGAGCTTTGCTATGTGTACACTGTGGCGTTGGATTCAGAAACAGGGCACAACTTCGTGTGCAAATTCAGTTGCTCTTGTGCTGGCCAGTTCATGTGTTGAGTAGTTCTGTTTTCAAGAACCATTTCTTTCTTGTTTCATAAGAGGTTTAAAACCGTTTTTAAAGGTAACGACTGAGGAGCTACTCTAAGATTGCTGATGGGTGTGGTCTCTAAAGAGAACACACACCCTGTTCCCATTCAAAGCATGGTTTTAAAGGCGTTGCCTAGGAGTCAAGGCATCCCCCCTCCACCTTGGAAAATCGACCGCTTTAGGCGCCTAGGTATCAGAGCGGCCCCAAACCTCTCTAAGGCGTGCCTTTGCGCCTTTAAAACCATGATTCAAAGTGCTATGTTAATAAACAGGTCCAGATCAAAAGAAGATGTATACATAATTTCTGGTTTGACTCTTAGGAAATTAGATTTAAAAGTAGGCGAACAGAAGTTGCTCACATTTAACATGGCACAAAAATGAGAACTGAAGAAGTGCAATATCAAATGGATAAATTTTAACAGCACAATAGGACAACAAACAATTTAAGCACCATGATGAATAAATTTATGTTCATGTTATGTCAAGTTGTATAAATCAATCCATGAGGACCAGTATAAATTTTCAAGTAGAAGTATCCCCTATCCAGTGTCAACATTTCCTGCATAAATATCATTAAGACATGTCATGCCAGTTGTTCAACAACAAAAGGTCCTAATACAAGCATGAATCCATGTAGCCCTTGGGCCTAATCAAGGAGCCTGTGGATGTCAGACCCAGGCCAGATGACAATGCCATGATGGCACCAACACCACAGGGTCAGCCCATAGGGACAAGACATACAACAGGGAACATTCATAAATTTATTGCTCAACAAATGAAAACAATGGACTTCTTTAATTCCTAAGCTAAAATACAGAGAGAGAAAAAGAACTACGAGCTTGCTATGTGTACAACTGTAGAAAGAAACAAATGAAGTTTGCACATAAAAATATTAACCCAAAATGCATTAAAATATCAATTAATTATCTGAAAAAAAATCAACTGCACAGGAGCCTCAGAATAAAGACTAATGGATCGAAATCGTCAATCATGTGAATTCCAGCATAGTCTGCACTAAATAGCAACCTACGTGTAATGTGCATACTGTATTTCACATCGGTAAGGTCATCTTCAAACACCATAAAATATGTAGACATATTAACTAACAGAAACTCTGATTGTGCAAAAGACAAAACATATAGTTATAGTCATAAACAAATGTGTGTCCTCGATCAAAAGAACACTAATGTGGTGTTAAATCTGCAAAAAATTGTACACAATGTGTATCAGTTTTCCTGCTGACATGAATCAGGGGTATATTGGGATAGGGAGATTAAATTTATGTTTTTAATATAAACTCATTCTTTTCTTCATACATGAAGAAGTGCAATATCTAATGGATCAGTTAACAACACAATAGCACAACATACAATTTTAGCACCATGATAAATAAATTTATGTTATTCATGGTATGTCAACTTTTATGAATCAATCCATAAAGAGCAGCGTAAATTTTCAGGTATAAGTATTCCCTATCCAGCTCCAGCATTTCCTGGGTAAATATCATTAAGTCAGGTCATATCAGTTGTTGAACACCGAATGGCCCTAACCCAAGCATGAATCCATGTAGCCCTTTGGGCCTAATAAAGTAGCCTGTGTATACCACAGGACTAGCCCACAGGGACACGACATACAACCGGGAACATTCATAAATTTATTGTTTAACTCCAGATGATAACAATTGACTTCTTTAATTCCCAAGCTACAAAGAGAGATAAACTAAAAATATACATAAGCTACGAGCTTGCTATGTGTATACTGTGGTGTTGTATTCAGAAACATGGCACAACTTCGCGTGCAAATTCAGTTGTGTGCTGACCAGTTCATTTGTTGAGTAGTTCTCTGTTCAAGAACCATTTATGTCTTGTTTCAAATTTATAAGAGGTTCTAAACCGTTTCAAAAGGTAACCACTGAGAAGCTACTCTATGATTGCTGATGGGATCTGGTCTCAAAAGAGAACCCAGACCATGTGTAGATCAAAAGAATATGTATATATAATTCAACTCTCAGGGAAATAGAATTTAGAAGTGGGCAAACAGAACTTACTCACATTTAACATGGCACACAAAAGGGGGACTGAAGAAGAGTTCGATGGGAATCAGTTCTCCATCTTGTGGAAAAACGTATGCTGGATAAGACTCTCTTTCAGCCTATGAGTTAGAACCACCGGCAGGTCTTCATCACCATACTTGAAGATTGCTACCAAATCGCCCTTTTTGTCACAGTGCAACAAATGGCCAGAGCAGCTGACAAGCACGTCTCCCTCCTCGGAGACAACCTCCGCCCACAGATTCCCTCGCTCCTGGAAACGCCTGATATCCGTCACCGGCAGCTTGATCCGGTAGTGGAACGCCCACAAGTCTTGCTCCTGGTCCTGCAGTAGAAAGATGCTCACCCCAGTCACGCCATCCTTGCTGGTCGCCACAGCAAGCCTGCCACTCATGTCAAGCAATTGCATAGAATGCCGGGGGTTCACAGACGGTGGGATCATGTGCCGGAACGTCTCCGCTACCGTGTCAAACACCAGTATCTTGTGGTAACAGACATCTGACCGCATCGTCCAGTGCACGTGCAGCCTACCATTGAGAATGACAGGCGCGCCACAGATGATTGGTCCCAACGCTCCTATCATCTTCGTTAATGGACAATCGACGAGCCTCGATTTGCTGGTTCCCACGGTTAGGACGCGGTACTCGTTTGGACAGAGCACATC
The DNA here is from genome assembly GCA_910589775.1 of Avena eriantha. Lineage (NCBI taxonomy): Eukaryota > Viridiplantae > Streptophyta > Magnoliopsida > Poales > Poaceae > Avena > Avena eriantha. Next base: position 25,911,922 of record OU342741.1, read on the forward strand.
ACCGAGGAGGATCGGCAAAGTAGGAGGGACGCTTGAGTGTGTCCAGTACAGCACGCGGTACTCCCCCGAAGGTTGGTGTCGGAAGAGGCCGACGATGTTCTCAATATGGAGTTTGGGATTCGTGCTGAGGGGCGCCCACTGCCGGGTGGCTGGATTGCAGATGTCGTAGCCGGCGACTAAGAGGCCGTCGCAGGAGGAGTCGAAGGACCCGCGGAAGCCCCAGAGTTCAGGCAACACGAAGAATGGCCGGACCTCGGCGCCCCGGAGATGGACGGCTTGGAGGCGACGGATGTAGTGACCGCCATCGGTGGTTGGGTAGGAGCTAATTATTTGGAGCTCCGGCTGGTGGCGGTGGTGGTCGAGGAGGAACGCGGGGTCGGAGGCGAGGCGGCGCCACGAACGGCAGACGGCGCGGCACCGGAGCACGGACTTGGCTGGGAGGCGGACGAGGATCTCAAGCAGGATCGCTTCCGGAAGGCCGGCGAGTAGATCCGGCCTTTCCCTTCTTCTTCTCGGCACGGTCGCCCGTCCGACTTCTTCCAGGGTCGCGAGGCGCCGCCCGGAACGGAGCAGCATCGTGGCGGCGAGGGTTTTGGTTGGGGAATGTGTGCGGGGTTTGGGTGGAGTCGCGGGGAGTGGAGACTCGCGGCGGCGACGGATAATAAAGCGGCGGCGACGGCGATGGCGATGGCGACGGCGACGGCGACGGCGACGGCGAATCAAGCGGCGGCGTGGCGAGCGGTCGAGCGGAGCGGTCGGGAGTAGCGGCGCTGTGCGGCGAGAGGACTGGTCGCAGTAGCGCAGTAGCAGCCATCATCCTCATCCGCAAGGCAGTAGTGCGGACGTGCGGTAGCATCAACGAAGCCCAACACTACGATCCAGGCCAGGCTGAACTAAACCCAAGACGGAATGGCGGTCCACTCGGGCATGTATTTCCCTTCCATGGCCTATGGGCCTTTTATTTTTGGCTTAGGCCACCAATATTTGTTCCTACTTTATCAACATAGAAGACAAAGTTTTTTTTGCCTTGTTTAAAAAAACAATCTGAGCCCAACAAGTTGACGTAATGTACTGTGCAAGCTTGTAATCCTTACTTCTCCCTCTATTTTAAAACATAAGATATTTTAGACACTTTTAGAAACACTTTGAAACTACACGCTGAAAAACGTCTAGATACATGAGTTTCGGAAACACTTCAAAATTACACACTAAAATGTGTATTTCCATGCTACTCAACCCCTTCTGGCCCATCATTCATTCCTGGCTACGGCCCATAAATAAATAGAGGAGCGACTTCACCATCACGACTATTGACGATCGATCGAGAATCACGCCACCCTTCCCCTTCCTCCCCTCCCCCCAAACATCATAGCCGCAGTTCTGCTCCTGCCCTTCCATAATCAACGAAGATACATACCAATGCAAGGCACATCACACCAAGAACCGTCCAGGAATTTGCCGGCTAGTATTTTGCCTCGAAGTTTGAGCTGAGCAATCTTCTTCTTGCCTCTAGGATGCAAGCTTTTTAGAAATTGGTACTACTATTTGTCTTGAATTTTGATCTGATCTATATACAATTTCCATCTGTTTACCCACAATCGGTCACACGTTCGGTGTGCCGACGACTTCCATCCCTTGCTCGAGCTGGGCAGCGGAAGTAGGGGATCCTCGGAAACCCGCCAACACTATGACATGGTGGTGGAGAAGATCTTGAATAGGGCTTCTCCTAAGCACCGTGCTCGTGGCAATGAACAAAGCTATAAAGGGGAGGAAGATGCCAACCAAAGGACATTATGAGAGGAGGGAGGATGAGTCTGAGAGAGGAGGTGCTCCACCCCATCTTTTATAGGGGGGGCTGCCCCTTGCCATGGCCGGTGGCCAAGAGGGGTGCCCCCACCTCTTCCCTCATTCATGTGGGTGGACACTACACTCACAAAAATTAATCTCTACTTTCTCCCATTTATTCTCCACTCAAAATCAAGAGTTTCTTTATTAAAACACATTTTTAATTCACTTGATTTAATGCAACTCATTAAATGAACACTTCATTTATGAATTACTTCATTTAATAAACACATCAAAAATTCAATCCCTTGTATTAATTTGACACACCAAAACTATTCTGGCAGATCAAACAATGCCTGCGCTGTCTAGTATTTTCTTCGGCGTTCCCTATCCACTCAAATGCGTCGACTACTGACATAGGTATGATTACTCGGATGCTTATGATTTATTACCCTATACTGGGAAAAGGGCTTCCGGCCCATGAAGATTCCAGATGATAGCCCAAGAAAGCAACCGACCGAGACTTTGATTGTATTAGGAAAGAAACTATGAACCGGCCGTGTATTAGGAGCGAATTCACCATTAGGATTGTTCACGATCGATCGAGAATCACGCCACCCTTCCCCTTCCTCCCCTCCCCCCAAACATCGTAGCTGCAGTTCTGCTCCCGCCCTTCCATAAGCAACGAAGATACATACCAATGCAAGGCACATCACACCAAGAACCGTCCAGGAATTTGCCGGCTAGTATTTTGCCTCGAAGTTTGATCTGAGCAATCTTCTTCTTGCCTCTAGGATGCAAGTTTTTTAGAAATTGGTACTACTATTTGTCTTGAATTTTGATCTGATCTATATACAATTTCCATCTGTTTACCCACAATCGGTCACACGTTCGGTGTGCCGACGACTTCCGTCCCTTGCTCGAGCTGGGCTGCGGAAGTAGGGGATCCTCGGGAAACCCGCCAACACTACGACATGGTGGTGGAGAAGATCTTGAATAGGGCTTCTCCTAAGCACCATGCTCGTGGCAATGAACAAAGCTATAAAGGAGAGGAAGATGCCAACCAAAGGACATATGAGAGGAGGGAGGATGAGTCTGAGAGAGGAGGTGCTCCACCCCACCTTTTATAGGGGGGCTGCCCCTTGCCATGGCCGGCGGCCAAGAGGGGTGCCCCCACCTCTTCCCTCATTCATGTGGGTGGACACTACACTCATAAAAATTAATCTCTACTTTCTCCCATTTATTATCCACTCAAAATCAAGAGTTTCTTTATTAAAACACCTTTTTAATTCACTTGATTTAATGCAACTCATTAAATAAACACTTCATTTAATGAATTACTTCATTTAATAAACACATCAATAATTCAATCCCTTGTATTAATTTGACACACCGAAACTATTCTGGCAGATCAAACAATGCTTGCGCTGTCTAGTATTTTTTTCGGCGTTCCCTATCCACTCAAATGCGTCGACTACTGACATAGGTATGATTACTCAGATTCTTATGATTTATTACCCTATACTGGGAAAAGGGCTTTCAGCCCATGAAGATTCCAGATGACGGCCCAAGAAAGCAACCGACAAAGACTTTGATTGTATTAGGAAAGAAACTATGAACCGACATTGTATTGGTGTTGTAATTACGCGTGTATGAAACCTATCCGCATACAACTTTGAGACCCGGTCTATTATATATAGGACGGGAGAAGCCCAAGCGAGGGTATCGAAAACTCCTAGACAACTTGTAATAGTGCGATTCCCAAATATTCAGGTGACTTTGACTCTATTGTTTTCCTAACATCCGACGAAATCCCCGGTGTTCTCTTTTCCGTGAAACCCCAAGTCCATCATTATGGGTATTGCCGAGGTTACTCCTTGTCAATTGGCGCCGTCTGTGGGAAACCTGAACGCTGGAACCATGGATTCGGCGGACCGCTCTCCACCAAGCATCAATCCGACGAAAGCAGTTCCACACCCGCCCACCCCTAGGCGCTCAATAGTTTTCTCTCTTATCTTCATATATAACTTATACCTAAATGTATCTCTACCGTCAAGTGTGTGACCTAAAGGGTTTGGGTGTACATGGACATGTCCGAAAACATTATAACCGACGTCGGGATCTCGATAGCCATATTGATTCCCATGTACTCACGAAGATATTTATTGGTGAACCATATGTATTAACCATTATATTTTTCATTACTTTACTTCTCGATAGTATTGCATTTCTTGAGGAAAATTATTATGTTATCCTTGTTAACCTGATATGTACTCTTTCATTATTATGTATTATTTATGTCCTTGAGATTACTTAAGGCACATGTTTCTCCAAATGATGACGGACATCATAATACCAAGAGTGCCTAAAGTATATCTCTCCATCATTTGAGTAGTAATTCTCAATCTCGACATATCTAGAACATCAGTATACTTTCCAGTAAGCATGTAATCCACTTATATAGTGACGAACATAACGTTTGGTGGCATCGTGCAAACCATCAGGTAAACATGTCTATGATATTCTCATGGACATAAAAGACAAGTAAATGGTAATACAAATTACATTGAGAAAATACTGGCAGCATAATGATGAAGTGTTTTGTGGTATATCAATGAAGTCTTCGTAACAACATTGTTACTCCAACAATATTGTCCCCATACATTATTGGCAATCTCGTAACAAATATATTTTGTGCATAGCAGTAAACCAAACTGCATGCATATATCCATGAAGTAGCTGAAACAAATGAGGCATCAACTATACAGGAGCCCCCGAATAAAGACTAATGGACCACAATCATCAATCATGCAAATTCTAGCATAGTCTGCATTGAACATCAATCTAGTTGTAATAATCTACACTGTTATTTAAGTGTTCCCACAAGAATAGACCAACAGTTCAGTGAGTGCTTTCATTTACTATTTCACAAAGCTAACAGTATCTTCAAACACCATAAAACATATACACATATTAACTAACAGAAATTCTCAATGCGCAAAAGACAAAAGGTATTATTTTATGGCTTACGCATGGTCGCTTACCCGCCTGGTGAGGCCACTTCTAGCCAGTAGGTGGACAGCCGTCGGATATTGACCCAAAGAACATCTAGATCGTGGAACTGGTGTGATTAGCAGGATTTTTTTACCGCACCGGGGTTCGGTTCCGTCGAGTGATTGGGCCCGTCCATCCCCATGGCCCGCGAGACAGCGAGCGAACCGGAAAACTACCGCGGTACCTAGATCGCTACTCCCCTAAAAAAGCTGGATCGCTACCCCGACCCCGAGTCCCCTCTCTCCGCCCGAGTCCAGACCCACACCGATCCTCCCATGCTTCTCTCTAGTGCTCTCCTAATCAGGCAACTGCCGCCACCCCCCTCGATTCTGCCGCTGGAGTGCAAATCCGTCAGCTCCCAGCCCGATTCGATCGATTCGCGCACCTTTGGTCCCCGATGGAAGGCGCCGTATCGAGCGCATCACCCCAGGGCGACGGCCAGTCGGGATCGGTGCAGGCTGCACGGTGGATTGAATCTCCGTGTGGCGGCAGATGCGGTAGCCGGCTATCATCTCCTTCCATGCCGCAGCTTGCCCTTTGCCTCCGGAGGGCCAGATGCGATGCTGACACGGGAGGGCGAGGTGGAGCTTGGCAACGGCCAGCTCGACTGGCCTCCGATCCTCCATGCGTCTTCGGTAACTAGGGGGAGCACCAGGAGCCGGGGGGCTCTCCCCTGCAGGGCCGGTTCATAGATTTTAGGAGCCCTAGGGCGATATGAAATCAAAGTCCCCTTGTTTAATGTGTCAGAGATTTTCTAGCGCCAGGGGGCCATTGCCCCCTACTCCAAAAAAATATTATAAATATTTAATATTTATGCTAAATTTTTAAATATTACTTAAAGTTTATCATGATTAGAGTTCTTGGACGTCTCAACAATGCATGCAACCTCCGCCGCTTGTTCACGCATAAAAAGCTTAAAAATATTAGAAATTTGTAAAAGAAATTACGGTGATGCAATAGCAAATTAAATAATCTGTACATTTGATAGATCCATGCTCTTTGAAATTTCGATGAACACATTCCAAACCACTTATTTTTGTTGATCGAGCGAACTATATATCATGATAGGAATTTTAACATTCTACTTATGTACATATGCCTGTGCAGAAAATGAGTAAACATATTACACACTGAATTAATAAGAGGATGGAATAGTCTCTCAAACATATAAGATGCATACAAGTAGAATTGTTGGGAATCAAAGTAGAGTTGTTTATAGAATGATATAATTATGTGATTGTGTCCTTAGTCTTTACTAATAAATATACTCACAACCTTGTAAAAGAATGCGATGACCGATGTTATTCTTCACATTTGGAGAGGCCAACAAAATCGCGACATCAAGAAAAAACATTCGGTAATTTTAGAGTATATTTTTTTCTAGAAATAGGAGTAAGAGTAAAGTCATGATTGGCTATAGCTTAAACCATCTATATTTTATTTTTTTAGACAACCTTTCTAGAATTATTGTACATTGTTAAATGTCAAAAGTATTAGACAAATATGGGTATATTGATAAGTCGCGGGTCGGAGCCCCTAGATCATGAGGGTCCAGGGCGAGCGCCCCTTTGCCCCGCCCTATGGGCCGGCCCTGCTCCCCTGCCGCAGAACCTTCTACGTGGTGCGGCAGGAGATATGGTGGTGCCGCTGCCTCCAACGTATTCGGGGAATTGCATGAACAGTCTCGGAGGAAATCCTATGTTTTGTGTATCCTCCTACTCGCTCGACGGTGTTGTAACCGCCGCACCGCCAAACTCGCCCAATCCTTGGCCGGCTTCTTCTATTCCAGCACCAACGGGAAGCGCCGCCCATGTCTGCTCTACAATTTTTCAATGTCCCAGGAATTGGCCGCAACTAATCTACACCTCCGTCGACTTCCTGCCCGACCATTAGCACATCTTTCTCTTCAACTGATGCAATTGTCTTCTTTTCACCTCCGCGCAGGCCAACACCGAATTCTGGTACATCAAGTGCAGCCTCGCTCAAGAATGTCACACGTGTGCTTGGGACTGGGATCAAGGCATGTCACCACGTAACATGCCATTCAAAGTTCATCCGACGGACAAATATGACCCAAAGCAAAAAAGAAAAAGAAAAGTATCCCACACACGTTCGAGTGTTTAGACTACACGATTTTAATTCAGTACAAGTCTGAAAATTAATTTATACAAATTCGGTAAAAATTATATGCCTATTATTCAAAATACCAAATGACTGACAACTTGTTTCTATTGTTTATTTAAAAATTGTATAATTGAAAACAGGGACATAATTGTGAGATGTATTTTTTTCTTCTGTTGCTTGGATCATTTTTGTACGTCGGATGAAGATCGGATGGCAAACAGAAGGGGGCATGTTACGTGGTGACACGCCGTGGGCATGTCTGGGATCATCAGCCATTCAAAGTTCATCCGACGGACAAAAATGACCCAAAGCAAAAAAGAAAAAAAAAGTATCCCACACACGTTCCAGTGTTTAGACTACACAATTTTAATTAGAATTTTAATTCAGTACAAGTCTGAAAATTAATTTATACAAATTCGGTAAAAATTATATGCCTATTATTCAAACTACTAAATGACTGACAAGTTGTTTCTATTGTTTATTTAAAAATTGTACAATTGAAAACAAGGACATAATTGTGAGATTTGTTTTTCTTCTATTGCTTGGATCATTTTTGTACGTCGGATGAAGATCGGGTGGCAAACAGAAGGGGGCATGTCACCTGATCCCAGTCTGTGTGCTTGTGATCCTGCATGCCGACGTCCGTGCAGCTAATGAAAGTAAGCGTATACTTCTGTACTGTATGAATATGGTGAAAAGACGAGGGTCAGTTTTGGTCTACTCAGTTAATGAAGTGACGAGTTAGTATTTCAAATGGATGACCAACTTAATTTGGCCTGATATTTCTTTATAGTAGCAAATTACAATAAATTTACAGAGATGAGATAGAAGCAATGCAATTAAATGATCCGAGGATAAAAATCTTCACAAATCTATCTTTATTCTATCATAGTTGCAAGGTTCAGAAATCTTGGGTTATGTATTTTACATCTTTGCAACCCAGAATCAACTACTGGGAAGTTTCTGTATCAGTTTAAGAACAAAAGAAGTAAAAAACCAGTGCAATCACTTAATATACCTTTGAGACAAAAAAAGTAAGATATACTCCCTCCGTCTCAAAATAAGTGACGTAGGTTTGTTTAGATTCAGATGTATCTAAACATGTTTTAGTATATAGGTACATGCGAATCTAGATAAACTCAAGTTACTTATTTTGAGACGAAGAGCGTATATGATATGTAAGTATCCAAGCGTAATAGCTTTTGATATACCTTTCGAAACCATTCTCAGAGAGTGGTTCCAATTAAGACCTGTAGCAGTAGCTAAGTGCACTCTCTGCAGCTCTATGTATAGTTGACATCATATTTTAACGAAACAAGTTGCCATCCTTGAGTGTAAGACATGTACAATATGCTTTGGTATCTTACAACATGTATTTGTTAAAGATGTAAAATGCAGCGTGTAAACTGCACTGTGAAGCAAGCTGCTGCCAAACTGCAATATATTTGTAAAGACTATTTTAGACTAGGTTTATAAAAGAAAGAGTTTAAGTTAATTCAAAAAATCACTATGAGAACTCTCACTCAAAAACGACGTCCCTCTAGTCATTTTTAGTGATTACACGAACCAAATTCACTACACCACAACCTATCATCACGAGTGGTGGTGCAGCTCCAATGGCGAGCATCATATGAATATCATATCATTCATATGACTCGTGTTTTACCTTTCGGTTCATGTTCCGAGACCATGTCTGTATATGCTAGACTCGCTAAGTAAGAACCTTAGTATTCGCGTGTAAAACTGTCTTACACCTGTTGTATGCGAACGTAGAGTCTATCACACCCGATAATCATGTGGTGCTTCGAAACAACGAACTTTGTTAACGGTGCATACTAAGAAAGAATATATTATTATCTTGATATCAGTGAGAGGGATCATTTTATAATGCTACCGCTAAAACTAAACAAGACATAAGCAAAATAAGATACGTAAAAAAGAATAGACATCACATGCATATATAATATGTGATATGATATGATTCTTTCTTGCACTTAATCTCTATCATTCCACCGATGTGGCACCAAGGTCCATGGCACCACCATCATGGCCATCTCCACCATACAATATATCTCTTTGGATATACATGAATAGCACGCATGCCATAAAAATATAAAGACAACCACATGGCTCCTACCGATTGTTTAACTTACAATAAATCTCATTTTATGCAATAATTTTTGTATCAACGACCATATCACATCACACGCCCTGCAAACAACAAGTTAAACGTCTCTAATTTATTTTTGCATATTTTACGTGGTTGTGGGCTTTCTAAGAAAGAACCGCTCTACCTACAAAGTTCAACCACAACGGTGACAATCAGGTGATTAACAAACCGTTATAAATTAGATCATGACTATGCTGGAAGGGGCAGATTTATCAGAATAATTTCTGAGTTGTCAAGTATTTTCTTTGGTGCTCCCTATCCACTCAAATGCGTCGACTACCCTTAAGTGTGTCTCCCTACATGTTCGTGAACTATGTGCACATGATCGAGACTCTCTCCGATCAATAATCATTAGCGGGATCTGGAGATCCATAATGACTTTCACTAGTTCAACGATAAACTAGTGATAACATGAACCTTATTCAAAATAACCAATTCCTTTTATCTCATGATATTTTACTTGTCCGAGATTCGATCATTTGGTATCTTCCATACCTAGTTTGATCTTGTTACTGACAAATACTTTTTTCTCGTTACGGTGATATAATATTTTTAGTGATCTTTATCACTTGCTTACAAGCTATGTTAATATGATATCACCGAGAGGGACCTGAGTATATCTCTCCGTTATCAGATGGAAAAATCTCACTCTTGATCCACGAGCCTCAACTAACACTTTCTAAATACCCGACAACATCTTTATAATTACAGTGTTACGGTGTGACGTTTGATGGAATCAAAGTACTCATCCGGAGTCAATGATTGATGTAATCTCATGGTCTAAAGATTAAAGTTACTTTTAATGAGCTAACAATATAAACTTGAGGACATGATCATATTGCTAAATCTGCGGGTGAATGTTCATCATATCATTCTCTACTGACATGACCTTGTTATTAACAACATCCAATGTTCAAGATCAGAAAACCTTGATCATCAGTTAATAAACAAGCTAGTGTAGTGAGAGATATTATTAGGAACCTATTCTCTTTTGTTTATTAAACACACATGTACCAATGTTTCCTATTAACACAATTATAGCATGAGAAATAAACATCTATTATAAACCTGAAATAAGATAATAACCATTTATTATTGTCTCTCGGGTATATTCCTTTCAGGTCGTGGTCTGTGAGCAGTTTGCCTTGACAACTTGGATTGGGGGAGATTGGGTTGAGCGGCGTCGTGGCTCGAGAGCGAGCGCTGGCATGTCGGGATGGCGGTCCCGAAAGTTGGTGTAGGAAGTCTACTGGGCGTGGCGGAACAGTTGGATGTCGAGACGACAGCCCCGGAGCTTTGTAGTGTTGAGGACATCGATCTGGTGTCGTGTGGGTGGCAAGGTTGATCTGGCGTAGTTTTTTGGAGGTTCGTCTTCTTCATCTATGTTAGAGTGTTGCGAGTTTGCTCCTCCTATAGTGGTCACGATATATTCTCTTCAACATGGGTGAGAGGTCGTTTGGTCTCAGCGATTGTGCCCTCCATTGTACCGTTGGTTGTGGGTCTTGCGTGGGCGTGGCCCGTTGTGGGTGCGGTTATGTGGGCGTTTGTTGTATGGTTTTTGCCTGGTTTTCTCGTAAAAACTGGACACTTTCTACTTAATTACTGGACGGGCAAAACCCCCATTTCAAAAAATTGTTATTTTTATAAGAATATAAAATATTGAAAAATGTTTATTATGCATATGTTTAAATTTGAAAATATACAGATTTAAAAAATATATAGATTGGAAAATATCCATATATATATTTTTAATTTTTAAAAATGATCGGACATTTTTTAAAAACCAAAAGGTAGAAAAGAAAAGAAAAAAATTAGCGAAAGGAAAAAACGGACTGAGAACCAGACATAAAGTCACACCACATTATATGGGCCAGGCCCAAAAGCACACGGGTGTGCGGCCGGCGGTATACACCGACCTGGAAGCTCCTGATGCCGAGAGAGCGGCGAGCCACCGTTCGCCGGAGTAAATGGTGTGGGCGGTGGCCGAGAAGCGGCCGGCGAAGTGGGTGAATCTGGAGGAGGACCACAGGCGGGAGCCCGAAGAACTCGACATTCCCGAGCACATAAAGCTGGAGTTCCTGGAGGAACTGGAGCAGATGTACGAGGATACCAAGAGAGAGGCCACGCTGCAGATCCGGCAGGACAGCAGCAGGAGGAGGAGAAGGCGTCCAGGAAGAACAACTTCTCGTCATCCCGCTCTCCACGGGCGCCGCGCTTCCCTCGTCATCCCGGATGGCTTCCTTGCCCGCGGGCGGCATGTCCCCGTGCAAATGCAACCGGTTCCAGATCCGTTGCCGGGAGTCTGGGATCTTCCTGCTGCTCTACGCCGCCTTCATCTTCGTCCGGGTTCACCGGAGAGGTTTCGGCTCGCCCTAACTCCCCCTCTTGAAACACAACAGTTTGTGCTCTTTCAATTTTGGAGTTCAACTGTGCAAACAGTCCGGAATTATCTGTGGCTCGTTTGAGACTGCTTGACCTGGTACAAATCAGTGAGCAATTCTCGATCAATTATGATGTTTGTTCGGGTACTCAGGGCCTGACTGTGATTCATTTGAGTTTGGGATTTGACCATTAAGCTGTGTTTACTCTTCTAGAAAAGATAGTAGTAACTAGTATGCATGTATAACGTGAAATCAACTGCTATCAAAAAAACCAATCTATTTAATTACGTGAACTGTTATGCTAGTTAATGCAAAAAAAAACGCGCTGTTAATGTTGCTAATGCACCCCTACTGGCCTCCTGTTTATCATTACGTAAGACTGTTATACTACAATGTATATAAACTGATACTGTTATTCTCTATTCATTATATTCTACCCAAAGATGCTTTGGTCAACATGGTTCCTGGTTATTTAGTTTTTCTATTAAGCTTATGAAGAGTTTTTGTTTCTTTTAAAGAACAGAGTTGCCGCTCTCCCTTGCATAGATCATATTGTTAACAAAAGGTACCTACAGATGATGGCCGGCAAGGAGTTTATATAGAGATAGTATTAGTATACTATAATCCTTTGATAATTAAGTGCTAACACGCTTGTAAAATTCGCTAGGGTTAACGTTCCCGACAGCGTGTAAACATGCTAACCAACAATTATGTCATCGTGTTTGGTGCTGTTATACATAACTTCAGGACTGAGTTTTTCTAAACTTTTACTTTGTTCATGTCGACATCAATATCTTAATGTGCACAATCTCAAAATAAGATAAGGGCATATTTTAACATTGAGGAGCACGTGTACATGTCAACGTTGTAGTATTTTGTTTTGTTGTTCGCACGTCCGTGCATTCAATCTTCTGTTTGAAATTTGTGCAGGTCTGCTGGATGTTGCTAGGGAATGGATGAGGTGTTCAGGTGAAGATGTGCCCTTATTGTAGATTTATTTGCTTGAACGAAAGACCGAATACTACTCAGGTATAAAGTTAGCTTCTGTACCTTTGGTTGTAACTGATAGCAACTGGTCCATCTTTGGAATTCACAGTGCAGATTTTTGTTTCTGTCTGATCTTTGGACCAGTAGATGCACAGACTGGAGCTGGGAATTCAAGCACTCAACAGGCAGAAGGTATTAGACCATTGCTTGTCCATTTCTTACACCATGTTTCCTCTGCAATTTGCCCTTACATCTTTGCTTCTATTGCTCCTGGAGCAAAAATATCTGGGATTTCAATCTTAACAAGCTTCTCCCACCCCATTAAAACTGTGGTCAAGTGCAGAGCATTACTGTCGCATCACTTATTTCTTACATGCTGCAGGGAGAGTTTCTAGACGTGTGATTTTCCTTTCTCTAAATCACCATGGTTGCATGTAACTTCACCACTAATTAGTGCTCTTAAATCGATCACTACGGTTTAATAGTTAATATATTTGAAAGTTTATTTTGGACAAAAGTACCATTTCCAGAAATGCTTAGGGTGTACGTACGGAATCATAGCCCACTAGGATCCGAACCTAGATTTTCCCTTATTAAAAGGAACTGAACTTAGATTTGACACTTGTGTGTCTCATTAGTTGTTTTTGAGAAACCAGTGCTGGTTGATAGCTGTGCTGATTTTTGTTATGCTTAAATCTCCATGACTCTGTTAGTCACTGTGTGGGTCGCATATGACTGCTGTACTTGGTATTTCTCCAAACTAAAAGAAACAAATCTAGCTATCTAGTCAGCAGTGACGGTGACATCCCAACTCTGATTTGGACAGCTGAAATGTAAACTCAAACACGCTGGACCCTGAAACCAATCCTTCTAGAATTCCAAAACTTTGCATTATTCAACCATCTGCTTCCGGGATGGAACATTCATGGAAGCTGCGTTTGTGGAAGAGTTTTTTTCTTGTAGACCAAGGTTGGATGCAAGTACTTACCCACAGAGCAGTATCAATATATAGCTATCATCTAGTTAGAACTAGTACTAAGAGATTGGCCTGATCCATCAATGGATTCACCGGCTCTTGCCTGCTGCACCGTGGCCCTAATCGTTCTGTTTCTGCCGATGAGCGCTGCTGACGACCGCCTTGTCCCTAGCAAGCCGCTGTCCCCTGGCAACACCATCGTTTCTGATGGTGGGGTGTTCGCATTGGGCTTCTTCAACCCCTCCAACTCTACTCCAGCTAAGATATATCTTGGCATATGGTACAACGACATTCCTGAGCTTACCGTTGTGTGGGTTGCCAACCGAGAAACTCCGGTTACCAACACTACTCCCTCTACACCTATGCTCTCCCTCACGGACACCTCCAATCTCGTTCTTTCTGACGGTGATGGTGACAGGCATGTCCTTTGGACAACGACCAACGTGGCCACTGTCCCTGGCATGTCTACCCCAACGGCTGTTCTTTTGAACACTGGCAACCTCATTATCCGGTCCTCAAATGGCACCACGTTGTGGCAGAGTTTCGACCACCGCACGGACACGTTCCTCCCTGGCATGAAGATTCGGATCAAGTACATCACGCGCAACATCGATGAGCTCCTGGTATCCTGGAAGGGCCCTAGTGATCCCTCGCGAGGGCGCTTCTCCTATGGCAGTGATCCAGACATGCCCCTCCAATTGTTTCTGTGGGACGGGGAGCGCTTGGTGGCCCGCAGTAACCCATGGGCAGGTTATTTAGTGACGAGCCTACGCCAAGACCAGGTAGCAGATGCCATGAACATCAGTCATATTATCATTTACCTGGCTGTCGTTGATAACGACGATGAGATCTACTTCACCTATAGTCTCTCTGACGACACCCCACCCTCAAGGACTGTATTGACCTACTCTGGCGTGTATCAGTTTCAGAGCTGGAGCAGCAGGTCGTCGGCTTGGGCTATCCTCTGGGAGTGGCCGTTAGCTCAGTGCAACCACTACAACTACTGTGGCCAGTATGGGTACTGTGACGAGACGGTGTCACCAGTCCCAACATGCAAGTGCCTAGAAGGTTTCGAGCCGGCAAACATGGAGGAGTGGACAAGTGGCCGGTTCTCGATGGGTTGCCGAAGGAAGGAGCAACTACACGGGTGCGGAGATAACTTCTTGGCCTTGCCGGAGATGAAGTCACCGGACAGGTTCACGTTCGTCGGAGGGGGGGCAGAGTACGATAGAGGAGTGCGCGGCAGAGTGCCACCACAACTGCTCCTGTGTGGGGTACGTGTATCGCAACGTGAGTGGTGGTATGTCCGGAGGGGATTCGATGGCATGCTTGGTGTGGGTTGGGGAATTGGTTGACACTGGAAAGTTAAGGGCAGAGTCTGGTGGTGAGACATTCTATCTCCGACATGCAGGCATGGATGCAGCAGGTGGTAACAAATTTCAATTTATCCCTCTTTCAACGTTCTAGTTTTGACTTTGCTAATATACTCCTAATTCTATCATTTTCATTTTTGATGGTATATGTGTATGGCGCAGGTGAAAGGATAAAGAGCAATGCAGTCAGGATTGTGCTGCCCATTTTAGGCAGTGGTGTTCTGGTGTTCATCTGCATCTCCCTTGCATGGTTAAAATTGAAAGGTACGTTTAATTGACTCTTCTTAATAAAGATTAAATTTGACCGCCTTACGAGAATGTAGGTCTCACCACACGAAACTTAAGAGTCCTCGTCTACTACCATAATACAATCTCATATTGCAAAATCTTTTAACCCCCCTGAATCATTATACAAAACTAGACTAAATAACTCTTTAAGATGATTTTGAGCATGGTTTAGTGAATATAACAATCTATTAGCTGGCAAACAAGATGGATTCCACATGAAAGAGTAGCACACACACACTCGCACAACAGGAACACATGCGCACACACAAACATGCCCCCCCTACACACACACTCCCCCCCCCCCCCCCCCCCCCCCCCCCCCCACCATCTTTCTCCACATAACAAGGCACATCAATCATGGTGCTTGTCACATCGCCACTTTCTACATTCACACAATATATGGTCTACAGATACTCGACATGAAAAGGGTTTGGAATACAAGAGGAATGTCTGGTACCGGTGCTATGGACTAGGATTGAGTGTGCACTTTTACCGGAGAGGCAGGGGGGGGGGGGGGGACAAGAATGTGGGAGGTTATAATGGTTATTTTTTGTAGCATGTGGATCTCATTTTATGCCATAAGAGATAGCCATACAATCCAGTATGCCGTTTTTCCATGACGACACACATTCCTCGTCGGTTATTTCCTTTAGCTTTGAGAACTATTAGAGAATATTATACTAACATCAATACTTCTAGGGTGAATATTTTTCTTTCTTATGCTTGAGATGTGCTCATTAGAAGAGAAATGACCATTTAACATTGTGGGAGCAGGAAAGAGCAAAAAATGGAGAAAGGGAGAGAAAAAAAGATTGCATGGTAAGAGTATATGATGAAGCTGTCGAAGGAAACCCTCCACATGATCAAGAATTCCCACTTGTAAGATTAGAAGAAATTGCACTTGCAACTGAAAATTTCTCTGAAACATGCATGATTGGACATGGAGGCTTTGGAAAAGTATACAAGGTAACTCGTGAATATGTAGTTTCCTGTTATTCATGGTAAATGAGGGTAACTCTTTTTTATATTGAAAAGTTAAATCTAAGATATCCATATTTTCACAGGGAATATTAGCTGGGCAAGAAGTTGCAGTCAAGAGGTTAAGTACAGATTCTCATCAAGGAACAAAAGAATTCCGAAATGAAGTAATTCTAATTGCCAAATTACAACATAGAAACTTGGTTCGACTTCTTGGATGTTGTGATGAGAGAGATGAAAAGCTTCTGATATATGAGTATCTGCCTAACAAGAGCTTAGATGCAACCATTTTTGGTAATTTGTTAATAACATACAATGATTTCTGAAGGAAACTAAAAAAAATACTTTTCCTTATGCATTTTTATTTGTTCAGATGACTCAAGAAAAATGTTGTTGGATTGGACCACACGGTTTAGTATGATCAAAGGGATTGCAAGGGGACTTCTTTATCTGCACGAAGACTCAAGGTTCACCATAATTCATAGGGATCTGAAAGCTGCGAATGTTTTGCTAGATGAAGATATGAAACCCAAGATAGCGGATTTCGGTATGGCAAGGATCTTTAATGATAACCAGCAAAATGCAAATACCCAACGAGTTGTCGGAACATAGTGAGTATGCATTGCGAAATACTCATTTTTTAGTAAACTCAATTAGTTTTAATTCTTATAGTTGAAATGGTAAAGCAGTGGATACATGGCTCCTGAGTATGCAATGGAAGGCGTCTTCTCTACCAAGTCCGACGTTTATAGCTTCGGTGTGTTACTACTGGAGGTTGTAACGGGTATAAGGAGAAATTCCAATAGCGGACAATGGGCTTCCCTAGCCTGACAGTCTACGTGAGTACATGATTGACTTCTCTCAAGTTTCCTTTCTAGAAGTAGATCAAATTCACAAACCTTTTGTAGATTGGCAAACAAAATAAATACGGTAAGGTCGTTGTTTTCCAGGCATGGAATATGTGGAAGGAAGAGAAGACCGAGGAACTGCCAGACTCATGTATCATGGGCACTTGTTCACCGCGCGAAGTTCTGCTTTGTGTCCATGTAGCACTCTTGTGTGTCCAGGAGAACCCAGATGACAGGCCACTCATGTCATCTGTTGTGTTCATCCTTGAGAATGGAAGCGCCACACTTCCAGCCCCCAAGTGTCCTGCTTACTTTGCACGACAGAGTGCTGAAATGGAGCAAATCAGAAATGCTATTCAGACTTCTGCAAACAGTTTTACACTTACTGAGATAGAGGGGCGATAAAGTAATATTTTTTCTTGATTTATATGTAGGAAAATGTTCTTGAAAAGAATTCTAGAGGTTAACAAAATGGTGATGAATCATGTTTTGTTTGGGAGTCAATTTAATTGCTAATCCGGGCAGGAGCAGCTAGGCTTGTATTTCTTAATGTTTCAGTCACTAGCCTGAGTAGTCAGCAGTGATGGTGGCTTGGCAACTCCGCTGTCAATAGCTGAGATGTCAACTCCATCCAACACACCCTCAACTAGTCCGAAGACAATTTACCAAATATGTAGTTTTTTTTGCATTATTCAGTATCCTGATTCTGAATAGAACATGTGTGAGGGCAAGTCATTCCCGTTCGTCCAAGAATACTCGATGCAAGCTACCCAGCATCAATAGCTTTAGACTGGACGCAAAATTTCAGTCCAGTTTATCCTTGTGTAATTTGTGAAGAATATACGGTTAGTTGGTTCGGACTAACTGAAGAAACTGCCATCGCATTTTGCTATCCTCTGTCAAAAGCTGAGAAAATATCCCTGAAATCTTGAAATTTTGTTGGCATAGTAAGGAGTTGATCATTCTCCCTGTTCTTAATGGCTGGAGAAGATAACCTGCTGCTGGTGTGCCTTGACTGGTCTCACTTCCGAATCTTCTGATGTGCTGACCACGGGTGAGCATGTATTTTACTGACTATTATGTTAGCATATTTTTGGCTATCCCACTTTCAGTTGGTATCCATGGTTTGTAAGCTCAGCTTGTCCTGAATTTTATGCAGCTGATGCCCGCATGTGCCATCAGGCCTCATAGCACCGTGGACCCCAAAACTGCGGACAATTTCGTTAAATGGATTTCTCTGAAACAGGTTACTGTGGTTGCTCCTGACAACTGTCAAGAAATGGAGATTTCTTGTCAAATTGGAGCTGTGGGCTATGCGGGACAGTTTATATCATTATTATATCCGTTTAATATGCTGAAGGCACTGCTAAAACTTTGATGGATAAGGTGGGGTATCTCTTCTAAAGCTCCAGCTGGGGCATATGATTCAATGGCGATGAGAAGACGCTGATCGGAAAGAGCTCAGAGGGTGGTCTCACTCTGCTTGTGAGAGGTGGAGATGCTGGGAGGGGGTGTTCTTTCTCTGCACTAGTTTCTGTCGGAACCTTTGATTCTTTCTTTCGAGGCTTGCTCCAGTATAACCACCTCCCCTAAACTCGTAGAAGCTGTATTCAAACCCATATCCAAAACCCGGTGTATCCATGTAAAGGCGTACGGATCGGAGGTATAGGCCCAGATATAACTATACAACAGTCTCCAATTTCTGCCCCGCACACAGTATTCTCTTGAAGAACTGGGCAGGTGCAGCCCTACATCGCACAGCAGCACTGCTGCCCTTTCTGAACTCAGCCTCATACTCCCGCATGACCCAAACATCTGCATGACGATCCAATCATCGACGGCGCTAGACAGAGATAGAGCACCATCCATCTCTAGAAACTACACCAACAAAGTAAAAAGGCACCTCTGAGACGATATCATCTTCCTAACACCTCCCATTCTCAAGACACTAAAACCTGAGTGCATCCCAGAACAAAATATAGTCACAGTGAGACAGCTTTTCCACACTTGGACGCTTATATGATGGGATGCATATTACAGATTGGCAGAAGAGATCGGACTATAGATACCAGTATGTCAGACAAGTAGGTATGATGTATCAATGAGCGCCTTACTGGCCCTTAACTCCAAGTTGTGTAGGCAAACAATCATAGTTGGAAAAGGTAGTTGCAATGGTTCCTTCGTGAAATAGCATAGTATAAGCAATGAATTCCCAACACAAGCATGTTTATAAGCGAAAAAATGGCATAATGTCACCCGAGTGTAAACATCAAGCAATACTAGCCGCTTATTTAGGAGAGTACCAAATGCTTAATGAAAAAGGTAAGAGCAACAAATATAAGAGCATCAATGCCGAGCGCTCACGCAGCAGAAGATTGTCTGCACAAGCTAGTGCAGAGTGTTTCACCTTTTGCCGGAAACGGCTGTGCAGTTAGTGTGTGTTGACTATTATTGCTGAGGCAATACTACGGATCCCAACACTACATCCTAGCTCAGCCCCACGAGCAAATTATACCCGTCCAACAAGCACTACTCTGAAACAAATAGATACAGAAAAGCAGAGGAACCATTTTCCAAACCTAAAGCAGAGGAGCTCCGGTGTTTTTATATGCATGTAGGTTTGTTTTGTTTTTACTGTAGGCTACAAATCAACTGATCCTGAATACGGAGTAGTAAATATTGCTGGTTGGTGTTAAGGCGAAGCATGCAGCATTACCACTTTGGATTTACCATTACATTACCGTCATAGAGAAGGTCATCTTCACTTGTCAGAAAGCGCATGCACAAAGAAGTCAGGAGATTTCAGAGTTCAGGCAAATAACGATAGATGCAATTGTTCTGTTAAATATTTTTCAAATAAATTGCTGAAATATCTCCAATCACAAAGAAGTGTGTGTAATGCATCAGAAGAAAAACAATAGGGTGTGCCTCTACAACAAAATATATTTGTGTATCAGCTCCTAACCAACATGGATTAGGATATATTGGGGATAGGTTTTAGCCAGTAAGATAAAGATTATAGTTAAACAAATTAGACAAAATTCTATCCATTATCTAGTTTGTGCTTTCAATAAGAATGTATGCACCTTTTCTTTGACACATGAGGAACTACAATCCCAATGGATCAAGTAAAACATCACATAAGACTTTTCAGCACCATGAGGAATGAATTTATGTTTGTCTTGTCATATAACTTGTATGAATCCATACATAAGGAGTGGTTGAAAAATTAAATTATCAAGGATAAGTATTCGAGTCCTTCCATTTTTTCTATGCATGTAAGGCACTAACTCACTGTCGTACTAGTTGGATCCACTAACGCCAAAGAAGTGATACATCGGTTATGAACAACCTTAACCCAAGTGCTAACCCATTTTGCCATTACGCCTTATCATGAACAATAGATGACAGGACCCAAGTAACAAGATGTCGCCATGATGAAGCCGTTCCACAGGGGGCGGAAAAACACAAGACGGGGGAAGCTCCAAAGACAAAGGTCGTCGAACCAAAGACACATAACCAAAGCCACAAGGAAGAACATAAGCCAAATAATAATAAGAAGCAAAAAACATAGCAAGTGAGCTTATTATGTATGACAAGTGGAACTGATTTGGGAAACACCATACAATTTTGTGTGTAGATCTGTTTTTTCACCTTGTGTTGATCAGTTGTTCATTTCTCAAGCAGCTTTCTAGTTCAAGATCTATTTTGTTCCTGTTTCACTTTCCATGAGGTTTAATTGTTTTTAAAGGTAACCACAAAGAATCTACTATCTTCAAACTAATGATATTTCAAAGTTTTGGATTCATAAAGACTGGACGGCCTTTTTTCAGCCGAAACAACACGGGTGTACCCTAGCATCATATACGATCTTTTTTCACGATAACAGACAGTGCACAGACTTTTTTCATGTCTGTCGAAACAACACCGCTGCACCAATGCCGGTGGGCTTGTTTTCTATTTTGGCCCACTATCAATTTAGACACATGGGCCGCCTCAGACAAAAAACTATTTTTTTCTTTACCCCCTCCCCTTCAATCTCTCTATCTGAAAAACATGCGACACCCCTGTTAACTGAAGAACTTAAATTGAAATGGGTACACTTGAAATATTCTCTGATTTTATTCAGTGGGCAATCCAGTTGGCATTGCGCACATACCGCTACCTCTTCTCCTAACATTATTGACAACTAATTCTTACCACTAGTCAATTGCAAGTAAAATAAAAATAGAGCAACGATACAACAACAAAATCCTCCAGCAATCATGTTGGATTGCTCCTTCAAATCGATCATTTTTTTAGCTGCTTATTTATCTTCTTTAATTCCTCCTTCAGTTCATCATCCCCAATTGGCGCTGCCGATCGGCTCCCTTATTGAAAGAGCTCTGCCCAAATTCACCTCCATGGTTTCGCCTCCCCCACGAATCACTCCAGTCTATTATGCCCTCCTCTTCAAGCCTCTTAATGTACACATCAATCCACTCGAAATATTCGCATTGCTTTAGTCTCTGAAAATTTGTCAAATTTCAGCATGAACCCTAGATCCCAAATGAAAAGGGGGGAAACAAAATCGGGAAGAGTCAGACAAAACGGATGCGAGAGATAGCAGATCTAACCTTCCCCGACTATGGTAAGCTCTCACATTTCACGAAGTCGCGCCCACAGTTTACATTCTTCGTAGTCACACATGCCAACCGCTTTAGAGGCTCAATTCATGGACAGTCAGGACAACGGGTCATCGTCATTACACAATATCTAGGCCATGATGGGTGGTGGGCCGAGGACGAGCTGGACATCTCTCGTCGGACGGTGTTGCTGGAGAATAAGAAGGGGTTGGGGTCAACGAAAGAGAAGTAATGGCATGGACATGACGCATGGCTTGCTCGGGCTACGTCTTCAACAACGATGAGGTGCACGAGCAGTGGGTCCAACTCTGAGGTGGATAAGTGGTGAGTCCCATGTTGAGGTGGACAAGTGGTGGGTCCCACCCTAAGGTGGATAAGCTATGGGTCCCGCTCGGCTCAGCTAATTCCAATTCTTAAGTTATCTCGTGAGGTTAACGAGAAATGTCGCACATGAGCTATTTGGCCCAATGAAAACATCGCATGCGAGCTATTGTTGCCAACAATGTCGCACTCTTTCCAATTCATTGTAAACATGTCGCACATGAGCTAATCACCCGGCCAATTATCCTCTTAAACTTAAACGTCAGCTTCCGGCTAAAGGACCTAGACTATCATGTGGCTAGGTTGTAGATCTTGCGGCCTAAGATGACTATGTAGGGGTTCCGCGGATAAAAACAATAAATTTTACTCTACGCCCCTGAACCCCTGAAGCTGCCAGAACCTATCTATTAGTAATACAGTAACGGGAGGGGCTTTTCGCGAAATTACCCTTGAAGACCGAAAAGCGTTGTCAACGCTCAGGAGAGCGTGGTTGATGTAGACGAGCCGAAGCCAACCTCAAGGTCGTGATGAAGTCATTGCGCTCCTTCTGGCTCCAACGACTTGAGTGCCTCGAGTGTGACACCTCGTGGGGAGTTACACACGTCCGGTGCCGGATGATGACTCCCGCTTCCCCGATCCAGCAGCAGTTGCGGAAGTAGAGCTCCCGGATCCGAATCCCGTAGCGCGACGGCGCTCCGCGGTGAACATGTCTCTCGCTCGCGCAGTCCAGACTTGGGACCACGGTCACGAGAGAGAGAGAGGGAGAGAGAAAATATCAATTGGAGGTCCTCCCAAAAGTGGGGAGACCTTTATTGATTATTGGTGTATTTTTCTAAGCCAAATACCCCACTTTATATAGGGGGAGGGGAGGTACTAGCTCCCTCAAAGTCCCGGGGTGGGACTAAAGGAGAGGAGGGGGGGAGGAGGTGGCCGCCAGCCACCTAGTGGGCTCCGCGCGGGGGGCAAGGCCCAGCCGGCCTCCCCTTGCCCCTTCTCCCTCTCTCCTTTCCCCTAATGGGCCCTCTCCCTCTGGAAATTGGCCCATTAAGCCTTTGACCATTAAAATTGATTTTCTCTTTATTAAATAATTATGAATAAATGATTATATCAACATTTAACATTCATTCACATATTATTCAATCTCCGTGGCCATGGAACACCGTCCACCTCCACTTCGGACATCCTCCGGACTTACCGAACCCTTCCGGTTTTCTCCCTTCTCTTCTTCGATGATTCTACCGATCCTATAAACACTCTCTAAGCATCATCAAGCCCTTAAGCGTGACACCCCACGGTTCGGGAACACTCCAGACATGGTCGGGACACTCCCGCACCAATGATCGACAGAGGGACCTGGATGGCCATGTGACCCCTGTGCGTTCCACAAAGATCTTTCGTCGTTTGAACCGGGACAGTCGTGTCTTATTCCCTTTGTCACTCGATACTTGCATTGCCCAAGATCTGATCAATGACATCACCATGTCATGTTCAATCTCGTTACTTAACAATGCTACTTGACTCGTTCCGACAAGTGATATCCCCGTGATCTAATCACACGCTGCGCAGCTATTGGATATAACTTCTCCGAGTGGGCCCTTGAGTATCTTTCCGTCACATGGACGGACAAATCCCGCTCTTGACATATATTGCCTCTACGGTTTCCTCTGAATACCTGAACACACCTTTATAACCACCGTTTTACTAGATGGCATTTGATGCTATCTAAGCACTCTCGGGAGACAATGATTGATATAGCCTCACGGTCTAAGGAATAGTCTACGAGGATCCATTTCTAATCATCGTAACTTGAACTTCGTGACATGATCGGGTCATGATGTTTAGGTTGGGTATTGGTTCATCATCTCATTCTTAGAATGAGATGACCTCATTTCCAACTGGCATAAATGCCACATGATCAGGAAACTTGATCATCTATTGACCAATGAACCAGTGACTAGAGTTTCACTGGAAACCCCTGGTTGTTTGTATATCACACGTGTATTGATGTTTCCACTCAATACAGTTATAGCATGATATAAAACTTAATCATAAATTATATGAAATATGATAATAGTCCTTACTACTATTTGTCTCTAGGGCATATTTCCAACAGTCTCCCACTTGCACTAGAGTACAAATACACTAGCTGCATTTGTTCTCAATCATTGGCACCAAGTATCCGGTACCCTGAACATGCTTGCTCATGGAAGAGGTTGAGTCTTGGGTCTGTACTTTACAGTCCCAAATCCTTTTGCAACTTACTAATGTCACCTTGATTGACATCAATACTTTATCATCACATGATAACATCTGTGTGTATGCATCATCGCTATGGCAGCAGAACGAGGCCTGATTCCAGGAGCCTACAGTGACGTTAGATCAACCTCGAGGGATTTCTCATGGGCACTGTGCTCTAGGACACATAATTCTACGTTAAAAGCGAACTAGCCCCGCCATAACATTATACAACACTTTAGATGGCACCCTTATCTATTATTATAAATGTATTCATCGAAACACTAGTGCACTCTGTGCAACTTTCGATGTTTTGTTCACCTCGCTTCCTACTTGACTCTAATTGGTATCTACAGGAGTTTTCAACATATTTCTTATAACATAACCCTTTATGTTTTAAGATATGTTATCCTTTATGGATTTGGAAAATATATCCACAGTTCTCTACTAGACATTGCGGACAAACTTAGCTCAACGTTCCGTGATTCGGACTTAATCACTTTCAAACGTTCCTTATTTGGATCACATATTATGCTAAGTTATTATCATTAGGGATATTAAAACTAAGACAAGAGGGAGCCCTCTCACGCCTCAGCAATTTTAGCCATCAGATTGGGTTTTCTGGCTATTCTTGTCCGTTGGATGCACTTAAATCCCGCACTGGGCTGAATTGTCCCTAAGGGCCGCCTCTCTGGACATCAAATATACTTATTGTGATGATTTGGTCCCAAAAACCAATTAGAGCCCATGAATCCGGTAATTGGACAGAGTTGAGAGTGAAACGGGTGTCCGCTGCCACCAATGTTGGTTCCCTAGAAAACAAAAAATGCTAGCGACCCCAGGCCAGCTCGATGCAATTATCCTCTACTAGCGACGGTGATTGAAGTTGAAAAAATACACAAGGAAAAACCACGGGATGAGGCCGAATGGTTGACCCGATGCAGCAATATTCTGCTATGAAGTTTTAGAAGAGGTCACGAGTATTACATTCACTTGCAATATGATACAAAATGGACTTAAATTAGTGTCGGTCACCTTTATGAACTAGGGCAGGTCCTATCTGACCGATTTGATCCCTGTTAATAGGGTACGGTCTGAACCCATCACGTTCTACATACTAACAACAGTTTTTAAATTAATAGTAAAATACAATTTTTGTATTACTAAGTTAAAGTAGCTCTAACTTACATTATAAACTTACTTAACTTATAGTATATCAAACTTCTCAATTTGAATTAAAAATAGATTTACTATTTTCTAACGTTCAGATTTCTAATAGACGGGCGTGGCAACGCGCGCCAACATGATCTAGTGGTTTACTAAGACAGAACCCATGTCTCAACATAGTGGATGACGATCATCCTTTTCTTTCTTTCAACCATTGATGTTAAACTTAATGCTATTCCTAATTTGGGTTATTAAGGACTGCTTCCTTAATTAACTTCTATTCCGAAACCCCTTTCAGAATCCCTTAAGGAATACTACATAATATCATAATACACCTATTATTAATTTCCACATCTTATAAATCATTATTTATAAGTATTTGCGCTTTCATCCTTAACATATTTAAGAATTACTCCTATAATCTCCCACTTAGAATATGTTCCTACACATTTGAGTTTGAGACTCATATTGCTCCCACTTAAAAATATGTCAATCACATATTGTTTTAGGAAGACTTACATAGCTCCCACTCAATTTTATGCAAATTGCATATCTCCTTACTGTTTTGAATAACTTCAAAATATTTTGATCAAATATCAAACTTGGAGATTTACTATGAGATACCAGTACTATTACTAGTTTTAAATCCACTAGACATTTAGCACACATGAATCAAATTCATTCATTTAGCACACATGAATCAAATTCATTTGAATTTATCCAATACTTGACAAATTGTGCTTTTTTCATTCACCCCTTTTTCCTACTATGGCTTTGCAGTCATTTGGGAAAATTCCAAGTAACCCCTTTACCTGTGAGATTCAGCAACGAATTGCTTTCTAATCTCAAGGGAATTTTACTTTTAGGATTTATCATAATTTAGTTTACCATTATTTCCTTTGTAGTTCGTAGGTATGTCATATTCCAAGATCATGATAAGTGATTCACAAATGTTTCCACATAAGATATGGATTTACATTTTAAATCCTACTTCATGTAGTGAAAAACAATAGTGGAGGGAAAAACACAATGATCAAAATCATTGATTCTTTCCTTCTGTGAAGAGAATCGTTCAGGAACATTGCCCGTTGCGCTTCTCAACACTCTGATGCAGGGTTTTGAATCCTCATCTTGTTTTACAATAATTTCCATTTGCTTCATAATTGAGAAACATCACCAAAAGTGAGCTTTCTCAAGAATGCACCAAAATCCAAGCAATATCAGTTTTGCTTCTCTTTTGGTTTCAGCTATGGATTTCGTATTCAAAGTTTCTAATGAATACACTACAAGGTCTTATTTGCTATTTTTTTGGTTATATCGAATAACCCCAAAACTTTCACGAATTCAAATGGTTCACCAATCTAATTGAGTGCTAACTATTTCTAAACTAATGGTCTCTACATATACACTACAACGATTTATTTGGTGCCTTCTATTCAACCCCCTTCGATATCTAATATCACATTGTGATGCTTTGCATTTTGACGTTTCAAAACGCTTTGTATTTCACAATTTCTTTTATGCCGTTCTTATAGAGTCGAATTTCATTACTATTGATCAAATCATAGCAATGGGATTCTCTTTTATATTTATACCCTTTTATTGATGAAACACTTTGATCAAATCAAATAGTTTCATATTCATGTTTCCTTTGGTAAACTGCTTTACACATTTAAACAATCAATTAATGATAACTACCATTTTCGTTAAAACACAATACATCGAATACGTATTTACTTTTAACAATTCTTTAAACATTTTGTATTCAAGTAATACACGGTGTTCAAGTTATTTTGCTGAACTTAGGCATGATTTATATGTGAAAAAAAATCAAATGACTTTCACATATTATCACATAACTTTAAATTCAAACAATGGTTTCATTCATTAATGAATATATCATTAAGTTGGGTATTTTAAATAAGACATTTTAATGTTTTACAAATGTTCATACATTATCAATTAGTTTCAAACAACAAGGATAATTCACACATAATCAAACAAGATATGAACACGAATAGAAATTATTCATAAAAGTGGAACAACTGTTTGTTACAAACTCATATGAATAACCGTCTCACGAAGTGTGAGACACACTAAAGAAGTTCACAATCTCTTGATTACAATAATCATCCTAAAACAGAAACTAAGTGATAAATGTCGAGGGAGAGTGTCGTCGGCCGTGATCATCATGCTCGCCATCAACACGCAACGTCACCTCCTCTCCAGCAAGCACCTCTATGTAGAAGGACCCGTTTTCACCAAAACAGAACAAGTATTAGATATACTTTAACACTACAATGTGTTTGCAAGATTATAACATTTATAAAACTGTATATCGAATATATACCTTTGTCATCGATGACATCTCCGGCGATTGGTTCAACCTTTACGTTCCGGAAACGTAATATGAACTCATGGAAATCCAATGCTTCCGTATCACCACTCATGATGCTACTCCGGACATGTCCTTTGCAGCTAGGAGGCAATAACCGAAGCAGTACATCTATCGCAAATGGATCAGCCATCCAGTAATCCACGAAGTGAACCAGTCTCGTCTGTGCATCAAACATGCGCTCCAAATGACTCTTCGGACATGTATGCTCCTCCATCTGTATGGAAAGGAACTCTCCAAGCAACTCGTGCTTCCACATGCGCACATGGCCTATGAACTCTGCTCTCAGCTGATCCACCATCGAATATGGGTCAAGATCACCCATGAGCGGATGTAGTTCATCCACCATCCCGTAACGCATTATTATCTGAATGTAAGTGGACATCTCTTCGCGATAGTAGCGGTCTGCCAGCTCTTGTGGGGTCTCATAGTAGTCTGGCTCAGTCAAATCCATCATGCGGCGTATGTAGTCTACCACATGATTCCTGGTAAGGAGATCATCTAGGCGCACAAGCCAACTAGGGAAGTTGGATCCATCAAGTCTAAGTTTTTCACCCTTTTAACCAATCGTCGACAGGAAAGGTAATCTCGGGAAGAACCATTTTCTACATTTATAATTGCAAAATAAATTGAGACTAAGTTTATAATTAAATGACTTAATAATAACGCCACTCAGAAACACCTATCCCCAAAAGGGTTCCTAGTGATAACACGACCCCTATCAGCCACATCTCCCTCGATCATCACGGCCATCAATGTGGGTTCAAGGGTGGACGCTAAACGTCGGTCACATCATTCATGCAACTCGTGCTCGATCTTTCGACCATCCGTGTTCCGAGGCCATGTCTGTACATGCTAGGCTCGCCAACTCAACCTTAGTGTTTTCGCTGTGCAACATGGCTTGCACCCACTGTATGCGAACGTAGATATGTCTGACACCCGATCATCACGGCATGCCTCATACCAAAGAACTTTCTTGGTGGTGCACACTAAGGGGAACACAATTGTTGGTTATTTTAACAGGGATCATCTTATTAGGCTACCGTCGAGTATCTAATACTAGCACACAATAAGACATACAAACAATAACATTGAATGTAAATGCTATGTGATATGGTCCTTCACGTCGTGATCTCCATCCGCCGTCATCGGGTTCCGGCGCCAGGGTTCCGGCGCCGTAGACACCAGGGTACCAGTGTCATTCCGGCGTGGTAGTTCGTCACCTCTGTGACTATCTACTACTACGTAACAAAAGGTAATCACTTTACCTTTGCCACAACCATATCACAAAGCAACACCCTCCTGCAAAACAAAGTTAGACGCCTCTACTTTATCTTTGCATGTTTTACGTGGCTGAATGGGCATTCGCACAAGAACCGTTCTTACCTACGAACTTTCAGCACAACGCTGATCAAGTAGTTGTCTCTGCTACACCCCTTTCGGGGCCCTCCGTTGCAAATGGTATACCAACTAATGCGAGAGAGACAAACACCCCCCTAAGCCACTTTATACAGTACAAGCCGTATGTCAAGCGTGGACCAGTCTCGCGAATGAACGCGTAAAGTCGGTTGGGGGCCGCTTCATCAAGCATTACTGCGGTATACACAAGTACACGTAGGAGGGTAACAACTAAAAGATCAACGCCCACACGCTACATCTCATGTGTTCTACCCGTACTAGCATTACTACGCATAGATCTAGCTCTATTATCACTGTAGGGGTTCCGCGGATAAAAACAATAAATTTTACTCTACGCCCTTGAACCCCTGAAGCTGCCAGGACCTATCTATTAGTAATACAGTAACGGGAGGGGCTTTTTGCGAACTTACCCTTGAAGACCAAAAAGCGTTGTCAACGCTCAGGAGAGCGTGGTTGATGTAGATGAGCCGAAGCCGACCTCAAGGTCGTGATGAAGTCCTTGCGCTCCTTCTGGCTCCAACGACTTGAGTGCCTCAAGTGCGACACCTCGCGGGGAGTTACACACGTCCGGTGCCTGACGATGACTCCCGCTTCCCCGATCCAGCAGCAGTTGCGGAAGTAGAGCTCCCGGATCCGAATCCCGCAGCGCGACGGCGCTCCGCGGTGAAGATGTCTCTCGCTCGCGCAGTCCAGACTTGGGACCACGGTCACGAGAGAGAGAGAGAGAGGGGGAGATAGAAAATATCAATTGGAGGTCCTCCCAAAAGTGAGTAGACCTTTATTGATTATTGGAGTATTTTCTAGGCCAAATACCCCACTTTATATAGGGGGAGGGGAGGTACTACCTCCCTCAAAGTCCCGGGGTGGGACTAAAGGAGAGGAGGGGGGAGGAGGTGGCCGCCGGCCACCTAGTGGGCCCCGCGCGCGCGGGGGGGGGGGGGGGGGGGGGGGCTAGGCCCAGCCGGCCTCCCCCTTGCCCCTTCTCCCTCTCTCCTTTCCCCTAATGGGCCCTCTCTCCTGTCCCCTAACGAGCTGGACATCTCTCGTCGGACGGTGTTGCTGGAGAATAAGAAGGGGTTGGGGTCAACGAAAGAGAAGTAATGGCATGGACATGACGCATGGCTTGCTCGGGCTACGTCTTCAACAACGATGAGGTGCACGAGCAGTGGGTCCAACTCTGAGGTGGATAAGTGGTGAGTCCCATGTTGAGGTGGACAAGTGGTGGGTCCCACCCTAAGGTGGATAAGCTATGGGTCCCGCTCGGCTCAGCTAATTCCAATTCTTAAGTTATCTCGTGAGGTTAACGAGAAATGTCGCACATGAGCTATTTGGCCTAATGAAAACATCGCATGCGAGCTATTGTTGCCAACAATGTCGCACTCTTTCCAATTCATTGTAAACATGTCGCACATGAGCTAATCACCCGGCCAATTATCCTCTTAAACTTAAACGTCAGCTTCCGGCTAAAGGACCTAGACTATCATGTGGCTAGGTTGCAGATCTTGCGGCCTAAGATGACTATGTAGGGGTTCCGCGGATAAAAACAATAAATTTTACTCTACGCCCCTGAACCCCTGAAGCTGCCAGGACCTATCTATTAGTAATACAGTAACGGGAGGGGCTTTTCGCGAAATTACCCTTGAAGACCGAAAAGCGTTGTCAACGCTCAGGAGAGCGTGGTTGATGTAGACGAGCCGAAGCCAACCTCAAGGTCGTGATGAAGTCATTGCGCTCCTTCTGGCTCCAACGACTTGAGTGCCTCGAGTGTGACACCTCGTGGGGAGTTACACACGTCCGGTGCCGGATGATGACTCCCGCTTCCCCGATCCAGCAGCAGTTGCGGAAGTAGAGCTCCCGGATCCGAATCCCGTAGCGCGACGGCGCTCCGCGGTGAACATGTCTCTCGCTCGCGCAGTCCAGACTTGGGACCACGGTCACGAGAGAGAGAGGGGGAGAGAGAAAATATCAATTGGAGGTCCTCCCAAAAGTGGGGAGACCTTTATTGATTATTGGTGTATTTTTCTAAGCCAAATACCCCACTTTATATAGGGGGAGGGGAGGTACTAGCTCCCTCAAAGTCCCGGGGTGGGACTAAAGGAGAGGAGGGGGGGAGGAGGTGGCCGCCAGCCACCTAGTGGGCTCCACGCGGGGGGCAAGGCCCAGCCGGCCTCCCCTTGCCCCTTCTCCCTCTCTCCTTTCCCCTAATGGGCCCTCTCCCTCTGGAAATTGGCCCATTAAGCCTTTGACCATTAAAATTGATTTTCTCTTTATTAAATAATTATGAATAAATGATTATATCAACATTTAACATTCATTCACATATTATTCAATCTCCGTGGCCATGGAACACCGTCCACCTCCACTTCGGACATCCTCCGGACTTACCGAAACCCTTCCGGTTTTCTCCCTTCTCTTCTTCGATGATTCTACCGATCCTATAAACACTCTCTAAGCATCATCAAGCCCTTAAGCGTGACACCCCACGGTTCAGGAACACTCCAGACATGGTCGGGACACTCCCGCACCAATGACGGACAGAGGGACCTGGATGGCCATGTGACCCCTGTGCGTTCCACAAAGATCTTTCGTCGTTTGAACCGGGACAGTCGTGTCTTATTCCCTTTGTCACTCGATACTTGCATTGCCCAAGATCTGATCAATGACATCACCATGTCGTGTTCAATCTCGTTACTGAACAATGCTACTCGACTCGTTCCGACAAGTGATATTGCCGTGATCTAATCATACGCTGCGCAGCTATTGGATATAACTTCTCCGAGTGGGCCATTGAGTATCTTTCCGTCACATGGACGGACAAATCCCGCTCTTGACATATATTGTATCTACAGTTTCCTCTAAATACCTGAACACACCTTTATAACCATCGTTTTACCAGATGGCGTTTGATGCTATCTAAGCACTCTCGGGAGACAGTGATTGATATAGCCTCACGGTCTAAGGAATAGTCTACGAGGATCTATTTCTAATTATCGTAACTTGAACTTCGTGACATGATCGGGTCACGATGTTTAGGTTGGGTATTGGTTCATCATCTCATTCTTAGAATGACCTCATTTCCAACTGGCATAAATGCCACATGATCAGGAAACTTGATCATCTGTTGACCAATGAACCAGTGACTAGAGTTTCACTGGGAACCCCTGGTTGTTTGTATATCACACGTGTATTGATGTTTTCACTCAATACAGTTATAGCCTGATATAAAACTTAATCATAAACTATATGAATTATGATAATAGTCTTTACTACTATTTGTCTCTAGGGCATATTTGCAACAGACTATTCTGTCGCAACATGCATAGACGGGGAAATCAAAGCCATGCCATAAATTCTAGGGGATGAGATAGACTGGTCGAAACTAGGTTCCCCCGAGTTGGACAGCTTCGAGGCGAGGGATCAGGCCGCCAATGCCATCGACAGTTCAGAAGGAGCTAACGAGGGAGACCTCCGGCTGGCGACGATGGTGGTGAAGGAGGAAGGCGGGTTCGAAGGCAAGTCTGCGATAGGAGCGGCATACGGCGCGGCAGCAGAGTAGCACCTGGCCGGGAGGCGGGCTAGGACCTCCTGCAGAATCTCTTCCAGGAAGGTAGAGAATCGATCCGGCCCTGCCCTGTGTCTGTTCCTCAAGAGGATCGCTTTTTCCCTGGTGGCGATGTGTCGCCCAGAATGGAGCTACATCCCACCGGTGAAGCTTTTCTAAGGTGTCAAGTCGGATTCCACCTAGATCCCACTTCTAGTTTGTTTTGAATTTTGTAGTACAAAATTTTGTCAAACGTTTATACTAGAAATCTTAACACGAACTAGAGGCGGGATCTAGGTGGGATCCCACTTACACCCTAGGCTTTTCCGTTTGCTAGAAGCGGCGATATGTGCGTCGTGGCGCAGTGGAAGCGACGATGTTTGTTGCAGTTCCACTAGCATGGAGAGTCAAATACTAAGCACAGTAGTATCTATGAAGCCTAAAACTTCATCCTAGGCCAGGCCCAAGAGGCCATGTGCAAATTATCCCAACCCAACAATCACTACTACGAACCTTCGTGGCTGCGGTAATAGGTGAATTCTTTTTTAGGAAATACCCAAGGTTAGCCTGAAAGCAAGAGTCAAGACTCGAGATGCAGATCTCTATTAGGGCTCTATGCTCCGAGGGCAAACCTTTCGCTGTCGTGAGATCGTTCTGGTTAAGGTAGAATTTCTCCGCTGATCCGAGAAACAAACCCGACTGTGTGATCCGAGAATTTCTCCGAGGGCAAACCTTTCGCTGTCGTGCCATCGCCCCATCTTCATATGTGGCACCCCAGGAGCGCAATAGGGAACATATCAGTACAAAAGATGGTTGAGGGAACCCTGGAGGTCTCCGGTGAGGAGGACCGCCAGTCCCGATGAGTGTCATGGCGCTTAACTATCGCGGGGTTGGTGGTGACACGACATTTAAAGAGCTTTGCCATTTGGCGAGGCCGGAGCAGCCGGATTTCCTGTGTATTGTGGAAACAATGGTATCCAAGGAGAGGGTAGAAGCTCTACCTGCTAGGTTGGAATACGGTAAATGTTTTGCAGTGAAAAGCAATGGATGAAAAGGAGGATTAGGTGTCTTTTGGAACGATGACTCCCAAGTTTATCTAATTCGGTTCTCTCAGTATCACATTGATGTCAAGGGGAAGCATGGAGATGAAGCAGATTGGAGGCTGACATGCATTTACGGGGACCTACTAAAATTTATTCGGCGTGAAAATGATCTACTGTGGCTTGTTATAGGATATTTTAATGAAGTGCTTCACCGCCATGAGCATATCAGAGTGGGGGATCGAGATGAGGTGCAGATGATGGGTTTTAGAGAGGCAAAATGTGTGGTCTTATGGATCTTGGATATGTTGGCAGGGACTGGACATTTGAAAATAAGGTCACAGGGGGAAGTTATACGCATGTTCGTCTAGATCGAGGATTGGCTTCCACGAGCTAGTGGGAGCAATTTCCTTCAAGAACGTTGTACCACTTGACAACCTCATGTTCCGACCACTGTCCGATACTGCTGAGAACAGAATCACCGGTACAACGAGTATCATCTGAGCGCATGTTCAGATATGAGTTGATGTGGGATTCCCGTGAGCAGTTTTTGGAGAATATGTGGAAGCATTATTCTGAGGAAACTACGATGAAGGGAATACAAGAGAAGCTATGTTCTATGGCAGCTGATCTTAATAGCTGGAGTTCCTCGGTTTGTGGTATGATGAGGAAGGAGATAGACCACCTCAGCAAGCGCTTGGAGGATATCCGCAAAAACCCAACATGCAAGGGTCCAAGCTATGAATAGATCAAGGTAGTAGAGAGATTTGTTGACTAAACTACATAGAGGACGTAATGTGGAAGCAAAGGGCTAGGATCAAATGGATCTCGAAGGTAACACATGATTTTTTCACCAGAAAGCAAGTGGCCGAAAGAAAAAGAATCAGATATGCAAGCTGGTTCGCTCTGACAGAACGCTTACAGAATCTTCAGCAAAGATGTGCAGCATATGGGTGATGTGCTTGACGTAGTGCCGGTTAAGGTAGATGGGCAAATGCATGTTGATCTTCTTTCACAATACATGGAGGAGGAGGTTAAAAATGCTCTTTTCGAGATGTTCACGACAAAAGCGCCGGGGCTGGATTGTTTCCCTGCTCATTTCTATTAGAGGCACGTGATCTCTGTGGACCATAGCTGACGAGGACTGTTCTTAATGCACTGAATGGAGGTGAACAGTTGGATGAGGTAAATAAAACTTTTATTGTCATGATATCAAAATTGCGAAGTCCAACTTCTTCGTCTTAGTATCGGCCGATTAGTTTGTGTAATGTTATTCAGGAGATTGTGTTAAAAGTGATAGCTAATCATTTCTAGGCAATATTGTCCAACATTATCTTAGAGGAACAATCAACCTTTGTGCCAGGTTGGTTATTCACGGATAAACATCATAAAATCCTACGAGTGCTTGCATTTCATGAAGAAGAGAGGCAAGACGAAGAAATTTTGCACTCTTAAGCTCGATATGATGAAGGCTTATGATAGAGTTGAGTGGCAATATTTGGAGGACATCATGTTAAAACTTGGTTTTCATCCGAGATGGGTGGCATTAGTAATGAGGTGTGTAAATTTAGTGTTATTCTCTGTACTTTTAATGGAGCAAGGATGGAGGAGTTTAAACCCTATAGAGGGTTGAGACAGGGTGATCCCATATTGCCTTACTTATTTTTTTTTTGGAAATGGACGCTTTATTACTCAATAGCAATGTTTACACCCGACCTCTGCATAACTAGGATGCACACAGCTGATCAATCACAAAACGAGAATCAAACTAAAGTACGAAAATTACAATCCATATAACAAAATAAAACAGCTGCCATATTTTGGAAGCTTATCCTCCTAATCTTGTCATTTCTACATAGCCAAAGCGACCAAATAATAGCAAGCGCTCCCACCCTAAATAAAATCCCATATTTATCCCAAATCCCATATAACCAATTGCTGAATACATTGGCAACCAATCGCGGAGGAGATAAACCAGAGGCTACTTGGATGATTGACCATATAACACGAGCAAATTTACATTGGAAGAATAAATGTCGTATTGTCTCATGATGATGACAAAATACACATTGTGTACTTCCATGCCAATTCCTCTTAACAAGGTTGTCTTTAGTAAGAACTACACCTTTACGAAGGTACCAAGCAAATATCTTCGTCTTAAGGGGTAACTTCATTTTCCAAATTTTAATATTGTTATCGACAGGAATATCAAGTTGGATCAAAGCCCTATACATAGAGTCAACCGAAAGTTTACCACTCTGAAGTAAATTCCATTTGAACTCATCCACCCCCTCAGACAGCTGTACCATGGACAGTCTTATAAAAGATTGTTCCATGATTCAAGTCTAGGTCCAATGAGGCTTCATCCAAACGACACATTAGGAGGATAAGCTTCCAAAACTTTGGAAAGTGTATCTCCTTGGTGTCTAACAATTGAGTAATGAGCTGGATATTGATGCCGGAGGGGAGTTTGGCCAAGCCATTTATCTTCCCAGAATCTAATCTGCGATCCGTCCTTAATATTAAACACACCAAATTGAAAGAAATGTTTTTTGGACGCCATAAGTCCCGCCCAAAAGTGTGAATCTCCGGGTTTCCAAACCACTTGAGACACCGCCTTAGAGCCTATATATTTCCTCCAAAGAATGGTTTGCCAGATACCATCTTCTGTAAGTAGTTTGAACAGCCATTTACCCAGAAGTGCGGTGTTTTTGACTTGCAAATCATGTATGCCCAGTCCATCGTATTCTTTTGGTCTGCAAACCACATTCCATCTGGCAAGTCGATATTTCTTTTTTCACCATCACCTTGCTAAAAGAATCTTGATCGGAAATAATCCATTTTCTTCAAGACACCTTTTGGTAATTGAAAAAACGAGATCATATACAGTACCATGTTTGTGAGTACTGAGTTTATGAGAACAAGTCTTCCACCAAGTGACAGTAATTTACCTTTCCAACTATTAAGACAATTTTGTAATCTTTCCTCAACGAGTTTCCATTCAGCAATCGTGAGCCGCCGATAATGAATCGGGATTCCGAGATAATTTATTGGAAATTGCCCCAAGCTACAGCCGAATAGTTCAGCGTATAGATGGGCCTCATTCTCAGCCTCGCCAAAACAATACAAATCACTCTTATGGAAGTTGATTTTCAATCCAGAGAGAAGCTCAAATGCTGATGATATTAATTTCAGATTCTTAGCTTTCTCTAGATCGTGTTCCATAAAAGGATAGTATCAACAGCATATTGAAGAATAGAAATGCCACCATCAACAAGATGGGGAACTAGTCCTTCAATTTGGCGGGCACCTTAGCTCTCTCAATCAGGATAGCCAGCATATCAGCCACTATATTAAATAGTATAGGCGACAGCGGATCCCTTTGTCTTAGCCCTTTTTTGGTCTGGAAGTCTTTGCTAGTGTCATCATTGACATTGATGGCTACACTACCCCCAGTCACAAAGGACTGTATGAGATTGCACCACTCTGCTAAAAAACCTTTCATTCGAAGTGTCTGCTGGAGAAAAGACCAATTAACCTTGTCATAAGCCTTCTCAAAGTCAATCTTGAACAATACACCATTTAGTTTTTTTGAGTGTAGTTCATGAATTGTCTCATGAAGGATTACTACACCGTCTAGGATGTTTCGTCCTTGCATGAAAGCAGTTTGAGAAGGTCGAACAACATGATCAGGTACTGAATTCAGTCTAATAGTAGAAACTTTTGTAAAAAAATTAAAACTAACATTAAGAAGGAAGATTGGTCGATACTGCTGTATACGTTCCGCATTATTAGCCTTAGGTAGTAAAATGATGTTGCCAAAATTTAGTCTAAACAGTTCTAGCTGATCAACATGCAGAAAAGAAAAGAGAAGCATCAGATCCTCTCTAATGACTTCCTAGAACTCTTGATAAAATTCTGCTGGAAAACCATCAGGACCTGACGCTTTGTTATGTTCCATCTAAAAACAGCTCTCTTGACCTCCTCCTTGGTGTAAGGAGCGGTTAAAACG
The DNA here is from genome assembly GCA_910589775.1 of Avena eriantha. Lineage (NCBI taxonomy): Eukaryota > Viridiplantae > Streptophyta > Magnoliopsida > Poales > Poaceae > Avena > Avena eriantha. The sequence goes on from OU342741.1 coordinate 25,949,641, forward strand.
TTATTTTCCTCAACAGAAACCTGCGGGATATCACCTATTTGAGACTCATCCAACTCGAAAGAGTTTTCGACGGTGCCCCAAACAAGTCCTTGTAATAACTAGTAATATAAGCTTTTAGCTGCTCCTGGCCCTCAATCGTACCTTCATCCTGAATTAAAGAGTGAATAAGTTTCTTCTTATGCTTGCCATTTGCGACTACATGGAAGTATCTTGTATTCGCATCTCCTTCAAGGACAAATTTTGCCTTAGAGCGTTGGTACCATTTGAGTTCCTCCTCGCGAAGAAGTCTGGCAATTTCTGCATTTGATTGGTTTTTTAGCTCAATCTCTTATACAGATAATAGCCTAACTTCCGCAGAAGCCTCTAAATCGTTAATGATGGTCGAAAGGCGTATTTTCTCGTTTTTGAGGATTCCGGCAGTGTGTCTAGCCCAACTACGAAGGAACTTGCGTAGGGCACGCATTTTGCTGTTCCAACGCTGTATGGGTGTTGCAGCACTAACCGGTCTTTTCCAAATAGCTTTCACCAAATCATGGAACCCATCACGCTCCATCCATCCAAGTTCAAATTTAAAGTTATGTTTGGATTGACGTAATGATGTTCCCACCGAAAGAAGTAATGGAGCGTGAGCCGATAAAGCCTCAATACGTTCCAAAGCACGAACAATTACTATAGGGAATTTATCTTCCCAATCGCACTACTAGGAAACAGCTTATAGGTAGACACGATATTCTGTGACGCATATGTAAAACCATGCGGCACAGATATGTATCAGTGGCGCACTAGTAAATATGCTCCACAGAAGTTTGGCAGTTCAGTGGCGCACAAAACCAATATGCGCCACAGAAGTCCAAACTTCTGTGGCGCATATTTTCGTGTGCGCCACAGAAAGTGATGATTTTGTGGCGCATATAGATGTATGCGCCACAGAAAGTTGATGTGACCTAGCACCAATAAAAGGGGGAGAAACTTCTATGGCGCATATGTCCATATGCGCCACAGAAAGTGATGTTTTTGTGGTGCATATAGGTGTATGCGCCACAGAACATGCAAAAACAGACCCCCCCTGGATCACCTTTTCAGTTTTATAAAAAATAAACAAAAATGATGGAAACTTTTAAAAAATAATTCCTTTGAGTTTTAGTTAGATTTTAGGGTATAGATCTAGACAAAATTGAAAAACATGAATTTCGACGTATTTTGCAAAAATAGGTCATGGCACGGTAAAACGGCTATAACTTTTGCATACAATGTCGAAAACAAATCTTTATCCTATCAAAATGATCGTCTCAAAATATGAAAACATTACGAACTAATTGATATATGATAATAAAATCTATTTATTATTTGTCTCTAGGGCATATCTCCTTCACTCCAGATTGAAACCCCACAATAGGACATGGTCTTCAACCACCGCACAGGAAAACATATCCGCCATCGAACCCCGCACTCCCACCACAAGGCATAGGAGAGAAATGCAGGGGATTTTGCAGCGATGGAAGACCACAAAAATAACCTTATTGAAGGAGGTGCTTGAATCCTTCATTGTTGCCTCCTTCGGCTCCCTCAGTGGGAGCATTGCCGCTGAGCGAAGACCCGCACAAAGTCGGGTCTGGTTCGAGAAGCCCAACTCCAAACTCCAGCTGCAGACCTTATTTGGAGGGTTGCACAACCTCCTCACCGACTTGCGCCACCACCTGCCACCAGGGAAGCACAACAAAGTAGAGGAGCACTATGACATGGTGGATTTGATCGCCTGAATCCACCCACCATCGACCCTCAAACTCAGTAAATGAAACTACGAGGCAAAAACTAACCCTATACCTAAGGTCGCCGCCATCCCTTCGCCCTTACCGCATGGCAATGCCGACGGGGAAAACTTCGGACCGGCCTAAGAGACGGTAGAGGAGACCAGAAGCGGAAGGGTTCGAGAGAGACTGTGGGAGAGAAAGAAAAAGTAAGAGTGTGCGAAACACGCCGGTGGCTCCCGAGCTCATTGGAGCTCGTTTTTTGAAAATAAATAAATAAATAAATAAGGCATTTTTAGGATTCTAAAAGATATGAAAAAATCAAGCCCTAAGATCTATACATTCTGAAGGTACGCAACAATTTTCAGACAAAAAATACAAATACAAAAATTTGACAGAAATATGTGCTTACTTATACTATATACAGTTGGGATTTTTTTATAGCCCAAAACAAAACGAGTTTCTTACCTAAACTTGACACGGCCATTCTGTCCACAAATATGTATTCCCAAAAATAAATTTTTGAATTTTTTGAAACAAAAAAGTACTCCCTCCGGTCAATATTATTGTTCTCAACTTTATCTAAATTCGAATGTATCTAGTTAAGTATTTAGACTAGATTCGGTATCCATAAACACTCTATCTAATTTTTCATATATAGGCTTCGGAAGATTGTTCGCCCAAGTGAACTGTCTCCCAAGCATTGTAACCTCTCTTAAGTCCAAACTGTCTATAACAGCGTTAAACATGAAGGGCCAATGCTCATCATACCGTCCCCGACTTTTCTCATGAGGGAATCTAAGCAAGTTAAAATTACCACCTATAAGAATATGATACGGATTATCCTTAGCCAGATTGACCAACTCACTCACGCAAAAAATCAGCCTTAAAAACATCCTGGGCAGCCCCGTTTACAGCGACTAGAGACCATGTAAAGTTATCAGCTTTGGTATGGATATAGAGTTTAATAAAAAAATCTCCAGCCGAACTAGCTAAAACTTTCATCATCTCATCTCTGACGCCTAACAAGATTCCCCCAGATCTACCTCACGGTGGCCGTGAAACCCACGTAAAGTCTACTGCACCAGAAAAGCGATTGAGTAAGGCTTGTGAGAAATCACATCTACCAGTTTTAGAAATACCCAAAAAATCCAACTTATAATATCTCACACAATCAGCATAGAACAAATGTTTAGCCAAGTCACGAAGACCTCTGCTATTTGAAAACATGTCATTCATTGAGAAACAATAGGAGATTTGGATACACGAGACCTCTTGCGAGATTTTTGCCTTTTTGATTTCTGACCAGAAGCTTTCAGCTCATATAATGAACCCAACCCAGTCTCGTCAAAAGCCACCTCCGACACTTCACCAACTAAGTGAGACAAAAGTTGACCATCTACTGTGGCATGCAACTCCTCCTCCTCAATTGGTAAAGTGTCAGGAAGAATAGAAACTTTAGGAGTAACCATTAAACGGTCAACCTCCAGATGTCTCAGAGCAAAACAAGAAAGATTAACTTCCTTAACAAATCTACCCATACTAATACCAACATTGGCTAACCTATCAAAAATAATAGGGATAGAAAAATTATTCAAAGATTTCGAAGAACTTAAAGTACCCTGAGAATCTAGATTTAATTCCGCCTTCCTCCTCATAGCCTTCACCAACGAGTCCTCATCCGTGGTAGATGCGCCAAGGGCGTCGACGCCATGAAGAAAACTCCCCCGTGTCAGCGTACAAAGGAGAGAACCCAACCCCACCTGGGCCAGGTTCCCCCCAATGAACCGCTCCGCCTAGGCCTCGATGAAGCCACCGTCGGGGAGGGAACCCGACCCCGCCTAGGCCAGATCCTCCCTAGGCAATCACCCCGCCTGGGCGTCGTCCACGCCGCCAGCTGGGGGAGAGCCCGACCCCTCCTGGGCCAGGTCCACTCCTCCGTCGGTCACGCCATGTCCCACGTCCAAGGGTGCCAAAACAGCATCCACCAAGTCGCCATCTACCGTCGCGGAACCGGCCAGCCCATCCTGGGCAAGCCCACTCCCCACCTCATCAGAGGCCACCTCCATCCACACTGGCCCATCCACAAAGGGCCGCAGAATAGTACGACCCATCATATTAGGCCGACCGCGAGAAGGAGAGGGTGATATTCCGGCAGAACCATTCGCCACCATGAGAGCTACATGCAACTGAGATGGATTGACACGTGGAGAAGCACTAGCATAACGGCCACCACGAAGGGGGGGGGAGTCAAGCGGTAGGACATCAAGAAGTTCCTTTCCACGCTTCGTAATAGGAGAAGCGTTGAAAGGAGTCACAGCATACACCTGCCAGGAACCTGTCTCGACGAAGAAGGAGCAGAATTTCCAGACCCAGCCAACTAGCAAGTAGTCCCACCCATAGTAGTAGTCATAGACGGTTCAGAAGTATCCATAGCATCATCACCCGAGTTACCATTACCACCAGCATCAAGATCATCCTGATTCCACTTCCACAGATAGGGTGAAATTAGGGTCAGGCACATAACTATCAGGCTCCAACCGAAAGCGAAGCTCATACCCTTTTAACTTAACCACAACATCAGAGGTGAGGTACAATCCTAGAGCATCCTGCTTCTTATTGAACACAGTAATATCAAACATGCCGACCAAAATGCGAACAACACCCCTCCTCCTCAGGGAGAGCAAGTCCACATCAATAGTAGTGCCCATCAAAGACCCTACCGCCCACAAACCAAGGAAAGTGCGTAAGGAATGCGGTACCCCCTCCACATGTAGCCAGACATGATGTAAATCACACTTATGTGGCACCTCCCAAAGCTTGTATGCGGACACAAACAGCTGAGTCTTGCTCATAGGAATAGAAAACTGGCTACCATCCACCCTATCAAGGTCAGCAAAGGATGGAAAGCTGACCAGGAACTCGTTCTCCCCGTGCGGGAGAGCCTCCCACTTCCATAGAGCCCGAACCTGGCACCTCTTGGCAATCTGCTTCACAATCACATCCGCAGAGACCACCTCACCACTAACATGGACCAAAGCAATAGGGGTCTTGCTAGCCCCCAAACCCTTACGAACCACACTATCTAGAATCTGAGCAAATAGAGTCTTGTCATGACCAATGCCTGCCATATAAGCAGTGTGCCGAGGCAGCTTGAGCACCAGACATCTCAGTGTGGGGTGAGACGAAACATCACATATATAGCAATAATGAGACACCTTACAATCCTTAGACGCATGAGAATCCCCAGCAGACTTCCAACACCGCACGGCCTTCTTGTTCTTCTTTGTCACCGGCACAACACCTGACCCATCAGTATTTGCTTCCGCTGCACCTGACACGGCCTCATATTGTAGCTGCTGGCCCTGTGTATCAGCTGAGAACTGAGACTGATCCGCATAAGGAGGATGCGCATACGACTGCTGAACCGCAAACTGTTGTTGCCCCAACATCTGCGGAGGGTGTGCCTGATGTGCCAAGAACAGTCCTGCAAGCTGCTGCAGAATACCTTGTGCGGTCTTCTTCTTCTTCTTCCTCTTGGGAGCAGTAGCCCCAGCCGCTCTGACCCCCGCAGCAAACTGCTGTGGACCTGACGGCTGCCCAGGTTGTACCAAAGGTGGAGCGGCGAAAGCACCACCAAGTCCGCCCCCGGGCAAGGTAGCCATCGGAGACCCGCAGAAGTGCTGATGAGGTCCCCTGTATGGCGCTGCAACGGCAAGAGCTAGGCCGCCTGGGAAGCCGCCAAATACGTGGCAGGCGGCGGGAACTAGACCCCAGGAGGGAACCCCGGAGGAGCACCAAACGACGCCGCAACAACGGCAGGAGGAGGCCCCCGCATTGGCACAGCAGGTCCCACGTGTGGTCCCCTCGGCAAAGAAGAAGAAGCCCCCAGAGGGCGCGCCGGCGGAGCAGCCGCCGCCACAGGGCCACGCACCGGTAGGGTAGCGGTCACCGTCGGACCCCGAGGCGGCTGCGAACCAGCTTGACCACGAGAGGGCAGTGAACCCTGGCCGTTCCCAGCCATGACCGGAGAGGGCGTACGCAGCACGTCCGCAAAGGACTGGCCTGGAGACGAGAACGACCTCGGAGGATCGCAGAGAGTAGGCGGAGACGGCAGCGAAGAGAGCACTTGTCGAGATGGAACCCTAGACCACGCCGATCTTAGACGAACCGCGATCGTAGTCCAGAGTGCTCGGACTTAGAGCCTCTCTCCGTGGGCCCCACAGCCAGGACGGGCCTAGTCTCCACGTCAGCCACAACCGTGTCCACATCGGCCCGCACGGCAGCGGAGGCCACATCAACCCGCGCGAAACTCGGATCGATGCGCCGCCAAGTTCCGCCGGCCCAACAGCGGTGGCGTCGAAACCCTTCGCGGGGGGAGAGGACTCCACCATGGCTTCACCCGCACCCCACTCCGCCGAAGGATCGGAGACGCCAACCTAGTCCTCTCCAGAGCCACCACCGGCGACAACCCAGGCGTCGAAGGAGAATGCACCGACGTCTTCTCCCAGAATCGAGACTCCGCCGTGGGGAATCCAATCTCCTCCCAAAACTGCTGCTTCAACTCCTCGTCGGACTTCCGACGCCGGCGCGACACGGTGGTCCACCCAAGCCGACCATCTTCATCCTCGAGTTCCTCGAGCGCCACCCGAGCCGCCAGAGAGTCATCTCCCTCCGACCCATCATCGGATCCAAGGCACTGAAACCGAGAGCCAGACCACCCCGCGGCCGACGCCGGCGAGGATAGAGTGGCCGGCGAGAACTGCCCCGGGGCTAGCGTAAGCCGCCGCCGCCGCCTCATTTCCGCCTTACTTATTTCTACTGGTAGCTGAAGGCTTATCATGCATGTTGAGAAGGAGGGGAATTTCAGAAAACTTATGTGGCATCCAAGTGGTGCCTACGGCTCCCTCAGTAAACCATCTACTATTTGTGGACGATAGCCTAATGTTTCTTGCATCAAATTTGGAAGGTGCTCGGGAGATAATGGAGATTTTGGAAAAGTACAGTCAGGCCCGGGGCAGTACTCGAAAGCGCCGGTCGGATTGGTTTGACGAGAAGGCTGATCACTCAAACTCGGAGAGAGATGGAAAGATGTGGACAAGACCGTGGAAAACAAAGGTGCCGTAAAAGATTCGCTATTCCTACAGGAGATGTCTTGTTTTGACGCAACATGGAACAGACAAGACTATGTGCTCTATGTCATCAGGTTGCTGATTCGTGGATGCATTCTTTGGTGGACTACACAATGGCCAGAAGCGTGTGGGTACTGGTTGATGAAGATCTAGTTGAACATATGTCGGTCCACAACACAGCCGATGCTAAACAGTGGTTGTTTCACCTTCTGGAGACTTTGAAGCATGCGGGAGTTTATCAAAGTTCTTGTAGTTCTCTGGGCAATTTGGACAGCGAGAAGGAAGGCCATTCACGAACAAATTTATCAGAGTCCATTGTCAATATCCAGTGTGAATTCGTTTCTGGAGGAACTAAAAGTAGCTATTCGGGTGACAGGGGAGAAGAAATGCACCATGGTATGTAAGCCATGGAATAAATGGATGGCTCCTGCGGTTGGCTGCCTAAAGTTTAACATCAATGGTGCTCAGGCAAAGGTGGCAAGGAGAGGGGCACGCTCAGCGGTCTGCCAAAATAATACTCCATCCGTTTCAAAATATAAGATGTTTTAGCTTTGTGAAAGACGTGTATCTAGACCCCTTCTTGTGTGTAGGTTCACTCCAAACCTAGATGAACCTACACACTAAAAGGAGTCTAGATACACTTCCTTCATAAAGCTAAAACATCTTATATTTGAAAGGGAGGGAGTACATGGGTTTATTGAGGATCAAGCGCGGTGGTTGTTGATGGCATTGCTGATCCAGCAACACTGGAGGCGCTCTCTTGCTGGGAAGCTTTATCACTGGAGGTGCGCGGCCAGAAACCCCTCGGGCTCTCACCCCTGCGTCGCCTTCCCGAGCGAGGCGACCAGGGGCTCCCCTGCTCTCCCGGCGACCGCCGCGGGCCGGCGGCGGTGGCTCCCTCTGCTTTTCCCCGCCCTCTGCGAACCCTAGCTCGGGCAAGGGCGGCCAGCGACGGTGCTCCTCGGCCAGCGACGTGTCCAGCGGCGGCGTGCTGACTCCGGGTGGATAGTGAGGCGGCTGGCACCGATGCTTAGCGGCGGAGCGACGCTGCTCGCGCAGCCGGCCGGTGGTGCCCGCTCAGCCCAGATCTGGGCCCATTTGGGCCTCATCTAAGTTCAGGCGGGCCGACTGCTCTGCAGGTGGCGTTGCTTCCTCGAGGTGGGCTCGGGGCGGCAGGTTCTGGGTGTTGATGGTGCTGAACCGGCCTGCTGTAGCGTGGCGGCGGGGGCTTTACGGGCCCGATCTGGGCCTGGCCGGGCCTCGTGGGCCTAGTGTGCCCCTGCTGCCGCGTCCGGTCGGCTATCGCGAAGGAGGTGGAGGTTGTTTCCTCCCATCGGTTGCGGCACTGTCTCCCCATTACCGGTTGTTCCATGTTTTCCGTCCTCGAGGCCCCGCATCGGTTCATAGTGAGACGACGATGGTGGCTTCAAAACTGTGGTAGCACATGCTCGTGGGCGGCGTGGATGGGTGGAAGCCTTCGGCGCGGTCGGGTAGTGGTTTTGGGGTCGAGAGAAATCCCTATCGGTTTTCCGACACCGGCGGGGTGACGCCTGCAGATGCCGCCATTCCTTCGTGAAGGGCGTCGGGTGTACCCCTTTCTCACTGACCGTCACGTATGGGGGAAACCCTAGGACATTCCGAGCAGCAGCGTCGTCATCGTCGCATCCCTTCTTGAAGGTGTTGCTTCTTACGCGACGCGTCGGAGGTTTAGAAGTGTGGTAGGACATCTTCGGAGGGCGCAACGGTTGCGAACCGTCTTCGTTTAGTCGATTTGCCGTTGTTGGCATTATTTTTCTTTCTTGTTTTCTCTCTTCTTTAATTTGAGCTTCGGAGGCTGCAGCAGTTGTATCGTTGTACCAGGGAAGTTGCTATATTAATATAGCGGGCCAAAAGACTATTTCGAAGAATTGCAGTGAGTTAGGACTACAGTAGGGTGGTGGAAGCGATCAAGTTGGTCACTCGGTTATAAGGGATATTTAAGATATGCAGAGGTATTTTGACCGTGTTTCTTTTAGGTTTTGAACCTCATGAATGTAACATATGACATTTTAGTTTTGTGAAATGAATGTATTTAGACCCTTTTAGTGTATATGTTTACTAAGATACCCCACTAAACGACCTACAGATACATTCGATTTACAAAACCAAAACATCTTATATTTCTGAACCTTATAACCTGGCTAAGTTCTCGTCAAGCTTGGCTCCAGGTCGTTATTTATGGCTGGACTCGCAGCGAGATCCACATGCTGTACACGTAATAAAGTGTGCGGTTCCCTAAAAAAAGGTGAATTCTTAAGTGCAGAAAACCATAGAAACCATTTCCTGAACGTACAGAAGAGATTTTAAAAGAGGCAAACTGGATCTCCCGTGTGACTGATGCATGTGGAGTTCTTCCGGTTTTTTAATTTAGACTGCAAATCAACTCATCCAGAATAGTAAAAGGCAGTGAAGTCATAATAAACAGAAAAGAGAAAATATGACATCTTGTTGTTGCTACTGAGTTGATGTTGTCGTCGTGGTTGGTGATAAGGCGAGGCATGTAGCATTACCGCGCTGGATTTACCATTGCATTGTCCAGATCGATTCTCCATACTGGCTTCAAACATGCTAGATGATACAAGACAAATACTACTGCAAGGATCCACGATATTTCAGTTAATTATAAGGACCAAAAGCAAATGAAAAGGGAAACAAATGGCTGGATGCTCCTTATTGGCACCAACGTGTTGTATATCTAAAGAACAGGAGCAGAGTAATGCTCTCTTGCAAAAATGTGTCTCATGAGAAGTATAGAACTACAGGTATCCGCGAAAGCTTGATCATCAACTCAGGACTGTTGAACGCAGCCATCTTTGGATATTCTCGTCAAGAACCGCACAGGTGCATCGACGAATCAAGCACCTGTAGTGCTGTCATTGCCAGAACTCAGCCTTGTAATCCAGCATGACCCAAACATCTGCATGAGTGCGTGACTGTTAGCTTTGCGACAAGTAAATAACGAAGAACGAAAATGAAATCACAGCAAGGACACACAGATTTAACGTGAAAAACCCTCTCCAACAAGAGAGGAAAAAACCACGGGCGTCAGCTAGCGAAACTTCACTATATCGAGGAGTGTTTACACAACGCCGGAGATTTTCACAGATGCAGCTTATCCCAGCCGGCGGCTTACAAGAGATTTATATAACGGTGGAAACCTAGGTCTTCGACGATCCGCTTCGGCCCAAGCCTGCGGCGACGGGTCTCGCTCCGCTCCGTCAAAAGTTGGTATTTACTTTGTAGAATTTGGATCAACATATAACAGTGACGACAACGAAGGAGTAAAAAGGCACCTCTGGAACGATATCATCTTCCTAAAACCTCCCATTCTCAAGAGAATAAAACTTGAGTGCATACCAAAACACAAATAGTCATCTAGTTGTACAAGACACAACTCAAACACCTTGTCAGCACTAGGACGCTTATATAATACGATGCATATTACTGATGAGCAAAATAGTACGTACTATAGATGCCACTATGTCAGACAAGCACGTATAACGTATCAATGAGCGCCTTATCTGGCCCTTAACTCCAAGTTGCTGTGTCATCAAACAAAAATCAAAGTTGGAAAAGGTAATTAACAATGGTTCCTTCGTGAAACAGCACAGTAAAAGCAATGAATTCCCAACACAACCATGTGCATAAGCCAAAAAATGGCATAATGTCACCGAGTGTAAACATCAAGCAATACTAGTGGTTCACGTCCCGTTGGTGAGGCTTTTCCGTTTGTTGGAAGCGCCGGCGCCGCGTGGCGAGCCCTCGGGTGGAGCAGCGCCGTGGGAAGCGGCACTTAGTGTGTGTTGTTGCGGTGCAAATTACCCAAACACGACAATAGCATCTATGAAGCCTAACGCGACACCCAGGGCCAGGCCCACGAGGCCTCGTGCAAATTACCCAAATCCAACAATCACTACTCTCTACGCTCAAAGAAAATAATCACTACTCCGACCCAAAAGCTTTGTGGCTGTAATTAGGCGTGAATACTCTCAAACAAACAAAAATTGCCGAAACAATAGGAACCATTTTCTGAACCTACAGAAGAGATTTTAAGATATGCAAATAGGATCTACTGGGTGATGCATGTCGATTTCCTCAACTCATCTCGACTAGTAAAATGCACTAGAGTCAATAAATAGAAAACAAGACACGTTGTTGATTGCTTCATAGTAAGTAGATGTTAGCATCGTGCTTGGTGATAAGGAAAAACATGCAGCATTGCCACTTTGGATTTACCGTTGCATTTTCTTGGTCGTTTATCCTCTCCAAATCAGGTCCATGAAAAGGAATCAAAGAAAACCAATATGGGAAAGGACATTGTATGTATACAGATCGATTCTCCATACAGGCTTTAGACACAGTAGATGATACAGGACAAAAACTACCGCAAACCAGCACCAAAAGCGAAAGAGAAGGGCAACAGATGGCCGGATCTAAAGAACGGGAGCGTAGTAATACTCCCTTGCAAAAATGCAAAGTAGAATCACCATGCCTCATGAGAAGTATAGGCCTAGGAGTATAGCCATCTATGCAACAGACACAGCGAAAGCTAGATCATCAACTCGTCAGTATTCTCTTGAAGAACCGGGCAGGTGCAGCCTTAGATCGCCCAACAGTACTGCTGCCACTGTCCGAACTCAGCCTCGTACTCCAGCATGACGCGAACATCTACATGACGACCCAATCATCGTCTGCGTTGGACAGAGCTAGTGCACCGTCCATCTCTAGGAACTACGGCAAAGGAGTAAAAAGGCACCTCTGAGACAATATCATCTTCCTAACACCTCCCATTCTCAAGACAATAAAACTTGAGTGCATCCAAGAACACAAATAGTCATCTAGTTGTAGTACAAGACACTACTCAGACACCTTGTCCACATTTGGATGCTTATATAATACAATGCATATATGTACTCCCTCCGTTCGGAAATGTAAGACGTTTTATCTTTGTAGATCGAATGTATCTAGACATCTTTTAGTGTATAGGTTCGGAGTGAACCTATACACTAAGAAATGTCTAGATACACTCATTTCACAAAGCTAAAATGTCTTATATTTCCGAACGGAGGGAGTACTATAGATGCCACTATTTCAGATAAGTAGGTATGATGTATCAATGAGCGCCTTATTGCCCCTTAACTCCCCGTTGCTGTGCCGGCACACGGAAATCAAAGTCAGAAAAGGTAATCGCAATGGTTCCTTCATGAAATAACAGAGTATAAGCAATGAATTCCCAACAGAAGCATGTGCATAAGCGGAAAATGGCATAATGTCACCGAGTGTACACATCAATCAATGATAGCCGCTTATTTGGGAGAGTACCAAATGCTTAATGACAATATTTAAGAGCAGCAAATACAACAGCATCAATGTAGAGTGTCCACGCAGTAGAAGCTTGTCAACACAAGCTAGTACAGGGTGCTGGTTGGTGATAAGGCCAAGCATGCATCATTACCACTCTGGATTTACCGTCAGATTACCAGTTATAACAACCATATGACAACCAGTAAAATAAGTTGATAAAACACAACAAGTGAAGAACATAAAAGGAATGACTCATGGCAGTGCCTAAAATTTTCAAGTGATAGGCGAACACAAAGATTATTGATATTTTTGCTATAGCCGAGAAGTCTTATACGTCATGCAACCATTGCCTGAAAGAAGCAGGTAGAGCATAGAGAAAGAGACAGTAAGTTAACGAGATAAATTAAGTGAAACTTAAAAAGTTAAATTATATCCATGAAATCTTTGATTTATGCAGTGGTAAGCTTAAACCCATCTACACATGTGGTTTACGAATTTTTAAGTGATGCTGCACTGCAATACGTAATCAGTGGCGGACGCAGGAATAAATTTGAGGTGTGGCGGAGTCGATAAATAAGAAAGTACAAGGCTTTACAATTTAAATAGTACTTTGTGTTCAAAAGGTACAGACTAATTTCGTAATGTTTAAATAAAGTATTGCACTCAATGTACCACAATGATGAAACTTACATGAATAACCGATCATCAATTTCAACTAGTTAAACACACTAATGATCTGCATAAATGGAGGAAGAAAGAAAAAAACTTGAATTAGTAACAAGTAGTGTCATACGAAGGGATAGAGGAATGTTATTCCGTGAAGACAAAATACATACCCATATTGAATTTTTTACTTGCGTGGTGGAAATGACATTCTTCTACCTTTTGATTGAAATTCTTTCTTTATTTCTGCAAGGTCAAGTCCTTTGAATATCCCTCGCTCGATGTAGCACACCATCAAGTCATTAAGCCAACCATCAGACATCTTGTTACGCAATTCCGTCTTGATAATCTTCATAGCTGAGAATGCCCTTTCAACAGATGTTGTCACCACCGGTAGTAGCAGCGCCAACTCAATAAGACGATAAACCAAAGGAAACATAATATGCCTTTCAACTTCGAACATCCCTTTGGCTAGGCTTGCAAGATCATAACAAACTCTAAATTGATCATGTCTTCTCACACGGGCAATGAATAACTGGAGATCAACTTTAATACTATTATGATCCTTCAAGGAGAAATCAGCTTCATAGATTTCCGTAAGCTTAGCTACTTTTTCCACATTAAATTTAGAAAACGAGTCTCTTGGGTCAAGACAAGCAAAGCCACTCAACAATTCTGAAGTTGTGTCATTAAAGCGATGATCAAACTCTGTGGTGATAGCATCTATAGCTGCATATAAGATATCAACACGAAAAAAATGATCTTGAGTGACGTTGTTTCTCCCACGTTTTCTTGATTGGCCAAATCTTGGTACAGCTTCATCCATATTTGGTACTGGAATATCATTTGCATTACAAAAGATTTTGACTTCTTCAAACAATGGTTCCCAACCTTGGTTACGATGTGAGATCATGCTTGATGACCTTGAGGAACAGTGGCTTCCTCCAGTCCTGGCAAAACTGGTGGTCTCACCTACGATCATGTCCTCGACATCCGCAAGATGACCGTGACGGTACCTCTCAAGGTGCAAAACATCGCCCCGACGATACCTTTAAAGGTGCAAAACGTCGGCTCTAGAAATCACCCTCTGACATCTGCAAGGTCCCTCTTCCATAATTGCAGCTCCGTCCAAAAATGCGCAATTTTTAGCACCTCCGGCATTGGCGGCCACATACCATATGAAGATTACGACATCAACCACACCCACCTTGACCACGGCTACATCACGATCGGCTACTCGATATCTATAACAACGTCTACAGCTACACAAAGACAATAACTCTAGCAACAACGTTCGCATCATCACATGCGTCCACGACCCTCCCGCTGTGACCGCGGGAGGGAAGAGAGGCACCATAAGGGGACACAATCACTGTCCCTAGGTGTTGTCCATGATCATCAGAGATGCATTTGATGATGACAAGGAGGAGAAGACGGTGAACTTCAAATCTAGTCACAAACATCTGCTTCTCTCCCGCTATGACTGAGGGGGAATGTTATAATACGAATAGAACTTAGAGATAGACTATGACTCATCTTATTGTACTCCAAGTCTCTCCCCTCCTATACTTCTATATATACCCCCAAGGGATAAGAAAAAAAACAAATTATAGGAATCATTATTTTCCACAGTAGCCACAAATACAGTTCATATAGAATATCGCATCAAGGTTGAAAAGAAAGGCAACAAGCTAGAATCTCACCTCTGGATTGAAAAGAAGCAAATGATTTCTATGGACATACGGAATATTGCATATGTTCATCTCCTTCATCTTCTAGCATCCCAAATAAAGGGTGTGGAACAATGTTCTCCTGAAAACGGAATGGAGTAATATACATGCGGTTTCCTTCGTCTTCATAGTACTCCATCTTTCCTAAGGATTTTCCATCAAGGTCACAGTGCAAAAAACATCCTGGAATCTCCATCAACAATTCACGCTCATTGAGTATACCAATCTTGCTTAGAGTTCTAACATGTAAATTAAGCTGCGGTAATATCTCTAATGCCAACAAGTTTATCTTGTACTTGAGGGTCCACACCTCGGTGTCGTAGTCATGCATAACATACATATCTATGACAATGCCATCGTGAGTGCTGAAGATAGCAAGTGCGCCATCCAGCTCCAACAATGCCATCCATGGGTACCAATGAGAAGGACCGTGCATCCACCATAATGTCTCAATAGCGTTGTCAAACACAATTATGTTACTGAGGTCATTGCTAGTATAGTACCGTGCTAACATCCAGTGCAAGTTGCCACGGTTGAGGACTGGTACATTTGTAGGACATGTGGGTCCATCCAATAAATCTTGTTCCAATGGCGGTTCGTTGATTGGCCTTGACTCACTAGATCCAACTGCAAGGATGTGGAAATCAACCGTGGAAGTGAAAAAAAATCCTCATTCCTTGTCCAGATAGAGTAGAGCACCCAGTATTCTTCAGACGCGAGATGTTGGTAAAAGCCAGAAATGAGAATCTGTCTAGCTGTAGCTGGTGGGCCATGTTCAGGATCATGAAGAAGTTGTAGGGGAGCGCATTGGCAGGTAATTGGATTGCATACATCAAAGTATCTATCACTATCATGGACGGAGAGAACGAAGAGGCCATCGCAAGCACCATGGATCACATTGTTGTCTTTGTAGGGGCAACGGTTGGGGCACGGGATGATGGTCTGCTGGTTGAACATGCGACTGGCAACACCGGGACTAGCGGCACAAAATACCAAAAGGTGGAGGTCGAATATTTTGCCTTCATGCTTGATGTGGTACATGACCGGACGAGATGGCTGCTGGCGGTGGTGAAGGAGGATAAAGTCCTGGGTGGAGGTAGCATGATGCCATGACTTGCAGACAGCACGACACCGGAAGATGTCCTCTGCTAGCAACCTAATGAGTATCTCTCTAATGATGACCGGCTGGGGCAAGTCATCAAGGACTGTCTCACTGCTAGTGTTCTGCATGATGATTGATTGCTATTGTGCTATCTAAAAATAGGTGATAGTAGAGCATGAGTTAGACTTCTGAACATAACTTTACAGGGAGTTTTTTTGGAAATTAAAGTACATGCCATAATATTTGCGTTTAGGTGAAACTATTGCAGGGGCGACTGCCAAAATTCTTTAAATTTGGTTGGATCTGAGACAAGGTAAGGGAAAAGTTCTGTTATTTTGTGGAACCGAAAACCAAAATATCGCAAGTTAGGACGCTTTCACATAAGTGACACTTTTATAAGAAACTGCTTCTTAGGGTCTGTTTGGTTTGAGCCCCCAACTCACCCTACCAAAACATTGGCCATGCCAATTGTGTGCCTACTGTTTGGTTTGTTTACAATTTTTGGGGCTCCTTATGGCCCTTGTAGCATTTCGTTCACAAATCATTGCCAATTTTTTGCCGACCCTATGGTGGCTGAATCTTGCGCCAAATTATTGGCACGCCAATATTAGCAGGACAGCGATGGGCAAGAACCAAACACACCCTTAATAAGGCAAAAAGAAGTGCATTGTCTGTACGCAATTTTGCATCTTGTAATAAGGAAAAAGAACCGAAGTTGTGGGGATTTTACAGATAGCCAAAAAGACGCTATGTTGTAGTCCCTCCGTTTCAAAATATAAGATGTTTTAGCTTTGTGAAAGGAGTGTATCTAAACCCCTTTAGTGTGTCTTATATTTTGAAATTGAGGAAGTAGAAGATGTTCTGTAGCTTCGTCTCTAGATGACCTGGACTCCTGAGGGATACTACAGACAGACGTCGTTTCCAACTTTTGTACGGAGTACATACCCTAAGCCCAACACTACATCGTGATCCATGCCTACGCAAATTAAATACTCCGAACCAAAGATTGCTGAATTCTCAAACAAACAAAAATGCAGAAAACCAGAGGAACCATTTCCTGAACCTATATGAGAGAGGCAAATATGATCTTCTGTTTTTAATTTAGACAACAAATCAAGTCATCTCGAATGGTAAAAAGCAGTGGAGCCACAAACAGAAAACAAGAATGTTCGTGATAACTCTTAGTACTAAGTCATTTATGCTTGGTCATAAGGCGAAACATGCAGCATTACAGCTTTGAATTTACCATTTCATTTCCTTGGTCGTGCATCCGATCCAAATCAGGTCCATGAAAAGGAATCAAAGCTAATCAATAGGAAAAAATCCCAATGTAAAATGTATACAACCCGAATCTCCATACTGGCTTCAGACACGGTAACTACCAGCACCGGAAGTGAATGAGAAGGGCAACTGATGGCTGGACACTCCTTACTTGCACGAACTTGTAGGATCTAAAGAACAGGAGTGGGGTAATGCTCTCTTGCAAAAATGCAACGCAGAATCACCATGCCTCATGAGAAGTATAGGCCTACGAGTATGGCCATCTATGCAACACACAACACGGTAGCTAGATCAACAACTCGCTGGTACTCTCTTCACAGTAGTGCTGCCATTGCGAGATTTCAGCCTCCTTGTGCAACATGACCCAAACATCCGCATGACGACCAAATCATCGACAGCACTGGACAAATCTAGCGCACCGTCCATCTCTAGAAAATATGCCAATGGAGTAAAAGGGCACCTCTGAGACGATATCATCTTCCTAACACCTCCCATTCTCAAGACAATAAAACTTGAGTGCATCCCAGAACACAAATATTCATCTAGTTGTAGTACAAGACACTACTTAGACACCTTCTGCACGCTTGGATGGTTGTATAATACGATGCATATTATAGATGAGCAGAAGAATACGTGCTATAGATGCCACTATGCCAGACAAGTAGGTATGGCAAGTAGGTATGTTGTATCAATGAAAGCCTTATTGGCCCTTAAGTCCATGTTGGTGTGTCGGCAAACAAAAATCAATGTTTTAAAAGGTAATTACAATGGTTTCTTTGTGAATAAAAGTACTATAAGGAATGAATTCCCAACACAACCATACGCATAATCCAAAAAAGGCATAATGTCACCGAGTGTAAACATCATCCAATACTAGCTACTTATTGGTAGAGTACGAAATGCTTACTGACAAGGTAAGAGCAAGAAATACAAAAGCATCAATGAGTGTTCATGCAGCAGGATCTTGTCTGCACAAGCTAGTGCAAAGTTGTTCGCCTTTTGCCGGAAACGGCGGTGCAATTAGTGTGTGTTGACTATTATTGCTGAGGCAATACTACAGAGCCCAACACTACATATTTGCTCAGCCCCATGAGAAAATTAGCCGACCCCAGAGCTTCATCACTGCAGTAAGAAGTGAACTCTGAAACAAAAGATGTAGAAAAGCAGAGGAACCATTTTCCGAACCAAAAGCAGAGGAGCGCCAGTATTTTTTATATGCATGTAGATTTGTTTTGTTTTTACTATAGACTACCAATCAACTAATCCACAATAGTAAATATTGCTGGTTGGTGCTAAGGTGAAGCATGCATCATTACCACTTTGGATTTACCATTGCATTACCAGTTTTAACAACCACATGGCAACCAGTAATATAGTTGATAAAACCCAACGGTGAAGAACATAAAAGGAATGCCTCATGAAAGTGCATAAACTTTTCAAGTGATAGGTGAACACAAAGATTGATATTCCACTGTAGTCGAGAAGTCTTAATAGCCATGCAATCATTGCCTCTAAGAAGCATGTAGAGCATAGAGAAAGAGACAGTAAGTTAACCAGATAAATTAAGTGAAACTTAAAAGTTAAATTATATCCACGGAATGTCAGAATCTTTGATTTAGGCAGCGGTAAGCTTAAACCCATATACACATATGGTTGAAGAATTTTCCACTACTGTAGTAAAATTCGTAATGAAACAAATATATTGTGTGCATAACAACACTAACCCAAAATGCACTGAAATATCAATGATGTAGCTGAGCAAATAAGGAAGCCGAGTAGTTATAATAGTATAGCATGTTAACAGTTCACTGAGGGCTTTATCTGCTGGTTAACATACATAAGGTTATCCTCAAACACCATAAAACGCATACATATTAACTAACATATATTCTGAAACGGGTATGGCTGTTTGGTTCTAGAAAAAATGACATGTATCTGTAGTAAGAAACATATGTGTAACCAAAACATCCAATTCATATGGAATACTGCATCAAGGTTGAAAAGAAACACAACAAGGTAGAATCTCACCTCAGGATTGAAAAGAAGCAAATAATTTCTATGGGCATATGGACTATTGCATCTGATCATCTCCTTTATCTTCTAGCATCCCAAATAATGGGAGTGGAACAATGTTCTCCTGAAAGCGGAATTTCGAAGGCACATACCGGAGGCCCTGTACGGTATGAAGGCACATATCGGAGGCCCTGTACGGTAGGAGACCTACAGCGTTGCACTCACAAAGCCGGAGAAACTTGCCGGGATTATGTCGGATGATGGATCGACACCAAGAACTCCTGTGAAGGAGTAAATGACCAAACTGCGATTAAAGCTTCATTGCAGGACTCCCAACTGGTTTACTAGGTCACCGCTTGAAGTGTGACAAGGTCAATGATTTAGGAGAGATGATAGAAGCAGCGAGAAAGTATGCAGATGCTGACGACGACACAGAGTGATTACTGGACGCCCTGGCTGTGCCACAGTCGGCAAAACAACGAAAGCAGTAAGCTCAGAAGCGTAAGAATACCTCGGAAGAAAAACCCAACACGGAAACGGTAGTGGTTACTGCTACTTTTGGGTCTGGAGGACGAGGAGGACGTGGCGGTGGCCACGGACTGATACATTGCAAATGCATCTATAATTTTTGATGTTCCATGCTTGGTTTTATCCACTTTCTTATGTTTTGTCCACACTTTGGAGTACTTTTCATATGATTTCTTGGACTAACCTATGAACAAGAGCCATAGTGCCAGCTGCCTGTTTTCTGCTGTTTTTGGTTCCAGGAAAGTCAGAAAATGAATATTCTCGGAATTGGACGGGACAAAAGCCAAAGTGCCTATTTTACCGGAAATCATCTGGAGCCAGAATACGAGACGGAGAGGAGCCAAGGGGCAACCACACCACCTGGCTGCGCGGGCTAGGCCTGGCCGCGCTAGGGGGTGGTGTGGCCAGCCCAGGCACCCCCTCGGTCTCCCTCTTCGCCTATAAGTTGCCTTCTGACATAAAAACTCAGGTGGTTCGACGTTTTTCCAGAAGGAGTTCCGCTCCGCCCCCACCACCAGATTCCACGAAACAACACCAGAAACTCCGTTCTGGCACCCTGCCGGGACGGGGAATTGGAGGAGATCATCTCCATCATCATCATCATCATCACTTTTCCATCGACCATCCATGTTTCCCCCATCTATGAGTGAGTAATCCCCCGCTGTAGGCTATGGGGATGGTAGGGATTGGATGAGATCGTTCATGTAATGGCATCAGATTGTTAGGGCATGGTGCCTAGTATCTTTTATTAGTGCTTTATGACTTTGTTGCGACTTGTTGTGCTTAATGCTTGTCACTAGGGCCCGAGTGCCATGATTTTAGATCTGAACATGTTATTGATTCGTTATGATAGTATTGTTTATGGTCTTATCTGCAAGTTGTATACACACGTTCTTGTCCGGAACCAATGGCCCCGAAGTGATAGAAATCGGGATAACCAGAGGGAATGGCTTTGATGTGAGGATCACATGTGTTCACGGAGTGTTAATGCTTTGCTCCGGTGCTCTATTAAAAGGAGCACCTTAATTGCCAGTAGTTCCCTTGAGGCCCTGCTACAAACGGGCTGGCAGGACAAAAGATGTTGTGCAAGTTCTCATTGCGAGCACGTATAACTATATATGGAACACATGCCTAGGATTATCTAGTACTTGCATGCTTTATCTTATTTATCTGCAATTGCCCTATGTTTTGATTGCTATGTGAATTGTCTTGTCCATGCAACGCCCGTCCATCCATCCCTATGCCTACCGCACTCGAATCCTACTGTTTACTGCTATTGTTACTGCTGTCTCTACTTTACTACTGCTGCTACTTTACTATTCCTACTAGAAAACTGTTGCTACTGATAAACTGCTGTCAGCAAGATTGTTTTCAGGTGCAGCTGAATTGACAACTCAGTTGTTAAGGCTTATAAATATTCTTTGGCTCCCCTTGTGTCGAATCAATAAATTGGGTTTCACTTCCCTCGAAAATACTGTGATACACCCCCTATACTTGTGGGTCATCAAGAATGTTTTCTGGCACCGCTACCGGGGAGCATAGCTTTATTTATCAAGTTCACTTGGATTCATTATTGTTCACTGCCATCCATCCATCACGGGTAATTCTCGTGATGGCAAGGTTCCTATTTTACCATTCACTACAAGAAGAGGTACTGTTCTAAACACCTCTATTGCTCTTGATTCACCATCTGTTATGAGTAAGCTCATTACACCACCACATACACATGCTACACACACTGCTACTACTACTGAATCTGAAACTTCTGATACTTATGATGCCGCTTCTACTGTGCTTGATAAGAGTGGTTCATTAGGTCCTTTCCTAGATGCTACGATTGCTAGAACTATAGCTGGAAATACTGAAACTCCTAATGAAGACACTACCACACCTGTTAGTTCACCTGAGTCTAGTGAAAGTTATGATATTGAAGATGGTTCTGTTGAGATGACCGATGAATTTATTAAATAATGTAAAAAAACCCATGATAGGAGTGCTTCTAAGAGTCTCCTTGAGAGGCGTACTATTAGACCCAAATTATCTCCTATTGCTAAGTTTGCTGCTTCTCCCATAAACATTATAGATAAAGATTATGATTTCTCTCTCGATCTATCTTACATAGCTATTGTTGAGAAAGAACCTTTTTGTGGGACAAAGAATGAAAGTGCGATAGCACATATGAATGAACTTTCTACCACGAACGGCTTGTTTTCTGATGATATTAAGATGCGTACTTACTTTGTTGCTAAGATTTTCCCCTTTTCACTGAAAGGAGAAGCTAAAACTTGGTTTAGTAATTTACCTCCTAGATCTATTGATAGCCCTGATTGCTTGATTAGTACTTTCCTGCAGAAATATTTTCCTCCTAGTGCTAGACATGCTGTTTTGCAAGAACTTTTTGATTTTAAACAGGGAGAAAAAGAGGTATTGCTTGAATCTTGGGCAAGGTTTTGTGCTTTGATTCATGCACAGGCTGAAAGTCCATTACCTAAGAATGAGCTTCTTGATATATTTTATAATGGACTAACCGAAGAATCTAGGACATACCTAGATAGTTGTGCTGATTGTGTTTTCAGAAATAGGACTCCCAAGGAAGCTGAGGAATTAATGGCTAAAATAAGTAAGAACTATGAAGATTGGACTCCTCCTAAACAAGCTATACCTGAAGTAATTGTACCTGAACCTACTATACCAATGCCTATTCCAACATCAAAGAAGAGGGGAGTTATTGAATTAAATGATGAAGTGATGAAGGAAGCTAAGAAATGTCTTAAGGAGAAGGGAATTAAAGCTGCAGATGTCAAGAATTTACCTCCTATAGAAGAATTATGTAAGCCTATTCCCTACTCACCCACTATCGAGGTACACTCTCTCCAACACTTTGATGAAGGTGATATCCCTTACTCTAAACCTCCTGATCAATGCTTAGAAGAATTCGATATCTTTATTGTTAAGCAGGATAATTTTAATAAAAGGGTGCAAAATCATCTAATGGAAAACACTAGAGCTATTGTTGAGTTGAAAGATATTGTGGAAGGAACCTCTAATGATGTTAAAATGATTGTTAAACACTTTCAAATGGTTCAAACTCAAATAGATAAACTCATTAAAGTGCAAAAAGACTTGCTAGTTAATGCTGCTAAAGAAAAACATGCTTATGAAATTAGAACTAGAAGTGGTGCTGCTACCCAGGATCCTCTTTATCCTGAGGGGCGTCCCAAAAGAATTGAGCAGGATTCTCAACAAGCTAAAAATAGTGGCTCTACTCGTAAAAAAAGGAAAAAGAAACATAAAACTGTTGTAGAACCCTCTAAACCTGCTATAGATCCTAATAGTATATCTATCTCTGATGCTGAAACTGAAAGTGGTAATGAAGAAAATGAAGTTCCTAATGAAGAAAAAGTTGAAGAAGAACCTGAAAAGCACACTAAGAATACTAAATACACTAAAGAAGATTTTGCTGCTAAGAAACATGGTAGTGAAAGAGAACCTTGGGTCCAAAAACCTATGCCTTTTCCTGATAAGAAACACAAGTCAAAGGAAGCCGAACACTATAATAAGTGTTGTGAGTGGACGAAACCTTTATTTCTGCAAATTCCCTTGACTGATGCTATTAAATTGCCTCCTTACTCAAAGTCTATGAAGGATATTGTCTCGAATAAATGGAAGATCCCTAATGAAGAAATTTGTACTTTTCTTGCTAATTATTCCTTTAATGGTAAGGTTCCTAAGAAACTTGGAGACCCTAGGGTTCCAACTATCCCTTGCTCTATTAAGAACAGTTATGTTAGAACTGCCTTGTGTGATTTGGGAGCTGGAGTTAGTGTTATGCCTTTCTCTTTCTATAAGAGACTTCAACTTGAAAAACTGATACCAACTGATATATCTTTGCAAATGGCTGATAAATCTACCACTATTCATGTTGGTATATGTGAGGATGTACCTGTTCAAGTGGCTCATAATTTCTTGATATTAACTAATTTTGTTGTGCTTGAAATGCCTGAAGATGATAATATGTCTATTATTCTTAGGAGACCTTTTCTTAATACTGCAGGAGCTGTTATTAATTGTAATCACGGAAAGGTGACCTTTAATGTTAATGACAAGGAACATACTGTCTATTTCCCCAAGAATATTGAAAGAACTTATGGTTTGAATTCAATTGAACATGTTGAGGGCATTCAAGTTGGAGAAATATATTGTCCCATACCAAGAGAAAAATTTGAAACTATTATGATTGGGACCATTGCTATCAAGGTTGAGGTAACATAATCATTAGTGGAATACAAAGTTTTGTTTCATATAAAATTGTTTTGGTAACAAGACCTGATCAACCTTGTTAACAAAAGGATTTCATTGAACATAACAATGTTTCCACCATGATTATCTCTGCTTACTTCTATTCTATCCATTTTAGTTTTTGCTTATGCCTAACTTAAAGGCATTAAAGAAAAGTACTTATTGGGAGATAACCCAAAAGTTTTAGATGAGTCTTGGAAGTTATTACCTCAGTACTAACCGCTCCTTATCCTTTTTATTTGCTTTTTGTGCCAAGAGTAACCTCTAATGAGAGAGAAGTAATGGTTGTGAAAGTTGCTGCCCTGAAACAGATTTTTGTGCTTCACCATAAACATTCGTGTAAAATATCTGTACGTCCTCTTGAGGTGTGAATTTTTGTGCTTCTGCCCCAGGTTGTTATCTAACTTTCGTTAGTTCAACACTTTTTTATTTCAGCAACAGAAGGTCTTCGAAAAAATTCTTCTTTACCTGCTGATCTGTTTTGACAGATTTCTGCCATTTTCTGCATTTGCTTCTTGTTGGTTCCTTTTTGAGTTCTTTTGGGGAATTGAGTTTTTTGAGGGAAGTGCTTCAGTAGGTAGTGTTCTAATGGAAGTTTATTGGTCTTATAACTGAACCTAAAGACTTATTATCTTAAGTGCACTAATGTTGCTAATAAAAATTGTGTGAAGTTTTGTATGAAGGAAAAAATTTCAGGTGTATGGAAGGAATGAGTAATGAGATGAAGAATGGACTAAACCTCAAGCTTGGGGATGCCACGCGTGTCACCCCAAGAAGTATCCAAGAAGTACAAGCGTCAAAGCTTGGGGATGCCCAATGCATCCCCCTCTTCATCAATTAAAATCCCAGGTTTCTTCCAAACACTTCATTTTTATTGTTTCATGCATAGTTGTGTTGTTCTTGGAGCGTCTTCTTTTTCGTTTTTGTTTTGGTTTTTCGTTTGCTTGGTTTTCTTAGTTTGCTGAATAAATTGGTTGGACCCCCTCTTTCATACATTGGTTTTCAAATAGTTTGGTTTGGAAAAGAGTAGGAAAGTTCATGCTTAAGTGGTAAAGAGAGCTTGTTTTGACTGTGGCTTATGCTTTGTCATGCCATGCTTGATATTATTTTGGCTTTATGCTTAGTATTATTTTCTGTAGCATGACTTGTTATAAACAATTGAGATTTCTTAATGTGCCTTGGCTGAATCATGTGTTGTTTTAGCATATTAAAGCATAGTATAGTGGTATTCTCCTTTGATGCTTTATTTGGGTTGACTTGGCGCATGCTCACACCATGTTATGACTATCTCAAGTCACCATAAGACTTTATGATCCTTTAGTTTTCAACTTGTAGTATCACTTTATGCTTTTATCAATGATGTTTTGTCGCTCTGCATGATTATGGCCATTATTGCTCTCTTAGTTTGTCGCTCCTAGTCTTTTGCTAGCCTCCACAACCAAGTATGAGTTCCACTCATGCATCCAACTCTTTAAACCAAGTTATTCCAAAGAGTCCACCATACCTACCTACTAGCTTATGCTATTCTAAGTATATCCATGCTTTTGTTTACCTTCCAAATTAAACTTGTTATGAGAAAACTAGTGATTAAAGCTCTCACAAACTTGATGGCACACTTTACTTTTATTTCCCTTAATAAACTTGAACCATTGTGTCGTCTATGTTGTATATGCTTGCACTTATTTGTTGGGAATTAGCAGAACCATGCTGTCATGGGGAACACTTTCAACATTGCACTTGGTACTTGTACCTAGTTGATATCATGCTCTTTTGTATATGGATGTCGTCGGTGTGAAATGAAATGGGAGCTTGTAAGTCCATGGAGTTATGTATATGTGTTAGAGAAACGCCTGGGCCGCTGGTCTAATCCATGCTGACATGGTGGAAACCTGCAACGTAACCATAATGAGCTGTCTATGAAGCATTCTTCTTATAAAAAAAGAGTCCTATATTGAGAAAAAAAGAGATTATGAAAAGAGGAAAGAGAGAAAAAAGCACCATATTCCCATGGTAAATAAGAAGATTGCTGAGATCCTTGTTGTCTGCTTGCCTTGTCATTTTGATATGGGGATTATTCCGTATCATCAGGCAAGGGGTACCCCGTTGGCGGTTCTCTATGATACACATGTACTTACGGTGACAGGAACTTACCGGTGACTAAACTTGAGTATCATGAGGAGCGGCCCTCGTATACAAGGGACATGAGATTTCTAACTTATACTTCGTCAAGCATGTACACCATAGTTTGTTCACTTTGACCTTAATCACTTCAAGATGCTTATGATAGGGGCAATGAGATCTGAAAGCTAAAAAGTACCATAATTTTTGGAAGCTCTTTATGAAACTTGAATGTCTACTTCCTTCTATGAAGGCCTTTATTCCACTATATATATTGAGTCTCCACCTTCTACCTTTATGCACCTACTTTGAGAGCATAGTGTCCATTCTTAGTTCTATGTGCATTGTCCCAAGACTAGTTGATTGATGCATATCTTGATATTGCTTGTTTTAAACTATTTGTATCTAGTCACTCTTATGAACTTTGAACGTGTCCTATTAATTTATATTTGGTACTCTATGAGGGACAAGCTGAATACTATTATGCTATGTTTTCTTTATGAGAAACAAACAAATGTCTTGCAAAGCATTGTTATTCATGAATCTTTTGTTTATGCCTTTTCATGTTGCATCATAGTTTCTTTGTCTTATTGCTAGAACTTTGTCTTTCATGTTATGATTGAAGTACTATGATCCCAGCTTTGAATGTTTTACAAATACTTTGATCAAGTCTTTGATGGTGCATGTCACCTCAAAAATTATTCTTTCTTTTTATCACTTACCTACTCGAGGAAGAGCAGGAGTTAAGCTTGGGGATGTTGATACATTGCAAATGTATCTATAATTTTTGATGTTCCATGCTTGGTTTTATCCACTTCCTTGTGTTTTTTTCCACACTTTGGAGTACTTTTCATATGATTTCTTGGACTAACCTATTAACAAGAGCCACAATGCCAGCTGCCTGTTATCTGCTGTTTTTGGTTCCAGGAAAGTCAGAAAATGAATATTCTCAGAATTGGACGGGACAAAAGCCAAAGTGCCTATTTTACCGGAAGTCATATGGAGCCAGAATACGAGACGGAGAGGAGCCAGGGGGCCACCACACCACCTGGCCGCGCGGGCCAGGCCTGGCCGCGCCAGGGGGTGGTGTGGCCAGCCCAGGCACCCCCTCGGTCTCCCTCTTCGCCTATAACTTGCCTTCTAACCTAAAACCTCAGGGGGGTTCGACATTTTTCTAGAAGGAGTTCCGCTCCGCCACCACCAGATTCCACGAAACAGCACCAGAAACTCCGTTCTGGCACCCTGCCGGGACAGGGAATTGGAGGAGATCATCGCCATCATCATCACCATCGCTTCTCCATCGACCATCCATGTTTCCCCCATCTATGAGTGAGTAATCCCCCATTGTAGGCTATGGGGATGGTAGGGATTGGATGAGATCGTTCATGTAATAGCATCAGATTGTTAGGGCATGGTGCCTAGTATCTATTATTAGTGCTTTTTGACTTTGTTGCAACTTGTTATGCGTAATGCTTGTCACTAGGGCCCGAGTGCCATGATTTCAGATCTGAACATGTTATTGATTCATTATGATAGTATTGTTTATGGTCTTACCTACAAGTTGTACACACATATTGTTGTCCGGAACCAAAGGCCACGAAGGGACAACAATCGGGATAATCGGAGGGAATGGCTTTGATGTGAGGATCACATGTGTTCACGGAGTGTTAATGCTTTGCTCCGGTGCCTTATTAAAAGGAGCACCTTAATTTCCAGTAGTTCCCTTGAGGCCCCGCTGCAAACGGGCTGGCAGGACAAAAGATGTTGTGCAAGTTCTCATTGCGAGCACGTATGACTATATATGGAACACATGCCTATGTTTATTTAGTACTTGGATGCTTTATCTTATTTATATGCAAATGTCCTATGTCTTGATTGCCATATGAATTTTCTTGTCCATGCAATGCCCGTCCATCCATCCCTATGCCTACCGCGCTTTAATCCTGCTGTTTACTGCAATTGTTACTACTATCTTTACTTTTACTACAGCTATTACTTTGCTATTGCTATTACAAAACTATTGCTACTAATAAACTGCTGTGAGCAAGATTGTTTCTAGGTGCAGCTGAATTGGCAACTCAGTTGTTAAGGCTTATAAATATTCTTTGGCTCCCCTTGTGTCGAATCAATAAATTCGGTTTCACTTCCCTCGAAAATACTGCGATACACCCCCTATACTTGTGGGTCATCAGAGCATAAAGAAGCAAAAATACACATGTATCAGAGGCATCTTATAGGCGGCAGGAGAGGCCGAGGGGTGCTGGGGTCGGCCAGACCACCCCCTGGCGCGGGTCAGGCCTGGCCGCACGGCTAGGTGGTGTAGCCGGCCCCTAGCCCTTCTCCGTCTCGTATTCTGGCATCAGATGTCTTCCGAAAAAATAGGCACTTTGGATTTTGTCCCGTCCAATTCCAAGAATATTCATTTTCTGACTTTCTTGGAACCAGAAACAGCAGAAAACAGGCAGCTGGCACTATGTCTCTTGTTAATAGGTTAGTCCAAGAAATCATATGAAAAGTACTCCAAACTGTAGACAAAACACAAGAAAGTAGATAAAACCAAGCATGGAACATCAAAAATTATAGATACATTTGCAATGTATCAACATCCCCAAGCTTAACTCCTGCTCTTCCTCGAGTAGGTAAGCGATAAAAAGAAAGAATAATTTTTGAGGTGACGTGCACCATCAAAGACTTGATCAAAGTATTTGTAAAACAATCAAAGTTGGGATCATAGTACTTCAATCATAACATGAAAGACAAAGTTCTAGCAATAAGACATAGAAACTATGATGCAACATGAAAAGGCACAAAAAAAAGATTCATGAATAACAATGCTTTGCAAGACGTTTATTTGTTTCACATAAAGAAAACATAGCATAATAGTATTCAGCTTGTCCCTCATAGAGTAGCAAATATAAATGCATAGGCCACCTTCAAAGTTCATAAGAGTGACTAGATACAAATAGTTTAAAACAAGCAATATCAAGTTATGCATCAAGCAACTAGTCTTGGGACAATGCACATAGTACTAAGAATGGCCACTATGCTCTCAAAGTAGGTGCATAAAGATAGAAGGTGGAGACTCAACATAAAAGTAAAAGAAAGGCCTTCATAGAAGGAAGTAGGGATTCAAGTCTCATAAAGAGCTTCCAAAAATTATGGTACTTGTTATCTTTCAGCTCACATTGCCCCTATCATAATTATCTTTAAGGTGATTAAGGTTAAAGTGACACAACTAAGAGGATATGCTTGACAAGTTATAAACCGAAATCTCATGCCCCTTACTTACGAAGACCGAACCTCATGCTACTCAACTTTAGTCACGAGTAAGCTCTTGTCATTGTAAGTACATATGTATCATAAAGAACCGACAACGGGGTACCCCTTGCACATGATACATGTGCTATCCCATAATCAAAATGACAAGGCAAGCATACAATGAGCACCTCAGCGATCTTTTTATTTGCTATTTGCATAGGTTTTTATTGAGGATGCTTCATAGAGTGCTCATTATGGTGATGCTACAAGTTTCCACCATGATTAGGCATGGCTTAGGCTAGCGGCCCAGGCGTTTCTCTAACACACATACAAACTCCATGATCTTACAAGTTCCACTTTTATTTCACACCGCCGGGATCCATAAGCAAAAGAACATGATATCAACGGGGTACAAAGTACACGTGCAATGTTGAAAGCGTTCCCCATGATACATGGTTCTACTAATTTCAACTTATAAAGCGCAAGCATATACGCAACAAAGAAGGACCCAATGGTTCAAGTTTATTAAATGTAGAAAGTAAAGTGTGCCATCAAGTTCGTGAGAGCTTTAATCACTAGTTTTCTCATAACAAGTTTAATTTGGAAGGTAAACAAAAACATGAATATACTTGGAATAGCATAAGCTAGTAGGTAGGTATGGTGGACTCTTTGTAATAACTTGATTTAAGGAGTTGGATGGATGAGTGGAACTCATACTTGGTTGTGGAGGCTAGCAAAAGACTGGGAGCGACAAACTAAGAGAGCAATACTGGCCAT
This sequence comes from Avena eriantha, assembly GCA_910589775.1. NCBI lineage: Eukaryota > Viridiplantae > Streptophyta > Magnoliopsida > Poales > Poaceae > Avena > Avena eriantha. Next base: position 25,979,633 of record OU342741.1, read on the forward strand.
AATCATGCAGAGCGACAAAACATCATTGATCAAAGCATAAAGTGATACTACAATTTGAAAACTAAAGGATCATAAGGGCTATGGTGACTTGAGATAGTCATAACATGGTGTGAGCATGCGCCAAGTCAACCCAAATAAAGCATCAAAGGAGAATACCACTATACTATGCTTTAATATGCTAAAACAACACATGATTCATCCAAGGCACATTCAGCAATCTCAATTTTTTATTACAAGTCATGCTACATCAAAGAATACTAAGCATAAGGCCAAAAAAATATCAAGCATGGCATGAGAAAGCATAGGCCACAGTCAAAACAAGCTCTTTTTACCACTTAAGCATGAACTTTCCTACTCTTTTCCAAACCAAACCAAACTATTTGAAAACCAATGTATGAAAGAGGGGGTCCAACCAATTTATTCAGCAACCTAAGAAAACAAAGCAAATGAAAAACCAAAACGAAAATTAAAAAGAAGATGCTCCAAGAACAACACAACTGTGCATGAAACAATAAAATGAAGCGTTTGGAAGAAACCTGGGATTTTTATTGATGAAGAAGGGGATGCCTTGGGCATCCCCAAGCTTTGACGCTTGTACTTCTTGGATATTTCTTGGGGTGACACGCGTGGCATCCCCAAGCTTGAGCTTTAGTCCATCCTTCATCTCATTACTCATTCCTTCCATACACCTGAAATTTTTCCTTCATACAAAACTTCACACAACCTTTATTAGCAACATTAGTGCACTCACGATAATAAGTCTTTAGGTTCAGTTCTAACACCAATAAACTTCCATTAGAACACTAGATATTGTAGCACTTCCCTCAAAAATCTCAATTCCCCAAAAGAACTCAAAAAGGAACCAACAAGAAGCAAATGCAGAAAATGGCAGAAATCTGTCAAAATAGACCAGCAGGTAAAGACGATTTTTTTTGGAAGACCTTCTGTTGCTGAAATCAAAAAGTGTTGAACTAACGAAAGTTAGGTAACAACCAGGGGCAGAAGCACAAAAATTCTCGCCTCTAAAGGACGTATACAGATGTTACACAAATTTTTACGGTGAAGCACATAAATCTGTTTCGGGACATCAACTTTCCCAATCATTACTTCTCTCTCATTAGAGGTTACTCTTGGCACAAAAAGCAAATAAAAGGTATAAGGAGCGGTTATTACTAAAGTAATAACTTCCAAGACTCATCTAAAACTTTTGGGTTATCTCCCAATAAGTACTTTTCTTTAACGCCTTTAAGTTAGGCATAAGAAGCAAGAAAGAGAATCAAGCATTCTCGAATGAAGAAGCATTAAGACCAAATTTTGTTTTCATAGGAGAGGCAAACGAAATCTTCTCTCTCTTCTTAGGGAAGTGTTCTATACCTTTCTTGAGTGGGAGTTGATATTTAATGGTGCCTTCTTTTAATATCAATAATGGCACCAACAGTTCTAAGAAAAGGTCTTCCCAAAGTAATAGGACAAGAAGCATTGCATTCAACATCCAAAATATAGAAATCAACAGGGACATAGGCATTGTTAACCATAATAAGAACATCATTAATACTCCCCATGAGTTTCTTTTTGGCATTATCATCAAGTGGGACATTCAAATAACAATCTTCAAGTGGAGGCAAATCAAGCATATCATAAATCCTTCTAGGCATAATAGAAACACTACTATCAAGATCACATAAAGCTTTGAAATCAAAGTCATTCACTTTCATATTAATAATGGGTTCCCAACCATCTTCTTGTTTTATAGGAATAGAAGCTTTATGTTTCATCTTTTCTTCTTTAATCTTTATGAGAACATCAGTAATGCGTTTTGTAAAGGCCATGTTCATATCACTAGCATTAGTACTTTTAGAAAGATTTTGTAGGAACTTAATAACTTCAAAGATATTACAACCATTAAGATCAAAATCAAAATTATCATCTAAAGTAGTAGAACTATTACTAGCCTCAACACTAGTGGTGGTGATAGTAGAAACACTAATGTTTCTAGCAATTTCATCTTCTCTTTCCCACTTAGCATGTAATTCAGCTAATAGTCTAACATTTTCATCAATTCTTACTTGTATGGCATTAGTAGCTGCAAAGGGATTATCATTAGTTTCAGGTTTAGCAGCCATTTTATTAAAAGAAGATTGAGCTTCAGCCAAAGATGCTATATTTCTTTCAGCATTAGAGAGTTTTCCTCAATAGTTTTATTGAAAGCAGTTTGTTTACTAATAAAGTCTTTAAGCATAACTTCAAGTTCAGAGGGAGCACTCCTATTATTGTTGTAGGAACTTCCATAAGCATTACCATTGTTGGGAGGATATGGCTTATAATTGTTGTTACCATAAGCATTATTGCCAAAATTATTATTTATTATGAAGTTCACATCAACTTGCTCTTCTTGAGCAACAAAAGAGGCTAAAGGAACATTATTTGGATCCATATGGGCTCTCCCATTCACAAGCATAGACATAATAACATCAATCTTATCACTCAAGGAGGAGGTTTCCTCAACAGAATTTACCTTCTTACCTTGTGGAGCTCTTTCAGTATGCCATTCAAAGTAATTAACCATCATATTATCCAGAAGCTTTGTTGCAGCACCCAAAGTGATGGTCATAAAGGTACCTCCAGCAGCAGAATCCAATAGGTTCCTTGAAGAGTAGTTCAATCCTACATAAAAAGTTTGGATGATCATCCAAGCAGTCAGTCCATGAATGGGACAATTCTTAACCAAAGATTTCATTCTTTCCCAAGCTTGAGCAAATGGTTCATTATTAGATTGTTTAAACTTCATTATTTCACTTCTCATAGATATAATGTTAGCAGGAGGATAATATTTTCCAATGAAAGCATCTTTGCATTTAGTCCAAGAATCAATACTATTCCTAGTTAAGGAATTCAACCATTCTTTAGCTTTTCCTCTCAAAGAGAAAGGAAACAATTTCAACTTAATAATATCACCATCTATGTCCCTATGCTTTTGTATCTCACAAAGTTCAACAAAGTTATTTAGATGGGCAGCATCATCTTCATTACCAATACCAGAAAATTGTTCTCTCATAACAAGATTAAGTAAAGCAGGTTTTATCTCAAAGAAAGTAGCTTCAGGCACAGGTGGAGCAATAGGTGTGCTCATAAAATCATCGTTGTTGGTGCTAGTGAAGTCACACAACTTAGTGTTTTCAAGAGTAGTCATTTTTTTTGTATTTTCAATAAAGAAAGCAAACTTGTAAAACTAATTTTTGTGTGTTTTTGATAAAGAAACAAGCAAACAAAGCAAAAAGAAACTAAGAAAAACAAAAACAACAAAGTAAAGAGATTGGTTATGAGGGACTCCCCTTGTGAAGATGTCCTTGACTCCCCGGCAACGGCGCCAGAAAAATAGCTTGATGGCCCAAATATATCGAGCTCGTTGGGGAACCCCAAGAGGAAGGTATGATGATCACAGCAGCAAGTTTTCCCTCAGTAAGAAACCAAGGTTATCAATCCAGTAGGAGCAAGGAAACACCCCAAAGGTGTAGCTAGCTGAACATTGGCAGAGGCGCGCTACCGGTGCCAGTAGCAACGTGGAGACCTGCACAACACAACCACAGAACTTTGCCCCCAACTTACGACGAGGTTGTCAATCTCACTGGTTTTGGTGAAAACAAAGGATTAAACGTATCGAATGGAAGGAAGTAATAGTTTGCAGAAATTAAACATAAAGCAGTAAACAATTTGTAGATTGAATGTAAAATAAAGGACCGGGGTCCATAGTTCACTAGAGGTGGCTCTCCTTAAGATAGATAACATGCTGGGTGAACAAATTACAGCGTGGCAATTGACAAACATCGAGAAATCAATATATGCATATACTAATCATCTTGTCTCCTTTGGAACTTGATTGGGCATTACAACATTATACATAGACCTCCATCCAACTACATCTATGACTAATAATCCACCTTTAGGTTATCATCCGAACCCCCTCTAGTACTAAGTTGCAAGCAACAGATTATTGCTTTACGAATTGCATGTAATGTAAACAATATGATTGTTCTATGAACAAAGGATTGTTGTTTTCTCCCTAGTAGCAACAACACATCTAGTACCTTAGAGATTTTTGTCACTTCCCCAGATTACTAGAGGCATGAACCCACTATCGAGCATAAATACTAACTCTTAGAGTTGCTAGCATCTACTTGGCCAAGATAGCTACTAACAACGGAAAGCATGCAAGATCACAAATAACAAAGACCTGATAGAATCAATAATCAATCCTAAATAGCATATCAATATCCATCGGATCCCCGCAAACACAACATGTAGAATTACAAATAGATGATCTTGATCATGAACGGAGCTCACAAGATCTAGACATGAAAGCACAAAGGAGGAGAACCAGCCATCTAGCTACATGGACCCGTAGTCCAGATATGAACTACTCATGCATCACACCGGAGGCTTGCATGATGGTGAAGAAGGCCTCCAGGGTGAATTCCCCTCTCCGGCAGGGTGCCGGGAAGAGCTTCAGATCCCCTAGATCTAGGGATGGAGATGATGGCGGCTAAAAACTCTTTCGTGGATTTTTTGATCGGGTACTTAGGGTTTTGGTATCGGAGGCATCTTATAGGCGAAAGGAGAGGCCGAGGGGGTGCTGGAGTCGGCCAGACCACCCCCTGGCACGGACTAGGCCAGGTGGTGTGGCCGGCCCCTAGCCCTTCTCCGTCTCGTATTCTGGCATCAGATATCTTCCGGAAAAATAGGCACTTTGGCTTTTGTCCCGTCCAATTCCGAGAATATTCATTTTCTGACTTTCCTGGAACCAAAAACAGCAGAAAATAGGCAGCTGGCACTGTGGCTCTTGTTAATAGGTTAGTCCAAGAAATCATATGAAAAGTACTCCAAAGTGTGGACAAAACACAAGAAAGTAGATAAAACCAAGCATGGAACATCAAAAATTATAGATACATTTGCTATGTATCAGTACTGGAAGCCGGTTTTGTTTCCGAGTTTAAACTGGTTTAGCAATTGAGCTCCGTTGCTCGGCAAAGTTTCCGTGCTAAAGGTTTGCTGGCTCACGAAAGGGACGAGGCGGAAAGCCAGATAAACGATAAGTGCAGACAAAAAACACAAGTGCTTATGCAAACATTTCAGGCACACAAATATTTAAGCCAAAAGTGCTGAATAGATAAAAACTTAGCACTAGCAAAAGTAACATACTACTTATTTACAGATCCATAATGTTTTCAGAATAATACATCTATTCTTTCTGATGACTTGTGATGCAGGAGGAGCTGCCGGCTCGCTGGATACATCAGCCGCACCTTGATAATGATCCGAGATGTTCAAATCTGATACGGTTTGATCATCGTCGGAAACTTCAGCTGTTTCTTCGGAAGGCAGAGGCGGCGTGTCCACGCGGGTGAAGAAGGGAGTGTCGTAGCTGGTCAAATCAGCTACGTGGCACCCATATCCGAGGCAGGAGTCCATGATGGCCTTGATATCTTGCTCCTGGCCGTCTTTGTCCACAGTAGAATACCCTCTGGTCACTTGCCACATTTCCATGCTTCAATGGTGGCTCATAACCATTGTGAGAGTGTTCTGTGCTGCGGATCGCGCGTAGGACATTTTCCAGTCCTGAACAAGCTGCGGCATATCCTTGGCCTTATCTCGCACTTCAAAACCAGACATACTATGCATATCCGGAACCTTGAGAACTTTGCCAATGTCTTCGAGAGATTGGCGGAAGTCATGAAGCAAATCACCGACTTGGGTAAGCCGGTGGGTGCGAGGCTCGGCAGAGGCGGAGTCTGTCAAGTTCGCAGGACCTGTGCATATAATGCAAATGGTAAGTTAAATAAACCCGGACTCTCAAAGAGTCGGAAGATGCAGAAAAATCAGAGAAAAGGGGAACATACCAAAGATGACATCATCGACTTTGGCCTTCTATTCGTGAAGACTCTGGAGTTCAGCCCGGAGCACCTCAGAAATGTCCTTTTCTCTGAATAATTCGTCATTGAGATTCGAGATCTTCTTATCTTGAAGCGCAATCTTGCGATCACACTCATCGGTGGCCATGGAGGTGGACTTGAGAATTTGAGCAATGCTCTTCTCATGATCTGCCTTGAGCTTATCCAGCTCTTGGCAAAGATCTTTGTTCTCCACCACCAAGGTTTTAAGATTCTCGGCCTCTTCAATCATAGCGCAGGACTGTTTTACCAGTGCTGTAAGGCAAAAGAACAACAGTTCAACAAAAATTCGACTATGAAACATAAAGACAAGGATTGAGTTTCGAAATGTTTACAATCGGCCTCATCCTTGGAAACCTTCAGCTGTACATTTTCAAGTCGGAGAGCTCTGATCTCTTTCCGCTTGTTGCAGATATTTTTCAATAATTCCTGGTTATACGAATTAGCTTTCTGTAAGTCAGAATACGCAGAGTCAGAAGTCTACTAAAGACTCGGGCTAATATTGTAACTAATATCAGCACGAGCCTTGGGGGCTACACTAGTTCATTCTTTGGCATCCTAAGTAAGCATAAACCCGGATTTGACTATCCAACTTCATGCTTGGGGGCTAGAGGATAGGATATAAAGTAACATAAAGGAAAAAAAGTGAGTTGGAATTCCGACTTAAATGTTGTTCATGTGTGAGCTTGCTCAAGCACATGTTCACTTCAGTTGTAACCTTCTCGGCAAGGGTGAGCGGGATCACTGGTGGAGGTGGTAACACGCCAGCTCTCAGTCCCTCGTCACGAAGGCGGACTTGTTCAACAAGTTCGGAGTACTTGACGTCCTACGCTTCTTGTGCTTCTTCTTTGGCAGAAAGATTTCGGCTTTCCAAGCATTGCCGGGCCAACCGCTATATTTCCTCCACAGATTTCCGAGACAGGCCAAGTTTGGCAAGTCCCGGATTACTTAGGAGATTGTTGGCGAAGATTTCTGCCGAGGGATCATTACCCGAAGAGGGTTCACCCTTATCAAAACCTGAGTCACTCATGGTGACATCAGTCTGTGACTCAAGGATCACTGGCTCTGCTGAGGGAGCCGAATCTTCTACAACGGTCGGAGATGGAGTAATCTCCGGCGTTGCAGAGGGTTGAGGGGCGGGAGTTGGAGGAGCCACAACAGGAGAAGCCAGTTTGAGCTTCCACTGGTGCAGGGGCTTCACGACAGCTTCCTTCCCGTTGCCCTTGATGAGCTGTTTAGCTCTCAGAAGATAATAGAACAAAGAACATTACATCTTAGAAGGAATTACAGCAAAATACAATGACCTTGTGAAGAAAGATTACCTCTTCACAACGGGCACTTCTTTGGTGCCTATGGCCAATGTCGAAGCTTTGCGTTTCCGAGGAATAACATCCGGCATTGGGACCAATTCCCTCTCATCCTGAGAAAACTCAGGAGGGTATCCCTCGATAGGAGCGAACTCCGACTCGAGGAGGTCAGCAAGCTGAAAAGGAAAAACATCTCAGTATTGTAAAGATAACATATAGACGAGCACGGAATACGAGTTAGTGCTGAAGTTTACTGGCACAAGAGGATCTTCCGCTGTATGCATGTCCACGGACAACTCTGGAATCTTCCTCTCGATACGCTCCCTTATCAGCCATTTGATTTGGCATACATAATCTTTAGGCTTTAAGGCTTTGGAGCTGATGTGGAGGGAGTCATTCTTTGACGACGTGATGGAATGCATCAGTCAATCTCCGTGATGTTGTAGGGGTGTAATCTGGCGTACCACCTAGCATTGAACTAAGTCGGGCCCTTTCAGGCCCTTGTGCTTCATCAAGTATTCGATCCGTCTCTTGGCGAGAAACAAATCGTTACTGAGAGTCGAAGCGACCTCGTCCCAGGACTCTTGGGGTGTGGCGGCTCGGTCGACGAAAGCCGGCAAAGCAGTATCTTTGCCGGGAGCGGGGATATCCTTGTGGTAGAAAAAAGTGGACGACCATTGTTTGACCGACTCACTTGCCATTATCCGAGGATAAACACGCTCACGCCTAACCGAAAAACTAATGGTACTGGTAATATAAGGATTACCGACAGTGATAGAATTTCTCCAGACATGAAAGTAGTACCGGAAAAGAGTAAGGCTCGGCCTAATGCCGAGATACCCCTTGCACAAAGAAGCGTACATGCTCATCTCTAAGATAGAGTTAGGGAGGAGATGGTGGAGATGAACGCCATAATGATCTATAACCTCGGAAAAGAATTCTGAGGGAGGAAAGGAAAGACCTAGGTGAGTGCCGAAATGCACTCGCTCGTTGGCGCGAGGGTTGGGGATGGTTTCGCCAAAGCTGCCCCGCCAGTCGTCGGCGCAGAGGAGCCCTTCGTCTTCAACGACTTGGAGTTTGGGATCATCCAGGACGCAGGAGATCCAAACTCCGCGATGGCTCTCTTTCTCTGCCGTCGCCGCCGCCGTTGCCGCCCCTACTGCCAAGCCGGAGGATGATGAGGAAGCCATTCTTCCGGTATGCCGGTGACCTTAGATGGACGGCGCTGGAGGTGTTTTTGCGGGAGGCAGTGGAGCACTGAGTTCATGGGAGGCGTAGGGGAGAAGGAAACGACGCTAGAACTGGTGAAGAAGATGGGGTCAGAATATACACCACTTATATCTGCCAGGCGCGTCAAGATTCGTGTAAATGCCACAGTGAACATGCCACGTATCATGGAAAGGACAGGGAAACCTCCGCGCGACGATTACGCCGCCTCGATCTCCACGCCCGCATTGAAACGGCGCCTCAGTTTCGCGAAAGGCGGGGCCACCAACGGTCGTGCTGACATGAAATGTCTGTCAGTGACGTGCCTTGACCATGGCGGTGTCAGGCTACGTCAGAGACCAAGTTCTGGCTTAGTTTGAATTTCGAGCTGGAAACACGACTAAACATATTGATAGGTCCAACTTATTTTGAGACCTGGATCATATCTTTTGTTTTGAAGTTTTAGGAACCCTTCAGGATGCTACAAGCCGAAGATCAAGCTAGATGATGATGAATCCGACTTTCGATCTTGGAGGCTTCCGGGGGCTGCTGTTGGAGATATACTTTCCGGGTATCCTCATAGTTCCTCACTGACCAGGGTGGCCCATTTCGGGTTAAAGCTTTGCTTCATGGGCGGCCCAGTCAGGGAGAAGAAACGGAGTCTAGTTCGGCTACGTGAAGGCCTAGAAGACTTACCGATGTAGGCCCATAGTGTTACTTATAGTTCAAGATGTACTCTGTAACCGACTCTTAGTCGTAGCCGGATAGATCTCTCCTGTAAACCCTAGGCCGGATATCTATATGAGCCGTCCTAGGGTGACCCTTTAGGGCACCTACCCTGACAATAGTCTACAATCTCAACTCGCACAGGAAAAACCCTTGTAACCCATATTTCGGCTCTACCGTATTACTGGATTGCTAGCAGGAGTAGGATCCATCCAAAGCCGGTGGATTCGAACCTGGGTAAACCTGTGTGCTCACCGTCCCGGAATCCCATAAGACTCACACCCCTCTCTTCCACATGCCTTGAGGACCCCCTCATGGCGTACTTGTCATCAATCCGACGACATTGATACATTGCAAACGTATCTATAATTTTTGATGTTCCATGCTTGTTTTATATCTACTTTCTTATGTTTTGTCCACAGTTTGGAGTATTTCTATACACTTTCTGGGACTAACCTATTAACAAGATGCCACAATGCCAGTTGCCTGTTTTCTGCTATTTTTGGTTCTAGAAAAGTCAGAAAATGAATATTCTCGGAATTGGACGGGACAAAAGCCAAAGTCAATATTTCACCCAGGGGAACACGGAGCTAGAAGACGAGACGGAGGAGGGCCAAGGCCTGGCCACACCATATGGTGGCGCGGGTCACCCTGGCCGCGTCACCAGGTGGTGTGGGCCCCTCAGGCCTCCACCGACCTTGCCCTTTCGCCTATAAGATCCCTCCGATGCAGAAACCCTAAATCGAACAGCCTCCAGCCACGAAAAGTTCCGCAGTGCCGCCGCCACCGAAGGGGAGATTCGGGGGACATAAAGTCTCTGTTCTGGTACCCTTCTGGGACGAGGAAGTGCCCCCGGAGCCATCTCCATCGATCTCCACTGCCATCTCCATCGTTGTTGCTGATTCCCATGATGATGAGGGAGTAGTTCTTCCTCAAGGCTAAGGGTTCTACCGGTAGCTATGTGTTCATCTCTCTCTCTATGCATGATCATATTGTGATCATGAGATTTGTAATCAAGTAGATCTAGCTTGCTACTCAAGTGCTTTAATAGATCTCTGCTCTCCCCATGTGTGTGAAAGTGACAGCGTGCATACCATGGTGGCACTTAGGCTAGAGATTACAAATACTTGTTATGAGTTATATTTGGAGTTGGATGTTTCTATGAAATTGTGGTGTTTGTTGGAACCATCTAGTGCTCAAGGTGACACTGTGGGGTTATCTAGATGGGGAAAGCGAACTTTGAGAAATGCTGGTATAGCCCTACCATGGATTAGAGTGTCCAACTAGAGAGTAGTTTAGAGTAGTATCATGAAGAGAATATATTTATTGGGAGTGTTCACTAGTGAAAGTATGATCTATAGGCCTTGTTTCTAAGCATTGAAACAACGTTTGCAACTAGATATGTTACATGTTTTCTTGCTTCCATCTTTATTTCAGTTTGCCTTTAGTCTCTTCCACACCATCAAGCTATTTTCTGGCATCATTACCACTTATAATTATCCATACCACTTGTATTTCACTATCTCTTCGCCGAACTAGTGCACCTATATACCTGACAAGTGTATTGGGTGTGTTGGGGACACAAGATACTTCTTGTATCTTGATTGCAGGGTTGCTTGAGAGGGGATACCTTTGACTATTTCCTCCTTGAGTTTGATAAACCTTGGGTGATCCACTTAAGGAAAAACTTGCTGCTGTTCTACAAACCTCTGCACTTGGAGGCCCAACAACTGTCTACAAGAATAGAAGTGCGTAGACATCAGGTTGCAAATAGCAAGTACTCCATCCAGCTGCAACAATGCCATCCATGGGTACAAACGAGAAGGACCGTGCATCCACCGGAATGTCTCAACTGCGGTGTCAAACACAATTATGATTCTGAGGTCATCGCTATTACAGTACCGTGCTAACATCAATTGAAAGTTGCCATTGTGGAGGGAGGGTACATTTTTAGGACATGTGATGCCATCTAATAAATCTTGTTCCTAGGCGGTCCTTTGATTGGCCTTGACTCATTGGATCCAACTACAAGGACGTGGAAATCAACTGTCGAAGTGAAAAAATCCTAATTCCTTGTCTAGATAGAGTAGAGCACCCGGTATTCTTCGAACGCGAGATGTAGGTAAAAGCCAGAAATGAGAATCTATCTAGCTGTAGCTGGTAGGCCATGTTTAGGATCAGGAAGCAGTTGTAGGGGAGCGCATTGGCGGGTAATTGGATTGCAGACATCAAAGTATCTATCACTGTCACGAAGGGAGAGCACGAAGAGGCCATCAGAGGCACCATGGATCACAAGGTTGTCTTTGTAGGGGCAGCGGTTGGGGCGCCGGATATTAGTCTGCTGGCTGAACATGCGACCAGCGACACAAAATACCAAAAGGTGGAGGTCAAACATTTTTCCTTCACGCTTGATGTGTTACATGACCGGACGAGATGGCTACTGGCGGTGGTGAAGGAGGATAAAGTCATAGGTGGATGTAGCATGACGACATGAATTGCAGACAACATGACACCGGAAGATGTCCTCTGCCGGCAACCTAACGAGTATCTCTCTAATGACGACCGACTCGGGCAAGTCGTCAAGGACAGTCTCACCGCTAGTGTTTTGCATCATGATTGATTGCTGTTGTTCCATCTAAAAATAGGTGATAGTAGAGCTTGAGTTAAACTTCCTAACATAATTTTACAGGGATTTTTTGGAAATAAAGTACATGCCATAATATTTGTGTTTTGGTGAAACTATTGAAGGGCGACAGTCAAAATTCTTTAAATTTGGTTGGATCTGAGTCAACGTAAGGGAAAAGTTCTGTTATTTGGTGGAACGGAAAACCAAAATATCGCAAGGTAGGACGCTTTCACATTAGTGACACTTTTATATGAAACTGCTTCTTAGGGTCTGTTTGGTTTGAGCCCCCAACTCACCGTACCAAAATATTGGCCATGCCAATTGTGTGCCTACTGTTTGGTTTGTTTCCAATTTTGGGGGCTCCTTATGGCCCTTGTAGCATTTCGTTCACAAATAATTGCCAATTTTTTGCTGATCCTAGGGTGGCTAAATCTTGCGCCAAATTATTGGCAGGGCAGTGACTGGGCAAGAACCAAACAGACCCTTAATAAGGCAACAAAAGTGCATTGTCTGTACGCAATTTCGCATCTTGTAATAAGGAAAAGAACTAAAGTAGTTACAGAAGCTAGAAGTTGTGGGGATTTTACAGATAGCCAAAAAGACGCTATGTTGTAGTCCCTCTGCTTCAAAATATAAGATGTTTTAGCTTTGTGAAAAGAGTGTATCTAGACCTCTTTTAGTGTGTCTTTTATTTTGAAACTGAGGAAATAGAAGATGTTCTGTAGCATCTTCTCTAGATGACCTGGACTCCCGAGGGATACCACAGACAGACATCGTTTCCAACTGTTGTACAGAGTACATGCCCTAAGCCCAACACTACATCGTGATCCAGGCCTACGCAAATTAAATACTCCGACCCAAAGATTGCTGAATTCTCAAACAAACAAAAATGCAGAAAACCAGAGGAACCATTTCCTAAACCTATATAAGAGAGGCAAATAAGATCTTCTGTTTTTAAGTTAGACAACAAATCAAGTCATCTCGAATGGTTAAAAGCAGTGGAGCCACAAATAGAAAACAAGAATGTTCGTGATAACTCTTAGTACTAAGTCATTATGCTTGGTCATAAGGCGAAACCTGCAACATTACAACTTTGGACTTACCATTTCATTTCCTTGGTCGTGCATCCGATCGAAATCAGGTCCATGAAAAGGAATCAAAGCTAATCAATAGGAAAAATCCCAATGTAATATGTATACAGCCTGACTCTCCATATTGGCTTCAGACACGGCAACTACCAGCACCAGAAGCAAATGAGAAGGGCGACCGATGGGTGGACACTCCTTACTTGCACCAACTTGTCGGATCTAAAGAACGGGAGCGGGGTAATGATCTCTTGCAAAAATGCAACGCAGAATCACCATGCCTCATGAGAAGTATAGGCCTACGAGTATGGCCATCTATGCAACACACAACACGGTAGCTAGATCAACAACTCGCTGGTACTCTCTTCACAGTAGTGCTGCCATTGCGAGATTTCAGCCTCCTTGTGCAACATGACCCAAACATCCGCATGACGACCAAATCATCGACAGCACTGGACAAATCTAGCGCACCGTCCATCTCTAGAAAATATGCCAATGGAGTAAAAAGGCACCTCTGAGATGATATCATCTTCCTAACACCTCCCATTATCAAGACAATAAAACTTGAGTGCATCCTAGAACACAAATAGTCATCTAGTTGTAGTACAAGACACTACTTAGACACTTTCTCCACACTTGGATGGTTGTATAATACGATGCATATTATAGATGAGCTGAAGAGTACGTGCTATAGATGCCACTATGCCAGACAAGTAGGTATGGAAAGTAGGTATGTTGTATCAATGAACGCCTTATTGTCCCTTAAGTCCACATTGGTGTGTCGGCAAACAAAAATCAAAGTTTGAAAAGTTAATCACAATGGTTCCTTTGTGAATAAAAGTACTATAAGCAATGAATTCCCAACACAACCATACACATAATCCAAAAAAGGCATAATGTCACCGAGTGTAAACATCAACCAATGCTAGCTACTTATTGGGAGAGTACCAAATGCTTACTGACAAGGTAAGAGCAACAAATACAAAAGCATCAATGCAGAGTGTTCACGCAGCAGGATCTTGTCTGGACAAGCTAGTGCAAAGTTTTTTGCCTTTTGCCGGAAACGGCGGTGCAATTAGTGTGTGTTGACTATTATTGCCGAGGCAATACTACAGCGCCCAATACTACATATTTGCTCAGCCCCATGAACAAATAGGCCCAGTCCAACAAGCACTAATCAGACCGCAGAGCTTCATCGCTGCACTAAGAAGTGAACTCTAAAACAAAAGATGCAGAAAAGCAGAGGAACCATTTTCCGAACCAAAAGCAGAGGAGCTCCAGTGTTTTTTTATATGCATGTAGATTTTTTTTGTTTTTACTGTAGACTACCAATCAACTAATCCACAATAGAAAATATTGCTGGTTGGTGCTAAGGCGAAGCATGCATCATTACCACTTTGGATTTACCATCGCATTACCAGTTTTAACAACCACATGGCAACCAGTAAGATAAGTTGATAAAACACAACGGGTAAAGAACATAAAAGGAATGCCTCATGACAGTGCCTAAGTGATAGGTGAACACAAAGATTGATATTCCACTGTAGTCGAGAAGTCTTAATAGCCATGCAATCATTGCCTCAAAGAAGCACGTAGAGCATAGAGAAAGAGACATTAAGTTAACCACATAAATTAAGTGAAACTTAAAAGTTAAATTATATCCACGGAATGTTGGAATCTTTGATTTAGACAGCGGTAAGCTTAAAAGCATTTACACATATGGTCGAAGAATTTTCCACTGCTGCAGTAAAATTTGTAATGAAACAAATATATTGTGTGCATAACAACACTAACCCAAAATGCACTGAAATATATATAATGTAGCTGAGCAAATAAGGCAGCCTAGTAGTTATAATAGTGCAGCATGTTAGCAATTCACTAAGGGCTTTATCTGCTAGTTAACATACATAAGGTTATCCTCAAACACCATAAAATGCATACACATATTAACTAACATATATTCTGAAACGATATGGTTGTTTGGTTCTGGAAAAAATGACATGTATCTCTTGTCAGAAACATATGTGTAACCAAAACATCCAATTCATATGGAATACTGCATCAAGGTTGAAACGAAACGCAACAAGGTAGAATCTCACCTCAGGATTGAAAAGAAGCAAATAATTTCTATGGCCATATGAAATATTGCATCTGATCATCTCCTTCATCTTCTAGCATCCTAAATAAAGGGAGTGGAACAATGTTCTCTTGAAAGCGGAATGGAGTAATATACATGCGGTTTTCTTCATCTTCATCACACTCCATATTTCCTAAGAACTTGCCATCAAGGTCACAATGCAAAATACATCCTAGAAGCTCAATCAACAATTCACGCTCATTGAGTATACCAATCTTGCTTAGAGTTCTAACATGTAAATTAAGTTGCGATGATGCCTCCAACGTCAACAGGTTTATGTGGTACTTGAGGGCCCATACCACAGCGTCGTAGTCATGCATAACTTAAATATCGATGACAATGCCATCATGAGTGTTGCAGATAGCAAGTGCTCCATCCAGCTCCAACAATACCATCCATGGGTACCAACGAGAAGGACCGTGCATCCATCGGAATGTCTCAACCGCGGTGTCAAACACAATTATGTTTCTGAGGTCATCGCTATTACAGTACCATGCTAACATCCAATTCAAGTTGCCATGGTGGAGGACGGGTACATTTTTAGGACATGTGATGCCATCCAATAAACCATGTTCCAAGACAGTCCTTTGATTGGCCTTGACTCATTGGATCCAACTACAAGGACGTGGAAATCAACTGTGGAAGTGAAAAAATCCTCACTCCTTGTCCAGATAGAGTAGAGCACCCGATATACTTTGGACGCGAGATGTTGGTAAAAGCGAGAAATGAGAATCTATCTAGTTGTAGCTGATATGCCATGTTCAGGATCAGGAAGCAGTTGTAGGGGAGCGCGTTGGTGGGTAATTGGATTCCAGACATCAAAGTATCTATCACTGTCACGGAGGGAGAGCACGAAGAGGCCATCACAGTCACCATGGATCACAAGGTTGTCTTTGTAGGGGCAGCGGTTGGGGCACCGGACATTGCTCTGCTAGCTGAACATGCGACTAGCGGCACCAGGACAAGCGACACAAAATACCAAAAGGTGGAGGTCAAACATTTTTCCTTCACACTAGATGTGCTACATGACCGGATGAGATGGCTGCTGGCGGTGGTGAAGGTGGAGAAAGTCCTGGGTGGAGATTGCATGACGACTTGACTTGCAGACAGCACGACACCGGAAGATGTCCTCTGCCGGCAACCTAACGAGTATCTCTCTGATGAGGACCGACTCGGGCAAGTCATCAAGGACTGTCTCACCGCTAGTGTTTTGCATCATGATTGATTGCTATTGTTCCATATAAAAATAGGTGATAGTAGAGCATGAGTTAAACTTTCGAACATAATTTTACAGGGATTTTTTTGGAAATAAAGTATATTCCATAATATTTGTGTTTTGGTGAAACTATTGAAGGGGCGACAGACAAAATGCTTTAAATTTGGTTGGATCTGAGTCAAGGTAAGGGAAAAATTCTGTTATTTGGTGGAACAGAAAACCAAAATATCGCAAGTTAGGACGCTTTCACATAAGTGACACTTTTACAAGAAACTGCTTCTTACACTCTGTTTGGTTTGAGCCCCCAACTCACCCTACCAAAATATTGGCCATGCCAATTGTGTGCCTACTGTTTGGTTTCTTTCCAATTTTTGGGGCTCCTTATGGCCCTTGTAGCATTTCGTTCACAAATCATTGCAAATTTTTTGCCGACCCTAGGGTGGCTGAATATTGCGCCAAATTATTGGCACGCCAATATTTGGCAGGGCAGCGATGGGCAAGAACCAAGCACACCCTTAATAAGTCAAAAAAGTGCATTGTCTGTACGCAATTTTGCATCTTGTAATGAGGAAAAAGAACCGAAGTAGTTACATAATCTAGAAGTTGTGGGGATTATACAGATAGCCAAAAAGATGCTATGTTGTAGTCCCTCCGTTTTAAAATATAAGATATTTCAGCTTTGTGAAAGGAGTGTATCTAGACCCCTAGGGATACTATAGACAGACGTCATTTCCAACTGTTGTACGGAGTACATTGTAACACCCTCAATTCGGTCCTATGCAAGTTTTAGCGCTTCCCGCCAAACCCGCATAGAAACGATTCAAGGACGCCCACCAGGCACTTCCGTGCGGGTGGAAAACGAAATAATATCATTACACAATAGTCCACGATGGAACCCACATAACAGACATATATACAGCAACGACTCACTGGGTCAAGAATACAGATATACAGTACAAAGATCTAAATCACTTTGAAAACGATACAACATCCAAGTACGGATAAGAAGCAAATTGAGCTAAGAGCCCTGAAGAATAACCAATGGCGTCCATAACCCTGCCCAGGCTAAACCGGAAGGGTAACCCTGCTAACGATGTCGATCTCAAACCTGCTAAAACAAAAGGGGTGCCGACAAAGGGCAAAGGAAAAAGAGGAGCGTCAGTACTGAGGCCAGTACACGGCGAGGCTAGAATTCGGCGGCTCTCACCTAAATAGGTATGGTGGACTGAAGCGGCAGCGAAGCATGCGCTAAACAACCTATAGAGACTCGATAAACTGTCGGCTATTAGAGAGAGATAGGAAAGACCTATTTGGAACCAAACTTATATTAACACCAATCATACCCATCCTGGTATTCCTCCTCGAGACCAAACGAGGAAGTCAAACCGAGGAACTCACACAGTTGGCAGTTTTATTCAATCCATTATAGTTGTAGCACTTACTAGTCAGATATAGATAGCACGCGTCATCCTGATAGCATAAGTAGTGGGCAGTTTTAGTTAACCATTCAGTTGTAGTTGCAGTACTTACTAGTCAGATATAATTAGCATGTGACATCCCAAACCCAGCAGTTGTTGGCATTTTTATTTCATTCCATTGGAGTTGCGATACTTACTAGGCAGGTATAATATGACACGATACACCCCAGTTCCACCAGTTGTTGGCACTTTTATTATCCATTTCATTATAGTGAAGCTGATTACTAGTCACATATTAAGTCAAAATTTATAGCAGTACTTTAGTTATGCTTGTCTATGATCGAGATACTATGCTCCAAGTCGTCCATAACCGCGGACACGGCTTTCAGAAAGATTTACCCTGCAGGGGTGCACAAATAGAAACACACACACGATCAACCTCGGAAAAACCAAATCAAAACCCAACGAGGCTTTCATGACAAAGCAATCACAGGATTCATAAAATATTTCAGGGGGCCACCCCACTAAGCTACCCGCGACGAAGTTGGCCGGCTCCGAGACAGACCCAGGGTTTATGTAGACGGCGGTAAACGACTGGGAACCCGAAAGTATGATTGGGCTTGTCGATACAGCGAAAACGTGTCACGATCCAAAACAGTACAGGTGCTCCACGCACAATCGTAAATAAAGCTCCAAACTAGTTTGTGGCCCCAAAAAATAAGAAATGAATCAAGCTCTGGCTAAGAGGATTCATGGTCCCACATGCGGATAGTGCGATAGTCAAGGAACATGTATCAAGTAGTCGGGCCTACGGGATGCAAGTGGACATGAAAAACCAAATAGCATATATTGCCCACCGGTGCCTCTTCCATCAGTTATCCCAGCAATTTAATAGTTGTATTTAAAGTCATGATCCTCTCCACCGTAAAGCATATGACAACATTCCAACAACTGTGTGGTACTTCACGACACGAGATCGCACCTGAGCAAGCGACTACAACTCGCAAGACCATCTATCTACCAAACAACAGGTATTAGGAGGTGCCCAAGGCAATATAAAGGCTACACGGAATACATCTGGTACGGAGCACTAATGTATCGCGACACGGATAACAATAGATCAACAGGAGGAAATAAAGACTATAAATGCAAAATAGGTAGAAAGAGGGAGAATGCTCGCCTGGGAAACATTTCCGAATATACATATCCGAAGGACTTGTCGATACTCGCATCAACTCAACGGCCTAATCCGCGAAGAACCAAAGCACTAGAAGAAACATCGGATGCACTATTTAATACTACGGCAGAAGATCGGGCATGATGCATGTATGATGCATGACATGGCAAAGGTGCGATGCAACTAGGCAATATTAAGCGGAACCGGGGTCCCGACAATTAATTAAGAGGTTCATGTTGTTTAAGATACCCGCAATTTAAATGTTGTCTTAACAAGGCAAAACATGACATCGGTTCGCTACACAAATTTAAATGGAGGCGATATATATAAGACTAGAATAGCCCGCATATAGCCTCCATATTTAATTCTTAAGTGAATCGACAAAGTACCCCCAATTCCCAAGATATGTATGCAAAGCATGTACAATTTATATGCAACAATTATATTATTATAAAAATAGGGGAGGATAAGAGTCACACATGGGGGCGAAGGTCTTGGATTCGGAGGTGTTCGGTCTTGGGGTATACGGTCTCTGGATTCCGTGAAGGAGGTCTTCGAGTTACGGGATTGGTCTTCGAGGCAACGGCCTTCAGATCCGTGAAGGCGATCTTGGCATTCCGAGGTATTCGGTTCGGGGGTTTCGACGG
Source organism: Avena eriantha (assembly GCA_910589775.1). Taxonomy (NCBI): domain Eukaryota; kingdom Viridiplantae; phylum Streptophyta; class Magnoliopsida; order Poales; family Poaceae; genus Avena; species Avena eriantha. The sequence goes on from OU342741.1 coordinate 25,999,123, forward strand.
GATCGGTCTTCGAGTCCGGGAACGGGTCTTGGAGACCGAGAATCTTTGGGCCCCGGCTAGCAGGTTTCGGGAGGAAGAGCTTGGCAAGGCGAGGTGGAACTTGGTGATGAACAGGTTCATGGACACCGGCTCGAGCGGCGACGCGAGATAGGGAACATCGACGAAAAACACCGGGCGCCAGCAAGCTTCAACAACCATCTGTGCTTTTTAAGGAAGGTGTCACTGATAGCTTGGTGAGGAAAACAACACAACAAACATGCACTTGAGAGAGCACTATCAGGACAAACACCTCACGACCTCAGAACACGCATACACCTCAGGAACAATCGAAGAGAGCAACACGCGCGATAGGCGACGGTGAGTGGGCGATGCTGCCTCAGACAGCTCGAGCTGCAGGGTAGACGCGTGGGCAGATCTGGGACGACCGGGTGGCGGGACACACGCACGAGGAGCACCGGTGATGGCCAGGTCGAGGCAGCAGCGGTGAGGCCCGGAGGTCGACGAGAGGTTCGGGGAGGACGAGGCTCCGATGAACTTGGAGGTGGGGGTTGCGAATGACGGGAGGAGGCGCGGCCGGGGAGAGGAGGGCGCCGGGGCGGCAGGGTCCTGCGATGGAGCGCTAGGGAAGGCAGTGGATGGTGGCGTCGGGCTCTGGCAGTGGAAGCCTCGTCAGTGGTGGAAGCCTCGCCAGGGAGAGGAGAGGGCGCGGCGACGCGTCTCGCGGAGCAGAGGCGGGACGGCGGGCGCTGGCGGCTTCTGCTTGCAGGACGGGGCCGCGAGACAAGGCACGCGGGTCCTGCCGACGGCGGACGGAGCGGACGAAGGGGCGCAATGGAGAGGTGCTGCGGCAGAGGACAGAGCAGCAAGGCGGGCTGGCGAGCTCGACCTCGGGAGGCCGACGGTGCTCGCGCTGGTCGAGGGTGAGGGCGGCGGGATCGGAGCGGGCCGGCTCCAGGCGGCGACGCGAGGGCGTCCTAGAACGGTGGGGCTCGAGGAGCTTGCTTGTAGGGTGGCCGGAAAGAGAGGGAGGCACGAGGCAGGCAAGGCGAGGTGGACCACGGGAGGGCACGAGGTCGAGCAGCATGCTGGCCGGCGGCGGCTGCCTATGGATGGAAAACAATGAGGGGCAAGGATGGGGATCGCGAGGGAGATGTCGAGGAAGGTAGGCGACAAGGGGTTGGTGGTGAGCGGCAAGAGTGGGGCCAGGGTCACACTGGCATGCGGGGGTTGTGGGATCGCGACGCTGGGCTGCTGGGCGTGTCGATCGATCGAGGACGGGTCAGAGCGAAGCGTGCATCGTGTCCGTGTACGCGCGCGGGGGGGGGGGGGGGGGGGGGGGTAGGTGCAACGTGAGCGTGTTGCGTGCATGCGCTGCGGCGGCTGGCGGGTTGGGGAGCGGTGGAGCAGTGTGACTGTGCCAGTTAGGTGTAGGTGCACCGCATCATGTTGGTCGTGTTGTGGTCAGGTGTGCGCGCATGTAGGTGCTTGGTGGGTCTGTGCCACTGGGGTGTGGTGCGGCGCACAGGGTGGGTCAGCAGACTGGGTGAGGTGAGGGGTGAGGGTTAGGGTTTAGGTAGGAACTTGTTTTAGGCTAGGGTTTGGAGGTGGCTGACTAGCCTTTTGGGCCTGGCTGGCTGCCTCCCAAAATAATATAATTTTTTATTTATTTCAGTTACAAAGACGGTTGTAAATAGCTTTTAGACAAACAAAATATTCCGGACAAGCCCGGGGTTTTGTTTTGAAATAAAAGACGGGGCATATTCAGAAAACAAATATAGGTTTTTGGAAAATAGTTTTAGGCAAAATATGCATGATGTCATGATGATGCTCAAATGCAATGTGGCATGATGACATGAGCATGCGGTCATGATGATGCACAAAATAAAACAACAAGCGATTTTCTAGTAGTGATTTTATCGGGGTGCTACAATTCGACACCACTAACAATGGATCTCGCCTTCGAGATCCGCCTCATGGTACGGGGAACAAGACCGACGATCTAGGTCTTCTCTCTTCGTGTAGATCCTCGCGACACCACTAACAAACATCATTGCTCCATCTTGATTCAGCGACACCACCAACAAGGGGTGTTGCTCATGTTCATCGAGAGAACACTCCGGATAACAAAGGACGAAGGTAAATGCATCAAAAGATAAGGCTACCTCTAACTTCTGTGGAAGGAATAAAATTGCGTTGATCCTCCAATTCAATGTACAAAGCGAATGATAAGAGTAGTGGTATGGTAGCTACTCCGTCCCGCACTCAAAGCATTACTCTTCACAAGAATAGGGGAATTATACAACCAACTCTCGGAATTCAGACTGAAGATCTTAACAAGCAATGTTCAGAACAAAAGGGTGATGCAGGCTCTTCATCGGATCTGATGTAGTTGATGATGATGTTGTCGCGTTGGAAAACACCGGAAGATAGAAAGAAAGATTTCAGTGAATTTTTGGTCCACTTAAAGGTACAATAGACGAAAGATTCATCAGATAGCGTGACAACCAGATGTAGATCACCATTACAAGAGGAAGGAAGCGAAACCCTAAAGGTACAACAGAAACCCAACCACGAGAATTCCTGGACTCGAAGAAAAGGTAAGAGGGCAGATTCAAAACACGCAAAGGTAAGAGGAGAAGAGCATAGAGGTAAGGAGTAAAAGCAGACCTAATCAGATCTATCCAACCGATTTTGCAAAATAGATTTGACACTCTACATCGGCCATTAGCTAGGTTATCCTACAAGCTGGACTAGTGGGGTATCGCAACTACTGAGCTCTGATACCACTCTGTAACACCCTCAAATCAGTCATATGCAAGTTCTAGCGCTTCCCGCCAAACCCGCATAGAAACGATTCAAGGACGCCCACCAGGCACTTTCGTGCGGGTGGAAAACGAAGTAATATCATTACGCAATAGTCCACGATGGAACCCACATAACAGATATATATATATACAGCAACGACTCAGTGAGTCAAGAATACAGATATACAGTACAAAGATCCAAATCACTTTGAAAACGATACAGCATCCGAGTACGGATAAGAAGCAAATTGAGCTAAGAGCCCTAAAGAATAACCAATGGCGTCCATAACCCTGCCTAGGCCAAACCGGAAGGGTAACCCTGCTAACGACGTCGATCTCAAACCTGCTAAAACAAAAGGGGTGCCGACAAAGGGCAAAGGAAAAAGAGGAGCGTCAGTACTGAGGCCAGTACACGTCGAGGCTAGAATTCGGTGGCTCTCGCCTACATAGGTATGGTGGACTGAAGCGGCAGCGAAGCATGCGCTAAACAACCTATAGAGACTCGATAAACTGTCGGCTATTAGACAGAGATAGGAAAGACCTATTCGGAACCAAACTTATACTAACACCAATCATACCCATCCTGGTATTCCCCCTCGAGACCAAACGAGGAAGTCAAACCGAGGAACTCACACAGTTGGCAGTTTTATTCAATCCATTATAGTTGCAGCACTTACTAGTCAGATATAGATAGCACGAGTCATCCTGATAGCATAAGTAGTGGGCAGTTTTAGTTAACCATTCAGTTGTAGTTACAATACTTACTAGTCAGATATAATTAACATGTGACATCCCAAACCCAGCAGTTGTTGGCATTTTTATTTCATTCCATTGGAGTTGCGATACTTACTAGGTAGGGATAATATGACACGATACACCCCAGTTCCACCAGTTGTTGGCACTTTTATTATCCTTTCCATTATAGTGAAGCTGATTACTAGTCACATATTAAGTCAAAATTTATAGCAGTACTTTAGTTATGCTTGTCTATGATCAAGATACTGTGCTCCAAGTCGTCCATAACCACGAACACGGCTTTCAGAAAGATTTAACCTGTAGGGGTGCACAAATAGCAACACACACACGATCAACCTCGGAAAAACCAAATCAAAACCCAACGAGGCTTTCACGACAAAGCAATCACAGGATTTATAAAATATTTCAGGGGGGCACCCTACTAAGCTACCCACGACGAAGTTGGCCGACTCCGAGACGGACCCAGGGTTTGTGTAGACAACGGTAAACAATTGGGAACCCGAAACTATGACTGGGCTTGTCAATACAGTGAAAACGTGTCACGATCCAAAACAGTACAGGTGCTCCACGCACAATCGTAAATAAAGCAGTAAAGCATGGCATAATTACAGGATAGTAATAAAGCCCCAAACTAGTTTGTGGCCCCAAGAAATAAGAAATGAATCAAGCTCTGGCTAAGGAGATTCATGGTCCCACATGCGGATAGTGCGATCGTCAAGGAACAAGTATCAAGTACTCGGGGCCTACGGGACGCAAGTGGACATGAAAAACCAAATAGCATATATTACCCACCGATGCCTCTTTCATTAGTTATCCCAGCAATTTAATAGTTGTATTTAAAGTCATGATCCTCTCCACCGTAAAGCATATGCCAACATTCCAACAACTGTGTGGTACTTCACGACACGGGATCACACCTGAGCAAGCGACTACGACTCGCAAGACCGTCTATCTACCAAACAACAGGTATTAGGAGGTGTCCAAGGCAATATAAATGCTGCACGGATTACATTTGGTACAGAGCACTAAAGCATCGTGACACAGATAGCAATAGATCAATAGGAGGAAATAAAGACTATAAATGCAAATAGGTAGAAAGGGGGAGAATGCTCGCCTAGGAAATATTGCCGAATGTACATAACCGAAGGACTTGTCGATACTCGCATCAACTCAACGGCCTAATCCGCGAAGAACAAAAGCACTAGAAGAAACATCGGATGCACTATTTAATACTACGGCAGAAGATCGGGCATGATGCCTGTATGATGCGTGACATAGCAAAGGTGCGATGCAACTAGGCAATATTAAGCGGAACCGGGGTCCCGACAATTAATTAAGAGGTTCATGTTGTTTAAGATACCCGCAATTTAAATGTTGTCTTAACAAGGCAAAACATGACATCGGTTCGCTACACAAATTTAAATGGAGGCGATATATATAAGACTAGAATATCCCGCATATAGCCTCCATATTTAATTCTTAAGTGAATCGACAAAGTACCCCCAATTCCCAAGATATGTATGCAAAGCATGTACAATTTATATGCAACAATTATATTATTATAAAAATAGGGGAGGATAAGGGTCACACATGGGGGCGAAGGTCTTGGATTCGGAGGGGTTCGGTCTTGGGGTAGACGGTCTCTGGATTCCGTGAAGGTGGGCTTTGAGTTCTGGGATCGGTCTTCGAGGCAACGGCCTTAGGATCCGTGAAGGCAATCTTGGCATTCCGAGGTATTCGATTCGGGGGTTTCGACGGGATCAGTCTTCGAGTCTGGGAACGGGTCTTGTCGACCGGGAATCTTTGGGCCTCGGCTAGCAGGTTTCGGGAGGAAGAGCTTGGCAAGGCGAGGTGGAACTTGGTGATGAACAGGTTCACGGACACCGGCTCGAGTGGCGACGCGAGATAGGGAACATCGACGAAAAACACCAGGCGCCAGCAAGCTTCAATAACCATCTGTGATTTTTAAGGAAGGTGTCACTAATAGCTTGGTTACGAAAACAACACAACAAACATGCCCTTGAGAGAGCACTATCAGGACAAACACCTCACGGCCTCAGAACACGTATACACCTCAGGAACAATCGAAGAGAGCAACACGCGCGATAGGCGATGGTGAACGGGCGATGCTGCCTCAGACGGCTCGAGCTGCAGGGAACACGCGCGGGCAGACCTGGGGCGACCTGGTGGCGGGACACACGCACGAGGAGCACCGGCGATGGCCAGGTCGAGGCAGCAACGGTGAGGCCTGGAGGTCGACGGGAGGCTCGGGGAGGACGAGGCTCCGATGAACTTGGAGGCGGGGTTATGAACGACAGGAGGAGGCGCGGCCGGGGAGAGGAGGGCGCCACCGGGGCGGCGGGGTCCTGCGGTGGAGCGTCAGGGAAGGCGGCGGATGGTGGCGTCGGGATCTGGCAGTGGAAGCCTCGTCAGGGAGAGGAGAGGGCGCGGCGACGCTTCTCGTGGAGCAGAGGTGGGATGGCGGGCACTGGCGGCTTCTGCTTGCAGGACGGGGCCACGAGACGAGGCACGCGGGTCCTGTCGACGGCGGACGGAGCAGGCGAAGGGGAGCAGCGGAGAGGTGCTGCAGCAGAGGACAGAGCAGCATGGTGGGCCGGCGAGCTCGACCTTGGGAGGTCGGCGGTGCTCGCGCTGGTCGAGGGTGAGGGCGACAGGATCGGAGCGGGCCGGCTCTAGGCGACGACGCGAGGGCGTCCTAGAACGGTGGGGCTCGAGGAGCTTGCTTGTAGGGTGGCCGGAAAGAGAGGGAGGCGCGAAGCAGGCGATGCGAGGTGGACCGCGGGAGGGCACGGGGTCGAGCAGCATACTGGCCGGCGGCGGCTGCCTGTGGACGGAAAACGACGAGGGGCGAGGATGGGGATCGCGAGGGAGATGTCGAGGAAGGTAGGCGACAAGGGGTTGGTGGCGAGCGGCAAGAGTGGGGCCAGGGTCGCACTAGCACGCGGGGGTTGTGGGATCGCGACGCAGGGCTGCTAGGGCGTGTCGATCGATCGAGGACGGGTCAGAGCAAAGCGTGCATTGTGTCCATGTACGCGCGCGGGTGGGGTGGGTGCAACGTGAGCGTGTTGCGTGCATGCTTTGAGGCGGCTGGCGGGTTGAGGAGCGGTGGAGCAGTGGGACTGTGCCGGTTAGGTGTAGGTGCACCGCATCGTGTTGGGTCGTGTTGTGGTCAGGTGTGCGCGCGTGTAGGTGCTAGGTGGGTCTGTGCCGCTGGGGTGTGGTGCGGCGCACAGGGTAGGTCGGCAGGCTGGGTGAGGTGAGGGGTAAGGGTTAGGGTTTTGGTAGGAACTAGTTTTAGGCTAGTGTTTGGAGGTGACTGACTGGCCTTTTGGGCCTGGCTGGCTGCCTCCCAAAATAATATATTTTTTTATTTATTTCAGTTACAAAGACGGTTGTAAATAGTTTTTAGACAAACAAAATATTCCGGACAAGCCCGGGGTTTTGTTTTGAAATAAAAGACGGGGCATATTCAGAAAACAAATATAGGTTTTTGGAAAATAGTTTTAGGCAAAATATGCATGATGTCATGATGATGCTCAAATGCAATGTGGCATGATGACATGAGCATGCGGTCATGATGATGCACAAAATAAAAACAACAAGTGATTTCCTAGTAGTGATTTTATCGGGGTGCTACATACATGCCCTAAGCCCAACAATACATCGTGTTCCAGGCCTACGCAAATGAACTACTCTGACCCAAAGATTGTTGAATTCTCAAACAAACAAAAATACAGAAAACCAGAGGAAACATTTCCTGAACCTATATAAAAGAGCCAAGTAGGATCTTCTGTTTTTAATTTAGAAAAAAAATCAAGTCATATCAAATGGTAAAAAGCAGTGGAGCCACAAACAGAAAACAAGAATGTTCGTGATAAATCTTAGTACTAAGTCGTCATGCTTGGTCATAAGGCGAAACATGGAGCATTACAGCTATGGATTTACCATTTCATTTTCTTGGTTGTGTATCCGATCCAAATCAGGTCCATGAAAAGGAATCAAAGCTAATCAACAGGAAAAATCCTAATGTAATATGTATACAGATTGATTCTCCATACTAGTTTCAGACATGGTAATTACCAGCACCAAAAGTGAATGAGAAGGGCAAACGATGGCTGGACACTCCTTACTTGCACCAACTTGTCGGATCTAAAGAACGGGAGCGGGGTAATGCTCTCTTGCAAAAATGCAACACAGAGTCACCATGCCTCATGAGAAGTATAGGCCTACGAATATGGCCATCTATGCAACAGACACCACGGTAGCTAGATCAACAACTCGATGGTACTCTCTTCACAGTAGTGCTGCCATTGCCAGATTTCAGCCTCCTAGTGCAACATGACCAAAACATCCGCATGATGATCAAATCATCGACGACATTGGACAAAGCTAGCGCACCGTTCATCCCTAGAAAATATGCCAATGGAGTAAAAAGGCACCTCTGAGACAATATCATCTTCCTAACACCTCCCATTCCCAAGACAATAAAACTCGAGTGCATCCCAGAACACAAATAGTCATCTAGTTGTAGTACAAGACACTACTCAGACACCTTCTCCACACTTGGATGGTTGTATAATATGGTGCATATTATATATAAGCAGGAGAGTACGTGCTATAGATGCCATGCTAGACAAGTAGGTATAATGTATCAATGGGCACATTATTGGCCCTTAAGTCCAGGTTGCTGTGTCGGCAAACAAAAATCAAAGTTTGGAAAGGTATTCGCAATGGTTCCTTCGTGAATATAAGTACTATGCAATGAGTTCCCAACAAAACCGTATGCATAATCCAAAAAAGGCATAATGTCACCGAGTGTAAACATCAACCAATACTAGCTTATTGGGAGAGTACCAAATGCTTACTGACAAGGTAAGAGAAACAAATACAGAAGCATCAATGCAGAGTGTTCACACTACAAGATCTTTTTTTTTTTGAGCAACTGGCAGGAGCACTGCCTATTCTATTAGAAGAGGGAAAAAACCCATGACCACTGTACAGGAAAGGCAATTTTAGATTAAGGTGGGAAAAAGCCAGGAAACCACCATGGAGACAAAAGAAATAAAGGAAAAGCTAGTCCGGCTCAGCTGGGATAGCTGGCACGAACGTGCCGAACGCCCTTTCCCTCTGTTGGATGTCATCACGAGCGATAGAGGCCACCTCCAAGTAGGTCAGGCGTTTTCCGATGAAGATTCTGCGGTTTCTTTCCTTCAGGCGTTCCAGAGCACATAAAGCAGGCGGCCGCTGAGGCGGCGTTGGGCGTCCTTGGTCTTCCTCACAATCATGTCATCCCACCAATCAGTGATGGATGCGAAAAATTGGCCCTGATTACCCACGGTCTCGTTGTCCCAAGATTGAGTGGTGGTCCAGACTGCCGTCGTGAAGGGGCAATCCTTGCAGAGATGTGCGGCAGTTTCTGGGGCCGTTCCACAAAGCGAGCAAGTTGGGTCATGAGGCCATCCACTGACAGCGAGCATGTCAGCAGTGAGGAGTTTGCCGTGGAGGGCGAGCCAGGAAAAAAGTTTGCATTTCGGCTCCGCATGAGCGGTCCAAATTTTCTGGGCTTTGAACTTCGAGAAGCAACCGTGGAATTGCGCGTGATAGGCGGAGCTAGCGCTGTAGATGCCGTCAGCCGTGAGCGTCCATCTGATGGAGTCGTGTTGTAGCGTGGTCAGCGTAGTTTCATGAATGAGGTCCCATAGTTGAAGGTATTGGGCCAACTGAATGGGAGTACTGAGGCGAGCGATAGAGCGGATCCAGTTGTTGTTGCTGAACTCTTTGGCGACAGTCCTTTTCTTCCTGGTGGCGATCTTGTATAGGCCAGGGGCCCACTATTGGATAGGGCCCAGGTTGCTCCAGTTATCGTGCCAGAAATAGGCCTTTTCACCATTTCCTAAAGTGATCTTCGTGGATGCTCTGAAAAGCGCCATGCCAGTCGAGTTGCAAGGGAGTTTTGAACCCGTCCAGGTGCGTTCAGGGTCGGTCCATTGCAACCAAGGCCAACGCAGTCTCAGGGCTCTCCCGGTACGCTCGAGGTCGGGCATGCCAAGGCCTCCCAGGTGCCTTGGTCTGTAGACCGTCTTCCAGTTGACAAGCGCCTTTCCTTTAGCCGTGTGCTCCCCTTCGTCACCCGCCCAGACGAAGTTCCGGACGATCTTTGTGATCTTCTTGCGCGCCCATGTAGAGAGAGGAATGGCGGTGGCGTGATAAGTTGCGGTGGCCATGAGGACAAATTTTGCGAGCGTAATTCTCCCTGATCGAGCGATGTTTTTGCCATACCATCCCGGAAGCTTCCTGGCGATTTTGTCGAAAAGGGGTTGGAGGTCCACTTTGCGGAGGCGACGGATGTGCAGTGGGAGGCCTAAGTACTTGCCAGGGAAGGTGGCGAGCTTGGCCGGGAAAGATGACATCAGCTCCTCGATGTTGATCTGCCCACAGTGCACCGGGAAGACCTCCGTCTTTGCCATGTTGGTGACGAGTCCACTGGCCCTACCAAAACAATTGAGAATCTCAGAGATGGCATCAAGCTCCTCTTTCACTGGGTTGACGAAAATCCCGGCATCGTCAGCATAGAGGGAGATTCTACAGGTAGTCGATCTAGAGCGGATGGGGCTGAGGATTCCACTCGAGGTAGCTTTTGCCAGGATGCGCTGAAGCGGGTCGATAGCCATGATGAACAGCATGGGGGAGAGTGGGTCGCCCTGTCTGAGGCCACGGGCGTGCCAGAAAGCCTTTCTAGGGTTGCCGTTGAGGAGGATTCTTGAAGAAGCGGAAGCCAGGGAGAGGCAGACCCAGTTGCGCCAGTTCGGCCCAAAACCTAAAGCAGTCATCACCTCCATGAGGTAGGCCCATCCCACCGAGTCGAAAGCTTTTGAAATGTCCAGTTTCAAGAAGATGCTCAGGGTCTTCGAGGAGTGAAGCTCTCTAATGAGGTTTTGCACGTGCAAGAAATTATCGTGGATGCTTCTCTTCTTGCCGAAAGCTCTTTGACATTTGGAGACGATGTCGGGAAGCATAGGAGCCAGACGGTTGGCGAAAAGCTTGGGGAAGATCTTGGACAAGCTATGGATAGGGCTGATAGGCCTATAGTCACCCACGGACGCGGCGTCTGATTTCTTCGGGATCAGAACGATGTTGGCGGAGTTCACAAGGTTAACACAATTTGCCCGGAGCTTGGACATGTGGGAGATGGCATTGATGACGTCGTTTTTGATAATATCCCAGCAAGATTTGAAGAAAGCTCCAATGAAGCCATCATGGCCCGGGGCTTTTACCGATGGTAAGGAGAAGACCGCCTCAATCTCATCATCGTCGAAAGGGAGGTCGAGGTCAGCCAGGTCATGCGGAGTGTAGCCGAGGCCGTCCCAGTTGAGGCAGACCTGCCTAGGCGCTTTGGTCCCGAGCAAGTCGTTGAAGTGTTTCAGGAGGACCTCCTCTTTGTCCTTGGTCGTGATAGCCGAGCCCCCTTCCGTGGCGAGCGATTGGATAAAGACCTTCCTTCTATGCCCATTCGCCCTCGCATGAAAACGTTTAGTGTTCGCGTCTCCCAGACGGATCCAAGTAAGTCTCGATCTCTGCCGGAGCTTTATTTTCTGGATAGCGAGAAGACCGATGTAGGAAGCTTTTAGACGTTTTCGCAGCTCTCTTTCGTTATCCGACAGGGTCCTAGTTTCCTCCGCGAGGTCAAACCTCCAGATGATCTCTTTTGCCATAGCAATCTGGTGGCGAAGGATACCCGTGCATTCGCGTTGCCATTTCTTGAGAGCCTTCGCAGTGCAGGACAGTTTCATGTGAATTCTGCGGACGGGGTCCGCGTCCTGGATGACCTTGTTCCAGGCCTCATCGACGGTTTCCTTGAAACCCTCCATGCGTAGCCAGTACTCTTCGAATTTGAAGAAAGGCCTTCTGGCCGTGGCCACGCTTCCGTGAAGCAGAAGAGGGGCATGGTCTGAGCAAGACGAAGTGATGGCCTGCAGATGCGCGTCCGGGAAAAGCATGTCCCAATCATCCGAGAAAAAAACGTGGTCGATCTTAGTAAGAACCGAGCCAGCCTGGGCGTTTGACCAAGTGAAGCGGCGTCCAACCATTCGCATATCTTTAAGCTGCAGGAAGTCTCTTGCCTCCCTAAACTTGCGGATGAGTCGGCGGTTGATGTTGAGGTTATTTTTGTCGGAGGCTTGAGTGATGAGATTGAAGTCACCAACCAGGAGCCACTCACTTCGGACAATAGGCTTCAGGTTTCTGAGCTCCTCGATGAAAGCTAATTTCTCTGGATCCCCTTGTAGCCCGTAGACGCAGGTAAGAGTCCATCTATTCCCCTCTTCAAGCATGGTAATTGTTGCAGATAGCGTGCGATCAGTTAAGTGAGGATCCGACAGAGCGGAAAAAACGCTTGAGACAGCCAAGATGATGCCTCCACAAGTGAACTATTAACATGAGACCCTAAACCCTAAACCCTAACACTGCAAGATCTTGTCCGCACAAACTATTGCAAAGTTTATCGCCTTTTGCCGGCAACGGCCGTGCAGTTAGTGTGTTGACTGTTATTGCTGAGGCAATACTATAGAGCCCAACACTACATCTTGGCGCTGCCCCACGAGCAAATTAGCCTAGTCCAACAAGCACTAATCCGACACCAGAGCTCTCCGAAACAAAAGATGCAGAAAAGAAGAGGAACCATTTTCATAACCTAAAGCTGGAGGAGCTCCGGTGTTTTTATATGCATGTAGATTTGTTTTGCTTTTACTTTAGGCTACAAATCAACTAATAATCCACAATAGTAAATATTGCTGGTTGGTGTTAAGGCAAAGCATGCATCATTACCATTTTGGATTTACCATGGCATTACCAGTTTTAACAACCCTATGGCAACGAGTAACATAAGTTGATAAAACACAATGGGTGAATAACATAAAAGGAATCCCTCATGACTGTGCCTAAACTTTTCAAGTGATAGGTGAACACAAAGATTGATATTCCACTGTAGCCGAGAAGTCTTAAATGGCATGCAACCATTGCCTGTAAGAAGCACGTAGAGCATAGATAAAGCGATAGTAAGTCAATCAGATAAATTAATTGAAACTTAAAAGTTAAATTATGTCCACGAGATTTTTGATATATGCAGCGCTAAGCTTAAACCCATAGACACATCTGGTTGAAGAATTTTCCAGGCTACAGTAAAGTTCGTAATGAAAAAATTATGTTGTGTGCATAACAATTAACAACACTAATCCAAATGCACTGAAATATCAATAATGTAGCTGAGCAAATAAGGCAGCCTAGTAGTTATAATAGTGCACCATGTTAATAGTTCACTTAGGGCTTTATCTGCTACTTACCATACATAAGGTTATCCTCAAACACCATAAAAATGCATACACATATTAACTAAGATAAATTCTGAATGTTGAAAAGATAAACGGTATGGTTGTTTCTCCTAGAAAAAAATGACATGTATCTCTAGCCACCAGGAGCTTATCTCCCGCACCACCGGCCACCGCCCCCTCCTGTCATCCTACACCACCACACATCGTCCACGCTGTAAGGTCACCATCGCGCCATGCCATCTCCCAAGTTGAGAATTCCCCGCCTAGCTGGAATGCAGCCGATAGAGAGGAGGGTCAGACAGGGGAGGGCGGCGAGTACGGTCGGCGCAGCGCCTCTATGCCACCAACAAGCCACCCTGCAAATTCTGGGAGCCCCACCCGGGCTCACCAAGGCCCAGATCTAGGCCCGCAGGCCCAAAACATGGCTTCCGCTATCCATCCTCATGGCACCACTACCGCCGGTCTTCCACTAACCTCCACGGCCTTCCGCTGTCGCAACCGCCATCCCTCCCGCCAACCAAGGCTGGAGCGACACCGGCCGAAGAACCTCCTACCATGCCGCACCGCCACCAACGCGAGCCTGCCACGTCCAGGACGTGTAGTGCGCGGGGAGAAGCAGTCCTGCCGCCGCTAGCACCTCACGAGAGAGGTAAATAGGATATGCATGTCAATTTCTTCTGTTTTTAATGTAGACTACAAATCAGCTTATCTCGAATGGTAAAAAGACTCACAATTAATAGAAAGCAAGAAATGTTGCTTATTGCTTCGTACTAAGTCGATGTTGTCGTTGTGCTTGGTATAAAGGTGAAACATGCAGCATTAACACTTTTGATTTACCATTGCATTTTCTTGGTCGTTTGTCCACTCCAAATCAGGTTGATGAAAAGGAATAAAAGAAAACCAAGAGGGGAACGTCCATTGATGTATACATATCGGTTATCCATAGTTGAGGCTTTAGACACAGTGGATGATACATGCCAGATACTACTGCAAACCAGCACCAAAAGCGAAAGAGAAGGGCAACAGATGGCTGGAGCTAAAGAATGGGAGTGTAGTAATGCTCCCTTGAGAAAATGCAAAGTAGAATCACTGTTAGAGTATACGTGTACGGTTCGGTTAGTCTAGGATGTTAGCGTACGAGAATAAGTTGTTACGGTAACAAATTTGTATCGTCTAGAGTCTGATTGGATATAACCTCCTGTGGTTATCGTGAACGGAGAGATCGATCTCGTAGATAAGGGATCAGATCAATCTCCTTAACTTTCTTTGTACGTTGTAAACTTCCTATTCTATATAACACGCAACCGAGCCGAGCTCCAAGGCATCATTCCCAGAAATCCCACGTACGATCATATGGTATCAGAGCCACCATCTTCCTAAAACACATCTATGTGCCTTGCTCCTCCCCTTACCGCCACCACGACCAATCCTCTTGCCGGCATCAACATTGGAGAGAAGCTCACAAGAACCAACTACCTCCTATGGCAGTCCCAAGTTTTGCCTCCCATCCGAGGCGCCCGATTGACAAGCTTCCTCGACGAGAAGGCCGAGCCGCCATCCGAGACGATCACCGTCGAGAAGGATGGCAAGGCGAGCAAGGAGGAAAATCCCGTGTACCATGCGTGGGTAGCGACGGACCAACAAGTACTGTCGTTTTTGTTGAGCACTTTATCACCTGACATCCTTGTGTCCATGATTGGCATGGATACGGCTGCTGAAGTATGGGTGGCGATCAAGGCCATGTTCGCCTCTCAATCAAGAACGCGGGTGTCAAACCTGCGCGTTGCCCTCGCCAAGACGAGGAAGGAAAACATGACGACGGCGCAATTCTTCACCAAGATGAAGGGGCTCGCCGACGAACTCGTTGCGGCAGGCCGGCCAATTGATGAGGAAGAACTCGTGGAGTATCTTCTCGCCGGCCTCGACAACACCTACAATCCTCTCTTCGCCGCCATCGGAGTCCACGGCGGCGAGGATCTCACCGTCAGCGAGCTCTCCGGGCATGTCTGTGCCTACAACAACCGCATCGCTCTCCTCGCCGATGGCATCGGTGGGGGCTCCTCCATCAACTCCGCCCAACGCGGCCAAGGAGGGCCACGAGGACGTGGCTACCATGGAGGACGTCGTGGAGGCCATGGCAGCTACGGCCATGGCAACCGCGGGAATGGACGCCAGCACCGCGGTGGCGGCGGCCGCCGAGGAGGAGGCAGGGGCGGCAAGGACCACGACTACACCTCCTGCCAAATATGTGGGAAGCCCGGGCATGAAGCTCGGAACTGCTGGCATCGCTACTCCGACGATGAAGAAGAAGGGGAGGAGAAGGGTGCAAACTCTGCGTCCTATGGAGTGGACACCAACTGGTATGGTGATACCGGTGCCACCGATCACATCACGGGCGAGCTCAATAAGCTCACCATAAAGGAGAAGTACAAGGGTCGTGAGCAAATCCATGCGGCCAATGGACAAGGTATGATCATTAGTCATGTTGGTCATGCAATTGTTACAACCCCCTCTAAATCTTTGCATCTAAAAAATGTCCTTCATGTTCCACACGCTACAAAAAACCTTGTCTATGTTCATCGTTTTACCAAAGATAATAATGTCTTCATCGAATTTCACCCTTGGTATTTTTATGTTAAGGATCAGGCCACGAAGAGGGTTCTTCTCAAGGGTAGATGCTTGCGCGGTCTTTATCCATTGATATCTTCATCACCAATCAAGAATAAACAAGTCTTTAGTGCCACCAAGCCTTCAGCTTCATTGTGGCATAGTCGTTTAGGGCATCCTTCTTTTCGAATTGTTCAACAAGTACTTATCAATTATGAGCTTCCTTATTCGAATAAATCTAGTGTTGAGTCGGTTTGTGACTCTTGTCAAAGAGCCAAAAGCCATCAATTACCATATGTTCGGTCTACTAGTGTGTCCACCTCTCCCTTACAACTTGTGTTCTCTGATGTATGGGGACCAGCACCTAGCTCAGTAGGGAGATACTCATACTATGTAAGCTTCATTGATGATTTTAGTAAATTTTCGTGGATTTATCTTCTCAAGAAAAAATCCGATGTCTTCCAAGTATTTCACAATTTTCAACAACTTGTTGCACGCCAATTCGATAAAAAGATTCTTGCCATACAATCCGATTGGGGAGGAGAATATGAAAAACTAAATTCCTTCTTTCAAAAAATAGGCATTGAGCATCATGTACCGTGTCCTCATGCGCACCGGCAAAATGGTTCCTCAGAACACAAGCATCGTCATATTGTAGAAGTTGGCCTTGCTCTTCTTGCAAACGCATCAATGCCACTTAAGTTTTGGGATGAAGCCTTTTTGACTGCCACATATTTGATTAATATGTTGCCAACTAAAGTCATTGCAAATGAAACACCAATGGAACGACTCCTTAAGAAAACACCGGATTATGCATCTCTTCGAACCTTTTGTTGTGCCTGTTGGCCAAACCTTCGACCCTTTAATCCAAGAAAACTCTCTTTCCGTTCCAAACAATGTGTCTTTATTGGTTATAGCCATATGCATAAAGGTGTCAAATATCTAGATGTCAATTCTGGTCGAGTCTATATATCTCGTGATGTTGTTTTTGACAAAACGGTGTTCCCCTTTGCCAATCTTGATCCCAATGCTGGTGCTCTCCTCCGCCAACAAATTCTTCTATTACCGGAGTCTCTTCAGAATCAACCGGCGTCATCTCATGAGGGGGAAAAACAATGCACTGATCTAACACCTAATGACTCTATAATTCCTGGGGTTTCTAGTGTCCTTCAGGAACAGGAAGGTGGAGGAGAAAATTTGGAGCAATATGGTGAAAAAATGACAAGAAACGGTGCACAAATGCAACCGGGAGATGATTTTATGTCAAGAACATGTGACGACGAACACAGCGGTCGACATGAGGATGATGTGCCTCGATTCTCGGCAACCTCGGACGACAGCGGCAGAGAATCTGGGTGATACGAGGACAGAATGCGTCCAGGTTCACATCAATCCCGCGCTGTCACGATACCTGCAAAGGAGCGGGATCCGGCTCCGTCTCGGCCCGCGCAAGCATGCGGTCCCACCGGCACGCGCCAGCCACGCGCGGCCATGACTACAGCGCGAGCACGGGACTCTGTGTCGCACGACCCGCCTGGCTCTGTGACGAACGCGTTAGACGTGCGCCAACCACGCACGGTCGCGGACGCAGCGGGAGTACGTGACGCGACGGGCACGCACCAGTCACCCGCGACGACGACGTCAGAAGAAGGGCACGCGTCGCACGGTTCGCTCGGCTCCAGAAGCTTGCGAAGAGACGAGGACGATCCGAACCTGAGCGATTCTGCTATGGGATCCGAGTCAGGATCTAACTCGGCCGGATCTTCTACGGCCACAGCATCTACTAGTCAATCTACAACTACAGTTCATCGAACACGTGTAAAAACAGGTAATTCTAAACCAAAAATTTACACCGACGGCACAATCAGGTATACTCTGTCTTGTTCGGCTAGTGAACCTGAAAATTTGCAAGTAGCTTTGAAAAACAAAAAATGGAAAAATGCTATGGATGAGGAGTATAGGGCCTTAGTGGAAAATAAAACATGGCACCTAGTACCACATCAGAATGGTAGAAATATTATAGACTCTAAATGGGTTTATAGAATTAAAAGAAAGGCTGATGGAAGCATTGATAGATATAAAGCTAGACTAGTGGCAAAAGGATTTAAGCAAAGATACGGTATAGATTATGAGGACACTTTTAGTCCTGTTGTTAAATCTGCTACTATCTGACTTGTCCTAGCTATTTCAGTTTCAAAAGGATGGAGTTTGAGGCAACTTGATGTGAAGAACGCGTTTCTCTATGGTGTTCTGGAAGAAGAGGTCTACATGAAACAGCCACCTGGTTATGAGGACAAAAATGCACCTTTCCATGTTTGCAAACTTGACAAGTCAGTGTATGGGCTCAAGCAAGCACCAAGGGCATGGTTCTCCAAGCTAAGCTCAAAGTTGCAAGAGTTTGGCTTTCTAGCATCCAAAGCAGACACATCTCTATTTATATATAATAAGTCAGGTATCATCATTTATGTACTAGTATATGTTGATGACATTATTGTTACTAGTTCCTCCAACAAGGCTATTGCAGCACTCCTTGAAGATCTTGGTTCAGCATTTGCACTAAAAGATCTTGGTGACTTACATTACTTCTTGGGAATTGAGGTAAAAAGGTTTAGTCAAGGAATTGTTCTAACCCAAGAAAAATATGCTTTAGATTTACTTGACAGAGTTGGGCTGAAAAATTGTAAAGCACTACCAACTCCACTCTCAGCATCAGAGAAGCTCTCAGTTACACAAGGAGAACTTCTAGGGTCTGAAGATGGTACACGATACAGGAGTATAGTTGGAGCACTTCAATATCTGATACTCACAAGGCCAGATATTGCCTTTTCAGTTAACAAGGTATGCTAGTATCTTCACAACCCCACTATTGTTCATTGGACAGCTGTAAAAAGAATTCTGAGGTACGTCAGTGGAACAATTAGCACTGGACTAACTTTCAGAAGATCTTCCTCTACATTAGTAAGTGCCTTTTCAGATGCTGACTGGGCAGGATGTGTAGATGACAGAAGATCAACAGGAGGCTTTGCGGTATATTTTGGATCTAACCTTGTTTCTTGGAATGCTAGAAAATAGGCAACTGTGTCTAGATCAAGCACAGAGGAAAAATACAAATCTCTAGCAAATGCCACAGTAGAAATCATTTGGATAGAATCTCTCCGAGGAGAACTTGGAATTCCTGGCGATGTTTTTGCCATACCATCCCGGAAGCTTCCTGGCGATTTTGTCGAAAAGGGGTTGGAGGTCCACTTTGCGGAGGCGACGGATGTGCAGTGGGAGGCCTAAGTACTTGCCAGGGAAGGTGGCGAGCTTGGCCGGGAAAGATGACATCAGCTCCTCGATGTTGATCTGCCCACAGTGCACCGGGAAGACCTCCGTCTTTGCCATGTTGGTGACGAGTCCACTGGCCCTACCAAAACAATTGAGAATCTCAGAGATGGCATCAAGCTCCTCTTTCACTGGGTTGACGAAAATCCCGGCATCGTCAGCATAGAGGGAGATTCTACAGGTAGTCGATCTAGAGCGGATGGGGCTGAGGATTCCACTCGAGGTAGCTTTTGCCAGGATGCGCTGAAGCGGGTCGATAGCCATGATGAACAGCATGGGGGAGAGTGGGTCGCCCTGTCTGAGGCCACGGGCGTGCCAGAAAGCCTTTCTAGGGTTGCCGTTGAGGAGGATTCTCGAAGAAGCGGAAGCCAGGGAGAGGCAGACCCAGTTGCGCCAGTTCGGCCCAAAACCTAAAGCAGTCATCACCTCAATGAGGTAGGCCCATCCCACCGAGTCGAAAGCTTTTGAAATGTCCAGTTTCAAGAAGATGCTCAGGGTCTTCGAGGAGTGAAGCTCTCTAATGAGGTTTTGCACGTGCAAGAAATTATCGTGGATGCTTCTCTTCTTGCCGAAAGCGCTTTGACATTTGGAGACGATGTCGGGAAGCATAGGGGCCAGACGGTTGGCGAAAAGCTTGGGGAAGATCTTGGACAAGCTATGGATAAGGCTGATAGGCCTGTAGTCACCCACGGACGCGGCGTCTGATTTCTTCGGGATCAGAATGATGTTGGCGGAGTTCACAAGGTTAACATAATTTGCCCGGAGCTTGGACATGTGGGAGATGGCATTGATGACGTCGTTTTTGATAATATCCCAGCAAGATTTGAAGAAAGCTCCAATGAAGCCATCATGGCCCGGGGCTTTTACCGATGGTAAGGAGAAGACCGCCTCAATCTCATCATCGTCGAAAGGGAGGTCGAGGTCAGCCAGGTCATGCGGAGTGTAGCCGAGGCCGTCCCAGTTGAGGCAGACCTGCCTAGGCGCTTTGGTCCCGAGCAAGTCGTTGAAGTGTTTCAGGAGGACCTCCTCTTTGTCCTTGGTCGTGATAGCCGAGCCCCCTTCCGTGGCGAGCGATTGGATAAAGACCTTCCTTCTATGCCCATTCGCCCTCGCATGAAAACGTTTAGTGTTCGCGTCTCCCAGACGGATCCAAGTAAGTCTCGATCTCTGCCGGAGCTTTATTTTCTGGATAGCGAGAAGACCGATGTAGGAAGCTTTTAGACGTTTTCGCAGCTCTCTTTCGTTATCCGACAGGGTCCTAGTTTCCTCCGCGAGGTCAAACCTCCAGATGATCTCTTTTGCCATAGCAATCTGGTGGCGAAGGATACCCGTGCATTAGCGTTGCCATTTCTTGAGAGCCTTCGCAGTGCGGGACAGTTTGATGTGAATTCTGCGGACGGGGTCCGCGTCCTGGATGACCTTGTTCCAGGCCTCATCGACGGTTTCCTTGAAACCCTCCATGCGTAGCCAGTACTCTTCGAATTTGAAGAAAGGCCTTCTGGCCGTGGCCACGCTTCCGTGAAGCAGAAGAGGGGCATGGTCTGAGCAAGCCGAAGTGATGGCCTGCAGATGCGCGTCCGGGAAAAGCATGTCCCAATCATCCGAGAAAAAAACGTGGTCGATCTTAGTAAGAACCGAGCCAGCCTGGGCGTTTGACCAAGTGAAGCGGCGTCCAACCATTCGCATATCTTTAAGCTGCAGGAAGTCTCTTGCCTCCCTAAACTTGCGGATGAGTCGGCGGTTGATGTTGAGGTTATTTTTGTCGGAGGCTTGAGTGATGAGATTGAAGTCACCAACCAGGAGCCACTCACTTCGGACAATAGGCTTCAGGTTTCTGAGCTCCTCGATGAAAGCTAATTTCTCTGGATCCCCTTGTAGCCCGTAGACGCAGGTAAGAGTCCATCTATTCCCCTCTTCAAGCATGGTAATTGTTGCAGATAGCGTGCGATCAGTTAAGTGAGGATCCGACAGAGCGGAAAAAAACGCTTGAGACAGCCAAGATGATGCCTCCACAAGTGAACTATTAACATGAGACCCTAAACCCTAAACCCTAACACTGCAAGATCTTGTCCGCACAAACTATTGCAAAGTTTATCGCCTTTTGCCGGCAACGGCCGTGCAGTTAGTGTGTTGACTGTTATTGCTGAGGCAATACTATAGAGCCCAACACTACATCTTGGCGCTGCCCCACGAGCAAATTAGCCCAGTCCGACAAGCACTAATCCGACACCAGAGCTCTCCGAAACAAAAGATGCACAAAAGAAGAGGAACCATTTTCATAACCTAAAGCTGGAGGAGCTCCGGTGTTTTTATATGCATGTAGATTTGTTTTGCTTTTACTTTAGGCTACAAATCAACTAATAATCCACAATAGTAAATATTGCTGGTTGGTGTTAAGGCAAAGCATGCATCATTACCATTTTGGATTTACCATGGCATTACCAGTTTTAACAACCCTATGGCAACGAGTAACATAAGTTGATAAAACACAATGGGTGAATAACATAAAAGGAATCCCTCATGACTGTGCCTAAACTTTTCAAGTGATAGGTGAACACAAAGATTGATATTCCACTGTAGCCGAGAAGTCTTAAAAGGCATGCAACCATTGCCTGTAAGAAGCACGTAGAGCATAGATAAAGCGATAGTAAGTCAATCAGATAAATTAATTGAAACTTAAAAGTTAAATTATGTCCACGAGATTTTTGATATATGCAGCGCTAAGCTTAAACCCATAGACACATCTGGTTGAAGAATTTTCCAGGCTACAGTAAAGTTCGTAATGAAAAAAGTATGTTGTGTGCATAACAATTAACAACACTAATCCAAAATGCACTGAAATATCAATAATGTAGCTGAGCAAATAAGGCAGCCTAGTAGTTATAATAGTGCACCATGTTAATAGTTCACTTAGGGCTTTATCTGCTACTTACCATACATAAGGTTATCCTCAAACACCATAAAAATGCATACACATATTAACTAAGATAAATTCTGAATGTTGAAAAGATAAACGGTATGGTTGTTTCTCCTAGAAAAAAATGACATGTATCTCTAGCCACCAGGAGCTTATCTCCCGCACCACCGGCCACCGCCCCCTCCTGTCATCCTACACCACCACACATCGTCCACGCTGTAAGGTCACCATCGCGCCATGCCATCTCCCAAGTTGAGAATTCCCCGCCTAGCTGGAATGCAGCCGATAGAGAGGAGGGTCAGACAGGGGAGGGCGGCGAGTACGGTCGGCGCAGCGCCTCTATGCCACCAACAAGCCACCCTGCAAATTCTGGGAGCCCCACCCGGGCTCACCAAGGCCCAGATCTAGGCCCGCAGGCCCAAAACATGGCTTCCGCTATCCATCCTCATGGCACCACTACCGCCGGTCTTCCACTAACCTCCACGGCCTTCCGCTGTCGCAACCGCCATCCCTCCCGCCAACCAAGGCTGGAGCGACACCGGCCGAAGAACCTCCTGCCATGCCGCACCGCCACCAACGCGAGCCTGCCACGTCCAGGACGTGTAGTGCGCGGGGAGAAGCAGTCCTGCCGCCGCTAGCACCTCACGAGAGAGGTAAATAGGATATGCATGTCAATTTCTTCTGTTTTTAATGTAGACTACAAATCAGCTTATCTCGAATGGTAAAAAGACTCACAAATGCAACCGGGAGATGATTTTATGTCAAGAACATGTGACGACGAACACAGCGGTCGACATGAGGATGATGTGCCTCGATTCTCGGCAACCTCGGACGACAGCGGCAGAGAATCTGGGTGATACGAGGACAGAATGCGTCCAGGTTCACATCAATCCCGCGCTGTCACGATACCTGCAAAGGAGCGGGATCCGGCTCTGTCTCGGCCCGCGCAAGCATGCGGTCCCACCGGCACGCGCCAACCACGCGCGGCCACGACTACAGCGCGAGCACGGGACTCTGTGTCGCACGGCCCTCCTGGCTCTGTGACGAACGCGTTAGACGTGCGCCAACCACGCACGGTCACGGACGCAGCGGGAGTACGTGACGCGACGGGCACGCACCAGTCACCCGCGACGACGACGTCAGAAGAAGGGCACGCGTCGCACGGTTCGCTCGGCTCCAGAAGCTTGCGAAGAGACGAGGACGATCCGAACCTGAGCGATTCTGCTATGGGATCCGAGTCAGGATCTAACTCGGCCGGATCTTCTACGGCCACAGCATCTACTAGTCAATCTACAACTACAGTTCATCGAACACGTGTAAAAACAGGTAATTCTAAACCAAAAATTTACACCGACGGCACAATCAGGTATACTCTGTCTTGTTCGGCTAGTGAACCTGAAAATTTGCAAGTAGCTTTGAAAAACAAAAAATGGAAAAATGCTATGGATGAGGAGTATAGGGCCTTAGTGGAAAATAAAACATGGCACCTAGTACCACATCAGAATGGTAGAAATATTATAGACTCTAAATGGGTTTATAGAATTAAAAGAAAGGCTGATGGAAGCATTGATAGATATAAAGCTAGACTAGTGGCAAAAGGATTTAAGCAAAGATACGGTATAGATTATGAGGACACTTTTAGTCCTGTTGTTAAATCTGCTACTATCTGACTTGTCCTAGCTATTTCAGTTTCAAAAGGATGGAGTTTGAGGCAACTTGATGTGAAGAACGCGTTTCTCTATGGTGTTCTGGAAGAAGAGGTCTACATGAAACAGCCACCTGGTTATGAGGACAAAAATGCACCTTTCCATGTTTGCAAACTTGACAAGTCAGTGTATGGGCTCAAGCAAGCACCAAGGGCATGGTTCTCCAAGCTAAGCTCAAAGTTGCAAGAGTTTGGCTTTCTAGCATCCAAAGCAGACACATCTCTATTTATATATAATAAGTCAGGTATCATCATTTATGTACTAGTATATGTTGATGACATTATTGTTACTAGTTCCTCCAACAAGGCTATTGCAGCACTCCTTGAAGATCTTGGTTCAGCATTTGCACTAAAAGATCTTGGTGACTTACATTACTTCTTGGGAATTGAGGTAAAAAGGTTTAGTCAAGGAATTGTTCTAACCCAAGAAAAATATGCTTTAGATTTACTTGACAGAGTTGGGCTGAAAAATTGTAAAGCACTACCAACTCCACTCTCAGCATCAGAGAAGCTCTCAGTTACACAAGGAGAACTTCTAGGGTCTGAAGATGGTACACGATACAGGAGTATAGTTGGAGCACTTCAATATCTGATACTCACAAGGCCAGATATTGCCTTTTCAGTTAACAAGGTATGCTAGTATCTTCACAACCCCACTATTGTTCATTGGACAGCTGTAAAAAGAATTCTGAGGTACGTCAGTGGAACAATTAGCACTGGACTAACTTTCAGAAGATCTTCCTCTACATTAGTAAGTGCCTTTTCAGATGCTGACTGGGCAGGATGTGTAGATGACAGAAGATCAACAGGAGGCTTTGCGGTATATTTTGGATCTAACCTTGTTACTTGGAATGCTAGAAAACAGGCAACTGTGTCCAGATCAAGCACAGAGGAAAAATACAAATCTCTAGCAAATGCCACAGTAGAAATCATTTGGATAGAATCTCTCCGAGGAGAACTTGGAATTCCAAGGAGTCAGAGATCATGTTTATGGTGTGATAATATGGGTGCAACTTACCTTTCTGCTAATCCTATATTCCATGCAA